>OX456525.1:59885213-60535213 GCA_949748255.1 Eustalomyia histrio | reverse complement strand
CACTGTTTATGGCTTTTTAGGTAGGAACCAATCCATTTAAGAAGCGTCAAACTGAAACCAATACGGTCTAACTTATATAGTAATAAATCATGGTTTACTCTATCAAAGGCTTTAATGAAATCAGTATAAACAATATCAGTTTGTTTTCCATTAACAAAGCCATCATTGACTAAAGTTGTAAGTTCCAATAAATTGGTAATTGTTGAACAGGATTTATGAAAACCATGTTGCTGTTGTGAAATAATAGAAGACGCTTGATATGATAATGCCTCAGTTATCAATTTTTCAAATAATTTTGGAATTGAACTTAATTTAGCAATTCCTCTATAATTTGATACAACGGATTTACTTTCAGACTTAAAAATTGGAGTTATAAAGGATTTCGTCCAAACATCAGGAAAATATGCCAGTCTAATTGAATTATTATAGAGAAATGTTAGAGGAATGTATAGAAGATCAGCGCAACGTTTTAACACATAATTTGGGACTCCATCAGGCCCCGCAGCATACGACCATTTTAGTTTTAACAAGTTGCTTAAAACAGTTTGTTCATTAATAAATGAAATATTTATAGATGATTCCGGGATAATGAATGGATATTGAAAAGTGTTGTTGAATTTAGTTGTAGAGTATGTTGAAGCAAAAAAATCAGCAAACATTTTACTTATAGAGATATCGTCTGATGCTTCGATGTCATCTAATTTCATTGAGTATGGAAAACCAATGATGTAGTTTAATAAAAAAGTTTTCCGTTACATATAAAAATAAAGGAACATACACTCAGAATATTATGTAGTTAACTGTTTGTAGTTTAATAAAAAAGTTTTCCGTTCCATTTAAAAATAAAGGAAAATACATTTATTTTTCAAAGAAACATCTATATTAACTTTTTTATACATTTATTCGAAATAATTTACTATCATTTACCGATTTTTTTCAGTTTCATTTATTTTTTCATTTGTTTGAAATTTAATAAAAATTTACCCACAAAACGGAAACTTGTGGTTTATTTGTGTCCGTAACAGTTATTACAAATTTAAATTTTGTTTCCTGTCTGTTTCAAAAAAAATATTCAAAAAATTTCAATTTGTTTTTTTATTTAAATTGGTTGTATATATACAAAATTTTTCAATACAAATTACAAGAACTTCATAAACACACATACATACACAAACACATTCATACAAAAAGTGTTTATAGCTTCATATGCATACATACATTTTGTATTGTACGAATATATTAAAAAAAACAAAAATACAAAAACGGAAATAATTTCAAATAAATGAAAAAAACATTTATTTTTTAAGGATTGGTGGGTAAAATTTTGAAATTTATTTTAACTGATTATATCAGTTGTTTCTTACGGATGTGTCAGTTGATTATTCAACATTTAAAAATAAATAACAAATGGCAGTTAATTTAAATGAAAATTAAGTAGACCGGTTTTTAAATGAAATATCATTTCTTTTAAATGATATTTTCAGTTATTTTTACTTACAAACTTTTTTAAGTGTACATTTATTTTTTAAAGAAATATCTATTTTAAACTTTTGTATACATTTGTTCGAAACAATTTACTATTAAACGGAAATTTGTGCTTTATTTGTGTCTGTTACAGTTGTTTCAAATTTAAATTTTGTTTGCTGTCTGTTTAAAAAAAAAAATATTGAAAAAAAATCCAATTTGTTTTTATATAAATTTCAATTTAAATTTCATAAAGACACATACATACACAAACACATTCACACAAAAAGTGTCTATAGCCATGCATACATACATTTTGTAGATTAAAAAAAAAACAAAAAATATACAAAAACGGAAACAATTTTGAATAAATAATAAAATCATTTATTTTTTAAAGAATTGGTAGGTAAAATGTCAACATTTATTTTAACTGTTTAAATCATTTGTTTCTAACGGATGTGTCAGTTGTTTTAATAACATTTAAAAATAAATAACAAAAGCCATTTGATTTAAATGAAAATTAAGCAGACTGGTTTTAAAATGAAATATCATTTCTTGTAAATGACATTTTCTGTTATTTTAACTTACAAACTATTTTAAGTGTAGTCTAATGTTCGTTTTAAAAAAATATGAAATTGGATTAATGTTAAAAATTTTTGGTTGGTGGACTGTTTCTGGGACTTGCCCGTATGTTTGTTTGTAATTTCTCTTGTTGTTTTTTTTACTGATGTTGTTGTTAATATTTGCTACTACATGTGTAGTTTTAGTAGCACATATTACTGTTACAACATTGCTGTTTTGCCGTATTATATGTACACGAACGCGTGTGTGTTTACATACTTATTTCTATTTACTTTTAATGTCTTGCTTTTGCTTATTTACCACACACGCACACATAAAAACTTGCATTAGGGTTGATCGATTTCAGAATTTCGATATGAAATTTAACACAAAAGTAATATTTTTTGCCCATGTAGGTACCCAAAAGTAGAAAATTCTTTACACCCGAACGTTAACTAAACTTGCTAATGTGGGATCTTTGAGTAGAATCGAACTTTATATTTAATAATTTATCTTCACGAACCAAGAAACTTGATGATAATAAAGAATTTAATTATCCATTTTCCAACAATAGTTTTCCAGTTTATCAACTATGTATTTTTAATGCTGCCTTATTGAAATTTTACCAAAAACCAAAAATTTGCTCAACCCTAACATAGCATATCCTGTGTTTTTAGTTGTTAAACTGTAAGTTTGTAAAATAATGTTAAACCTCCTTTGCTCAAGGGAGTCATCTACTTTCATACATACAACTACAAGTACCACTCACATACACATCTGTGGACTTTTGACAAAACTACCTAATTCAAAAGCATACATTTTTAAAGGAGAGAAAATACACTTTAATAATAGTTAAACTATATTTATGGCCGTAATTTCAAGCAATAGATAACTATTTTCCCTGCGGGAAAAAGGACCTTTTCCAGGACTCGTCACATGGCCGGTATATTGTGAAAGGGACCGGTTTTTTATATGAAAAGGACCGGTCACTTTTACGTGAGCTTGTCGTAGGAGGGGCTCAATTTCCCTCTGTGACATGTCACAGGACTGGTCGAAAATAACATGTCACACAACTTACCACAAAGAACATATCACAGAAATAACGCAAAAGAACATGTCATGACTTTTAAATCGGTCACGTGGAAAGACTTTAGGAACTGGTTTAGTTTTCACCTATCTCGTGATATGTAGTTTCGGAATTGGTCCAGTTTTCACCTATCACAGGACAAACATCTAACTGACCCCTTATCTCCCGCAAGGTACCCATTGGTTATTCATCTACTTCATGGTAGATATCTAGGAACTGGCATTAATCTAATAAAGCCCAAAGATTTGTTTAAAATATTTGTATTTATATCGTTAAGAAGTACTAACAGAATATCCTATTAATTCTTAAAAAGAAATTTTCGAAGTGATGAAAAATTTTGAAACTGATTCATTTAAAGGGTGTCGTATCTACCAAAACAAAATATCTTAAAAAACCGCTTTCAAGAATTTTAGTCATAATAAAAGTTTTTAGTAAATTGCCTTATCTCGAGATAAGTTGTTTTGTTCAAACATCCCAGATATGTATAGCGAAATATGAACAACTTGTATGTTGTTCGCCTGAGCGCACATTAATAACGCAATTGTACACACACATACATTTACCAATACCTACATTCGAATACTAACATCATGTGTGTAAATACACACAAATACACATTAGAAGGGTCCAAAAAAAATAGTGGTTTTCAAGAATTTCGATTGTGCTGATTTTTATTTTTTCCATTACTAAGAGCCAATTTATACGATGCAATTGATTGCGTGCAATTTTCTTAATTCCCTTTTCAAAGTTGCTTCCAAAGTTATGTCTATTTATACGGTGACTTTAATTGCACGAAAACTGAATGTGTATGAAGCAACAAAAAAAGAATCCATATGAGTGTCAAAAATATATAACAAAAAATGCACGAAAAACGAAAACCGTGCCTTTTTTGTTACCCCGCTTGCTTCTCCATTCCGTTACCGTTCAAAAATTGCACGCAATAATTTCATGCAACAAAGTCACCGTCCAAATAGGCTCTAATAAGAAATTTTGTCGGCGACTGAATTAGGAAAAGCCGACATGGGAATCGAGTGAAAATTTGACGGATATTGCACGACATAACACATAACTCCTTAACTGGATGTACAATCAGGGGAAAATGTTTTATCATACGATATTAATGAAACTGTTTAATAAATACGATATCTTGTCAATAATTCTCCATCATATTTAGGATATTTTTATCTTTCATAAAACAAAATTTTATAAAAAAAAAGTTCTTACATATTATTCTTAATATTTAATAACAAGCCACTGCTGTTTGTAATTCTCATTTGCATTTTTATGTATATTGCTGACACTTATTAAAAATATGAAGAATCTTTTTTTTCTTTATATGAATAAACTTCTTCATAAATATGAAGAAACTTTTTTATTAACATTGTAGAAACTTCTTCATAAATAAGGATCATAAAGTATGTTGATCCACAAAACTCAATATATTTTTATTTTTGATTAATCACATTAAAGAAAGTTTTTATAAAATGTTAAAAATTTGCAATTTAAAATAGTTTCATCATATTTATAAAGTGTTACATTGAATAAAAATCGGTGTATACATCTGCTAAGATGGCTTTTCTTGAAAATTAATACTCGGACATTTAAAAAGTGGGAAAGCCTGCCGAAATCTCTTTGGCTAGAAGTTCAGTGATTAGATACTTTTTGAAATTTTGGACAGGAAGAAGGCTAAAATGGGAGTTTGAAAGAGGAAAAGTTTCCGCATAATTGCTGTAAAAGGAAATTTCAAATTTACGGTTCACTGAACAAAATACTTTTTAGGATATCCAGTTAGGATATGGTAAAAGCGGTGTTGAAAAGAGAATTATTGTCACAGCTTAAACGTCCTCTAATACGTTTATTTTTTTTGTAAAACTCAACAATAAGGGGCAAAGGGGGTAAACATCACGTTCTTCCTAAAAATAATGTACTAGAAATCTTATATTTGAAATGTAGTAAAAATTACTAAAGAGCCATAAAAACAACCTAAACCTTAGTCGCCCGGACTTAATTGTTGATGCTAGGATCTTCAAATTTGGCATTTTAGCTAATTAAAATATTTTATTTCTTGAGTTGTGAGTTGTGGGCCTACCAACTGATTGAGTATTAAGAATACAAAAATATTATACTGTTAGAAAATTTTGGTCTTTGAATATTTGGTGAATTGTAAACCAAATACAAATTGACAAAAGGGTTTAAAATGGTTTTGAAAAATATTTGAAAATATTTTTAAATTTTAAAGAAATTTAGAACTCTGAATTAAGTTTATTGTTTATATTTTTTTGACTTGAAAATACTAATAAAATCTTTAAACGACTTCCACGCTACCAAATATCATGTCAATAAATTTATATACGGTCAGTTTGACAAATCCGTTCCTTTTGGAACTTCCCTCGTAGTTAATAATAAATAAACACTGCCCCTGTCAACTACCATTGGGTTAATGAAATACTGTCAAATTTTGTGCAAGCCGATTGATTAAGTTTGTGTTTGACGAAGTCGACGGATTTCCACGAAAATGGAAAAAAAGTTAATTTTATATGCTTCATTATTTTTTTAGAAGAAAATGAAATACCAAAACCAAGGAAATGCTTGGTAAATAATAAGGGGACCTTGCGCCATCAACTTGAATGCTTAAAAAGTAGTTTACTGAATTCCGTTGTGGTCTTACCGGCGACGCGAAGGTTTAGTACGCCAAAAGAGGTCGTCACGCCAGAAATCGTCGATTAAATCGATGGAATGATATTAATAGATCGGAGTATGAAAGTGCGCAAGGCGGCTTATCGCATCTCTGCTGAATGGCTACATCGCATTTTAAATGAATATTTGGACATAGAAACTATAAGCACTA
Source organism: Eustalomyia histrio (assembly GCA_949748255.1). Taxonomy (NCBI): domain Eukaryota; kingdom Metazoa; phylum Arthropoda; class Insecta; order Diptera; family Anthomyiidae; genus Eustalomyia; species Eustalomyia histrio. Next base: position 60,529,253 of record OX456525.1, on the reverse strand, counting down.
TTAATGTCACTATTGCTCACACTAGAGTATAAGCGCAACTGTGTTACCACTTCAAAGGAGTGACAAAAAGCTATGATTTGGGCTACCCTACGCCTGTTGCCTGTTTTCAAACCAGGAAAGGTTATTACTTAATTTTAGGGACCTTGAGAGAATATATTATTTGGAAGGAATTAAAAATTCGAAAACACAGTGAAATTATTTAACCGAGCAAAAACACAGAAAAAACTAAAATCGAGTTTTAATTAAAATATTTGTTAATACAATTAAAAAATTAATTGAATTCGGACCAGCAAAAAAATTTGTAATATCAATTAATTTTTTTTTCTTGTTAAAATTAATTGAAATTTTTAAATTATTTTTTTAAATCATATTAATTATATTTTTAATCAAAAATCTTCAACATTTTTAATTAAAGTTCTAACCAAAAATCAATTAGAGTATTAATCAAATTTTTAATTGAAATTCCAGCATAAAATTAATTAAAATTTTAATCAAATTTTCAATATTTTTTTTTATCACATATAAAGGGTGTCCCAAGAAGAACGCAATTTTTAAATCTGGCAACATTCGAAGTGTCATTGTTTGACATTTGAACAATTGTTATTGTTTGCTAGTAGAAGGTACGAGGTTAGTAAAAATGGAGCGCTACACGAATGAACAACGCATTCTCATTGTGAAATTGTTTTACCAAAATGGTGAAAGTTTTGCGGCTACAGTTCGCAAATTGCGATCAATTTGGGGTCACAATAATGCTCCAAAAGAGTCAACTGTAAAGAGATTAATGGATAAATTTGCCGAAACTGGGTCTGTTAGTGATGTGAAGACAACAACGCGCCATCGACCAGGTCGATTGACCGAAAATGTCGCAGCTGTACGTGATGATGTCGCTCAAACTCCATCCACCTCAATTCGACACCGAGCTCAGCAAATTGGTGTCTCCAAATCCACTTTGCAGCGAATTTTGACGAAAGATTTGCATCTTCATGCATACAAAGTTCAATTGACTCAGGAACTGAAGCCAGCTGACCATGGACAGCGAAGGGAGTTCGTTAATTGGGTATTGGAGAGACAACATGAAAATGCTGATTTTGCCGATAAAATCATCTTCAGTGACGAGGCCCATTTTCATCTTGATGGCTTCGTCAATAGGCAGAATTGTCGCATTTGGGGTGAGGAAAATCCTCGAGTGATTCACGAGAAGCAAATGCATCCTCAACGTGTCACTGTGTGGTGTGGTTTTTGGGCTGGAGGAATCATTGAACCTTTTTTTTATGGAAATGAGGCAGGTCAAGCGCAAACAGTCAATGGTGTTCGGTATCGTGAAATGATAACCAGTTTTTTCTTGCCTAGAATTGAAGAAATGAATGTGGAGGGCATGTGGTTCCAACAAGACGGCGCCACATGTCATACAGCCAGAGAAATAATTCAATTGCTGCATCAGTCATTTCCCGGCCGTGTTATTTCGCGTTTTGGAGATCAGAATTGGCCGCCTAGATCGTGCGATTTAACACCATTAGATTTTTTTCTTTGGGGTTTTTTGAAGTCGATGATTTACGCGAATAAGCCGACGACGACTCAAGCCTTAAAAGAGGAAATTGGACGCTGCATTAATGAAATACCGCAGCATTCATGCAAAACGGTCATTGAAAATTTCATTAAAAGATCGCGTGCATGCCAGCAAAGCCGCGGCGGCCATCTGCACGATATATTGTTCCATACATAACCTCATTCTGTCTACTTTACGATATAATAAAGTTTCGCGATTTTTTTTTTAAATATCTGTGTTTTATTTCAAATTTAAAAATTGCGTTCTTCTTGGGACACCCTTTTCATATGTTTGTGTGTAATTCAACGCATCAAACTTTGTTCCTAATAGTTAATAGGAGTACCATAGTACCTTTAAGGTTACAAAAACACCACAAAAAAATACCATGGTACCAACTTTTTCATAACTAGTGCATGCGTATTCGCAGTGTGGCCAAAAAAGTTTGTTCTTATGTTTTTCAAAGTTGAAATACCCAAAAATCCTTAACAAATTGTTATTTAATTAAATTTTTCTTTTTTTCTAAAATGATTTTTCGCAGATTTTGTTTACTAAAAATTAAAAATAAATATTCTAAAAAAAGGGTGGCCTCATAAAAGAATTACAGTTTTTTTTTTAATTGTAAAATAAACCTCTAAAAACATGATTCCTTGATTTAATTTGTAAATCTGATTGAATTTTCAACAAATCGATTTGCAAAATAATTTTCTATTTTTTTCATTTAATATATCAAATTCAGAGAATCAATTTGATTTTTGTTGATTCTTTTCATTGGATCAATAAAATTGATTAAATTTTAACAAATCAAATAACCAAAAATCTTTGTCGAACAGAATTACAAAACAAATTATTCAATCGAGTCAAAATTGAATCATTGTTATGTAGTGATTATAATTTATTCATCGAATCACAATATTAATAATATGAAATAAAATGAATTATCAGGCTCTGCATTAAAACCAATACGTCATTAATTTAACAGAAATTGCTTTGAATTATCGATCGATTATCGGAAAAATCTATCCAAATTAATTAATTTTTATCAATAAATTTTCAAATCTGAAGCCAAACCTCCTTATCTGTCAACACTGATGTGTACAGGTTGGTTGAAAAGTTCCTGCGCTCACCAAGAGATGGCACATCTTGCTCCAAACTTTTTTTTTCTCAAGTTGGTATGACTGTCCTGAGAACAAAGTTGCAAGTCATTCTGTCAATTCTTTCTTTGTTTACAAGCCATTTGAAGTTGACGTGTCATTGAATTTTTTTAATATGGAAAAAATTGAATATCGTGCAGTCATTAGATTCTTTGTTTTGAAGGGTTTGAAAGCAAAGGAAATTTATGAACAATTGTTAGAAGTGTATAAGGAGTCCTCACCTTCAAAACGCACCGTTGAATTTTGGGCTGGTGAATTTAAACGTGGTCGTACCAGCCTTGAAGACGATCCACGCGAAGGACGACCAAAAACTGCAACCACAGCAGAAATCATTGAGCAGGTACATAATATGGTTAGTGAAGATCCAAGTTTGACTAAGCGTGAAATTGCTAATGCCATAGGTATCTCAGACGAACGAGTACTCCATATTTTACACATTAACAATTCAACAAAAACTGGATCGAAAACAAATTTCTCAGCGTGATTTGGAGCGTTTTAAGCCGAATAAAACCGACTTCTTGCGTCGTTTTATAACTATGGATGAGACTTGGATCTACCACCATGATCCTAAATTGAAACAAGAACGTTTACAGTGGACTGAAGCTGGTTGGTCAGCTCCAAAGCAAGTGAAGTCACAACGATCAGCAAAGAAGGTTATGGCATCAGTTTTTTGGGATGCAAAAGGAATTTCGTTAATTGATTATCTTCAGAAAGGTAAAACAATAAACTCTGAATATTATTGCAGCCTTTTGGATCAGCTGGATGAAAAAATTCGTGAGAAAAGACCTGGTTTAAAGAAGAAGAAAATAATTTTTTATCAAGTCAATGCACCTGCTCACAAAAGTGTTTTGACGATGGCTAAATTCAAAGAATTAAAATACGAATTGCTTGAACATCCACCGTATTCACCAGATTTGGCTCCCAGTGACTACTATCTTTTCAGAAATCTCAAACAATTCCTTCGTGGAAAGCATTTTTCGTCAAATGAAGAGGTCATAGCAGCCGTAGACGGTTATTTTGCAGAGCTTCCGGAAAACCATTATAAGGATGGGATAAAATTATTGGAAGATCATTGGAACAAGTGTATTGAGCTTCTAGGAGATTATATTGAATAAAAAAATATATTTCGTAACAAAAACAGTATTCTTTCATTTCGAGCGCAGAAACTTTTCTACCAACCTGTATACACTCTGATGCATACAAACACTATTTTAAAAATTAAGTTACGACGCTTTTATTAATATTCGCAGTATTAAAAATATTTTTAATAAATTTTTTTTTTGTTTAGGGATTTAAGATGCAATTTGAATAACTGTTATAAAAGTTAAGATATAAATAAATTAAAATAATATGACTTTGATATGTTGTCAATAATGTTTATTGTAAACTAGAAGATTTTTTACACCAAGTTCATTATCAATTGAAAATTAAATTGATATGATTAAACTGTGTTGAGAAATAAATTGCTTTTGGCAGAAAAAATTATCTTTTGTTCAAAAAGTCACCGACTTTTTAATCCCCCTCGTATATAGCAACGATATAAACTAGACCAATGGGAATTTAAAAAACAATACATGCATCGCTGAACCTCGCTAATACATATACATAACATACATACATAAATCTTTTATTATGGTTCCACAGAAATTTGTGCAAATATTCCCTTCCTTTCATAAATATTCCATTCTGATGATATTCACTAAATCTAGCAACTTTCTACAATTTGCTTTGCTCGGTTTTTTTAGTTTTGGTTGTGGGTTTATTTTTAGTTTTTTTATTGACGTTATCAACTTTTTCTTTTGTAAAAACTTGTGTAATATTACAGTTCACGTTGTTTACAAGTTTGAGTTGTTTTTTATATATAACTTTTTCGAGAATTGAAATGAAATAAGCACGGGCATCAATGGTAGTAGGAGGCTTCAAAAAACTAAATTTATTAAAAAGAAAACTCGTTTGTCTTTATTGATTGTTGGCTGTAATCGTTTCGTTAAATATTGAATATTTTCTTAATATTGACATGACATACTTAATATTTAGTACCCCATACAGAGAAAACAGATTCATCATGACAACCGAATTTCTCGCCAACTGAATATTTTGGTTGCAGCAACCGGATTATTTAGTTGTCCGAACCAAATCTTTTTCTGATACAATTTAAATATTTGGTTTCAACCAAAATTTTGTTGCATTAACTGAATTTCGATTGCGACAAACAAATATATCGGTGGCTCCAACCAAACCATTCGTTTGGCAAGAAATTCGGTTGTTACAATGGATCTGTTTATGTTCGAGTATTATTTTTTTAAATTTCGACGTTTACTTAGCAAATAAGATTGTGATAAAACAGATAAATAACCACAAACATTGATACTGAAGTTGTTACCCTCTTGACGGAAACTCAGATAAATTTTACAATTTATATTCATTAAGTGAGGACTCCAGATCTTCTATATCATACAACAATACCTATATTTTTTTTATATACCTTCAAAACAATCAATTACTATTTATTTTATCTCCCTCTCTCTCCCTTTCTCTTTCTCATTACAGCCTTCCCCCACCGTCCGCATCGACCACACCAACCAAATCATTTGATAGTAATTTTAAACTTGAACCAAATTTAAGTGCTAAAGAATTCGGTAGCAATAGTCAGACTGGTGAAAATGGTGGTGCTATAAGTTGTGGCGGTGGTGGCGACTCTCAGCCGCCAATGAAACGTAAATACAAAAAACGTGTACAATTCAATGATACACTAAATGGTTTGGCTAAATTAAAAAATTTCTCAAATTTTGCTTTAAAAGCTAAAAAACATTTGGCTGGTGATAACAACAGCAGTGGAGGAGGCGTCGGTGGTGGTGGCAGTGGCAGTGTCGTTGGTACTGGTGATATGTTGCCGGAAGTGTTGGATTGTCGTATAGCAGAAAAAATCAAAAGTGAATTAGAAGAAAAATCCGCCTCAAAAGAATCATTGGCCCTGTGTCTAAAGAAACCAGATGGTTATGGTGACGATGAAGAGGATGATGATGAAGATGCTGGCACTTCGGTAACAGGAGATGGTGTAGACGGTTTAAATGGTCCCAATAGTGGTTTTCATATGCGTATTAAAAATAAACGTGGACCCAAGAGTATGAATCCTCCTCCACCCGGTTCATATGTCGATGATGATGAAGATATTGGTGATCTTAGTGAAGATGAAGAAGAAGATGAGGAATTGGATGAAGAAGCTTTAGCACGAGAAATGAAAAGTGAACAAAATTTTGTTGAAGAAGAAGATGAATTGGATATTGCATTTCGTTCACATCAATCATGTCGAGAATGTTCTTTGGGTCATGATTATAAAGTATGCCCTCTGCGAACTTCTATCGGTACCGTCACCGATGCTGTTGATTTGGCCGAATGGATTGAACGTAAAAATCTTGAAGCTTTGGCTAAACTAAAATGTGATGCTCAACGTCAAGCAAAACAATTGCATGGCGATGATGATGAGGATATGGATGATTCCTCGCAACTTTCTGATTTAGAATTGAAACCTTTAATAACATTTGCCGAAGCCTCAGTACCAGCTGAATTTGAGCTACACAATGTTGAACCACATGTTACTGGAGTATTTGCCCGCACAGAAGTTAGAGCATTTACCAAACTTGGTCCGCTAATAGGTCAATCGGTTCAGTCGACCGATATACGTGAGACCAGTGATATGAAATGGTTATTTGAGATTTGTGAGGCTGGCGCTGAAAAATCACAATTCCTATTGTGTGATAATCCGAATTCCTCAAATTGGTTACGCTACATACGACCAGCACCAACTTATGATGAACGTAATGTTAATTTGGTATTTATCGAATCGAAGGCATTTTTCGTTACTTGCCGGGATTTGAAAAATGGCATGGAATTGCTGTATTGGAGTGATGATTGTAACACAATGTGGCGTAAGAAACATTGGTCGGAGAAAACAAGTGAGTTTTATTTTGAAACACAAATTTAAAACAATATATAATTTTACGGTTTTGATGAAAAAAAAACCAAATGGTTGCTTAGAGTTAGAGATTAAAAAACCCCGGTTGGTTTTGTAGAATATTCGAAATAGAAGAAAACATAAAATATAGGGTGGTCCAAATACAAGTATGTTATTAAAAATTCAATAAAATGAACTAAACTTTTATATTATTGTTACACAGATGTCATTACATTGCTAGATCTGTCAAAACGACAGAGTAGTATTTTGGAAGATGACAAAGCAAATTTTGATAATATTTTCGTTGTTGTTTTTTTTTTTCTTTGATATTTGGGAATTTGAATAACGCTCCTAGACGAGAACAAAAAATTCTTATTGAGTTTGTAATTTAAACTAACAAATATCTTTAGAAATTCTAAAAATGATGATTTCCTTAGGCAATAATGAAATCCGGATAGAGATCAGCCTACAACAAATTATTTCCACAATTTGTTATAAGTTTTGAGGGATTTTATGCCCAGTATTTATGGTACACGTTTTCACTCATGTGGCTGCCGCAGCTGGCTTCGCAGTTGCCTATCCTGTCTAATTTTCCAAGACTTTGTTGACAGTTTCTGGTTCTATCTCACGAATGGCTCGGATGATATTAGCCTTAAGGGTGTGGATTGTTTCTAAATTATTCGCATAGCATCGGTCTTTGACGGCACCCTACAAGAAAAAGTCAAAAGGGGTCAAATTGCAGCTCCGAAGCGGCATCGCCAAGACGAACTTAGTGCGCAAAGATATAGTTTGAGGAGCTGCGTGACATGGTCTGCCATTTCAGCAGATAAAAAGTCCATAATCATGGCTCTGTAGTGCTCGCCGTTGACTTAAATGGGTCAATGATGCCACCACTTCAAAATTCACACCAAATTGTCACTCTCCCCAGGTGGGGCAATATCAGCCGGTATGAAAATAAGCCTCGTCAGGAAAGATGATTTTCCAGCGAAATTCGATGTCCGATTGGAGCTTATGTATGCGCCAAACTGAAAAGCTCTAACGAAGTGGGGTGTCGTTTGCCTTCAATTGCTGAGTAAACAAAACCATGTAAGCTAATAATCTGTGCAAAATTCCCATCATGCTGGTGCCTGAAATGCCAAGTTATTGGAATCGATGGCGAGTTGATGTTCTTGGATTGAGTTGCACACTTTCGGCCACAACAGCTACATTCTCATCGGTACACACCGTACGAGGCCTAGCAAGTCTCACGGACCTTTTGCACAAACTTCCGTACAGTACATACACGCTGTGGGTGCTTTAGTATTTAAGCTAAAACTTATTTTCAACAAACGCACACTTTGGGCAACACAGCACTCACTTTAGAAATAAGTTTGCAATATTTCCCAACGTTGTTCAAGCGTAAAGCGAATCATTTTGGTCCGCAAAGGTATAATACTGACTGATAGTTAATATTTTAAACAGAATCAATCTATCAGTGACAAAATAACATATGATTTAAAAAAACTACCTGTCTTTGGGCCATCCTGTAAATCTCATTTTTCTTCCAATTATTATCTTTTGCTTTTTTTCCCCGTTCTTCTTTCAGATTGTGGCGGTTGTAATTTGAAATTTGATCATCCTTTATACTATCGTACCCATTGTTCAGTGTTCCATGACCCAACGATGAGTCTGACAATACGTAAATATCATTGTAAAGTATGTGGTGAAGCTGTATTGGGTAAGGACAATATTATGAAACATGCTGCCGAAAAACATGATGGCAAAGGTGCACATCAGTGTCAATTTTGCAACAAGTTCTTTTTGCGTCTCAGTTATTTGGAAATGCATCGCACATACGGTTGTGCCGCAAATCCGAATCGTACACGGCCTATATGTGATTTTTGTGGTCGGAAATACTATCGACCACAAAAACTGAAAGCTCATATTAAGCGTATGCATAGTGGTAAGAAAATAAAAAGCAGCAATTGAATGTGAAAAAAAATGAAAATGAAAAATTTGGTCAATTTGCAGCACGTACAGATTAAAATAAAAAAAAAAACAAAATTTTAGTAGAGACCAATTTGATTTTTCATCAAATATTGTTGTTATTATCAATCTATCTATCTATGTAACATATATTGAAGAAACTTAAAGTATTTATAAAGTTTGCATATGTAGTTGTTAGAATATACATACTTACATTTATGTATTTCGTGAACAAATCGCTTAAGTAAATTATCATTTATGTTAAGTATTTATATTTAGTTGTATGTATTGAAATGCTTGTTTGAAAATACAGTTGCTGCGGTAATAAATTAGTACATCGCCTTACAAAAATATTATAAAATACCGTATCCAATTTTAAGAAAGATTTAATGGAGATTTAATCTCTATTATGTAGAACATTTTTTTTTTTAATTTAAATTGTGTATTTATTCGACGTTACCAAGTTCTAATAAATTAATGTAGTCCAATAAAGCCAGCTATTATTTCTAGCAGTGAGTTAATCGGTCGATCGGGTACCTTTTTTTAGAATTTATTTTTTTTTTTAAATTAAATTTTATTAATTTTTTTTTAACATGTTTTATATATTTCTTAATAAACTAGATTCCATACAATATATTTTTGGATCTAATCTTATACAATTTGATCTGCCATTTTTTAGATCAATTTCCAAATAAACTGCTGTATCTAGTTCGATAAGATCAGCTATATATTACAGTAAATATTAAAGAATATTAAATTGGATATGATTTAATATTCTTTTTACTCGGATATAAATTTAGGTTTTCGTGTTCAGGTAAACACACACTAGAAGAATGGTGAGAATGATATTCAAAGAATATTGAAAAATAAATGTTGTAAGAAGAATATTTACAATAAAAATCACTGACCCAGATCTCAAATACATATCTGTAGTTTAATAAACGAATTCTAATAAAAATTCACACTCAACAGAATATGAGTATGATATAAGATTTTAAAAATTAAAAATTAAAAAATGTTATCTACCTATTTTGAGACTTATTACTTAGAGACTTTTTAAAAATCTTATATCTACACCAGTTGCGCCCAACTCATATGCACAATGTGCAAGCTTTTACAAAAGAGCTTTTTCACCTACAGCGAGCTTCGACGAGAGCTTTTACATATATGAGGGCACAATACAAGGATGGAAATTTTGAATTTCGAAATGTTTTAAGTTGTATAATAATTTATATTAAGCCAAAACACTTTAATACTTCTTTTGAAAGATCTTTAAAAAAAGGTCATCTTCAAAAGGCTTGTTGTGCTTTGCTAAGGATAGAGCAACAACAAAAGGAATCTTTGATATTTTTTTCATATTGAAATTGGTCGATTTTTCTTTCTTTTGAAACTTTAATTTCAGTTTATCTACTAATTTGGCCCTATCGAAATTTTTATTAAAAAATCTCTTTTGGCATGTATTATAATGCCTTTCAATGGTATGTTAGTGGTTGCGTTTAGCATTATAACCACAAACCAAATATAGGGGATCGCCGTCATTGTTTTCAATAAACAAAAACAAATGTTCCCACGCTTTAATAATTGTATTTTTAGTGAACATAGACTGATCGTTGTGTGTTTGAAAAGTTATTTTCAAGTTGATGAAAAAGTACTAACGTACTGAATTTTCCATCCCTGAAAAAAAAGCTCTTTACTACAAACGCAAATATCATAGTATTAGTGTTTGGACGCCACTGATCTACACCCAAAAAAAAAATTAAATAAAATTTTTCTTGAAATTAAAAAACAGATTTTACTTAAAAATTTGGTCAAAATTTCTAAATTATAGAAAAAGTTTACTATTGAGAACTAAATTTTTATTACAATAAAAAACAGTAAAATTCCCTCCTACCATCTAAAATTTTACTGTTGGAAGGAAATGTTACCTTGGGTTTAAGAAATTTTTTTTTATTTAAGTTCATTAGATAAGTTTTTTTACTAAAACCTCCCTAAAAATAAGAAAATATTTTCTAACATCAAGTTAACTAGCACTTCTTTTAGATTAAAATTATCCTTAAATTTGATAAAAATTTTCTAATAAATATGAAACTGTTTACCATATGTTTTATAGTACTTTACACTCATTTTGTAAGTATTTGCCTACTGCCGGAGGACTTTCGCTTTGTGACGACACTGCTTTTAACAAGCTTTTTGCTATACATGTTTATCTTTAAATTAAATTGAATTATACTAAACTCATTTATTTAAAATATAAATTAAATTGTGTTAGCAAAAAGGTAAACAAATTATTAATTATTAAAAGGTAACAAATTATGAATATCCTTAATCGTAATAACTTGTGCAAAATCAGATCCTTTTCGCTCTTAAATAATGATTCTCTTTGAGAGAACTACAAAAAGGGGCGCCTTAAGTGACACACGACATCTATGGCTAAGAAACACTGGGGGTCTTTTGTCTTCTTAAATTAACTTATTTAAGGAAATTGTTGCAAAAATACAAAATATCACAGTTACATTTCTTGTTATTATTGCAAAATCGAAAAATGTCATAAGATTATTTTAAGACATTTTTCTTAAACTTTAATTGATATATACATATTTTAACTTTTATTTATTATTAAGTAAAAAAAGTTTTAGTGCCTTCGATAAATATAAAATGTGATTGCGATATTTTGAATTGTAGTCAGCAAACAATAAAAGCGCAAATTCGAAATTTTTTACCTTTTGCTTACAAAATTTTTAAATATATTTTAAGCTATTTTAAATTCAATATTTAAGACTGTTAATATTAGAAATAGACATGTGAGCGATTTTTAACTCGCAAAATTAACTCGTTTGTTTTTAATTAATTTATTTTTTTTGGAGAGCGCCCCGGTAGGCTAGTTGGTAGCGTGCTAGCTTATCAGTGCGGGGGTCGTGGGTTCGATTCCCACCAGAGGCTCTGGTCTGTTTTCGCTACAACGAGCCGATAGCCTTCGTTGCTAGTGCTCCGTTAGGGTATTAGGATATAATTTGTAATTATATGTTTAATAAAAATAATAAATAATAAATAAATATTTTTTTTGGAAAAAAATATTGAAAATAAGTTAAACGTTTTCCAACAAAAACTAAATTTTTTATCTAAAGAAATTTTTAGGAAAAAATTTTTATACCTAAGGTTATTATTTCCCAAAAATTAGAAAACTTTTACTTAAAAACAAAATATATTTTCTTAAAGTTTTTAAAATTTATCTGAACTAAATTGCTTGAAAATTTTCCCAAGAAATAGTTCATCATTTTCTAAAATTAAATAAATTTATATTATTACATAGGAAAAAGTTTATTACTTTTTGTTTTTAATCGCTTAAACTTATTTTTAGAAAACAATTCTTAAAAATTAGAAAGTGGTAGACTTAAAACTAAATTTAGAAAAGGTTTCCAAAATTTAGTTAAATTTACTACCCGCGAAAAAAAAATGAACGCACATTAAATTCAAATACTTTCTCATTTTAAGTTAGACACATTTTTGAACTCCGAGTATATTATATTATAACGTTTTTTTGAACTAAACTTAGTTTTTTTTTTTTATTTTTTAGTACAAGTGCAAATCTCCTTATACTAAGATGTTTTTCTAAAAATTTTATAAATGTTTACTTTACAAACTTGTTTTTTTTTTCCTAAAATCAAGAAATATTACTTAGGAAAGATATAAACTATTTCAGAGTATATAAACTATTTCGTTTTTACCCAAATTTGATTCAATTCAAGAAAATTTTTCTTAGTTTAATTAAAATTTGATTTAAATTGAGGAACATTTTTAAACTATTTTAAAGGAAATTTTGGATCAATTTTTAGTTAATGTCTTTTTATTTAGTGTACTGTGTTTAATTTAAATATTTTAAATATATAATAAGTATTTGTGGCATAAAGTCCGCTAAGCAAGTAATCGGTGTACTAATATTATTGTCATAGTGATTGTTTTACAAACAACGTATTTGTATTGAACCATCATTATCATTAGTCTAACTTATATTAACAGTTATATACATATGTATCTGTATGTCTATACGTATTACTATCAGCTCATCTTCTATTCGCTCACACTCATGCATTAACCCATCATACATAATGCTTTTATTTGAGTTGATGTCATTATGATTTCAGTTTTTTTTTTTTGGGGGGTTTAATTTTTGTTTTGTTAATATTTTGTTTGATTTTTCTCATGAACTCTAAAAATTGGTCAAATTTATTGTTAATGTATAATTTTTAATTATTTTGTATCCTTTAACTTTCAAAAATAGTGAATCGTTTCAAGTTTATTTTACTGAAATGTTTAATAGTTGATTTTAGGGCATTCATTTAAATTTATATGGAAAAGGATCTGTCGTCTTTAGCGCAGAATTTACACGCGTGAAAAAACTGTAAGATGTAGAACAAAAACAATTCTAAATAGCTTAAATCATTCACAATAGAGTTATTTATACGTGTTTTTTGCTATATTAGTTTTCTAGAAGGGGAAAATCCCTCCTTGTGACATGTCAGTGACTAATTCTAGGTTAGTTCTGTGAAATATTCTAGAACAAATTACCAAACCATGATTTTTAGTAGAGTTTAGGAAGCCTCAATATTTAGGTCAAAAACTTATCTAATTAGAGCTATGGCACGTCACAAGGAATACACTGTACCCTTCTTTGAAAGGTTCCTTTCATATAAATGAAACATTCCTGTTCCAAATCATACAAAAACTGTACAAAAGCTATTTCCGGAGAAACATTGGACGTAGAAAGATATCGAGGTTATGCAACAACATGCCTATGGTGCTATCGGGATGTATTGCAGCTACGGCAGAGTATTTTACGATGGATTTCTAGTGTATTTTTTTGCTTGTTTTTATTTATTATGAAAAAGTTAGCATGATCGTCAGTCCTACTAGACCCGGTAGGCTAGTTGGTAGCGTGCTAGCTTATCAGTTCGTGGGTTCGATTCCCACCAGAGGCTCTGGTTTGTTTTCGCTACAACGAGCCGATAGCCTTTGTTGCTAGTGCTCGGTTAGGGATTTAGGATATAATTTATATAATATATAATGATTTATCAAGAAGTTTCTTATTTAGATAGTAGCTTAAATTAACCACGAGCCATAATGGCTCGGTTATGGAAATGAAGATTTAAAAAAAATCAAATATCTTATCCCTGTGTGTAGGTTATTTTAGTTCATATTACTTCGTCTACCCCTCGACTAAATTAGAATTAACTTGAAGATTTGAGTTTAAATATTTCCAACGTTGATGGGACTGACACGTCCAAGTGCCACATGTAAAGTGAAACAAGTACTTCTAACTCGTCTATTTATTTATTTCCGTATAAACTCTTGTGTGAAAGTCCACCTAACTGTAAACAAAAATGTCTGTTTCCAGAATTTACTTCGCGTTTAAAATTTCTTAGCCTTTCTCTGCCGCCAGAATTTCAGTCTGAAAATCAGTAGCATCGACCGGTTAGCTAAAGGAGTGTTGTATTCATAGCAGAAGATACAAGAGGAAAAACACAACTATTATTTAAGCCGCCAGTGGATACTCTGATCAATTTCAGCCGCTTCTAGCCCGAGATGTGTCAAATACAGTTGTAGTAGTAGAGCAGCCTATTGAGAAACGTACGAAGCTCTAACTATTCAGGCTAATGGCATTGTTACTCAATCGATAGATAAGGCATTTAAATCAAATGCTGACAGGGCAAAAAAAAATTCTCTTGCTTTAATGAACTAAAGGCCGATAATATAAGTGCCGCCGGGCCGTTAAGAAATATTTATATGTTCTTCTGTTATTTCCAATGACTCGACTAACATTTATTTCCGTTATTGTCCAGAGACTTTATTTTAAAGCCGCTCTCCAGTCAGCTCTCGATCCGTTGTGTTAATTTTTGAAGATGAACAGTCAGCTATTATGTTCTGAACCTCTTACTGAAAAAAAAAATACAGCACAGTATAAGCAGCATTATTTGTTTAACCCGAAGACTTTAGTTACGACACAACTCTTGATCAACAATTAAACCTTTGAAAGAAATTAATTCGATTTGGTAGATGCTAAGAAAAAATTGCCGTCCTGGCTTCATCAATTTTGATTAGGGAACAACCAACAACAGAGATTACTGGTCCGATTAAGAAACAATACAGCATCTATTCAACAAATGTTTAAAACTGAAGGAAAGACGACTCAGATACCTACATCTAGGGGTAGATTCTTTGAAGTTTTGATAGGTTTCAATTATTTTGCGGGTGTGTAAAATAAATCTCAATGAATCACATGTCCTCCATCGTCTTTCATATTTAAGCAAAGTCAACCGTAACCGACATTTCGAAATGGACTCAATACCAAACTTATATTGAGTGGACTTTAAGGTTCAACAGTTTCACAATACAAACCATTGGCAGCAAAACAACTTAATATTCTTAACAACTTCAACTGAGGACAGAAGAAATAAGGATCTAACAAAAATTCTACTTTATTTTTACAAGTGGACTCTTCTAACACCGCATGATGTATATTTGCATTAACTACTAACCAACTTTAATGTACTAACCCGCCAAAATCCAGTAATCGTTTTAGTTTTTTCGTTCAATTTCAATCTTTTGTTTATAATTTCGTTTCAATCCAAAAGTCACCACTCTTCCAAAATTTCATTTCTCTTCATTCCAAAATTTTCATTTTAGATATGGCTGATGTTTTACGAGATTTTCAGTGTAACTTATGTTCAAAACTTCTAGGCTCACGGGCAGCATTGCAGCGTCATGCGAAGGAGGTGCATAGTCGCAACTCGACAGTGGTCAGTTGTCCGAGATGTCAGAAGCTTTTCCAGAATCGTAGCAATTTGAAGATACATATGCTAACACATTCCGGAGTGAGGCCGTTTAAGTGAGATTTTAAGAAAATTATTTTTTTTTCCTAAGCTTAAGTTGTTTTCTGTATTTGTTTTTGAAGATGTTCGGAATCGGAATGTAATGCCGCCTTTACCACCAAACAGTGTTTACAGTTCCATTATAAGAAGGTACACAACTATTCCCAGGAACAAATGCCAAAAATAGAACGTAGTGTGGCTTATACATTTGATGCTTATTCGGGTGGTATGAAAGTTGATTTTCTGGGTGAGTTACGAAATCGAACTGTAGAGATTTTTTTATAGTTGTTTTTATTTTCTATTTTCAAGTAGAACAAGCTCCCCGAAGAAGGCGCAAGAGTATGGAAGATCAAAATTCTGTTATGAGTTCTAGCATACAAAGTGATGCGGAATTTTCCGATGATAATATATTTGAAGCCATTAAAAAATCTGGCAAATCCATCAAAGATCTATGCCGCAATGAACCCAATTTGTCATTATTATCATCCAAAATTTCCAGTATATTTGGAGAGAAACCTCCACCTCGCAAGAGAGGACGTAAACCCAAGGATTACCATCTGATGGAACAACAAGAACAAGAGCATATGGAACAAATGAGACGTAAACAAAATGCTCAACTAAGTTTAGTGGAATCCTTCTTAACAACCACAGCACAACGTTTAACGGCTCAGCAACAAGTACAACAAGTTGTAGCGGCTGCAGCTGCTGTATCGGCAATGACTGGAGCTACTGGAGCAGATGATCCCACTAGTAAAATGCATATGATGTCTAGTTTAAACCCTCAGCATATGGGTATGAGTCATCATCATCATCATCAATCGGCCATGGGTCATGATGCCGACGATGACGAGGAGGAAGACGATGAAGATGATGACCACGGTGGTCATCATGGACATCATGGTGGCCAACAAATGTCCCATGACAATAACGGTTATCGCCATCACCCAGGCATGAATGCCATGGGTCAAAATTTGGTTGTGAGTAAAGGTAGTAAAAAATGGATAAGTGGAGACGATCGGCATTTATCACGAGACTGTGCGGTTGCTGAAATGGCTGGATCGTCAGGTATGACAGCGAATCAAAATTCATGCAGCATGTCTGCTGCTAGTAACAATGATATGGCATTGCCACCATTTGCCGTGCCTCAGAGTAATCCCGAAGATCCTACCAAAATAATGGGTTCCAATCGAGATTTCTTATCACGTCTCATTAACTCAGCCAATCCTCAACATGGCCATCATTCAGGCAATAATCGAGAAGAAGACGAAAATTCTTCATTCCTTGATGTTGTCGAATCTAATGCAAATGCTGCCGCAAATGGTCAAATGTCTCAATATCATCACAATACGGGCAACAACAATGCGGCAACAGGAGCAACATCTAATAACAACAATGGCAATTCTTCTGGAGCCTCAAATGCCAATAATGGTTTGGGACCTTCAAATAATTCCGCTAACAATCAAGGTGAAAACAGCCAAATGTCTATGAATTCTTTGTCTCAATCACAAGCCTTTATGAGTTCGTTTTATAATAACGCAAATGCAAGACTGAGTGGTGCTGGCACAGGATCTTCATCCTCGGCTAGCATGTTAGTAGAAGCAGCTTTAAATTCCGTTGGAAATATGATAGATAATGATAACAACGACTTAAAAGTCCCCACCGATAATAACATCAACACCGATAGTCCCATGAGCTCACATGTTGATTCCGAAACGAATCGTTTTAATGCCTCAAATCCCATGGATAATTTGGAAAGTGAACTGAAAATGATGAAGAATTTAAACAATTTCCCCATGCAAATACCACCACTGCCAATGTTTCCAAACTCCGGCAATAATCTTAATTCTTGTAACATATCGCCAAGTGATTCGACACCAACAAATCCACGTAGTAATCAAAATGAGGTAGACGTAGATGCTGGCTCAACACCGAGAGCACAACATTTAGGCAATACCGGTAACAATGAAGCAGATACATTTACCTCAGCTGCCCAACACCGAACTCCACCGTCACCCCAACCTATTTCACCGGGTAGAGATTATAGTATGTTTGGCAATAATCCAGGTTCGAATGGTGGTACACCGGGTGGACCGGGCACAGCAGGTAGCAATAGTAGTGCCAATAGTACAGGAGGCAATAGTAGTAATAACAACATATCAGCTTCGTCTCCTTTGCCAGCAGCTTTAGCTCAAAACCAAAGAAGAAATGCTTCAAGTGTGGGTAGTAGTTATCCAGAACATGAACTTATATCACCGGCTTCTTCTCCTTCAATACCACGTTATAATTTCAATAATGGTGAGGTTATGCGTCACAAGCAAAGATCTGATTCGGAAAACGATAGACGCCAGGGTTTGGGTGGAGGTCACAATCATTTGTCCAGTGATGAGGAGAATAGTATAATGCCACAAAATAGGTAAGTTGAATAAAAGAAAATTATTGACATTTATTATGGAAGAAGATTATAGAAGAATATTTTTTAATCATAACAACCGAACTTAATTAGTAACAATGATGAATTTGATTCCCATCATTATCACCAATGCATATATTACCATAGACATTGGACATACATCAAAACGACCCCATTGTTGGTATAGTCACAATCTCAGTAAAGCTTTTCAGCATTGTGCCAGCTTTAGAGGTCTACTCGCGATATTGAATCTCTAAAGCTGGCTCGCTGATGAAATTTTTTTTGCATAGACGCAAAAAAAATTTTAGGTCATAATCTTTACTTATCCCCTACTTATAACTTATAACTTTTTTAAGGAGAGAAAAACAGTTTTGTGTTAATTTATTTTCATGCCATTTATAATGGAATCCTACAGGTTGGTTGAAAAGTTCCTGCGCTCGAAATGAAAGAATACTGTTTTTGTTACGAAATATATTTTTTTATTCAATATAATCTCCTAGAAAATCAATACACTTGTTCCAATGATCTTCCAATAATTTTATCCCATCCTTATAATGGTTTTCCGGAAGCTCTGCAAAATAACCGTCTACGGCTGCTATGGCCTCTTCATTCGACGAAAAATGCTTTCCACAAAGGAATTGTTTGAGATTTCTGAAGAGATAGTTGTCACTGGGAGCCGAATCTGGTGAATACGTTGGATGTTCAAGCAATTCGTACTTTAATTCTTTGAATTTAGCCATCGTCAAAACACTTTTGTGAGCAGGTGCATTGTCTTGATAAAAAATAATTTTTTACTTCTTTAAACCAGGTCTTTTCTCAAATAATATTCAGAG
The DNA here is from genome assembly GCA_949748255.1 of Eustalomyia histrio. Lineage (NCBI taxonomy): Eukaryota > Metazoa > Arthropoda > Insecta > Diptera > Anthomyiidae > Eustalomyia > Eustalomyia histrio. The sequence goes on along the minus strand of OX456525.1, from coordinate 60,510,527 downwards.
TTTATTGTTTTACCTTTCTGAAGATAATCAATCAACAAAATTCCTTTTGCATCCCAAAAAACTGATGCCATAACCTTCTTTGCTGATCGTTGTGACTTCACCTGCTTTGGAGCTGAACAACCAGCTTCAGTCCACTGTAAACGTTCTTGTTTCAATTTAGGATCATGGTGGTAGATCCAAGTCTCATCCATAGTTATAAAACGACGCAAGAAGTCGGTTTTATTCGGCTTAAAACGCTCCAAATTACGCTGAAAAATTTGTTTTGGATCCAGTTTTTGTTGAATTGTTAATGTGTGCGGCACTAACTTTCCAAACAGTTTTTTCATACGTAATTCTTCATGTAAAATATGGAGTACTCGTTCGTCTGAGATGCCTATGGCATTAGCAATTTCACGCTTAGTCAAACTTGGATCTTCACTAACCATATTATGTACCTGCTCAATGATTTCTGCTGTGGTTGCAGTTTTTGGTCATCCTTCGCGTGGATCGTCTTCAAGGCTGGTACGACCACGTTTAAATTGACCAGCCCAAAATTCAACGGTGCGTTTTGAAGGTGAGGACTCCTTATACACTTCTAACAATTGTTCATAAATTTTCTTCGCTTTCAAACCCTTCAAAACAAAGAATCTAATGACTGCACGATATTAAATTTTTTCCATATTAAAAAAAATCAACGACACGTCAACTTCAAATGGCTTGTAAACAAAGAAAGAATTGACAGAATGTCTTGCAACTTTGCATGTGTTCTCAGGACAGTTATACCAACTTGAGAAAAAAAAGTTTGGAGCTAGCAGTGCCATTGGTGAGCGCAGAAACTTTTCAACCAACCTGTATATAAAAAGTCAAAGTTTTAGTTAGAAAACAAAAGTAAATTAAATTAGTAACATGTTAAGCGCCTTTAATGACTAACTAAATATATACGGGTGACTGGAGCAAACCAAAAGTGATAGAATTGGAACAAATGCAAGCAATCATAAAGTTGCTCTAACATAAGATATTTGCTTTATGACTTGTAGGGAGCATTTTAAGTCAACAGGAGATCACTTTTCAGCTAATATTGTACTAAACGTACAGGGTTGCGAAAATACAATATCGTAATAAAAAAGCAAAACTTACAATAACGCCAAATAGCTGATGAATTTTAAAAAGTGTATCCCGTTGACTTCAAATGCTCCATATATATTTAATTTCATCATAATTGCCATAACATAATAATATATTAAAAACTATTTATTTATTAAACCTGTTTCTCTTCTTTTTTCCCCCCTAAAAGTGTTGGTCAAGATATGCGCATGAAATTTCCACAATCTCAAATGGATTTAATGTATTCGAAATATGAAAGCTTAGCCAATTCCTCAGCTCTAAAGTATAACAATCAAAACGTTGATTCACCAACGGAATATCGTAATAGTAATTCTACAACAGCTGCCAGTTCAAACAATGATATATCCGATCTACAAGGTCTTGATATGTCTTCGCGATCAAATGTCAGTTCATCGAATTATCATCATAACTTCCAATTGCCCAGTAATAGTTCATCTAATATACCCGGTATAGGACGTTATCATCATCATATATACGACATACTGTCGGAACGTGAACAAAGTCAACAAGCACAAAGTCAGCAGCAACAACAACAACAACATCATGGTTCATCTTCGGGTGGTTCCGGTTCGGGTTCACAACATCAACAACAAGATCATCCCAGTCAATTGAGTATGCAACAACATCAATCGGCTATGCATAGTATGCTATCAGATCAGTTGAGTGAGCATGAACATGATCAGGCTACATCGGTAGACCTTAGTCGTACCGCCAACTATGTAGTACCCTCACCACCACAATTGCCCTATAATCATCCTCACCATGACATGTTACGGATGGCCTCTTTGGATCTCACACCCAATACAAATATGTCTGTTGGCAACAATCGTTCGTTTCTATCATCACAAATGCAACATCAAAGTCGTGAAAGTCTTGAACATCATCGTTTACTTTCGACCGTTGAACAACATCGTATTTTAGCTGCCTCAAATGTTGCTGCCGATCAACATCGTCTGTTGGTTGATCCCACGGCACATTTACTAATGGAACAAAATAATCGTTTATTAAGTTCTGATCAAACTCGCCTGCTAGGTGAAACGGCCCAGAATCGTCATATGGCCCGTGGCTTTGGTGCTTATCATCAGGTGGCATCAAGTAATTATCATCCTGGTGTAAGACCACCAGTGTTGCCATCGGCTAATCATCATGCTTCCAATCCATCAAATTACCATCCCTTCCCAGCATATTATTAGTTAAGGATTTAAGGTGTAAACGGATATTAAGGTAGTGTATAATGTGAATAATGTGTTAAAAAGTGAAAGTCTAGAAGGCTGAACTTTTCTTAATGAAGAGATAATCAAAAAATTAAAATCGGAAAAGTATTTAGATTTAAGACTCGTTTTATAGAATATCGATATTTGTATAAGAAAAAATCTTAATATATTTTCGTTAAACAGTTTATTATACAAAAAATCAAAGAAACTATTTAAGAGTGATATCTCAGATTTTGATGAATTTTTAGTCATGTCATTGTTAATAAACATGTATCCCTATTCAGCGGCCCAATGTCATATCTATATTTTTTTTATATTTTTAGTGTACCACATTTTGTATACCCATTTGTATTTAGATTGGATCGCGTTCACATTCTGTTAGTTTTGTTCGTACTATCACATATCCAAATTTAATTGAAATTTGAAAGTTCTCCCTTGGTAATTTCCTTGAAAGTCCAACTTAATTTAAATTTAGTTACAGCCCAACAATATTAAAGGTGTTTCTATATTATGTGATTTTCAGAGAAGATTTGATTTTCGGAAAAATATATGTAAAACACTTCAGGAAATGAAGATAGTCATCTTACGATAAGATCAGATAAACATTTACTTTTTATTTCTGTAAGTGTACAGTTTTATTCACGAATTTGATAGATCATAATTTAACCTTTTGATATATTCAAAAAAGATTGTCGGTGGAATCTACTGAAAATTATAGTAAAAACACAGACGACAAACATAAAAAATTAAAACTTTATTTCTTTTAACTGTTAACAAGTAAAAAAAAGGTTTAAATTTGGCGAATCTTTGAATACCCCCACCAAAATCTTAAAAAAATATGTTACCTACTGGGTTTGATACAAATAATGTAAAAACTTTTGAAAGTGAAATAATTTTTTTGGGGTTAAAAACTTTTTTGGATGTGAAAAAACATTTTTTGGTGGAAAAAAAATGTTGAAGTTAAAATATTTCGAGGTGAAAAAAAGTTTTTGTAGTGAAAAAAAATTAGTGGTGAAAAAAATTTGTTGAGGTGAAAAATATTTGAGGTGAATAAAAAATATTCACCTCTAAGCGACTGGTGAAAGAATATGAGAAAATATATATTTACCAGTCACTACTATGAAATTGTACTAAAATACTCTAATATGTATGGAAAATTTAAAGGAATCTTCACATTTTCACTTTAACTTTTTAACCGCTGCACCGATTTTACTTATTTTCAATAGCAAACTGCTCGGAAGGATTTCCAATAATCTGTGTAAAAATTAAGACCCCCGCGTTTTCGCTCCGTGATCGCCACTTCAACAGACGGACATCGCTAAACCGCATACGGATCACGGGTCGTATATATACTTTATGGGATCTTAGACCTGCTACAAACGGAATCACAAACTAATATATACCCTCATAAAAATAACCGAGTAATTTTTTGCTGTTAAAATAACCAACAGGCAATGTCATAAAAATAACTGTAAAATATTTTACTACAAAAGTGACAAAATTGGCATACGCAGAGGAAAAAACATGGTTGCAACATGATAACTGCTAGCTGCATTCGAATATGGTTGTCTCAATCAAATTATTGGTTTGTAAATAGGTTGTAACCACCGACATAGCGATTTTTATAGATTTTAGGGGTTTTACCATTTGTTTGAATTCTTACATTCGATTTTTAGTCAAAATACCCTGGTCAAAGTTTTTTAAATTAAATTTGAACAAATTCCTAGATATTTCTCCAAAATATAAAAAAATATTTTTCAAAAATTAATACTAATTATTGGTTTGACCCATACGCCAAAAAGTAGGTATTCAGAAAAACGATAAAGGTTTACATTAATATTTCAGCAAACATACATGTTAAATGCGTTTCCTTTTTATTTTTCACCATTAATTGCGGCATGTATTTTAAACAAAAAATTAAATTTTTAACACGCAAAGAAAAAACATGTTTAGGGCAATCATATTCGAAGAGCATCATATATATTTGGGTTTATGGTTACGCCAACCATAGTCGTACTTGAATATGGTTATCATATTATGATAATAAAATACCCATATTTTTACCATAATATGGTCCCTACAGTTTTATTATGATTCCAAAATTACAATATTATAGTCCTAAATAAACCTGTTATATTGAATTTATCATAATATGATCATATTATGCTAAAAATATTATCATATTATGGTGCCTTATAACTATATTACGATTTCTGGATTATCATTATATGATCCATAATCTAAGAAAATTTCTTTAAGGAAAAGTTCTTAGAAACTATGAAAAAACTCTTTAAATTTAGGAATATTTCCTTTAGAAATGTTTTTTCTAAAAAAAATTTATAATAAGGACTTTTTGAAGAAAAGTTGTTTTGTTTCAAGAATACTTTGATTCTGTGGACTTTTTTTAAGAAAAATACTTAAAACTTTTTTTTAAATTCTAACGACTTTTTTAATAAAAAAAAAATTTTTAGATTTTTTAAGATTTTTTAGAAAGTTTTTAGAAATTTTTCTTTAGAATCTAATAATATTTCTACTAGAAAAAGTCCTTAGAATCTATGTATTTTCTTCAGAACCTATGAATTTTTCTTTTAAAGAAAGGTAATGAATTGATTAGTGTAAATAATATTATATGTATAAGGAATTTTCGAAAAGCCCCTTTAAAAAAATCTTCTTAATGGGTAAATTGATGAAATGTTTTAATGACATGTGAAAGGTATTTTCTACCCATCTATGTAATATTTGCCAAGTATTAGTAAACAATGTATGATTGGATTTTTTTTAAAGACATTTTGTAGTAAAAATAAACTGAACTGATAAAATTTTGGTTTTTATGAAAACAAGACAATATTATGACTGTAAATGTTAAAGTCATGTTTTATTAGATGTATAATTATTTATTAATTGTTGCCAGCATTTTATCGTTGCTTAATTATCATATTTACTTTATAGTCAGAATTGGTTACAGCCAATCATGATATAAAATAGAAGGTGAGAATCATAAAATAGTAATATATTTACTATAATAATGATGGTAGCGACCATGTTGATGGTTAAAAAAACAATAACATGGTTGTGACAACCATACCCGATTGCAGTAAGCTCAATATAGTAGCAGTGATCATATTGCAACCTTGTTTTTTCTCTGCGTATAGAATATATAGAATAAATTATAAATTAAGCTTTTACAAAAAAAAAAAAAAAAAACTTGTTTTGTGCTCCATATCATTTTTGAATATGAAATTCTTTGCTGCATACCCATACTTTATTTTTATTGAAAAAAAAAAAAAAACAAATTGTAGCAAAGTAATTAAATGTGCTAAAATCTCTCATTTGATGTGTTTTGCTGCGTTGTTAAGACAATGCAGCAAAACAATACTAAAGTCTATTTCTCAATTGTTGCTACTTCTAAAATTTCCTGTATATGCCAAATGCAGCAAAACAAAAATGAAGTATTTTTGATGGAAAATTTGGTTTATATGTAACACAGTGACATATGCAGCAAAACAATTATCATTAAATGATAAAATTTTGAATGTGGAGCAAAATCAATACTGTTTACAAAACAAAAATTTTAATTTTTATACCTTTATAAAGAATAAATCATAAATTAAGCTTTTTCAAAAAAAAAACGTGTTTTGTGCTGCATATCAATTTTTGAATATGAAATTATTTGCTGCATATCCTTACTTTATTTTTATTGAAAAAAAAAACTAATTGTATCAAAGTAATTAAATATGCCAAAATATATCATTTGTTGTGTTTTGCTGCGTTGTTAAGACAATGCAGCAAAACAACACTAAAGTCTATTTCTTAATTTTTGCTATTTCTAAAATTTCCTGTATATGTCATATGCAGCAAAACAATGATGCAAAATTGTTTAATGGAAAATTTAGTGGCATATGCAGCAAAACAATTCTCATTAAATGTTAAAATTTCGGATGTAAAGCCAAGTCGATGCTATTTATAATTCAGAAACGGGGTTACAATACATAAAATCCATTCTTAATGTAAATAGTCAGTGGGTCGAACCAATAAGAAACTGGGTATATCAAAAATTTTTTATTAAACACACCGGATATTTTTTAATGGTTTTTACCAGTTTTTTTATTGTCGAAAGTTATTATTATTTACATCTGATCAAGATTTGTATTGATGCAAAGAATATTTCTATAAAAAACGGGTCTGAATCTAAATAAAGTTTGTTTTGAACATTACAAAAAATAATTATTTTTACACTAATGCAGTTTTGTCAAAAAATAATTTTATGTTTAGTACGTAGTATTTAACTTAAACATTTCATAATTTACACTAGACAACAAATTAAAAATTTTTGTGAAACGAATATGTATGAATAAATTAGAAAATATTAGAATTTACACATAGAATTTTGTTTTGTTCCTTTATAAGATAAAAAGTTATTTGTTTTTTTTTTGTCACTTATAATTTAAAATAAGATCAAATGTAATATATCATAAAATATAATAATAAATTGTGCCAAGTTATAATAAAAAGAAATTTAAAAATAATATGGAAAAAATTAAACAAAAAATGTAAATTATAAATATTTGATAAACTTAAGTGTAATATGTAATAAAAATATGTAGTAAATAATCAATTAAACTATTCTTATAATATGTATGAAAATAGAAATAAAAGCTGATAAATGCAAACATTTATAAATACCAAATTAGATACACCCAAAATATTTCGAAATTGGAAGCTATTTTTACACCTTGTATAATCTTAAATATTGAAAATACAGACGAAGAAATTTATTGATTAGAAAAAATACAAGTACAAAATAAACTCCAACAAAAATAAATAAAAAACCCAAACTTTAAGTTCCACACTCAATGTATACAGAAATCCCTTAAAATAAAAATTAAAAAAGATGATATTAAACAAAAGCTAACAACATTTCATTTCTAGCCATATATGCCTGTACTATACTATATATAAATAAATGTATTTATTACTATTATATACATATATTTTTAAATATAAAATTCCCGAATGCCATCATCATTTTTTGTATAAAAGTAATCAGAAACACCTTTGCATATTTTAATGGATAAAATATTCTGAAATTTGAATGAATATAAAAAATTATTAATTCAAAAAACACAATTTCAAATTGTTTATGAATAAAAGATTTTATTTTGGCTCAAATTTCTGAATATTCTTAAAATATTAGCATTTATTTTTGTTTTTTTATCTATCTTTGTGAAATTCCTATAAAAATATTGAAAAATTTTGTTAGTAACATTTAATTTTTTATTCATCCCTTTCGAACTTTTCTTCCTTCCTCCCTTAAACAACTGAAAATATGTATACTCCTCCGAAAACTTGCATTAAAAGCTTTTCAAAATTTTTATATAAATTTATGTAACAACCCAAAAACAAAAAGAGAAAAATAAAAGTCTAAAACAAAAGTGTTTGACAAAAAAGAAAAGAAATAGTCAAATATTTATAATAAAGTGCAATAAAATTTGGTATATCTTATGTTTAGCATTTCATGTAAAATATTAAAAATAATAAAGTTACCATATATTTAATACATTATATACATAATAATATAAAACATAAACTATATACATATGAAAATAAATTTACCAAAAATAAATAAATTTGAAAAAAAAATATATATTGAAGTTGTATTTATCTCTAAATTCACATTCAAAAGGTTTAAAGTAGTTTTAGCTAAAGTTCAATTTATACTACAACCAAAAACTAGTAGTTTTGAAAACTTCTTTTATTTACTTGTCCAATTGTATACAAATTGAAAGCTAGAAGTTTTCATAATCTTCTAGTTGACGTTTTATCTTAGCAATAATTGTTAACGAATATTGACATTTCCCCGTCGAGTATATCGCTCATTTACTTTAAGACTGTCATAACTCAAAAAAATCGATTATGTAGAGTTTAAATTTTTTAATTTAGCCTAACTACTGAGAAAAGTACAAAACACTTTCGGTCGCCATTAAATGAGAAAAAGCGATATCAATACCATTTTTTGAAATGATGTAGATTGTGGTGTGACCTATATGAAATATATGAAAGCATGTAAACAAAAAATTTTTTACAAATTCGAATGCGAATTTCGAGATGAAAGCAAACAATACAAAAAAGTGCCGTTAGTTTTTAAATTCTGTGATGTGTAAACAACAAAATGCATACAAAGTTTTCAGTTTTAAATAAACGATTATGGCCTCAACATCAAAATTAGAAAAACAGAGAAAAAATATTGTGGACACTTTTTTAATTAACCCTAATGCCTCATTTGCAGCTATAGCAAGGCTAACTGGTACATCCCGAGCAACTGCAAGGAACGTCATAAACCGGTTTAGGGGGACCCACTCCACTGAAAGAAAACCTGGATTTGGGCGAATTCCTGGATTTGTTAATAAAAAATTGGCGTTAAAAGTGAGGAATGCACTGGTGTCTAAACCAAACATGTCGGTTCGAGATTTAGCAAAAAAGTTAAAAGTGTCTCATATACATGTTCAAAAAGTTAAAAAAAAATATAAGCTTAGATCATACAAAGTAATAAAAGTGCCAAACAGAACAGATGAAGTTGAAGTAAGAGAAAAACTACTAAAGACAGTTCTGAACAATTTTAAAGGCTGCATATTGATGGATGACGAAACATATGTCAAAGAGGATTTCAAGCAAATTTCTGGTTCCCAATACTATACTGCATATATGAGGAGAGGTGTATATTTATATACAAAAAAGTTGACAAATTTGCAAAAAAGTTCTTAGTATGGCAAGCAATTTGCAGCTGTGGGCAATTCACTAAGCCTTTTGTCACACGAGGCACATTGAACAGGCAAACGTACATAAAACAGTGTTTAAAAAAACGTTTATTGCCTTTGTATAAACTCCATTCTACTCCACCAATATTCTGGCCTGATTTAGCAACAATTCATTATTCCAGAGAAACTGTAGAATGGCTTAGAAATAACATACAATTTGTCGAAAAAGGGTGCAATCCACCAAACTGCCCTGAACTTTGTCGAGTGGAAAAATTTTGGGCTCATATAAAATTAATACTGCGAAAAACATCCAAGGTAGCTAAAACTGAGAGAAATTTGCACTTCAGACGGAATAAAGCAGTTAATAAAATTGGTAGAAAAGGTGTACAAAACTTATGAGTGGGTTAAAAGATAAAATACGCACCTACGCATTATCTCGCCGCGAATCGTAAACTTTTTACTAGTTTTAAAAACTTTGAAGTATTGTACTTAATTTGTAATAATAATTTGAATTTTGTTATTTTAAGTTTAAATTTTATTAAAAAATAAAAATGTAAAAAATTTTTCGTTTACATGCTTTAGTTTTGACATTTGCTGCGCTTTGTATCTACATTAGAGTGGGTCAATTTATATGGATTAAAAAAATCACCGAACGGTTGTCAAAATCATAATATACGACGAATTCAAAGAAGGTTTGCCCAAGAAACTATGGGTCTAAAATCAATATTGAGCTTCCCGTTTTTAAAGAGAAACTTTTCTTTTCGTACTTCATATACAGTGTAACCTCGCTTAACGTAACTAATAGAAATTTTGGCAGTTGCGAAAACCGAGGTTGTTGCGATCTCTATTTTTTTACGGTTTAAATTAAAAAAATAAATTTTATCACACATTTAAATCATTTATTTTTAAAATAAATTTATTGATTTTATTAAAAATAACATAAAAAACACAAATAATAAATGAAAAATAGACATTCTAATGTATAACGGATGTACAAATTGAATTTGTAAACTTAATGGTAAAAATATCAAAAAAATTCAGAAATTTTTGACTGTGTTTCATTGCATGAAATATTTTTCTTTACTACAATTTCATGAAGGTTTTTGGGAAAACATAATGTCTTTTAAGGCATCAAAGAATCAATAGCATTTTGACATTTAATTATAGGAAACGCTGGAGTAATGTCCACATTTTTGATCTCTCAATGCAGCTTCATTCACTTTATATTCATCGCAAATCACTTTTGCAGATATGCCTGCATCAAGTTTATTAAGAATATCACTTTTGTGTTGTATTGAAAGTTTTATGTAATTAAAAAACACAAACTAATATTTTTGAGAGAAAAGTTGCGATAACTGAGGTTTTTTTTGAAAAGTTGCGTTAACTGAGTCAACAATGCAAACAATTTACGAGTTTTAATAATCGAGAAGTTGGGTTTATCGAAGGTTACGTTAAGCGAGGTGGCACTGTATATATATTTTCTTTTAAATATGTTAAAATTAAGATAAAAAGAAATACATACAGTGTACAGCAAATGTCATGGTACCTTTGTCAAAATAAAAAATCTTCCCAAAACTAAAAATATGACACTTATTTTCATTTTGTGTATTTACTTGCATACTAACACAAATTCAAAAAATTTTTCACTTGTTGAACTAAATAAAATTTATAAAAATTTAAGACCAATAAAACTCCATATTTAAGCTCAGCATAATTCATGGTACCCTTAGACATAAACGGTCTAATATTTGATTTACCCTATAAAATTTTTTTACTGTTCACATGCTTAGACTTTTGTTGATTGTCTTTTAACGGTAATTTCCAAGAAGTATTTTTTATGGCAAGAAGTGAAGTCAAGTAAATTTTTGAAATGTCGGGAATAGAGCTAGCAATAGAAGAACGAAAAATAACAATCAATAGTCACGAAATATCTAAATCATACACCGAAACTGATTAAATTATAAACTGGTTCCAAAGAATTTAAAAAAGGCCGTCCACCAAAGCTCAATAATAAATATTAACAAAAAAATTTAAGCCATTATTAATAAGGACCAGAGAACTGCAAAATCAACTTTTTTCTTGATTTAATCATACACAAAAATTCTTGTTCTCTTTTAATAATTCAACAAAATTCACTGTAGAATAAAATCAGCATCATGTTACTGAACACTGTTAAGTGATTATATTTGCATAAAACATAAACGACAGATGATTCACACTGATTCCAATTACGCGTTCAGTAACATGATGCTGATTTTATTCTACAGTGAATTTTGTTGAATTATTAAAAGAGAACAAGAATTTTTGTGTCTGATTAAATCAAGAAAAAAGTTGATTTTGCAGTTCTCTGATAAGGACCTATTTAGAAGTGCACCTTAAATATCTTTAGAGGTGAAGAAATCATTGGGAAAGCTGTTTCTACAGACACGGTAAGTGGGTGCATTATGTGGGCCTGTTATAATGTTCGTACTGTTTGCAAGAAGTTGCACTTTGGCAAAACAAACAGAAAAAAGCTTATGGATTCACAACGGAATACAAAATTAAATCAAACGACTTATGGGAAAAATAAATTTTCTCAAACAAATCAAAATTTAACATTTTTGTATCGGACGGCCGCAAAAAGTGCGACGAGTTACATAGATCCAGAGAATATTATAAAAATTTTAAAGTAAGGAGAGGATGAAGTAATGGTATGGGGTTGCACGTCGGCAGCTGGTATTGGCGGTATAGTGATCATTGAGGAGACAGAGGACAAAAGAGTTTACATTAACATTCTGAAAGGAAATCTTAGAGTGCTGAAAACTTAATATTCGAGATAGTTATTATTTTGAACAGGACAATGATCCTAAGCATACACCAGCAGACGTAAATATGTGGATCGCAAATAACACACCACATATGCTAAAAACCCCTCTTTAAATTCCCTATTTTTAATTAAGAAAAACGCATACGAAATCACACAATTTCCCATAAGGACCAGCTAAAGAAATTACTTTTGACTAAACGAAAATTACACAAAAAAAGCGTGTGCCCTCAATGCCGACATGGTTGGTTGAAGTTCTACGACTTGAGGCATATCCCACTAAGTATTAGGTAAAGCAATACAGCTCAAAAATCACAAAATTTTAATAAAGATTTGTTATCTTTTCAGGGGTACCATGACATTTGCTAAGATAATTAAGTGAAATATTATTTTGATTTGTTATAAGTTTGTTATAATTTAAGACATGAAACAAAAATAAGTGTCATATCTTTAGTTCCGTTTTTTTTTTTTGAAAATTACGAAAATTTTTTATTATAGCCAGGGAACCATGACTTTTTCTGCACACTGTATAAGCAAATATATTCAAAGTGATCAAGAAATGAATTTTCTCAATGTCCTTAGAAGACTCAATAGCATTTTAGCATATTTAAACATGGTAAAATTTCAAACAAATGAAAAAAATAAATGAAACTGAAAAAAATCGGTAAATGATAGTAAATTATTTCGAAAAAATTTATAAAAAAGTTAAAATCGATATTTCTTTGAAAAACAAATGTATGTTCCTTTATTTTTAAATGGAACGGAAAACAGTAAACTACATAATATTATGAAGGTAGAGTTCAATTAATAAATTACAATATTCCACTCACTTAAAAGTAACTTTAAAATAAAATATGTAATGTTTTGCTATACCAATTGAAACGAGAAAAAGAATTATTGTAATTATCCACCATATGTTGACAACCTCTTGGTCGAGAAAAAATTGGCAGACTCTAATCTACATATTTATCTTTGGTCTAGACTGGGTATAAGCAACTGGGAAGAGAAATATATTAAATCGAAAGTTCTATGTATGTTTTGTTGCGGGAACCCACTTATACCATAAAGCATTTATATTTTCAAAATTCGTGTAATTTAGGTTTCCGCGGGCGCCCGCAGTAACGACATCAAGCAGACCTAAAGTAAAACGGGACGTTGACTACAAACTATTATAAAAAGGTGCTTAAATTTGAAATCACTAATATTTTCGGCAAAAAATTATCATTTATTTACTAAAAAAAATTAACTATGGATTTGGAAATTTGTTTTATAGAAATTATGAATATATCAGGAAATTTATTAAAAGTAACAAAAACAAAAACTTACCTATTTATTAATATTTCTCTCTTTCTATCTCCATTTGCTTTAAGTTGTATACTTGTTGTTGTTTTGTATATTTCCTTGCCCACTAACGGCACACAACATTTGCAAAAGCATATAAAAAAATAAAAAAAATTGCCTCTGCTTTTTCTATATTTTATTGGAAACTTCCAAATTTTCTTAAATATTTATATTACTGAATAATAAAAAATATTTTTTTTTATATTAAACACAATAGATAACAATATTTTTTTAATATTAAACACATCAACTTATTAATTTTAATAAGAAATACACTTTTTTATGGCTTTGCTTGCTGCTTTTTTTATAAACAATATTTTTTTAGTAAATCACTAATATTTCAAAGATTTTTTTTCGAAAATTTAAATAACACTTGAAATATTTTCCGAAAATGTATTTTTGTTATAATTTGTTTCTAATAGACACGATTTTTATTAATTTTTAAACACGGCGATAACTAACCCATTTTCTTAACATCCTCACTTCTTGATCGCTGAATTTAAACTGGCACAAAGAAAGGTACAAGAGCATATTTGTTCTGCAACAAAGGCTGAATGTATGACATTTATTTATAATAACAAAAACAAAAATTTAACTTTTATTATTTATTAATATTTCTCTCAATCTATCTCCACTTGTTTTAAGTTTTATAGTTGTTGTTTTTTACATTTCCTTGCCCAATAAAAGTGCACAATGCATTTGCAAAACAATATTACACACAGACACACTGAACGTAAAATATACAAAAGGGAAACAGCGCTGTCGACTGAGATGCTAAATTTTACTCTGCTTTTTTATAAAGATTATTTTGTGAAAATTTTTAAATTTTCTTAATTATTTTTATTAATAATTAATAAAAAACCCGAAATAACAATATTTTCTAAAAATAAACTATTCAATACAAAACAAAAAAAATCAACACATTTTGTATGTATGTTTTTGCTGACTTCTTCTTTTTAAAACCCACATTTTTTAGTAAAATCACTAATACTATAAAAATTTTTTTTGTAAAATTTCATAAATTACACTTAAATCACATTCCGAAATTTTGGTTTTGTTGTAATTTGTTGCTAATTCACACAATTTTTATTTAATTTAACATGCGATAAGTTAAACATTTTTTAACATCCCCACTGGTTGATCGCTGAATTGAAACTGTCACTAAAAGGAATATGAAAAAATTTGATTAGTAACACAGGGTGCATCAAATATTATAAAAATTAAATGACAGTTTAATTTGAAATGTACTCTCATAAAACATTTATAGTAAAGTTGTTTGCAATGATTAAAATGGAAAATAACAAAAAAATATAAAAAAACATAAAATAATAACGAGAATGAGCGATTCAGTACCAAATACTGCCCGCTGGATCTAGGAACTTTGCAATTTTGCACGGAGGTTTCCCTTTATTGTACAGATTACGGAGAGAAAATTGAGCAAATTTTCTTGATTTAAAAGCAAATATATCCCCTTTCTGCAGAAGTTTGCGCAAATTTCTCGGATTCCGATACCCTTTTTTAACCCAATAAAGAAATCTGCTATAACCCCATTGGACTTGCAAAAAATCAATTGATATTGCAGAGGAAATCAATTGGAATAGAAGATTTTTTCCATTGTGGGAAACATCGTTGGGCTGTAGTCAAATGCCCATTTTCTTAATCGAATATTTAAATTATAATATTTTACATATTGTATTAAAAATCAATAAATAAATATAATGTATCACATTTCCAAATTATGTTATCATTCGTTTATAGCACTCAATTTCGTACATATTTATTTCCTGCAATATATGCCTTAACTGTTCTTCAGCAATATTTGTTAACAATGATTGTTAACATATAACATTTAACTCAGTTTTCATTTAGCATTTATAAAAATATAAATGGAAATAATTAAAATTGGATGAATTTAATAAAACTTAAGATATTTATCTTTAATCTAGACGGTGGAGTAATGTGAAAAGTTTATGTGAGGAAAATCGCAACTCTGTCATATCAAGGACAAGACTAATCACTTAACAGCTGCGTTTGTGCGGTAAATTATGTTCGAAAATTAGACATTGATCCACGTTAAAAGTTAAGGCGTAGAATTATTGACGTTAATCTTGACCCGAATTTGAATGAAGCAACAAAAGAAGAAGACATGTGTGCGAAAGAGAAATAGCAAAAAACATGCACGAAAAGGGAAAACCTTGCTTTTTTTAACCCTGCTTGCTTATCTACCCCGTTCGATGCCAAGCAAGAATTGCGCGCAATAATTGCATGCAAAAACATCACCGTTTAAATTGGCACGTAATTTTACGCAAAACCTTATTTCATTAGATACAAAAACCGGGCTCAGAACTGATATCTGAGACTCTACCACTTGCTTTTTTTAGTTCTAAAATTTTTTATTTTACACTGACATATTTTTCGTAAAATACGTTTCAAACTTTTCTCCTAATATGAGATTTAAGCTCTAAAAATTAAGAGTCTCTATTAGGGAAAAAGTTTCACATTGGAAAAAGCAACTGTTCTATGTTTAGAACATGGTGTCACTTGGAGCCTACCAAAAAGTATATAATTTTCTATAGAGTATGTTTCTCTCTCACGAACTTTTTAGTACTCTCTTAGAACACGAATAGAGTATTCAAAAACCGAAACCGAAAACTGGTTTCTTTATTTTTAAAAACCGATCGGTTTCGAATATTTTGTAAATTCGAAGAAAACCGAAAACCGGTCTTTTTTGTTCGGTTAACCGGTTTTTTTAATTACATCACCAACTGAGTTACTTGGTCTCTTATTTTTTCCGAACACTTTTATAATCGTTTGTTTGGTTATGAAGATCTAGATTTAAGCCTGATAGATCCCGATGAAGACTTAACTTTGGATATTCCAAATTGTTTAATTTCTGATATAAATAACACAATAAACAGTATTCAAAATCCTAAAAAAAGAGACTGTACAAAATCATTCATCATTATATGATGATTTCATATATCTTGATAAATGCGAGCCTACTGATATATAAAAAGAATATCTGTGTTTTTGCGGCAAGCTATCAAAGTTGGCTTATGTTATTCCTATATAAATTTAACATAAGTCAACGTTTGGTGTATGTGATAATGACTCCAGCCATCGTTGATAGCTTGCCGCATAAACACAACTAATGTACCTGTGTATAAATTTAATATGAAAAGACTCACCCTGTTATTAATATGGAAGAGTTGCATTTTTTTGTACTAAAACTTTTCACATAATTATAGAACAGCCTATTGTTTAGCGGGTTTATAAAAAGTTCAACAGACAGATCTATTTATGTTTTTTTTTTGTTAAAAAATATATAACTTTTTAATTTGATAGCCTATAACTTGGGGAAATCTTTTATCAAGATTTTTCCTGACAATATAAACATATAATAATTTATATAAACAACTTGTACATAGTTAGCATTTTTGTGCGCCTAGTTTCCTAGTAAACGAATGAACATAAAATTAACTGCTATTTTGCTATTGAACTTTTTTTTGTATATGTTTTATAAAATTACTTGGCAACAATTTTAATTTCGAAATTATCAGAATTCTCCAATTTAATATCATTCACATTATCGATGTTAATAATCCAAACAACATAAAAAATCCATGCAATGGATGGAAAAATTAAAGACGATCTTGAACAATTATTCAAACAAACTAATTTAAATATAACATACAATAATCAAATAAACAAAGATACATCTTTAAAATGGTCATATCTGGAATATATTAAACAAAAATATGTCAAAGAATTACAAAGATCGAAAGAAACTAAAGGTTTATACGATCCTATAAACCGACATTTTTTCATACGTAAAAATAACTGGAAACTTTCTAATATACTTAGAGTGGAGGCCACAGAAATTCCGGAACATGATTATGGTGTCTTGGATTTAGAAGTAGAATCCCAAAAAGTCAAGAAAAGAAATATATTTATAGAGTATATTAAACAAAAACAAGAGATCTTTAAGCAAAAGTCTGAATTGTTTAAACTAACACCATTGAAAGTTGAGGAAGAGAAAGAAGTTGATGGTTTTATATGGATACCAGATCCTCTGGATAAAAAGAAACATAGTTTATATTGGAAATTACGGAAATATTTTTTACAATATCCAGAACGTGATAAGGCTAAACAACCAGATGATGACGATGTGATGGTAGATGATTTTGTTTTAGTAGAGGAGCCTGTGGAAATAAAGGAACTCCAAATCGAAAATAGATTTAGGCAAGCCTTAATAGATCTAACTGCTGGATCTTTAGGTAATATTATAAATATTTTTGAAATAGTGATTTTTATTTGAATGTCTTTTCCTGAAGCTGGCATTGGTCAGGTCTACGTATCCCAGCCTTTGGATACGATTAAAGTTAAACAGCAAACATTTCCTAAACTTTATAAAAATATATTCAAATGTTTTCATCAAACTTATCGAAAAGATGGTATTTATCGTGGTCTTTATGCTGGCTCTTTGCCAGCAGTGATTGCAAGTGTTGCTGAAAATTCGGTATTATTCGCAGCTTATGGTGCCTGCCAAGATGCAATTGCTTTTGCTATGGAAATTGATAATGTTAGCGAAATGTCAGCTTTAGGTCATGCCTTTGCGGGATTTTTTGCTGCTTTCTTTTCAACATTTGCACTATGCCCCACAGAATTGATTAAATGTAAATTACAAGCCGTTCGTGAGGTAAGATTGTAATAAAATATTTCAGTAAATTGTATTCGCAACCAAAACTCCAACACTTTATACAAAGAAGTTTAAAGTTTGTTGCATTATAATTTCAGATGAAACAGTATGTAGCCAAAGATAGTAAAGCTGTACCAATAACTGCTTTCAAATTAACTAAACATATTTTTATAACCGAAGGTGTATCAGGGTTCTATCGCGGACTAACATCAACATTTGTTCGTGAAATGCCAGGATTTTTCTTCTTTTTTGGTGGCTATGAAGCAACAAGAGAATATTTTACAGAGTAAGCTATTTTGTTACTTTTCGTTGATACGTTTTGGTATTTAAATTCGCGGTTACCTCCGTTTACAATCCGCCCAAACAGCTCAAACAATAGCTGTGTTCCTGTGTTTTTTTTTTTTGGTAAAGTTCATTAAAATGAGAGTAAGCAAATTTACTTTAATGAAAAACAAGAAAATATTTCTAATTACATAATTCTTTGCATTTCATTTCTTATTGGAATTTCTATATTTAAATCAAAATTTCAATATATTTTTACAACCATGGCCCAACTGATTTTTTTTATTATGGAATCAGCTGTTCGTTTTAAAAAAAAACACGAAGAAGAACGCTGCATAACATTCTCATTTCGAGTAAGGGAACACTTTCGGTTAAGTTTGGGCTGTATAAAAACATTGACATTAAATTGGAACTCGTGCATTTGCTACTTTTCACTAAAATTTTACAAACAAAAATATAATTTTATATATAAAAATGTTCCTTCAATCAATGAAGAAGTTTTATTAAAAACGAGTTTCATAGAAAAATATTAATATGTGTACCGCAACGCTTTTAAGCTATTTTGTGTGGTAACCGCGGTAAAGTTCAGGAACAGACATAATGTCATATCACAATTTCATCATTGCCACTATTGTTTTTAATGATGTACGAGTCTATTATATCATATTAAGAATATAATTTTTATAAATTTACAGACCCGGACAATCTAAAGAAGATATTGGACCTTATAAAACTATGTGTTCTGGTGCTGTAGGTGGTATAATCCTATGGACAACTACCTTTCCAGCTGATGTTATTAAATCACGCATTCAAATTAACAATTTAAATAGTACCATGCTTCAAGTTGGTTCAGAGATTTTACGTAAAGAGGGCTTCTTAGCTTTTTATAATGGACTATTATCATCTATATTGAGAACAATTCCCGCAACTGCAACATTGTTTCTGATTTATGAATATACTAAAAAGTTCCTGAATAATAAGTTGTAATATTTTTCTTTTAATAAGATATTGCATTTTCAATGTAGAAAATTTATGACTACAAAGTTCAATTATCTACAATTTCGTATGATGGTTCAAATTTGTATTAAGGCCTAGTGTAGCACAGGGATGGAAAACATGGTACAATTTTACTTTTTTTGGTACATTTTTACCTTGGTTGGTACCGTGGTACTACCGCGGCTCATTTAGTACAATTTGAAATTTTTTTAAATTTTCAATTTAGAACTTGATAAAACAACATAACATAAAGTCGACTTTTTTAAAAGCAACTTTATACTAGAAACCTGTTTTAATTTATTCAGCTACTATAATAAAAAATAAAGTCAGTTTTAAGTTTAACCGGCTCTTAATTGGTGTCACATCAAATGTACCAAATGTTTGCATACACATTAGCTCTGTTCCCTTACTTTCTGGGTAAAGTTCGGTAAAATGAGAGTAAGCACAAAAACTCTCATAAAATGACAAAATTACCCAAAAGTACGGGAACGCAAAAAACCAATTTTCTAGCCCAAAAAAAATGTCAAAATGCATCAGTGATGCCAAATTTTTAGGTGCAATAAGTGTAACACGACAAGTAAAAACGCGCTAATGGAGAAATGCGAAAATTGAAATAAGACTCAAAAAAAATATATTAAAATTGCCCGCCGTTTACAGTGACAGGAAATTTCGAGATTTTGATATTTTCCTCTTTGAAAAAACACACATAGTTATTTCTAATAAATATATTTTTCTTACAATTTAATGTTTATGAGCTTTTTTTCATTGTTTTTTCAAAGTGGTGTATATAAAAATCTCGTGATTTCGTGCCAATGTAAAAGAGGGGGTTACAATTTTCAAAAAAAGCGGTAAGAAAAATTAAAAGGTGCCGATCTGTCCCTTTTTTATAAACACGAAAAGGGCTAAATTAGCATCGCTGAAGTTCCTTAGTTTTATTTTTTACAATTATAAAACAGCTGTTTTTGTTTATCAACTGTTCTTTTGACAATTTACCCAAAGAAAAATTTTGGGTAACTTTCGGTAAAAAGAGAAACACTAATACACTCTCATAAACGCTCTCATTTACCCAACTTTCGAGTACGGGAACGCTTTTGGGTAAGTTTGGGAACCCGCGGTAACGTACGGGAACAGACTTATTGTACTAAAATATTTGGAAGTGGCAAGACTGAACAGCTGATTTTAAATTACCTCTCAAAACAAAACAAAAAAGTGTATTGTTGTTAAAAAGCTATTAAATGCCTTTAAATTTTTTAACAGCAAATCCTGAAAAGGTTAAATTGCCCTCCAATGGAGGCGGACACACAGAAAAAAAAGGTGTGATATTTATAAAAATTAGAGTAAAATTTTACAAAGTTTTGTGGTTAACGATAAATTTTGTTTCACCCCGTCAATTTAAATTTTTTTAAGTCTTTTTAGTGTCTAAGCAAATCTGACTCAATACGATAAAATTGTTAAAAAAAAAGCGGAAAAAATTTTGGTACCGTGAGGATCGAAAAAGTACAATTTGTTTGACTGGTTGGTGCAATAACAGAAAACATATTTTCCATCCCTGGTGTAGCATAACATCACGATGCAAGCTTAAAAAGAAAATATCTTCTCTAAAGAGATCTTTTGCGCGGAACGTTATTTTAAAAAACCTTAAAAAACATGTGAACTCTGTTTTTTCCCGCCCTATTTATTTTCTAAACAAAAGATTGGGCCGATAAGAAACAGGTCTGTTAGTTTTGTCCCCATTTATCAGTAACATGTCATGACAGGCACAGACATCACCATTTTGCTTTAAAGATTATGTTAAAAAATTATTCGATTTTCAATTCTGATTGACTATGAATAGGACTGAATTCTTAGTTAATCTCAATTGTTTTACTTTTAAAAGACTTCGTTCATTTTTCATCATTTGAATTGTAAATTACACTAAATTCAATTGTTGAGAATTTAATCGAGTTACAAACTTGGAAATTCAATCAATTCTTAACAACTCTAAACGTCCATATCTCGAAAACTAAAAGCGCTAAAGAAAAACTTTTTGCACCAGAAGTTTCGAGTTAATTAGCTAGATTTTAGGATCGCGCTTATCTCGAGACTTATTCATTGCAGAAATAATAAGGGGGGCTATATTTGGCGATATTAAATTTTTTATTTAAGTTTTTTAGTTGGAGATTTTTTTAAATTTTTTTTTACGATTTTTTTTCTTAATTTTTGTCCATTTTTTACAATTTCACCGATTTTTTAAATTTTGGCGATTTCCGATTTTCATTTTAATTTCTATTTGAAAGAAATTTCTTTCCAATTTTAGCGTTTTTTTTTTTTTTTATTTGAACTTTTTTCAATTTTAGCGATTTTTATAGCCTCCACAATTTAGGGTGAGGGTATATATAATTTGTCATTCCGTTTGTAATATGTCCAAATATAGGTCTAAGGCCCCATAAAGTATGTATGTATATATTCTTGATTCTTATGCGATTTTAAGTCGATTTAGCGATGTTCCCCTGTCTGTCTGTATGTTGAAATGGTGATCACGGTGCGAAGACGCAAGCGGGGGTGCTTATTTTACACCTTTTGTTTTAAAATATTGTGTCTGAAAGTGCTCCCAAGTTTAGATAAAAAAGGACTAAAATTTTTATGTTATTGTACAATATCAATTTACCGAATATATTAATTATATTTTAAAATATTTTGTTTTGTCTGTGATTTGGTAAATCATTGTTTTTGGACATGGGTGAAGGGTATTTAAAGATTCGACACAACCGAATTTAGCAATTTTTAACTTGGTTTTTTTATTTTTAATTATTTTTTTAAAATTTTGACGATTTTTTGAAAAATTTGTAAAAAAAAGTTTTCGATTTAAACTTAAGTTTGTTAATTACTTTGTAAATTAGTAAATTAATTATTTTGTTTATTAGTGAATTTTTTGGTCTTTAGCAGACCAAAGAGGGCAAACTCTAATGAGGAGGTTACACTTCCACTCGAGTGTTTTTTATACTTGGACGAGAGAATAAAAACCATTTGTTTGTGTTAAAAAAAACATTTAGCGCACACAAAAAGATTTTGTGATTTGGTTGTAAAAGGAAAAATGTGATAAAATAAAAGCTCCATAAAAAGTTTAAAGCTTTTTAAAAGGTTGCCTGAGTTTACTGGAAAATTTCATATTTTATTGTCCAAAAAAAAAAAATTTGGTTGTTTTGAGGCCTTAATTAAAAAATGTTCTCTCTCTCTCTCTAAATATGGTGTTAGTGTTCTTAGCCAGTGTCTTTACATGCAATTAAATGATAGCAAGCAATCGTCAATTAAATTACAGAGAAACGATAAAATTATGTCAGTTACACTGTAGTGATGAACGCTTTTCCATTGCCCATAAAGTATATATATATATATATAAAGTATATATATTTGTGATCCTTAGCGATGTCCGTCTGTCTGGTCTGTCACGACACCAAGACCCAAACAGGGGTGCTCATTTTTCCTAGATTTATGGACATTCTCCAGAGCAGTTTCGTATTGAAAACAAGAAAAATCGATCCAGAGGTTAAAAAAATATATATATTCACCTCAAAAAATTTGTTCACCACAAACAATTTTTTTCACCTCAAAAAATTTTTTCCACTACAAAATTTGCTTTCACATTCAAAAAAGTTTTTCACCACAAAAAATTTTTTTCACCTCAAAAAATTTGTTCTATTACAAAATTTGATTTCACATTCAAAAAAGTTTTTCACCTACATAATTTAACTTCTAAAGTTTTTTTATTTATTTGTATCAAAAACAGTAGAGGTGGGTATTCAAACATTCGGCACAGCTGAATTTAAGCCTTTTTTCTTGTTGTCTTTAAGTAATAATTACCTCTGTTCGACATTAGTTACCGCGGTTCCCCATTTTACCAGAAGGTGTTTCTATTAGCAAAATTGTGGGTACCCGCGGTAACGACGTGAAATAGACCTAATTATTAAACTTTTTCCAGTTTTTCATTAAGTAAAATTTGTGTAGTTTTTTATTGTTGTGCTAAAATGAAGCCTTAAAAAGGCATTTGATGCCAGACATCATGGCAAGAGCCAATTCCGTATCAAGGATTTCATGATAATGAAAAAACATTTAAATAAAGTGACTTCACTTGAGATGAAATTGGTTTGACAATTGCTTGCTATCATTTTATTGCATGTGAAGATAACGGCTTAAAAAAAGAATTTCATTTGTTATAAATAAAATTTCGTCATCTATTTATGCACGTTGTTATGTTTTTTTTTTTTCGTTTACAACAGAGGTGCGCAAAATTGATTTACAGTTGTTTTAGCAAGAGAAAAAAATTTGAGCATACACTAGGTTCATACGTTTACTTTTCTCAGCCAAGTCCAGTAAGATTTACTCAGTAACAAACATACAGAGAGTAAGACCAATTTACTCTCAAAATGATAATTTTCTAAAAAAGTACGCGAACGGAAAATTCGCAATAATTTACAGGTATGTTAAACAGCTGATTGTAAAACAAAATGATTGTAAAAAAAATAAAATATTACTGGTCGATATGAAAAAAGAGGATACTTGTTGTTAAATCTTAAGCAGAAACATTTAAGAAGGTTTTCTTATCTTCTCTATAAATCATTTAACAATATTTGTTGCTTTGCATTTGCATTTACATTTTTTTCAATCATATGTTTTTTCTGCTTGTAAATTCTTGCGGGCAATAATTTGTTCGGTAAAAATTTGCAGAGAGAAGAAGAACTCTCAACATCACTTTATTCTTTCTTTTATTCTTTATGTTTACTGAGTATTTGTGTACACGAACGACATCCAGTAAAAATTTGTACAAATTATTGAGTAAACGAACGGAACTAATCTTAACCCAGTATCTTCACATGCAATAAAATATGGCTTTGAAAATTACACAAAAAACAATAACAAAGAAAACAATATTATTGTTGCTGTGTATGCAATTTTTAAATATAATGGCATATTTTATAGCATTTCAAGACGCTACATTATGAAATTTTATGCAATATAGTTTTATGATTCTTAAAGATGGACACGTGAGCGATTTTTAACTCACGCTCACGCATAATCACTAAGCAAAAATTACAATCAGCAACGAAGATTTTTTTTCTCACGCTCACATGAGTAATTTAAACTTTTGCTCGCCCTCACGAAATACGCTCCAAAAATTCAAAATATTTCGAAAAATTAAATATAAAAATAATTTATTTTGTTACCTGAACCACTTGAATGATGTGGTACCATACTTAATATCTAAAAAAAAGAAAAAACAGTCTTGCTACATTACATGTAAAAAAATTAAAAAACCCGAAAAAATTAAAAAACAAATAATCACGACAAAAAACTGACTCACGCACGAAATTTTTTCATCACTCACACACGATCACGTAATTTTAATTTTGGCTCACGTGAATAAGGAATTCTCGTGTTACGTGTCCACCTATAGTTTTAACAGTTATCTTAAGCTGCATTTACATTAGGCTCGAAATCTAGTTTAAACTGGATTTCCGTACTGTATGGTACTGTATACTATAATACACGAACTATATTTCAAGCCTAAACGCAGTTTTAACAGAAATTCATTCCTATATGGAAATTCAGAGTAATTCCTATGAATTTGTAACAAGGAAGGTGTGTTTTAATGTGGTGTGTGGTTTAAATATATTTGAATGAATTTTAAATATGTTGTAGCGGAGACAAAATCAATGAATGCTTTTTTTTGGGCGACCCAATCTTATGTGATATAATCAAGTTAATGTTGAAATTTATAACAATAGTGAAGTGTAAAAATGATTCGGCGTGGCCGAATATAACACTCTTGTTTTAGTTTATTTATATTATGGTTGCAGTAGTAGACTTTCTCATAGCAATCAAATGAAACTTGTTGGTATCGGCACCTCTCTCATGCACAACCCTATCTCTCTCTCTCATTTTAGTAAACTCGGGCCCATTTATATGAAAACATTTTTTAATCAACTTGCTGCATTTTACTATACCAGTTAAAAGTGCTATAAATTGTGTTTATTGGCCTGGTCACGTTCCCTAATAAACGGCGAGACAGCTGAAGTGTTAAAATTCTATATTTAAGATATTTCTATAGATAAAGTTGCAAATAATTAGTATTTTTTTTTTTAATATGTGTTACTTAGTAGTGTTTTTAAAGAGTTCCAGTAGAGAACTAAATAAAAAATATTACAATAATTAAACCGTGTATTAAAGTTGCGCTATAAATAATTTATTATTAATTATTTATTTAATAACAATATATAATTAGTATTTTAGTAATAGTAATATTAAAGTAACAAAAATATACGTTAAATCAATATGTTGGGTAAGGAAATTGTTTAATTAAAATTGTGTATTTAAATAAGTTAACAAATATTTGTTACAGATCATGATCTCAAAACTTCTGATAGTAAACTGAGAATGGGCTTAATGGATTTTACAGCAGGAGCGATGGGTAAGTACAATTTCCCTCTTTTTAGTTATTAAAAACTGTCAAGAGAAACGAATTTATTTTTAATAAAACTGAAATTTTTTTATTATTTTTAACTTTAAAAAAAAACATGTAACATATACAGTTAAAACACCAATTAAATTTTTACTACAAAGATTTAGAAAAAAACTGACAAAAAATTTAATAATCTACTGTTTTTTACAGTTAAGTTTTTTCAGTATTTTTAATCAAAAAAAATTGCTTCCTTCTTATTTGCAAACTAAGGAAATATTATGATAAAACAAATACAAACTAAAAACAGGAATTTTCAAAAACCTTAATGAAATTTTTTATTTTTTAAATAAATTTTAAATGTTAACACTTTTCTGCCAAAGACGAATCTTCACAACAGACTTGTGTAGAATTTAAATGAGAATCCGATCCCTACTTTACCTCAAATAATTGCCATTTTTCACGAGCTTGCGACCGGCTGAATTCAGTCAAAAAAAAGTATTTTAAGACAAAATATTTTGAAAAAAACACTATTTAAATTTTTAATTCTCTAGAACTTCTTAAAGCTTGTTTTTAACAAACATGATAAAAATTAAATTTAATTCGCAAAAACGAACAACATTTGATGGGTCTACAGATGCATTTTTTTTAAACGAGTCGTGTTTTTTACCCAAAAGTCGAAACATATTTAAGTTGACCTTTAAAAAAATACCAATATTATTTCAGGCAAATTATGTCCAACTTTAAACCCTTAAAAAAGGACGCCTTAGAGCTAGTTTGTTGGATGTAAGTTTAACTCGGTTTAATGGCTTATTAGTTAAACTGAAAATAAATTTTAACTGGCTTTGATTCATATGGTAATGCTGCCATATTTTATTCCAACAAAATTTTAAATTTTATAGCCAAACATTGAAAATACTTAATAAAAAATCAAAACAAATATTTTTTTTTAAACAAAAGCACGTGTTCACAAATATAAATAAATTATTTGGACGAGTTCTAATTGTCTGATGCTTTCTAGTTATGGTTTTATTTAAATTTGCATGTTTCAGAATCGCTGAAATCTCGTCACATGTTGAAGAACTTTTTAGTATTTACGAAACAGCTGATTTATTTTGAAACGCTTTTCAACAGCTGTGTTTTGACAGCTGCGACTTATGTTTAACTGGCCAATCTTGCGCAGTTAAACTCAAATTAAAACAAAATAAACTGGATCTCGAAAACAGCATTTCAAGTTTAAACCAATAGGCAAAATTGAACTACATCAAAAAAAACTAGCTCTTAGTATGCTAAATTGAATTGTATACAGATTTTATTCATCGTTAAGTTTAAAGATCAACTGCTCTTCCCTGGCCAATAATAAAATTTACATTTAATAATTCTTAATAGTGTTTAATTTAGTTCTTTTTAGATAAATTCATTTAATTCCAATTCCGATGGCCCTATGCTCTCTCCAGGAGTGAAAGGAGGGCGAATTTATTTAAATTTACTGTCCAGTATAAATTTATTCATAAAATAAGTATTCCACTTTTACAGGAGGTGCTGCACAAGTTTACGTCTCACAGCCCATGGACACGATTAAAGTTAAACAGCAAACATTTCCAAAATTATACAAAAGTATGTTTGATTGTTTTATAAAAACCTATAGACAAGACGGTATCTACAGGGGACTCTATGCAGGCTCCATACCAGCGGTAATAGCAAATGTTGCTGAAAGTTCGGTTTTATTTGCAGCCTATGGGGGTTGTCAGAAAGCGGTGGCTTATGGCATGAACATTGAAGATGTTAAAAATTTACCGATTTTGGGAAATGCATTAGCTGGTTCTTTGGCAGCATTCTTTTCAACATTTACCTTATGTCCTACCGAATTGATTAAATGTAAATTACAAGCTTTAAGAGAGATGCAAACACAAAATCCTAAAAGCGGTAACAAATTACCGATAACACCTTGGAAATTAACCAGATATATTATGGCAACTGAAGGTAAGGACGAACTACACGGAAAATAATGGGTCTTTACTTTAAAATTGCTTAAATTTGGCAAATTTATTATAGATTTATTAAATTTTAAATGTTTAATTTTAAGGATGCACTTAAAAAAGTTTGTCCGTAGAATCTATGGAAGATGACAATTAAAAGAAAAGTGTATTCTGTTAAAAAGGCGAAACGCCATTTCAACAAATGCAGTACAAATAACTTACAATGTCGTGAAAATAAATTTTTATCGCAAATATTTTGAAGCTGGCTTTGATTACTGGTCAAAGCCTTTTTTAAATTTTTTAATTTAAAGAAAAATTACATACAATTTCTTTAAAATTTCATACATATTATTAGGTGTGTTCGACGTGCGTTACCGCGGGTGCCCGCGGGAACCCAATCTTACCAGAAAGCGTTTCTTGTAACAAAAATTGGGTAAATGAGAGCGTTAATGAGAGAGTAATTGTGTTTCTCTTTTTACCAGAACTTACCCGTACTTTTTGTTTGTGTAAAATGGTAAAATTGTCAAATCATCAGCTGCTGCTAATATAACTAATATAACTGTTTTGCATTTTTGAAAAAAAAAATTAAAGTTAAATAAAAGTTTACTAAAGGGTGTCCCAAGAAGAACGCAATTTTTAAATCTGGCAACATTCGAAGTGTCTTTGTTTGACATTTGAACAATTGTTATTGTTTGCTAGTAGAAGGTACGAGGTTAGTAAAAATGGAGCGCTACACGAATGAAATTGTTTTACCAAAATGGTAAAAGTTTTGCGGCTACAGTTCGCAAATAGCGATCAATTTGGGGTCACAATAATGCTCCAAAAGAGTCAACTGTAAAGAGATTAATGGATAAATTTGCCGAAACTGGGTCTGTTAGTGATGTAAAGGCAACAACGCGCCATCGACCAGGTCGATCGACCGAAAATATCGCAGCTGTACGTGATGATGTCGCTCAAACTCCATCCACCTCAATTCGACACCGAGCTCAGCAAATTGGTGTCTCCAAATCCACTTTGCAGCGAATTTTGACAAAAGATTTGCATCTTCATGTATACAAAGTTCAATTCACTCAGGAACTGAAGCCAGCTGACCATGGACAGCGAAGGGGGTTCGTTAATTGGGTATTGGAGAGACAACATGAAAATGCTGATTTTGCCGATAAAATCATCTTCAGTGACGAGGCCCATTTTCATCTTGATGGCTTCGTCAATAGGCAGAATCGTCGCATTTGGGGTGAGGAAAATCCTCGAGTGATTCACGAGAAGCAAATGCATCCTCAACGTGTCACTGTGTGGTGTGGTTTTTGGGCTGGAGGAATCATTGGACCTTTTTTTATGAAAATGAGGCAGGTCAAGCGCAAACAGTCAATGGTGTTCGGTATCGTGAAATGATAACCAGTTTTTTCTTGCCTAGAATTAAAGAAATGAATGTGGAGGGCATGTGGTTCCAACAAGAGGGCGCCACATGTCATACAGCCAGAGAAACAATTCAATTGCTGCATCAGTCATTTCCCGGTCGTGTTATTTCGCGTTTTGGAGATCAGAATTGGCCGCCTAGATCGTGCGATTTAACACCATTAGATTTTTTTCTTTGGGGTTTTTTGAAGTCGATGGTTTACGCGAATAAGCCGACGACGACTCAAGCCTTAAAAGAGGAAATTGGACGCTGCATTAATGAAATACCGCAGCATTCATGCAAAACGGTCATTTAAAATTTCATTAAAAGATCGCGTGCATGCCAGCAAAGCCGCGGCGGCCATCTGCACGATATATTGTTCCATACATAACCTCATTCTGTCTACTTTACGATATAATAAAGTTTCACGATTTTTTTTAAATATCTGTGTTTTATTTAAAATTTAAAAATTGCGTTCTTCTTGGGACACCCTTTATAAACAACTTTTTCTTCTTAATAATGAAAAATACATTTGAAAATGTAAATAGATATTTGTCATTTCAAATATATTAATTAATTTAGCTGTTTTTTAATATGAATAAATTTGACGTTTATTTTTGGGTATTTTTATGGTTTTGTGAGAGAATTTTTTGCTTACTCTCATTTTACCAGACTTTACCCAAAATTACCTCGTACAGACCTATTATTTTGAGTGTAAAAAATATAATTTTAGTATTAATGCTTATTTAAAAGGTAAGATTATTTTGTTTATAAAAAAAAAAAAAATATTTTCCGATTTTTAGGTATACCGGGTTTCTTTAGAGGACTTACTTCTACATTTGTGCGTGAAATGCCTGGTTATTTCTTTTTCTTTGGCTGCTATGAAGGTACAAGAGAATTCTTAACCAAGTAAGTTTACACATACATATTTTTATTATTTTTACATTCACACAATTTATGTTATCATTTATTTTGCAGACCTGGTCAAACCAAGGATGAAATTGGTGCTTTAAAAACCATGTTTTCTGGTGCTTTAGCTGGAGTTACTTTATGGTGCAGTACATTTCCAGCTGATGTTATTAAATCTCGTATACAAGTTAATAATCTTAAACGTACAATGACCTCTGTGGGATTAGAAATTATACGCACTGAAGGTGCAGCTGCTTTATACAATGGCATACTGCCTACGGTGTTGCGTACTATACCCGCCTCTGCCACATTATTTTTAGTGTATGAATTCACCAAAAAGACCTTCAATGAAATGTTATGATTTTAAAGGGAAATTTATTGATAACTAATTTATTTTTTAAAAAATTTTTTAAAACTTTAATTTTGTTACAATTATTATTTCTTGAAGATGCTACACAATGGAGTAGCGAAATATTGAAAAAAAAACGAACCTTAAGCTCAAAAAAAAATAAACTAGTTATCAATAAAATTAAAAAAAGATAAAAATTAAGAGAAAATTATTTAATTAATTTTATTGTTAATAATTTTTGTTTAATTCAGCTTAATTTATATTTTTCAAAGCTGGCACGCTCTGCATGATTAAGTTATTCACGTCATCTGTGGCAGACTATATGAAACATAATACACTTTTTATGGCAAAAATTTAATCAACGGTATTTTTAAAATAAATTGTTGAAAATTCTCGCAATGAAATGTAGCAATCGCCTTTTCAGTTACATTTGCAGTTAATTAAATTGTAATTTTTAATCATCTAGTTTATGTTAAACAACAATTCTTAGAAACAGACAACTGTAATTTTTAATCATCTAGTTTATGTTAAACAACAATTCTAGGAAACAGAGAGATATATTTACAAGTGGTTACAACTTTTCTTCAGACTCACTGTGCATCCAAAACTCTTATTTTTAAGAGTGAACATTTTGTAGAAACTTTTTTCTCTTAAGCAAATATTAATTTTAGCAAACATTCAAGGCGATAATTTTCAAATGAAATAAACAAAACAAAAATAAATAAAACGTGCACATATAATGAAATTTCATTGATAACTACTGAAGGTACCCGAGTAAAAAAAATTTATCTGATGCATCATATCTAATTTGATATTCTTTGATATTTACTAAAATATCTAACTGGCCTTATGTGACTAGAAAAATGGCGGATCGAATTAGATCCACCAATATCTTTGTGGATTAAGTAATATCAAAATTTATCCGAAAAATGGCAGATCGAATTGTATTAGAAATTTTCCAAGACTTTGGACTCAAATCTTAATTATTAAACATTCAATTACAAATTATATCTTAAGGCTTTTGGCTCGTTGTAGCGAAAACAGACCTCTGGTGGGAATCGAACCCACGACCTCCGCACTGATAAGCTAGCACGCTACCAACTAGTCTACCGGTGCGCTGACGGTTTCTATTTCACGAATGGCTCGGACGATATTACTCATAAGGGTTTGGCTCGTTTCTGGATTATTCGCAAAGCATCGGTCTTTAAAGGCACCCCACAAGAAAAAGTCTAAAGGCTTCAAGTCGCAGCTTCGACAATTGACATCGCCAAGACGGCTGATAACATGATTACAGAACTTAGTGCAGAAAAGATCGATTTTCGATGAGCTGTGTGACATGTTTCGCCATCCTGCTGAAACCAAAGATTATCCATGTTCATATCTTTTATTTCAACCCATAAAAATTCCGTAATCATGGCTCTGTAGCGCTCGCTGTTGAATGAAATTGTGTTACCAGAAGGATTTTTGAAAAAACTTAGCCAATGATGCAACCACTCCAAAATCCACACCAAAATGTCACTCTCTAAGGATGTATCGGCTTTTCGACATTCACGTTCGGATTTTCCGATCCCAAAATGCGTCAATTTTGTTTGTTTTCTTATACGCCGATATGAAAATACGCTTCGCCAGAAAATACGATTTTTCGGCGAAATTCGATATGCAATTGGAGCTTCTGTAGGGAACAAACTGAGACCGTAACAAAGTGGTTGGTCGTATGCCTTCAATTGAAAACAAAATATATGTTAAAAACTAACGCCTCTCTAAATTTGTGGCAAACTTTTAAGGTGGAGACTCATTTGGTTCCTGAGTTATGAAGGAAAACGTCGACGAGTTCATATGCAAAAGCTTACACACAAAAACAATATGTATGTATCAGAGAACTGCAAATGCTGATTACAAAACGTTCATACGCAATCAACACAAGAATAAATATGTGTTTGCGTTCAAACGTTGAATATACTCTAACACACATATTTGTTGATGATTTTAAATCAATCAAACGACGTGCAAATTGTTGTCACTGATTTATAATCATCGGTCGTTTTTATACCATTGATTTTATTCTGTTCGTTTTTGTCAACAATAATTATTTTGATGTAGAATAAATCAGAAAAAGCAATAAATAACGCGTATGTGTGTATTAATAATTAAAACAAAATAGTTTCTTATCTATAAAAAGGGGGTGGTTTTGTAAAAACACATTTCATAAATTAGGGTGGGTCTAAAATCCGTTTTTTTTAGAATTTTTATTAGTAATACTAAAAATATTGTTTTTTGTGAAAATTTTTTTTTTTATTTAGGTCGATATCTCAGGCTCTCCCAATACGGTTAAAGTTAAATATTGCCTAATTTTCCAATTAAAATAGTTAAAAAAAATTTAGACAATATTTAAATTTTTCGGAATTAGGCAAAGAATATTTTTAGTATTATATTACTAATAAAAATTCTAAAAAAGCGGATTTAAGTCCCACCCTAATGTAACTTTATGAAATGTGTTTCTATTTTGTTTTGATTATGAATACACTCATACGCGTTGTTTGTTGTTTTTTCTGATTTATTTAACGCTGACTTTTTGTTGAGTGATTGCAGTTGCATAAAACATAATCGACAGATGATTCACAGTGATCCCAATTACGAGTTCAGTAACATTATGCTGATTTTATTCTAGAGTGAATTTTGTTGAATTATTAAATGTGAACAAGAATTTTTGTGTATGATTAAATCAAGAAAAAAGTTAATTTTGCAGTTCTCTGGTATGTATACAAAACATTGTACACATACACACTCATAGCATGTAAAAGATTTTTCGTATGAAACCGTCAAGATAAATTTGCTTACGACCACGTTTTTCTTCATTACTCAGGAACCAAATTAGTCTCCACCCTAAAATTTTGCCACAAACGTAGAGGCCTTAATTTTTAGCATAAATTTTTTTTCAGAATTTTAAATAAATGGGATTTTGTGACCTTTAAGATTTTAATACAAAAAACCTTTTGGGACGCCAGTTTGAAGGTAATGTTTTCTACTTTAAAATGGTACCAATAGGAAAAATTTTAGGTTGTATAGTTTAGAAGTTATGGGCGACTTTGTTGGACACTTTTTCGATATTTTGACGTTTTTTCCAATTTTCATGACGTCATATTTCGAAAACCGAAAGGGTTTGGGGTCGCAAGGTTAATGATTTGATACACTACACTACCCATTTACAATATTTGTGGCGAACTTCATTAATATTGGAGATGTCAAATCCGAATGCTGAGCGGTTTGACATGGAATGGCCCATATGATTATATATAAATATTTTGCTCGGGTAATAAAATTATTTTAAAAGAGCACTTAACACAACAACTAATAGAAGAGCCATGATTTTTTAATTGAGTAACAATATTTAACTGATAAACCCTACTATAATCGTGTACATAAAGAGTAAAATGAACTCGTGTATAGTTTCATTTTAAATTTTACATTTTTTTTTAGTTGTGTTTTAAAATAATTCCAGTACAACACAAACTAAGAAACAGCGGCATTAAAGTGATTCTATAAGATATATACATATTTTTTCATTGTTATTAAATCGCAAAAAGTTTAGTTTTAGTTAGTGTTTAAGCAACAAAAAAAAAACTTAAATTAATATGTTGGGTAAAGAAAAACTTTTGATTAAAGTTGATGATTAAAATTAGTGATCAAATATTTATTACAGATCATGATGTTAAAACTTCTGATAGTAAGCTGCGAATGGGGTTTATCGATTTTACAGCCGGGTCGATGGGTAAGTGTTTTGCCATTTTTTATGGATGTTTATAACAAGAGCGGTACAACCTAAGTTAATGTGGGGGGGCCATCAAAAAAAATATGTATTGTTAAAATGTGTAATATTAAAAATCAAACAAAAAATAAGATTATGATTAATTTTGACTAAAATACTTGTTAAAATACTATCTATGAAAAATGCAATACTTTACAATAGATTTTGGCTGGGAATTTTCTCTAATAGTACTTCTTTTAGATTTAATACATAATTAAAGAATTCTATGATATTTTTAGTTAAACAATTTCTCTCATATTTTTGAAGAATTTTGGATACTTTCATTTTTAATTAATGTTGAGGACAACCAAATTAATATTTTATTGGATTTATTTTTGGGGCTTAAACTGAGGTCGGACTGTAATTGAGATATGTTTTGAATACAACATTTTATGTTTTGTAATCCTTTTTTCATAAAAAAAAACAAAGATTTGTATTCGAAGGTTTTTGGCCTTTTTTCTTTTAATAAGATTCCAAATCTTCATTAGTAAAGATAAATTTTGTAAATTTAAATTTTCTTAGCTTGGATAGAAATTTAGATTTGACACATTCTAGCCTGAAATATGGCACAAACCACAAATGCTAAGTAGGTGAAGAAACCTAATAATCTATTCACAAACCGCTGGGTTTAAGGACCTTAGACGAATAGTTATTAGAAATTTACGATCATAACAAAAATCTGTGTCATTGATGGGCAAAAAAATGCTCACTGCAATTTCACGATTCCAGGAAAGTGTAAAATCTTTTTTTTTTTTGTATATGGAGTTAACATTGGCTGTCAAAGACCCCTAGTTTGTGCCTATCCAGAATTTTAAAAATATTTGCTTAAGATTTGAAGAAATTTTTTTAAATATTTGTAAGACTCTGTTTCCCAAAGGGTGGTTCTAAAAATATTTTTTTTTTTTCTAAGTTCATTTAATAGAATTTAGTGACCTTTATTTTTTACCTAAAATAAAAAAAAACATAATTTTGAGATTATCCTTGATATACACCAGTCTAACCTGTAGGAACTGGACCTGCTTGTTTGAAAGAGACCGGTTACAATATTGGCTTGTCATAGGAGGGGTTAAATTGCACTATGTGACATGTCACAGAACTGACGCAGATGTTACAAGACTAACGGTAAGGAACCTGATGCAGAAATGATGCAAAGCGCACACCTAATCTAAATTTTTTTTTTTAAGAAACGCAAGAATTTTAAAAATTCGATCACACAACGTTCTGCATGCATATTGACTGGCTAATATCAAAGTTAAATTGTTTTGATTTTTTTGACCGGTCAGGAGGCGGATCAATTGACCCTTCATTTCCTGGAAAATAACTAAAAATTGAGAAACAATCAGACTGATTTCAGTTGTGGATGTCGAAGAATACGTCTGTGTACAAACCGATATTTTATATTTTAAAATTTACAAATAAATACAACTCTCCCGACAAATCTTTTGCAATTAGAGGATATTTAGGGTGAACTTGCTTGTAAAATTTTGTTAAACAAATTTTTAATGAAATACCTAATTATTGTTATTGACAAAGCCCACCGCAATCAGGCCCATTATAAATTGAAATAAAAACTTGGAATTGAATTGAGAAAACATTATTAAAATGCAAATCCCCACTAAAAACTTAAATATTAGATAATTATATTAAAAAATCAGATAATATAAATTTAAATAAAAAATTCCTTCCTAATTAAAAATTTTAATTAAATTCCAATTATTATAAACAGAAATGCTTTAAGAAAAAAGCAATTTAAAACAAAAAAAAGTGTAAAAATTTAAAAAGCGCTTAAATTGAAAAAAATCCATAAAAATACCAACGGTGCGTAAATGTGATGGTTAGGGCCACGACGTAGATACTTTCAGAACAGTTCTGTTTTCACCATCCAAAGGATAGGTCCTATCGGACCGGTTCTGTTTTCACCAGTCACGAGTTAGATGCTCGGACTGAAACTGATCCCTTTATTCCCGCACAGAAGTCCTTATTTTGTATGGAAATTAAAACATTGCCAAATTTTAATAAACTTATTTAAAAATTTATGCGGAAATCAATTTTGTATTCAGTTCCGCAGTGGATTCTAAAAGTAGGTCAAATGTATTAATGTTTGTATATCATATAAAATTATTAAATACTAAAGTTGTTTTATATAATTATTTTAATTTAATACCATCGCATGTACTAATTTACTCATCCAGTGCACATGTAGACAATTTACGACATATAATCAATGTATTTAATATTCAAATTTTTCGCAACCAATACGCAATAATCAAAAACATTGAAACATGCGGCAGTAGTAAATGAATTGATTTAAAAAAAAAAAAAAACATTTTTATATAAATTTTGCCAATCAGCGTTTTTCTCCATAATTAAAAATGTAACAATGAAATGAAATAATTAGAAATGCAGGATTGTAGTATGTCTGTAATGAGGTGCCTAATGTTGTACCTCAGCTCTTTACTGATAAGAAAATTTTAACACAATGTTCAATTCACGTGCTGATATTTTCAAATATTAAACTTTGTATTATTCTTTTACAGGAGGAGGTTTACAAGTATATGTTTCACAACCTTTGGATACTGTTAAAGTAAAACAGCAAACATTTCCAAAATTATACAAAAATATGTTCGATTGTTTTATTAAAACTTATAAGCAAGATGGTATCTACCGAGGTCTCTATGCCGGCTCCGTACCAGCAGTAATAGCAAATGTTGCTGAAAATTCAGTTCTATT
Organism: Eustalomyia histrio; assembly: GCA_949748255.1. Classification (NCBI taxonomy): domain Eukaryota; kingdom Metazoa; phylum Arthropoda; class Insecta; order Diptera; family Anthomyiidae; genus Eustalomyia; species Eustalomyia histrio. The sequence goes on along the minus strand of OX456525.1, from coordinate 60,473,732 downwards.
TGCGGCCTATGGCGGTTGCCAAAAAGCAGTAGCATATGGCATGAATATAGAAGATACCAAAAATTTACCGGTATTAGGAAATGCATTAGCTGGTTTTTTGGCAGCGTTCTTTTCAACATTTACCTTATGTCCCACTGAATTGGTTAAATGTAAATTACAGGCTTTAAGAGAGGTAAACACATTCAAAATTGATTCAGTTTATTTTACTATATAATTAAATTTATAGATGCAAACACAAAATCCTAAAAGTGGTAATAATTTGCCCGTAACACCTTGGAAATTAACCAGAAATATTATGGCTACACAAGGTAATAATAATTAAGTAAAGTGTTTAAACAATATCATTACAATGAAATTGAGCTTGATTGGGTCCCAATTCTGAGTGGTTGTATCACTACGAAGTGATAAGAACTGTCATTTGTTTTCATTATTTTTAAATGAGTGAATAACAATTTTTCTCCGCTTCACAAATCAGTCGGAATCGGTACCCTATACGCAAAATATTAAACGTAATGTAGATTGGCGTTGTCGATGCTAAAAAATACAGCCAAATACAAATCGATATTTTTTATTTTAAAATTTACAAATAAATACAGCTGTTCAGCTGGCAAAATTTTGCAAAAGCTGTTATAATGAATTTTTAGTAAAAACGCTTAACTGTCGAACAACGCCAATCGCAATAAGCCCGATTATCTATCTGTTAGATTGATTTGGGGTAAATTGTTATTTTAATCTAAAGTTTGATAAATTTTGACAAAAAAAAATGTAAATCTAATAATATCTGTATAATTATTAGGTATACCTGGTTTCTTTAGGGGACTTACTTCAACATTTATGCGTGAAATGCCAGGTTATTTCTTTTTCTTTGGCGGCTATGAAGGCACCCGAGAATTATTGGCCAAGTATATTTTATCCTTATTTTCTTTTCATTTCATTTTACTTAACACAATATTTTGTTGTTTTACTTTCTTTTGCAGACCCGGTCAAACCAAAGAAGAAATAGGAGCTTTAAAAACTATGTTTGCTGGTGCTGTTGGTGGTGTTACTTTATGGTGTACCATATTTCCAGCTGATGTTATTAAATCTCGCATACAAGTTAATAATCTTAAACGGACAATGACTTCGGTTGGTTTAGAAATTATACGCACCGAAGGTGTAGGGGCTTTGTATAATGGTCTCTTGCCATCGGTATTACGTACTATACCCGCCACTGCCACATTATTTTTAGTATATGAATTTACCAAAAAGACTTTAGATGACTTGCTGTGACCTTAAACGTTGTAAATTTATAGAAATTTAGTTAAATATTGTTATAATTTTGTTTTTTTTTTTGTTAAATTAAGCTTACTTTATTTTACTATAAATTTAAAATGGTGGAAAGACGGCGTTTAACAAATTTTACACGATCGTGATGGGTTTCTAATTCACGCCATTCGTACCAGTATATCTGAAAGAAAAATAAACAAATTTTTTTACAATTCAAATTAAATAAATAGTAATTTAAAGATTTACACTTAATATCGTAGAAAAAGCAATTGAAAGCATTAAATTCGTTCTAAATAAGGCCAAAAATAATAATAATCAATCAAGACCAACCATTAGATACCCCAACACCATATTACGATTTTAATAATGTTACATAAAGCGGACCGAATTCGAGAAATGAACCTGATCTATATTATATGGACGGTAGAATTACAAGTCAGAAAATATGGAATTAATTTAATTGGATTAACATTTTTTTTTAGACTATAGTAATTTTTCTCTAATTTTGAGCAAATTTAATGCATTTTTTCCATTTTGAGCCTTTTTTTAATAAGGTTTTGGCGATTTTTCATAATATTAGGGATTATTTTGTATTTTGGCGATTGAAATATAAACATTTTGATACTATTTTCCCATTCGCGATTTTTTTTCCATTTGAAGATAGTTTTTCCAATTTTATTAATTTCTTTAAACAAAATAATTTTTTTCATAGAATTTTTAATTTTTTGGCGTTTTTTTTTTTCATTTTCAGTATTTTTTAAGAAACTTTTAGTTATTTTAACGAAAATGGTCATTCGGCCTGATTACGGTTTTTGAATTTGTAGACGAAATTTTCAACTTCATACAAAATGGTTTTGCATAAATTGAAAATTACAAAGAAATTAAATTCAGATTATATATTTTTTTATAATTTGATTGTTATTTATGATAAAGTGGTAAAATTTTTCAAAAGTTATGTTTTTACGACTTTTCAGCAAATTCGACTTACTGTCGAATTCGGCTACGACAACCGTAATAAGGCCAATTTGCTTTTTCATCTTTACAATTTTTCAGAAATAAAAAAAAATAAATAAAAATATTTTAAAACTATTACTCACCACTATGTACTTATGGCCCAATAATTCCAATTGTTTCAGTTTCATATCAAATAAGCCTGTATGCCTATCCTTGCCTCTAACCACATTATTCCAACCGGCTATAACAATAGCTACCGTATCCACATGTGCACAGTTATTATCAGCTAATAAATGATCACGTGTTAATATAACGCCGCTATAATTTTCGGGACATTCTTTAGAAATTTCCAATGATTTACGCTGCAAACGATCATAACATATAACCACATCGGCGCGATCATAATTTGGTAAAATATGTTTAAATTCAACATTGGGTACAAAAGTATTTGTGATTTCTTTAATTTGCAATAAAATGTTATCTGTGACACTTAATTTATATTTTGTATTACGTTCTGGTATATAAAGTGTTAACATTTTACCCATAGTTTTACGATGTTTATCCTGAAGCTGTGCTCCTTCATAAGGATCATTTTGTAAATTTACTTTGACAAACGTATCTAAATGGAAAATTTGACGACACATTATGAAACTCGAACCAATAGCTTGATTTAGAAATGTCGTTTCCAATGCGGAGGATATCATTTCCTTGTTGTAATACCCACTTAGTGTAAGAAAATGTAAACAATTTGTAAAACATCTCGGATGCTTTAGAATTTCATCTATACGTCCTTCTAGAGATTTAAGAATATTTTGACATAATATTTCTTCAATATTACTTGGAGTACGTATATTAAATAATGCTATTACCAGACTTATACGTTCTAAATCTTTTAATCTGGTTGTCTCCAGCTCATTTTTAAACCTATGCATAATTTTCTCGATTAATTCCTCATGACAACATTGTAAGTCACAACCAAGTAAAGCTACATGCAGGCAGGTAAGTATATTCATATCCAATCTTTCCGCACATATTTTATCTAAAAGTTTCATCATAATATCGACTTGGGGTAATTTGGAGCTGTAACGAAGAACCTGAAAGGAATTTAATTTGATTAAGACTATTTTTCCACTTTGTAAGAATGTTACCTTCAATATAGCCACTAATGTTATATCATCCACTGTTTGTAATTCATCCATCAAACGTTCATATAAATAATGTAATAACTCCTTATTCCTAATGGGTGTTTGGGTTTTAAAGAAACCCATTGACAGGACACCCAATTCTGGCAAAGACATTTCCTTAGCACATTTTGCTAAATTTACTTCAAAATCAAACATTTCGAAAACCGAGCGACGCATAAGATTACAAATGAACATTGTTTGTACCAATTGACTGGGTTGCATTTTAATAACTTTACGTCCCAGTTTACGTAGGGCTGCCCATACAAAATCACATATGCGTGATAAATTTAATTTATACCATGCATCACAAATCAACAACAATTGATTGGTATTCCATTTCTCCAAACGACGACAACACTCAACATCAAGTGTATTCCAAAGTTCTACATAGTTGGCAGCTCGTACACTAGACTCTTCTGGTAAAAGGGCTAAACAACTTAGGGTATCAATCAATTGATCATCGCTAAGAAGGTGTATTTTATCTATATACAGATTAACAAAGTTGGTAAATTGTCCATTAGATAAATAGGTTTGCGATTGCTGACAATAACAGCATAGTAATTTAAAATTTTCAAATAATTCCTCGATTTTTACATCATTTTGTTGCGGTTTTAATATTGAATCCGTTATTTCATTGATTTTATTGCAATTATTATATACCGGCAGCAATTGATATGGTTTTAAAGAAGCTGCCAACACTTGATGGGCATGTAAATTTTCACGATCCAAAAACTTTCTGGCCCTCATGGAAGGCACAACGTGCACAAATCTTTTGCTGGACAATGACCATAATTTATTAGTATTAAATACAACTGTAACATTATTAACTAAAACACTTTTAACTAAATGGCGAGCATACATATTTCTTTAATTTAAAGAAAAAAATTAATTAATTTTACAAAAACTTAAAAAAAAATCCAAATCGCGAGGTAATTATCTTATGAAATGTCATATGTAAAAAAACAGCTGTGGTCCACATGTGTGGTTGTTTTTTCTGTTTTATTATGAAAAGAAAAAAACCGAAAAATAAACAGAGAACAAACAAAAGGAAATCCATAAAAAGAGCAAAGAGATTAACATAAATATTGAGAAATGTTGCAGAGACATTTATGTTGTTAACATAAACTTGTTGATATGTTTAAAACAAATGAAAATGTTAATACACTTTGATGTTAAAAAATGCACAAAAGAATGATAAGAGGAAAAAGACCTTAAAGAAGCCAAAAAATTAATAAAAGCTTAATAGGAAAAAAGAGAAAAAAATTATGGTTCGATTCCCAGTTTTTTTGATAACATTTAATTTCATTAGAAATCGAGGCCATGCACTTTCATTTACAGCAAAGGGAAACAGAAAAACAACCACCAAGTCTTTCTGATTAGGTAGTTGATTAGACATATGTATTTAATAGAGCTTATTAAACACAGTTACAGTTGGTGAATTTGTCTCCAAAATAATTCATGCTACTTAAAGTTTACACATCAAAATTCCAAATATTGTACAACCAACTACTAATATAGTTAAAACAACAGTCATAAAAATTATTTATAAATTATCAATTTGAAAAAGCAAAATTTTGTAAATATTCTTAACTTGATTTTATTCACAAATATATTACACAATTTTAAAACACTCAACTTCATCTTATAAAAACAGGGGGTAAATAGTAAATATCACCTTTATAATTTACCTTTTCCCGATCACTTTTGTGTGTTTTTAAAGGATGTGACTAAATTTTTAAGGAAAATATTAAAAAGCTTTAAGAAAAAAAAATGTTTTAAATTAATCCCATTACTAAAGACAAAAGAAAAAAATATTTTTAAATTATTTTCTTTAGTAGAAAGAGCCATATTGGTTTTTTATTCGAATTATTTGATTGAAAAAAAAAACACCCTTGAAAATTATTGTGTTTGTGTTGTGTGCCGAAAAATTCGTAATGGTTGGCGCATTAGATGCTACACAGAAGGTTGCGAGTTCGATACCCAGCGACAGCAACATCAATTTAGAATAATAATAAGTTTGGGATTTCTACATGTCCCGAAGCCCTCCTTTGGTGTTCCCATATCACTTAATTACAGTGTTGCCATATTTGAAGCCATTCATCTTTCGTAATCTTTTATCTCTTCTCTTGTGCTGCTTCCCTTTAAAATAAACCACATTACTGCACAAATAACTATCATCTAGTAATTGCCTAACTTTTTGGAATGTATGAGATTTTAAGTTTTCAAGTGAAAACACCCTAATTTTTCGAAATTTCTGCAGAACTAAAAAAGATAAATGGCAGCTCTGTTACAATTAACATACAATGTATTATTTATGTTACTATAATATGTTTATGTTGTTAACATTTCTGCAGAAATTTTGCATCTTTAATATTCTCTCTCAACATTTTTTACTCAACGTTTGTTTTTTCATACCTTTTACATTTTTTCTTAAATTTTTACCAGATTTGTGCAGTGTTTGGTGCTTAATTCGTGGACGGAGTTCATTATTTCGCTTTTTCTATCGAAAAACAAAATAAAGTTTCTATAAATAAAATTTATTTCCTATACAATAAATCAAAAATGTTTAACATGGTAAGTTTAATTTTATTTATTTGAAACACAAAATTGTTTTGAGAAAGTTGCAAAGTAAAAGAACCTAAACATTTTTCCCAACGAATAATCACAAAGCGTAAAATGGAAGAAGTACAAGAAAAAAACACAGATACACATTTTGTACAAAAGAGATGGAGATATAAGTGCCTCGCTTGGCTTTTGCTTTGCGTTAAGGTTTACGTCTTGGATATCAGAGTTATTTTTAGCTAAATGTTTCTTAGGGAAATGAGTGCTCACCATTGAACTTCTCCATTGAAATATAAATAAAATGTATAGCCTATTGCTAAGGCAAAACTAAAGAATTTATAAAAAAAAATCAAGCGATAGAGAAAAAAACACCCCTAAATAGCTCTATTGTGAATTGTTTAAGCTAATTAGGGTTGTTTTTGCTATATCTCGAGCAGTTTTCTCTCGCACGTAAATGTGTTTTTAGAAAATCAATGAAAATATAATTAGGAAATAGCGTAAAAAAGCCAAAATAGACGTAAACTAGCTTAGTATGTTCGTAAATTTTTATTAAAATAATTTATTTTTTTAATTGTTTTTATAAGATTAAAGTGTAAAAACCAAAAAAATGGGTCGCTAGTAAAGTTAGGAGACACTGGAGTAGAAAGAATTTCAACGGTACTCCGTCGTATGTCGTTATTTTAGGTGCGTTTTCTCTCATAGCAACAATCGTTGCACGTCGCGTTCTTATTATGGGCCGACACGTCAATTATTCTACACTCAAAAAAAGTTAGTAAAGTCGAATTGAAATTCTGAAAAATAATCTCTATACATAAAGGAATAACGTTACTGACTGAATGATTCAACATCGCCCAGACCGTTGGAACTAGGATACTGTATGTAGTTTCCCCTTCCGGCGAAGACATCCGCTAAGATAGGGTTTTTGGAAAATCCTTAGGGGGGGGGCGTCAAAAAGAGAGAAAAACTCCCCTTTCACGGCCTGCCTAATCCCCTTTAGCTAGAAACCTGAAATTTGAAATACGCCTTCCTAGGAGTATGTGCTAACTCCTTGATAAGGTAGATTTGAGAATTTTGACCAGTGATCTAAAAATGGGGGTTTAAAGTGCGAAAAGTCTCCCCCTTAATGCCTTACCATACCGTTGGACCTGGGAAGTTGAAATTTGTTATGCAGGCTCCTTCTCCAGTGTGTATGACAGCTAAGACGTGATTTTTGGAAAATCCAACGGGGATTGGCAGAAAAGGGTAAAATTCTCCCCCTCGACGGCCTTTCCATACCGTTGGACATGGGAAGTTGATATTTGGTATGCAGTGTAGATAACAGATAAGACGTGATTTTTAAAAAATCAAACAGGAAGGGGCAGAAAAGGGTGAAATTCTTCAAAATCTTCCCCTTAACGGCCTGCCCACACCGAAATAGTAAGATACCGAAAATTTTAAGTATGTATTGCCTGGAGTATGGACTAACTCACTGATAGGCTACATTTTAGAATTTTAGCCAGGGACGTGGTAAAAATGGGGTTTAAAAAGATGAAATGTCTCCCCTTTAACAGCTTGGCGAAACCGCTGGACCTAGGAAGTTGATATTTGGTATGCAGGCTCCTTCTCCAGTGTAGATAACAGCTAAGATGTCAATTTTAAAAAATCCAACGGGGAGGGCAAGAAAGAGGAAAATTCTCCCCCTTGACGACTTGCCAAAACCGCTAGAGCTGGGAAATAAAAATTTGGTACATAGGTTCCCACTCCAGCGTAGACATCCACCCAAGTTGGATTTTTGGAAATTCCTATGGGAAGGTGCAATAATGGGAAAAGTCTTCCCCCGAACGGCCTGCCCCAACCGCTGAAACTAGAAAGCTAAAATTTGTTATGCAAGTTCCTTGTTCGGTGTAGATAACAGATAAGACGTAACTTTTGAAAAATCTAACGCGGAGGGGCAAAAAACCGAAAATTCTCCTTGAGATGGGAAGTTAAAATTTGATGCATAGATTACTTCTCCAATGTGCAAATGTGCATATGTGAAAATGTGCAAATTCGCAAATGTGTAAAGTTTTAAATGTGCAAATATCCAAATTTGCAAAAGTGGAAATTTGCAAAAGTGAAAATGTTCAAATTTTTAAAAGTGCAAATGTGCGAATTCGAAAATGAGCAAACTTGAAAAAGTTCATATATGAAAATATGTAAATTTGCAAATGTGTAAATGTAAAAATTTGATTGATTATTAGAAGGTTTGATAGATTGATGGTTTGATACTGATGGTTTGATAGTAATGTAAATGTGCAAATATGCAAGTTTCTAAATATGCACATGTGCAAATGGGCAAATATGCAAATTAAAAAATGTGTAAATTTGTAAATGTGTAAAGGTAAAAATGTGTAAATATTTATTTCGTTCAAAATCGCCCAGCCCAAAAAGCAGGAGGTAGGACGCTGAAATTTGGTATGTAGGTTTCTCCTCGGCGTAGACATTCGCTAAGACGGAAAAGAGCTAAGAGTATGTGCTAACTCATCGATGAAGTCTCGCCCTTAACAGCCTGCACACATCGTTGGACCTAGGAAGTTAAAATTTAGTATGCGGGCTCCATCTCCAGTGTAGATAACAATTGAGACGTCATTTTTGGAAAATCTCACCCTTGTCAAAACCGCTGGAGCTGGTAAGTTGAAATTCGATGCAAAGCTTTCTCCTCCGGTACAGACATTCATCAGGTCGGTTTTTTTTAAATGTGTTTGGGGAAATGTGTAAGGTGGACGGTCTCCTCCTTAACGGGCTGATGAACGAGTGAAATCGATACACTTGATAGGGTAAAAAATAAAATGGAATGGGGAACGAAAATAATTGAAACATTAGACGAGGGAAAATAAATAAAATGGAACGAGTAAAATGAATCATTAGGCAAGGAGAACTAAGTGGGATGGAAAGAGGAACATGTTATGTTGTAACAATTTACACTGGGCATGTCCCCTTGAATGACTTATAAACAAGAAATTCAAAACTTTAAATTTAAACATTCACTTCAAAAGATGAAACAAATTTATTTAAATAGTATAATCTTACGAAAATAAAATAATATTTTCTTCTCAACATATTTCGATATTTAAAATTACCGATAACGAAGTATCAGACTTTTAAGCTAGTTATAACTAAAATAGAAAGAAAATATATAAATTACTTACTTACAAGCTGCATAATTGTTTTATTTTCGCTAAATTCCATAAATAATTATTGTAAATATTTTGTTTATGAACACACATTTGGACTTTACCTTAATTACATTTAAATATTTTATTTTGTCTATAATTTAAATCATAAACAACCACTGAGTTAAATCGGAGTTAACACAATATCTTATTTTTCCATAATCACATTTTTGGCGTCCTTTTGTTTTGTGTATAAATATATTTCAGATACAGATAAATCTTCCACGGTATTTTTTTTATAAATGTGTTGATCAGCACAATTATGTTAGCAAATAAATAAGTTCAATATTTGTCAATTGCTGAAAAAATATAACTATTTTTTTTACTGTAATTACTAAAAATAAGTATAATTGACGTACAACCCCTTTTACTAATTTTTCTAATAACTTATTTTTTGAAGTGTATTTGCCGCAAACATAATATGCTCTCGTGCACGAAGGTCACAGGTTATATTCGCTAAAATTTTAAGTGTTGTGAATTAAAATTGTCATCGCACTCGTTTGTTTACATATAAAATACATTTCTAAAAGTAAAGAGTAGTAACACATTCGGTTTTAGTACAAAAAAAGTCACAGTGTAAATCAACTTTGAAGAGGGAATTAAAAAAATTGCATGCAATCAATTGCATTATATAAATTGGCTCTTAAATGAAAAAGTAAAAAAAAAACCAGTGTTATAAAGGATTTAACTAACGAGAATTTCTATATAATACCAGCTGCTACAGTTGAAATTGATCTCAAAGTATGTTCATTTTCGTTTTTGTTAAATATGCGAACAACTTATTATTCGCAATAAATCTCGAAAGTACAGCAAATGAATGGTTAGTTTTTGTTTTATGGGTTTCGCTTTTATAAAATACATTCATTGGTCTCTGAAGTCTCTTTTAGTTAATTCTTACAGACATTTTATTTATAGTATTTTTAGTTTTTAACAGTATTTCTATATTTTACATTTTACTGTTAATTATCTGACAACATTGCCACATATAAATAACCTAACCTTATAATTTTTATTCGTATCACAACATTTCTTTAGTTTCTCGTTGTAAACTGTGTAGAGTGGCTGTCAAATAAACATTGCTGTCAACTAATAAGTATTGACTTTTGCTACAAAAAACAGTTCTTCAATTGTAAAAAATTGTGTTACGTTTTAAAGTACTTAGGAAAAGTTAACAATACTAAAAAAATTGTAAGTTTTCAATTATTTTTATTATTATTTATGTAAATATTTGTAAATTTCATTTGGTCTGCTTACGAATAGCAAAACAAAACGTAATTGAAAGAAATACCACCTTTTTTTGTGAGAACAAAATTTAGTTAGCCAGAGAACATTATTTTTCTCATTTTTTTCTTTGCTATTTTTAACCGTCAAAAATAAATGAGAAAGCTGTAAATTGATAACAGAATGAGACAACAGTATTTTTTCATTTTGCCCTGCACACGAAAGACACAAGAATTTTCGGCTTGTGTGTATTATGTGATTTTGTTTTGTACACAACAACAAAACACACACATTCGAAACAATCGTGTTTGTTAATTGGTAGGTCGTCTCGTATTACTCAAAGCTAGGATTACGTAACGTGACGAATCAGCTGATTTAAACTAAATGAATGAGTTAAAAAGAGACAACCATATACGACATACGCCACATAACGATGTCTAAATGAGCCTTTAACGCTAACGTAACATAGCTTATAATGAGTAAAAAAAATATTAACAATATTTAATTATTTTTTGTCTCTTTCTTATGCATTATATATATTGAGTATTAAAGCATTACTAGAATTTAGTGCTCAAGTAATTTGGTGAAAAAAAAAATTTTTTTTTTGAGCGGGAAGAAATAAAGTATTATAGTTATAACAAGAGAGTAAAATTTGTCTTACCAGACTTTTTTTTATATATCCTCTTCAATGAGTTTATCGAACTCGGCCTTTGAATAAAATTCGGATAGGAGGTTAATCTGAATTGATCTTTATCTAAATATTTGAATTTTTCGAACAAAGCGAAAAAAAAATAATAGAATTTTTCTTGCGGTTTCCACTGAACCTTAAATTGGCAGTTGAGATCACAACTATTTCCCGAACCATGGCATAACAATACCAGATAGAAAACGCAAAATTGTTGATCCTTGGCTGACCTCACTTCTGTGATAATAAATATCAGTTGATGTTTCCTTGGTTACAACAAAAAAAAAAAAAAAAAAAATTCTACCTAATGATAATACGTGGTATTCTTTTTTAAAAATATTTTTGGGGAAATTTTTTTTTATATTCTTTTTTAATTGAGTGAATCCCCGAACAACTGTACAACATTTTTTGTTTATGCTAGACACCTTATTTTATGTAAATATGTGTATTGACCTGTTAGTTGTCCTATGATATTTACTCTTAAAACACACAACCTTTAAGTGGAAAATTTGAAATGTCTTCTAACAAGAATAAAGTTTTTTGTCTGAAAGACTTACGGCTCTGTTGTGGAATTTTTACGAAAAGGTTGTTGTGTTACAGGCTAAGCCAAAAAATATCAAGTCGCAAAATCAACAATTTTATTTGCTCAATTAAGAAGAAAAAAAGAGACCCTGAAAACGCAAATTAGAGCTCCAGAGAATGGAAAATGTACTTTGTAAATTTTTTCTTAACATGCGAACCAAAAAATGTCAGTGGACTGATGCTGAGAAATTGACGAAATTTCTTAAAACGGGCGTGATTTTAATGCAAGCAATGGATAGCTTCAAAATTTTAAGCAAAGATCTGTCATTCGACTTCTTAAAATTTCCGAAGAAAAGCTTTCTGACCAGAGTTAGTAGACCTGTTTAAAATGAAGTTAAGGTCAAAAATGAAAGAACTCGACTTATGCGACGATCAGCTGTACAACGTTGATTATTCCGGTTTGTGTTGGAAATAATTACCGGAAAACACAAAGAAGAAGAAATAAGAAGTTCTTTCTCAGGTTTAATAGTGCTAGTATACTTTAAAATATGGATAATCGAAAACGTGAACACCCTTGGTAAAATTAGTTCTCGTTTTCGTGAGATGGCTGTATACTCGTAAAACACGTCGGGCTTTGAAGTTCTGAGATATATTATATTTTATTTATACTGCGTTTTTTGATATTCTCTTATATTTTATTTCGAATTCTCTGAACAGTGTAAGTGCATTTTAAAAATGTTTGTAAATAAAAAAAAAAACATACGATGGGACAATTTACATACGATATTCTATGGCTCTCCATGGGCTGTTAGTGTACTAGCGAATGAACAACGCAATTCGATTCTAAATTTATATTTAAATATTTTGTTTTTAATGAATGAATCTCTGCGGTACACTTTACACTACATTTTTTTGCAGTTACCATCGTACGTCGTTATTTTGGGCGTTTTTTTTTCTTTGCCGATAATCTTGCTTTGCAGTTTCTTCATTTTACCACAAGTATTCTGAGAACTTAAGCGGTCCAGCAGACGCACAGTGTAAGATCGCTTTATTATTCTACTTGTATCCTGTGGATCACCCTTGGAATTTTGTCTACCCAGAAACCAGGGCATACAAGGTCGATTTATGTTCGTATGTTTGAGCAGGTAGCATAACGTACAAGTTGGCGTCAATTATCCTGAGGGCCATTATCTATTATAATTATCCTTAGAACAGTCATTATCCTTAAGGTAATCATTATCATCCTTAGGATAATTATTCTCCTTAGGATAATCATTATTATCCTTAAGATAATCATCCTGAGGATACTCATTATCATCCCTAGGATAATCAATAACCTGTGTTTAACCCCCAGAATTTGTGTTAGGAAGCGTGTCAGATGGCAACGTAGCGAACAAATGCTTCATTATTTTGTAAGTATTCTGAGAATAATCAAGAAGGAAAGCACTCTGTGTAAATTCTCTCCACTGTCCTGATATTTTGTGGTATTTCCTTTTTTTCGAGAAACGTGTCAAGGACCACCACAAATGTTGATATTTTTCTATTTTTATTTAACTCATTAAATTTGGTATACAGAGAGGCTTAAGCTAGATCACTGGAGTTCAAATAATCGAGGGTTTACTGCATTTACATTTTTTAATATTTATATATAGCATAAGATTACTATTCGAAGTATCTAATGATTAAAACAAGTGCTTAGTATTCAGTTCACTACAGCGAACGAATTCACCGTAAAAATTTACAAAAATGCCAACATCTCTAATCTCGTTGCCACAGAAGCATTCCCCATGACAAACTTCAAGTTGTTAGGGTTAGTAGGTGATTAAGGGGGCTCATCTATCCCTTTTAAACCCTATTTTTGTAACGTTTTTATTGAAGATTCCAAAGAGTATCTCTTCAGCATCCAGAGCGCTAGAAATAAACCCATCTTTAACGCTCATTTTTACTACGTTCCTGACGTAAATTCCAAAAGGTACCCTATTAGTGAAAAAGAACACACTTCAGAGAGTGCATATCTTAAATTTCAGGTATCTAACCAAGCGGTTTGGGCAGGCCGTATAGAATTTTCTACTATTGAGCCTCCGTTTTTACTTCGTTCCTGATGGAAATTCCAAAACTTATCAATGAATTAGCCCAACCTCCTGACGAAAATGTCAAAAAGTACCTTATCAGTGACAGCCTATACTCCAAGAAGTTTCTAACAGGTCGTTGCAGGGAGGCTGCCTCTTCGCGTAATTATTCCAAAAATCCCGCTTTATCAGATGTCTATGCTGGAGGAGGAACTTACATATCAAAATTTTAATTTCCTAGCTTCACAGTTTGAGCTAAGCGATGTTTAGTCAGGCAGTCATTTAAATGATAAGTATCTCATTGAATCAAAAACAATCTGTTTAGCTGATTTATTTTTGGTTCATTTAAGGCTGAGTTCACATCCAGCGCCGACTTGCACCATGCTTTTTGTGCATAATTTGTGTAAAGTGACCGTTCGTTGCAAGAGAACTTACTGAGTTTTACTGGATAGCTGTTTGCCAGTAAGAATTTGTAAGAGAACAAAGAACTGATTGAAAAACAAAGAATTTGTTCAAACACATTAAATATTTTTTTTTTTTTTATAAAAGTAAAAAATATGTAAATATCTTCTTATTTTCGATAGAAGAAGTAAGAACACTTCACATGCATATTTTCCATATTGACCAATTTTTTTTGTTTGGTATTTACAATCACCTGTTTTAACTATCTCACTAAAATTCTTTAAAATTTTTTGTTTGCGTACTTTTTTTGGATATTTTTCTTTTTGGGAGTAAATTTTTTCTTACTAAAATTTACTGGAAAAGAACGCAAACCAACCTAATATTTTTAAAGCCCTTATGGCGGTTGCTTAATTTTGTATTGACGAAAAATTTATGAATTAGCTTACTGGAAAGTAATGTGTGTGAAGAGTTCAACTATATAGAATAAATCAGTATCTATCAAATTGCTGTCGGCAAGGCATTGCCCCAATTTGATTAACATTGCTGTCAATAGCAATGCAATACGAAATCAAGCAAGTGTCATACGGGCTTTAGTAATGCAATTAAAGTTGTTCCATTTATTTTTGCCTGGGATACGAAAGTGCTGTTGTGCTTTTAAAACATTAAAGGGAAAAGCGTAGTGAACATCTATTATCAACAGAATTTATTGTCCCTTAATCCGTCACCACATGTGACCACATGTTTAATGCGTTAAAAAGGTACAACAAATGTTCCAGACCTCAAATCCAGACCCATTTTCATACGAACGAAATGGAACGGGAAACAAAATTTGTATTATCGGAGTGTGTTAAATTATATTATCATATAAATCAATCAAAAAAAAAATAGTCACCCTGTGGCTGTTTTATAAAATTCCAGAAAATTATTCGGGAAACTACTGAATCTATCTATCGAATGGTAACCTTCGTTGAGTTTTTCAAAAATTTTTTCGCGAATCAAATCATATTCGGAAATCAAAATAATTATTATTTTTGATTCGCGAATTAAATCCAAATTGATTTATTCAAATTGAATTATTTCTTTTGACTTATAAAAAGATTTATTTAAAAAGAATTATTTAAACAATTCACTCAGAAAAATTAGTTCGTCAAAATTTAAATCAGATTTGAAAATTGATTTAAGTTATTATGTGTTTAAAGGTCTGATTAAATCGTACTCAACGATTAATAAAACCTGTCACATGCCACTTGCTTCCTTTATGGTACTCGTATAATGTGCGAAGATTACGATCACATGGTGGGGTTGCCAGAAATTGCAATAATATAATACACAATGGTAACATTGGTGATCTACAAACAAAAAATAATTAAATTAAAGAATTTAATTATATTGCATACATTTTGGCTAAACAAAAATTTTATACGTGTTGTATAGTTGATCTAAAAACAAAAAGACCCTAAATTGTGTATTTTGTTTTATTTTGTGTGGTTTTTGTTTCGCTTTCATTGGTGTTATTAGTCTCGTCGTCTCTCAGAGTACAAGTTCTCATTCGATTTACAATTTAACAGTATGTTTCCAGTATTTAACAGAAAAATTTGTTTTTAACAACATTGTCAGCTTGTATCAACTGTTAACCCTATTGTATTTTCATTAGTATAGACATTTTTTAGTTTCTCATTACAAATTGTGTAGAGTGGCTGTCAGATAAACATTGCAAAGAAAAATATTTTTATTTTATTAAAAAATACATTTTCTTTGTTTACAAAAAGTTGTGCAGTGTTTTACAATTTAAAAGAAAAAATATAAAAAAACATTAATGGTAAGTATGCGCATTATTTTATTAAATAAATAAAATAGAAAATTTTTTTTCGGTCTGCTTACGAATATCAAAACAAAGAATAATTGAAGAAAATTCCACCATTGCAATTTAAGAGAGAATCTGGGGAGCATTTCGTGCCAGAGAGAACATATATTTTTGTTCATATTTGTTTTTTCATTTGTAACTGTACAAAAATGAAAGAGAAAACTATATGTTGTTAAAAGAAGATAACAGTATTCAAAATTGGTTGGGCTTTCTGAATATAAAATTTACGGATGGTTGTTTAGACCCCTATGAAAAATTTTGTGAGTAAATCGATTACAGAAATTAGTTTTTCTCTTTATTCAGTATGCATTCACAATAGTTTTACAGTTATGTGAATTATTCATGTGGTATTATTCAAACATAATTTTATATTTATTATAGTAAAACAACTGCATTTTTAGTTGAAAATAACTGCCTCAACTGAAACTGCAGTTGTTTTACTATTAAAAATTAAACAAATGGCTTAAGCCAAATAAAATATAAAATAAACTACAAAAAATTAATTTTAGCTGTAGGTCGTTATTTTACGTAGTTAACTGGAGTATTGAAAACCAAACCCGGTTTTAAAATTTTTGTCATGTGCCCATAATGCACATTTACAAGCGAGAGAAATATAGTAGAGATATAAAAAACACCCCTGAATCATTCACAATAGAGCTGCAAATACTGTCATATTTATTTTAGTGTAAAGAGAAGTAGAGATCCTTTTCTCCTCATTATAGGAGAGAGGGAAGAGTGGTAATTGGTACGGAGCTGATTGTTCTCAGCAATTTGTTTTGTTTTTCATTCTTCGGTTTGTTTTTCATTCCTTTTAAACCAAATGCAAACGAAAATTGCTGAAAAAAAAATTTCTTTGTGTAAACATAAAAGCAAATTTAAAAGAGAATTGACAAGAGTTCTCGCAACAAAAGTTGCTTTGTGTGAAATGGGACAAACAGATTAATGACTCGTTTACACCTGCATTAAAATTACAAGACTAAGATTAAAATTGAGATTTCAGTAAAAATCCCGTTTAAAATCTCAAGATTTCCCATATAAATGCAATAACGCAAATTCACGTGATTTATATGAAATCACATGAAAATCTCGCAAATGTAGACTCTTTTACATAATCAACACTGAGTTTCGCTTATTTTGTAGACATTTTGCATGAAAAAGTGGCAACCCTGGGAAAAAACTGACAAAATAATGAAATCAGTTATTAAAAACATAAAAATAAGTTTAGTACTAATCAAAAGAAGTATTGCGTGGTTCTAATTTTTCCTTACGGCGGGAAAAAACAACGAAGAAAGCTTTGCAAATTACCTGTCTTTCTCCATCAATATAAAATTCTTGACTCTAGCTTGTAGTTCTAACACAAAAAATAAATTTACTAACCCAGCAAAAATATGGTACGTTTGTTCGCGATGTCCAAAAAGTAATGCGTACTCATTATTTTTTGGCTGCTTGTAAGCGAGAGGGTAATGACCACCCATTACTTTGTGAGAAGATACTTTTGGGACATCGCGAACAAAAGTAATTAAGTGAGTAAATAGGCAGGCAAGAGGTTGCAACCCTGTGTTTTCTGGGAACATATATCTTTATATAAAATGATGAAAATTGTAATCCGCCAAAGATTATAATGCTTTTTAGAAATATGTTCAATTTGAGGTTATTTTTATGTTTGTTTACAAAAAAACTGGTTGTCAAATCTCGCTAATTGCAAATGTAAACTGCCAAGATTTATGTGAGAGAGATTTCCATTAAAATCACGGAACGTAAAGCCAAATGTTACCGCAGCAAAAAATTGTTTAAGTCTAAAATAGTGTTAATAATAAATATCTCTTATATAACTTACGAATTTAAAGAGAAAAAAAGCTAATGAAAGCTAATGAAAGCTAACCTAAAGAGTTGATTTATTGTGTTAATATTAAATTTACTAACGAACTCTAGCTAAGTGTTTAGTAATCTCCATTTTTAAATTATGTCAAATCAACAATAAACTTCACTATAAAAATACATACCGCTGATCGTTAAAGGGTAAATATAAAGGTTGGATTAGCCAGACGTAAACTTAAAAGTATCTCTGTATAGCAAATTCAATGGGTTAAATAAAAATAGAAGACATTGTGTTGTATTTTTTGTGTAATTCATATGCATTGAACATATACAATACATACACGAAACGTAAATACACAACGAAAATCTAATCAAAACAGATTTTTAACGTTAACATTTCTATTTGCATATGAAAAATGAAAACAGAAAAACAAACACATGTCTTTCAATATCAGCTGTAAAAAATATACTGTGGATCAGAGCTTATTTTGTGTGAGGAACATTTTTGAAAAACCAGACATTAAATTGGTGTATTTTATTCTAAACTCTACAAATAAATGATCCAATTTTGTTTGATAATGTAGAGCCAATATGTACGATGCAATTGATTGCACATGCAATTTTCTTAATTCGCTTTTTAAAGTTGCTTCCAAAGTTATGTCTATTTACACAGTGACTTTTGTTGCACCAAAACGAAATGTGCATGAAGCAACAAAAGAAGAATACATATGAGTGCGAAAGAGAAATGACAAAAACATGCACGAAAAATGAAAACCGTTCTTTTTTTGTTACCCTTCCTTCTCTACCCCGTTGGCCACCAAACAAGAATTGCACGTAATAATTGCATGCAACAATGTCACTGTGTAAATTGGCCCTTAGAGCCAATTTATACGATGCAATTGATTGCGTGCAATTTTCTTAATTCCCTTTTCAAAGTTGCTTCCAAAGTTATGTCTATTTATACGGCGACTTTAATTGCTCGAAAAGTGGATGTGAATGAAGCAACAACAAAGCAACAAAAGAAGAATACATATGAGTGTGAGAGATAACAAAAACATGCGCGAAAAATGAAAACCGTGTCTTTTTTGTTACCCCGCTTGCTTTGCCGTTCGCCAACAAACAAGAATTGCACGCAGTAATTGCTTGCAACAAAATCACTGTGTAAAATGGCTCTTAATCTTCAATATATATAAAAAAAAAAAAAACGATTCTCATGTCACCGCTTATTTCATTAAAAAAATATAAAAATTGTTGAAAAACAATTATTTAGTAGTTTGCTCCTAGCAAAAACTTCTCTCTTATGCCAGTTTACTTGGTTAACGAATGGCTTTTTTTTCTAGTACTTCGACCATGATATCCAGCTTTTTGCAACGCCTGTATTTTTTTGGTGCAATTTTCTTTCAGTTAGCCTTAATTTTTCTGACAATAATCCTTTCCTCTTGGCAAGTAATCACTTTTGGGGGGCCTATTTCCGTAAAACCTTCAGAATTCGACTTTATATTCCATAAAATCGTAAGATAGATCCCTACTTCTTGGAACCATTTTAGCGAAAACTTTTATTAATTACTTAAACCTTTATTTTTTTATTTGTAAGAAGTCGTTTAATCTATAAAAACAGGAGCTTTCACCATTAAAGTCAATTAACGAACTGAGTCTTACTCATTGCATACCATAATATTGGAATTTTCGAACAAAACTCGACACAAAAAATTACGGTATCGTATTGAACAGTTATACATTTTGGTTTTATTACGAATGATGTAGTAAATGTAACTACATACAAATTTTAAATACTGGCAATGCATGCAGTTCACACTTCCTTTTGTGTTACACTGTACAATAAATAATTATTTTTGTTTCTTTATTGTAAAAATATTTTTATTAAATTTTTTTCCGATATTCTTTATTTGCTCTCATTTGCTGTTAAATTTTCTCCAATTCCCTGTGTTTTGCTTTTATTCGCTTGTGATTTTTTGTTATTGAGACATAAAGTATTTGCAAAACGACACTACAGATACCCCCTTCTCCCCACCACCCGACTTCATTGTTGTATAATGTCTTACCACTTCGATAATAATACATCTCTGCGTGTGCAAATAAAAATAACTATTTTCATTTTCTCAGAGCAGAGTAGTTCTGTTATACAAACTGTGATTCTTAGCATGTTGTACCGCCATAAATTTTAACACTACCTGTGTTTGTGTGGCTAACTATCGACGTTGGCTTTTGGAACATAAATTCCGATATAAATTTGACATAAGCCACCGTTTAGTGTTAACTCTGAAAGTTATTTTGTGAAATTTGTATGGGAATGACGTAAGGAAACGTTAATAGCTAGCCGACTTAACACAGCGTTTAAAATGTAAGTGATCTTTAAACAATAAAAGGTTATGCAAATTAAATTATGTAATAATATAGAATGCATTTAGGCTGAATAAATGTATGAACAATTTTCAAATTGTACAAAAACATTGTGAATCTTGTTTTGTTTTGATTTGCATTCTCAACTGCCAGATTTGACGATTTATAGTCATTTTGACGATTTTCGTAAAATATTTGGAAAATGATTTTTATAAATTTAAAGATAAAAAGTAAATCCTGTGTTTTTATAAATCTTTTTAAAGCTAAAAATTAATTTTTCAAAAGTTTAAATTAAAAACAAAAAAAAAAACGTATTTTGGGGTTTAGTATAAATGTGTGAAAAATTATTATTTCTGCAATTTAAAAAAAAAAAATTTAAACAGAATGTAGTTAATTTTTAAAAGAATATTTTGAAAATAGGGTGTACCTCAATTTGAGTATAATTCAAATATGAAGGATATCAGGAGACATTCGTTGTAAAGATTTTAATTTGCTTAAATTTCCAATCAAAAATTCTCACGTAAATGAAAGAAAAACACATAAAATCGGAAGAAATTCAACAGCGAATGAGGGACAATAAAGGAAATTGAAAAAATAACAAGTTATTTAAAACGTTTTTAGAAGCATAAAAGAAAAAAAAACTCACTGTAAGCTTTTTTTTTTTATTTTCACAATCTAACATAAATTCTTGCGTTGAAAACTATCTCCTTTAAAATCGATGCTTAAAAAAGAAACAAACAAATAAAATATGACCCCCTCTGTAATAAAAAAGAAAATTTTTTTCAAATGAAAGGAAATTTCCTCAGGATCTCAAATATGCAGTTTTCTTCTCGATCCGTGGTAGATCTCCATTAAAGATCCCCTTTGGGGTCACGAAAAAATGTACTTTATTAAAAAAAAATAATAAAATATGACCGCCTCTGGAATAAAAAAAGGAATTTTTTTCTTATCTTCCATTTTTGGGGCCGGGGCCTGTGAGGCCCCCCAGGGCCCAAAAACTGGCACGCGTAGTGTGGGTACTCAAATGAAAGGAAATTTCCCCGGAATCTCCAAAAATATTTTATCTAACTTCGACCCACTGGCCCCCACCCCAAAAAAGAGACGATTTCGCGCAATTTTTTCGGACAAATGTTTTAATATTTCTGGGAAATCAGTTTCTTTAATTTTTTTTGTATATGGGGCCCATGAGTTATTGAATGAATCGCAAAATTTGCGCGATTTTTATTACATTTTCTTTTTTCGAAATCGCCTCAAAGGGGTCTTAAATGTATCGAGATGGAGCCACATATCATGGATCGTGAAACATAATGAATTTTTGATCCAAAAACGCGGCAGGGAAAAATTTTTTAGAGGGAGCCACAAACCATATGTATATCATGGAAAAAGCAATTTCTTATGTAAAAATTTTTTAAAAAAAATCGCGCTGTTTTTAATTTTTGGAGAAATTGTCCCAAAAGGGTCTTAAATGGACCTAGAGGAAGCCACATACCATGGATCGTGAAACAAAATGTATATTTGAGATCCTGAGGAAATTTCCTTTCATTTGAGTTCCCAAACTTATATGTTTCTACGCGTAACAGCGTAGAAACATATAACGTATCCCAGAGGGGTCTTATTTTTTTGAGCAATGCCCGACAGTGCATTTCAGCCGAATCTTTCTGATGATGTTTCGTCAATGGTTAATTAGCTTGTAAACTTAATTAAATATCTATTTCATAAATTAAAATACTTTTTTTATAATTTGCGATTTGAATTAAATTGCAATTAAATTTATCCAATAAATTTGTTGTATTAAATTTAAAACAGAAAATTATCAATGTTTTTGCAAATTTAATGAAAACGCTTTTAAGAACTAAATGAAATGTAAAACTATCGTAAAATTTACGATTTTTTATTAAATTCATCTGGCAGCACCGTTTACACAACTTCTAGAGGTGGTTGTTTTTTTTTTGTTGTATTGTATTTATATGTGAGAGTACATTCTGTTAAAACAATCAACATGTATTTTTTACTGTTATAAAACTTCTCTTTTTTACATTAACAATTTTGTTTTAAGCACTGTTAAGTTTTTTAACAGTGATTTATTTAGCAACATGTTGCTAAGACCTTGCATATGTTATGTATAGTACTGCCAGCTTAAAATAATTTTAATTTTAATAAAACCCAATTAACACTACGACACAAAACTAGTAGCTTTTAAAAACTTCTAGTTTTTGATTTAAAATTGACAATTACTTATAAAAACACAATAAGTTTTTAAAAACCATTAGTTTTTGGTGTTAGTGTTAATTGGACAGAACTTTAAAGAATTGATTAATTAAAATCATCAAATCAAAAATATAGATAAGTCACGCAAATAATTATTTTAATTTGCGAATACAATTTTTTTATTGTATTTTTTTTTTAACTCCTAGAAAAGTCTCGATTTTAATTCAAAATAATGGTTTATTTGAAGTAAATTTAATTTTGTGATTAAAAGTTTTAATAAATCAATAATTTCAATAAAAATTATTTAAGACAAAAATAATTCACAAATTATAAACAAAAAATTTTAAATCGCGAATCAAGTTTACACTGAGGAATTTGAAATATTTTTACATGTACATATATGAATTTTTTTTGTTATTACAGATGAGTTGTATCATACTGGATGATGACGATGACTGTGTTATGATTGAAGAAACAAAAAATGATGAAAATCCTAAAAAGCCACAAAAAACCAAAAAAAACTTAAAGTTCGAACAAAACTTAATAGCACAAGTTCGCAGGCATCGCTTGCTCTATGATAATAAACATAAACTTTTCTCAAATGTTGCTAAGAAGGAAGTTGTTTGGCAAAAAATTGCTAAACATTTTAATGTTGATGGTAAGTAGATAATTGTCGTCTCTTTTTAACACACATCTGTATTATATCACTCCCGGGAGTCGAAATTGGTGACTAACAGTGTTGTCAGTTTAGGGGATTTATCCCCAAAATAGGGATTTGACTTCCTAAATGAGGATAAAAATTTCCGGGGATTTGTTGGGGATGACAACAAAATTTTAGGTTATTTTTGAAGATAAAATTATAACAATATCATCTCTTTTAATTTTTTTCAATCCCGTTTTAATATTTTATAGCTGGTGGTAACAGTTTAAACAATTTTTTTTTGGAAATTTGAGATTCATCATTACTTTTTAAATAAAAAAAATTATTAATAAATGTTTTTCTCTTCTGAAAAGTAGTAGCTTTTGAGATACGAGGTTGTGTTAGTAAACCCTCAATATTAACCCATTCCCAGCCAGTGATGCAACGCGCGAATTCTGTATAATTTTTAGCTCGACCGAGTGCTATAAACACACGCGAAGATGTTCCGATCCGATTGTAGGTCCATATTGTGGAGCCAGCACTTAACAATGCTCGCCACAACAATTTTTGTTTACCAGATTTGGATTTTAGACTTCCCATCAACATTCTTTACCATAATATTATTGGATTAAAATAATTCGTTCTCTTTATCTTATATTTGAGGTAAAAAACTTTAAAATGAATAAAAACATCGAGGAATATGTATTATAATGCGTTTATTACAGTGTCTCTAATTTTGGATAAAGTCTGGTAAAATGAGAGTAAGCAAAAAATTCTCTCACAAATACATAAAAATGCCCAAAATACTGCGAACGCACAAAATTACAATTCATACGCAAAAATAAACGTAAAATTTATTTATATTTAAAAACAGCTTAATTAATAAATATATTTAAAATGGCAAATATCTATTTACATTTTCAAATGTATTTCTCATTATTAAGAAGGAAAAGTTCTTTATAGTAAATTTTTATTTAACTCTAATTATTTTCAAAAATGCAAAACAGCTTATTTATTAGCAACAGCTGGTGATTTGACAATTTTACCATTTTACCCAAACGAAAGTACGGGTATAAGTTCTGGTAAAATAAGAAACACAATTACAATTACAAGAAACGCTTTCTGGTAAGATTGGGTTCCCGCGGGCACCCGCGGTAACGTACGTCTAACACACCTATTATTAATACGTCTGTACGAGGTAATTTTGGGTAAAATATGGTAAAATGAGAGTAAGCAAAAAATTCTCTCACATAACCATAAAAATGCTCAAAACACTGCGAACGCACAAAACCACATTTCATACCCAAAAATAAACGTCAAATTTATTCATATTAAAAAACAGCGTAATTAATAAATATAATTGAAATTGCAAATATATATTTACATTTTCAAATGTATTTTTCATTATTAAGAAGGAAACGTTGTTTATAGTAAACTTTTATTTAACTTTATTTGTTTTTCAAAAATGCAAAACAGTTAATTTATTAGCAACAGCTGATGATTTGACAATTTTACCATTTTACCCAAACAAAAAGTACGGGTAAGATCTGGTAAAAAGAGAAACACAATTATTCTCTCATAAACGCTCTCATTTACCCAATTTTTGTTACAAGAAACGCTTTCTGGTATGATTGGGTTCCCGCGGGTGCCCGCGGTAACGTCGACGCCTAAAATAACGCCTAAAATTAGTTAAAAATTTCAAATTTATTTTTTATAATCGAGCATCACCATTTTTTTATTTTTTTCAAAAAATATTTTAGACAAAATTAAAAAAAATCAAAGGTTTAAAAATTGTAAAACATAAACGAATTTATCATTTTGTTTTCATTTAGTAATTTCTGTTTTGAAAAATATTTAAGTCATTTTTTTTATTTTTAAGGTTAAACTCTAATTGTTTTTAGGGCTGATTTTTAGAACTAAAAAAACTTTTTAGTGCTATTTTAAGTGGATGTCCTATTTTTAGACATGAGTCGGTATCTTCCCTTCCGATTCTTTTTTTAATCTATGTAACATTTTAATGCAGTTTAATTTTGTAGGTGTAAGTTTTAATTATTACAAATAACATTTCTACCAATATCCATTTGTCAAAATTTAGTATATATTTTTTGCTAATTTTTGCAAATCGGTTTTGAAAAAATTTTAAAATGATTTCTAAAATAAGCAACAAAAATTTGTAAATATTCTGTAAAAATTCTGTAATTTGCAAAATGTAAATAGCAAAAAGATTTGCTAATTTATATTTTTTTTTACCAAAAATCTGTACAAAAATAGTAAAGTGGGATTAAAAACTGTTAACAAATTTTTCTACTAACTTTTTTTTTCTGAGTGTAGGGAAGGTGTGGTAGCAGAGGCGTAAAATTACACGGGTGTTATATTTAAGTCTAATGAAAAAAAAAAAAAATGGGGATACCCTTTAAACATTTCCAACACTGAATTCAAAGGAACACTCTTGTATGTAAATTAGTTTTAAACACTTCTTTTTGTTCAAATTTCAGCCGATATCTGCAAAAATACTTGGATTGAATTACGCTATTCCTATCAATGTCATACCAGACGTTTACATAAATATTTTATAAGTGGTCATAAAGAAAATCGTAAAAGACCTGCCATGCGCTTCGAATCAGAACTTATGTTTTTATGGAGATTTATAGAAAATCGGTAAGAATATTTTGACAAAGTCTGCGTTAACAAATTTGAAATTTCCCTCTAACTCTTTTTTTTTTAAATCGAATTGTAGCAAAACATGTTCCTTGCCATTCGAAATTATTGAACCTTCTCTGCCGGAAAAACAAATTGAAAATGTGGCAGGCAAAAATGATAGTGTACAATTTGGTACGGAAGATTTAATGAATCAAGTTATCGATGATGATTTGATATTAGTCGAAGCACCTGTTGAATGTATCGTTATCGATGAAGATGATGATAATGTTAATGGTAAAAAGGAAAAACCATTTAAAGTCACACTTAACATGAAAAAGTTAATTAAACAAATTTATCAATATCCGGAAATATATGATTGTGACCATGTATCATTTAAAGATTATACACATAAAAGTTCAGTATGGAATGCTATAGCTGGTTGTTTGGGAGATAAGGGTAAATAGCATGAAAACACTTGGTAAACACTTTTACATATTTTCTTTTCATTTAACAGCTACTAAACTTATGAAATGTTGGATTATTATGCAAACTCGTTATGAATGGGAAATTAATCAACCCCAAGTATCACCAGCATCGGATTTACAAAAAAATTTGTACTTTTTAAAGAAATATATATTAAAAAAGTAAGTAAATTTTAATGTTTTTTTTTTCTTCTATTTTTTGACAATTATTTATATATATATATTTTTTTTTGAAATTTCCTACGATTTTCAGTACTGATACAGTTTATAAGCATTCATATTATTTAAAATCTGCTTGGCATGAACCAATTGATTACTTTAAGGAGATCTATAATTTAATTGTGCGCATGAAAAAGTCACCCGATATTGTTTTTCTGACAGATTCATTCCTACAGAATCCAGACAAAAATAATCATTACCTAATGATGTGGGCAGAACTTGCTGCAGCGAAAGGTAAATAAATAATATATGATTTACAGGTTGGTTGAAAAGTTCCTGCGCTCACCAAGAGATGGCACTGCTAGCTCCAAACTTTTTTTTCTCAAGTTAGTATAACTGTCCTGAAAACACATGTAAAGTTGTTCTGTCAATTCTTTCTTTGTTTACAAGCCATTTGAAGTTGACGTGTCATTGATTTTTTTAATATGGAAAAAATTGAATATCGTGCAGTCATTAGATTCTTTGTTTTGAAGGGTTTAAAAGCAAGAAGTGTATAAGAAGTCCTCACCTTCAAAACGCACCATTGAATTTTGGGCTGGTGAATTTAAACGTGGTGGTACCAGCCTTAAAGACGATCCACGCGAAGGACGACCAAAAACTGCAACCACAGCAGAAATCATTGAGCAGGTACATAATATGGTTAGTGAAGATCCAAGTTTGACTAAGCGTGAAATTGCTTATGCCATAGGCATCTCAGACGAACGAGTACTCCATATTTTACATGAAGAATTACGTATGAAAAAACTGTTTGGAAAGTTAGTTATCCGCAACATTAACAATTCAACAAAAACTGGATCGAAAACAACTTTCTCAGCGTAATTTGGAGCGTTTAAAGCCAAATAAAACCGACTTTTTGACTTGGATGAGACTTGGATCTACCACCATGATCCTAAATTGAAACAAAAACGTTTACAGTGGACTGAAGGTGGTTGTTCAGCTCCAAAGCAGGTGAAGTCACAACGATCAGCAAAGAAGGTTATGGCATCAGTTTTTTGGGATGCAAAAGGAATTTTGTTGATTGATTATCTTCAGAAAGGTAAAACAATCAACTCTGAATATTATTGCAGCCTTTTGGATCAGCTGAATGAAAAAGTTCGTGAGAAAAGACCTGGTTTAAAGAAGAAAAAAATCATTTTTCATCAATACAATGCACCTGCTCCCTAAAGTGTTTTGACAATGGCTAAATTCAAAGAATTAGAGTACGAATTGCTTGAACATCCACCGTATTCACCAGATTTGGCTCCCAGTGACTACTATCTCTTCAGAAATCTCAAACAATTCCTTCGTGGAAATTCGTCGAATGAAGAGGCCATAGCAGTCGTAGACGGTTATTTTGCAGAGCTTTCGGAAAACCATTATAAGGATGGGATAAAATTATTGGAAGATCTTTGGAACAAGTGTATTGAGCTTCTAGGAGATTATATTGAATAAAAAAATATATTTCGTAACAAAAACAGTATTCTTTCATTTCGAGCGCAGGAACTTTTCAACCAACCTGTAAATAAAAAATCAAAAATTAAACCCCCTCCCCGAATTAAAAAAAAAAAAATAAGCCGAATATCGAATAATATTCATGACATTTCTGGTTTAAAGTTGTAAGCAGGGAAACCAAAAATATGCTCAAAAACCACGTTTTATACGCTTAAAAAATGCCCTTAAAAACAGAAAATATGCTATAGAAACCTTTAAAATATGCTCTTAAAAAATCATACACATAATATTTAATATTTTATTAAAAAAAAAAATAAAAACTCAAATTAAATAACAAAATATAAAATAAAAATGGTATAAACTTTAACTTAAAGTTTAAATTTTAAATGATATAAATTAAAAATTCAGTGCAAACAATTCAATTTTCTTTTAAACCCATTTTGTATTAAGAATAATTTTCGATTTTATTATTTTTAATTATAAAATTATAATAAAATGTTTTTCTTCATATTATTTTCTTTACTTCATATAAATTTTTTTTGTGTTCCCGTACGTTACCGCGGGTTCCCAAATTTACCCAAAAGCTTTCCCGTACTCGAAAATTGGATAAATGAGAGTGTTTTTTCTTTTTACCGAAAGTTACCCAGACTTTTTCTTTGGGTAAATTGTTAAAACAACACTTGATAAACAAAAACAGCTGCTTTATAATTGTAAAAAATTAAACTAGGAAGTAAAAACAAATTTGTTAAAAATGATTGCAAATTGAAATAAAAACGATTTACAATAATAAAATAATAAATAATAATAATAATAAAATAATAATAAATGCGATGCTAATTTAGCCCTTTTGGTGTTACAATAAGCGGTTTTTTACTTCCTAAAAACTGCAAATATTTTCTGTTTATAAAAAAGGAACAGATCGGCACCTTCTAATTTTTCTTACCGCTTTTTTTGAAAATTGTAAGCCACCTCTTTTACACTGGCACGAAATCTCGAGATTTTTATATACACCACTTTAAAAAAACAATAAAAAAAGCTCATAGACATTAAATTATGAGAAAAATATATTTATTAGAAATAACTATGTGTATTTTTTCAAAGAGGAAAATATCAAAATTTCGTGCCACTGTACACGGCGGGCAATTTTAATGTATTTTTTTGAGTCTTTTATTTCAATTTTCGCATTTCTCAATTAGCGCGTTTTCACTTGTCGTGTTGCACTTAAAAATTTGGCATCACTGATGCATTTTGACATTTTTTTTGGGTTAAAAAAAGTGTTTTTTTTTGCGTTCCGTACTTTTGGGTAATTTTGTCATTTTATGAGAGTATTTTGTGCTTTTTCTCATTTTACCGAACTTTACCCAGAAGTAAAGAAACACAGCTATAGTGTTTACTTCATTATTGCAATTACAGAATTAAAAGATGAAAAATTTAAAGATGTAAATTGTGGCTCAAAAATTACAAATTTTGCTTCGAAAATAACGATTTAATTCCAGAAATAATTAATTTCTTATTTCAAAAATAATCAATTGCTTTTCAAAATTTTTATTTTATAAAAGTTGTATATTCTAAAATACAAATTACAACTTTATAATATTATTAGTTTTGAAAATGGAATTGATAATTTCTGAAATACAAATGTATAGTTTCTGAAATATTCTAGAGGAAGTTGTGAATCTCAAATTCAATTGATAAAGTTTGAAATACAATGGTGTTACTCAAAGTCCTAATTGCCAGCCCTTGTCGTACTTTCAAAATAACATACATGTATTTTTTGAAAAGTTCTCTTTTGCCATATTGCCAATGCAGGAAGACTCTAATTACCTCTAATGAAAAGTATTTGAAATGTAGATCAGCAAAAGCAATTAAAATTAAAAAAAAAAAATTGATTATAAAATTTCGTTTTTTTTAACATTTTTTCTTTTTGGGAATTTAAAATTTCAAACGAAAATTTAAACATTTATATTAATTAAAATTTTTTTAATCAAAGTTCTTATTACAGTAAATTATAATATAATGTCAATTAAAAAAATTTTTGTCTATTATTTCTAAACATATTTTTGTACATCGAAAAACGTCTTTCCACTTCTTCAAATGTGAAAGGAGCAAATTTACAACGCTAATATTTCTCCTACACTGTATCTTGGAGACGTATTTTTTGTAGAACCACTTAATGCTCCACAAATATTTTTAGTAACTTCAAAACCATTATTTTTATCTATAACTAGCTTAAACCTTTAACCCCTAAGACCGTCTACAAAAGGTCATCACTAAAGTCCAATTATATCCAAAGCAATTTTTTTGGTGCACTAATCGCCAACGACATTTTTGTCGGTTTGAATTTACCTACAGTTTGATAAATACACCCATTCCTGTCAAGATTTTTGTCAAAACAGACACAAAAATTATTTATGATTTTGGTGCAACAGCTTAATCGACTCGGAATTTTTTTCTGGTAAGATCGGAATTTTTTTTGGTAAGACGCTTCAAGTTATATTATGATAATTTGTTGCGTGTTTGATTTGTGAAACAAATTTTTTTGTTTGAATCGAGCTTTTTGTCTTTAATTTTTTCCACCTGGCGCTTTCAGCTAACATTTTTTTCACAAACGGACTTCACCTACGTGCTTTTTAGTCCAAAATGATACTAAAACCAAAAATTTTAGAACAAAATATCTCGTATTTCGACTTCAGTGGTTAAAGGGTTAAGCTGGATACTACAATTAGATGAAATAAAAATTAAATTAGCCTTTGTTTTAGAACTTCGTAAAGTTTTTTTTATTAGCAATTTCAATTATTTCTAAAAAATTTTCACAATTATTTGCATAATAGTATAATTGCCTCGGAAGGCAGTGGTACTATATCCCGATGAATTTCTCTAAAAACATCAAATCTACACTTTTTTACGTTTGAAATTACAGAATTTACACTTTCATATGAATCTCGTATGCGTTCACACACACAATGAAGGCCATGGACCACACATATTATGTCGGTTACCTTAGGATAAAATACTACGAGGGCGGATCAATAAGTCCGTGCCTTTTTGAATGAAACATAATCTCCTTTAAGCTCAATACACTTAGTCCAACGTTTCTCCAAGTTTTGTATCCCTTTCAAAAAATAGAATTTTTCGAGTACCATTTTTTTGATCAATAATTTCATCGTTGGAGCTAAATCTCTTTCCACCGAGGCTAAATCCGGAGAATAAGGCGAATGAGGGGGCAATTCGTAGTCTACTTCATGGATTTTTGCCATGGAAACTAATCTGTCATACGATTCCGTTGGTGGTCGATTGTGAGCAAACGCGGCAGCTTTCTTGCGGAAAGCATTCTCATACCCAAGTGATCGTTCAAAATTGAAACCAGTGAGTCTTGTGAGATGCCTATGTCTTCCACAATTTATTACACATTCAATCTCCGATCGGCCAACACCATATCGTGAATTTATTCAATTGTTTTAGGTGTAGAGACCTCAAGTGGGCCTCCAGAACGTTCAGCTTCTTTCGTGCTTGTGATGCCACAACGAATGTCAGTAAACCACTTTTTTATCATTGAAATCGATGGTGCAGAGTACCCATAGTATTTATCAAGCTTTTCCTTTGTTTTAGGTTTTTTTTCGCAAAAAAATAATGTTTAATGAGCACTCGAAAAAAAAAATCCACGAGGTTGTATGTTTTGAACAGCTGTTAAACGCAAAGTAAATGACGGAACTTGCTCAAAATTTGACAGTAGTCTTCTATTAACAGGTGGTACTTGATGGGAGCAGTGTTGCATATCATATAACTACGAGGGAAGTTAGAAAAGTTACGGACTACTACGAGGGCGGATCAATAAGCCCTCGTAGTACCTCCCAGGATTTTAATAGAGTTGTCAAAAAATCGAGCAATTGTAGAATAATTTGTTTTTTCTAGCACTGAGGCATTTAACAAAATTTTTTGATTACGTTTGCGAGGTTTCTTCCTGTTTCTTCAATTGAAGTCCACAGATACTGATTTTTAGCGCATTGAATTATTTGTTCAATGCAGTTGTACAGATTTTTAACATATTCAGTCCAAAGTGTTGATCCCGTTGGAATTATAAATTCCGTAAATTCTCTTCGTAACATTTCATTTCCAACAAATCCGGTGCACAATTTCTCCTGAAATTGGGAATTCTTTGAAACATTTGTAGATTCAGCAAGAAATTATTGGGAATTTTTTTTCTTTTAATAGTCAATGTTTTGTACTTTCTATGTGCTGCTTTATTGTAAACAGTACAGAAAAGACTTGTGCCATCGGTTTTTAAGTGCGGCAAATCCTTAACGATGTTTCTTAATTTTGATGTCTAGGATGTCTTGGGTTTTGACATTTTCTTAAAAGATAAAACTTTTTATCAAAATTATAACACTGTTTGTATTTTAAAATGTGTACTTAACAATTATTTTGTTTTTTTTTAAGAGATCAACAAAATAAATATTATTACTTGAATTATTACACCTTTGTTTGTTTTTGGCTTTAACAAAATTAAAACAATCTTGTGAAAGTAAAAAGTTTTTTGATATGTACTTCCCCTTTATAATAATAATTTGATGTTCTAAGCAAAGTTACCAGCACCCCGTTTCTGTATCTTATGCGAGAAGTTTTCGCATCGATAAATTTATAGTCATCCTATTGTATCGATTGTATTTTTACTGCAATTTTTTTTTTCGAGCTTCTAACTTTTAAAGCTGTGGCAAATTTAATATTGTGAAATTTCTTATTAGAGAAATAACAAGATTACAGCGCCTTATTATCGTGTTTAGATTAATACATATTTAATTGCCTGTGACTCATCCTATAGGAAGCTGAACAGGGTTGCGTTTTACATGTTTTTTGCGATAACTTTATCGAAGCGAGAAATACAGAAACGAAGTGCAGGCATTTCCAGCTCAAAAGAAATCAAAACTAAAACAAACATTCCAAAAAATACCCATAAAAAAGAACAAAAAAAAAAAAACAAATTTAAAAAATGATTTAAAACAATGCTCTTATTCTAAAATATGCTCTTAAACCTAAAATACGATCTAACAAATCGATGCCAGATTTGTTAAAATCTTCTGAAATGGATAAATACCATATCGATTTATCAATACAATGCGCTGGAACATCATATTGCATATTTTTGGTTTCCCTGGTTATAAGTTAATTTTTTTTTTTGGTAAATATCATGGAATAATCCAAACTAATTAATTATACAAAATTTCTAGGTAATACCGCTGGACAGTGTGAAACAACATGGCTTATAATGCGTCATTTTTATTGGGAATTAATGTATATGCGACAGCAAAATTATCAATTAACCGATAAATGGTATTTTGAATCGATTATAACGGAACTTTATGACATTTCCAAAACAACACAACTAACAAAACAACTACAACAAAAAGAACTACAACAGCAACAACAAAATTTACTCGATAAACATTTTACATCCACTAAAGATAATTCTTCAAAATCAAATCCGAGACAAAATCAGCCAAATACAACAACAGCAAAGTCAACAGGGCCGCCTGAGACATACACACAAACAACTCCAACAATAACAAATAATTTACCGGTAGCACCGTTGACTACTTCACAACAACATCAAGGTCCATTACCTAAAATAACAGGTGCTGTAAGTTTAGCACCTCAGGCTTTTACCGGTGCCCCATTACAAATAAGACCCGTTCAAATACCGCCAATCAATCTAACCCCGCAACCACAAATATTAAATGGTTTAAAATCTATATCTATGCCTCCTGCTGCTCCTGCTCTTCCTCCTATACATCCTCCTGCTGCTGTTCAACATACAAATATGCAAATGTCATTAAATTTACCACAACAAACCCGAGTTTCAGCCATTTCAATGCCAACAGTATCTTCGGTTAGATCTTTAGCACCAACAACAATTATACATGCACCCACACCATCGATATCAGTTCGAAGTTTTGCATCGACAAATGTAAGAAATCTAATGCCAACAAATGTAGGAAATAATACAACACACACATCACTGAGAAATATAAGGCCACCAGGAAATCCATCAGCCTTAAGAAATTCTTCACTAAAAACGACTATTGCAAATACAAGTCTGATTCAAAGTCCCCAAATACCTACAACAACGATCAATATGGCCAATATGACAACAAACAACACAAAAACTATACCCAACTATACTACAGCTCCTATGAATTGTGGACAAACTCAAATTAGACCATTAGCAATAGCAGCAGAAAAAGCAGCAGTAACAGCAACACACACCACCATGCCAGCAGCATCAGAGCCAAATGGTGGTGCTACAATGAATATCAACTCGTCATCAGTTCCTGTCGCAACACCATCCCCACCTCTATCACAACCACCTTTACCCAAAATTTCTGGAGCCGTTTCATTACTAAATCCCAATGAAATTTTAATTGAGCTTATAGCATCGCAAAATGGTAATCATTTGGTGGTCCATGGTCCACCTTTAAGTGAAAAATATCTACTTTCTATGCCAACAGTGGCGAAATTTATACGTGAAGTTTTAGCCATTCCATTGCTGCATAATAAAAGTCACAATCAACCGCAGCTGATTAATAGTTACTGGGAACATATTTCCCAAAAATTTAATCTACCACGTAAGTGAATTATGATGTTAAAGTTAATCATAGCGATTTTTATTATAGCTTCCACCATTCACCTCAGTTGTAGAATTGAATTGAATTTTCTCCTAAATAATACAAATGTTTACAATTTGTATTGTCCCAACATCTTTATTATAAAGCAAGAATTGGAACCTTGAAAAAAATGTGTTTAGATTCGGGTAAATCGAAATAAAAAGTTAAGGTTCGGTTCTGTATTCCATTAAGGCTTAAGACATGTCATAACTGGAATTCCATCTAGTTTGAAGGTCTAGTATGGCTTTTTATCAAGTTTAGTTTTTTAGCTAAAGAAGAAATTTTTGGTGTTCGGAATTTTTTTTGCTAATAGCTCTGAATTGATGAAGTATTTGCTTTAAAGGACTAGGTTAGGTATATGCCCTCATTTTGAAAAACACAACGCCTCACTTCACATAATTTTTTTAAAAAATCGATTTCGTAAATCGCGTTGAAACAGCTGTTCGCTAGGTTATTTGAAATTTTATACATACAAATTAGATTTTCATAAATACTGCGCTAAAAAATTTATCATTTGAGATGTCAAAATTATCACTTGAATTGTTTGAGCGTTGGTTTGAAATTTTTTTTCAAACTATTTAAAAACACATAATTTGTAATCAATTTGCAATAAATTTTATTTTTATTAAGCAGTTTTTGAATTTCTTTTGTTCTTGGGTTGATATGTCGCGGAACTTTTAAAAAACTTTACCACTGAATTTATCATAAATAACAATCGAATTACAAAAAATAAATATTCGGAATTTAATTTCTTTATTGTTTACAATTTATGCAAAACCATTTTGTATGGAGTCGAAAATTTCGACTACAAATTCGACATCCGTAATCAGGCCGAGTTAAAATGCCTCTGGAAAAAATATTAAAAATTAAAAAATTTTCAAAAATTGCTCCATAAATTTGTTTGAAGGTTTAGGTTTCAGGCGGCCTAAATATTCTTTTTTTTTTTTAATCAACTGTGTTGCCATTAGCAAAAACGTAGGGATAAATGTAGCAAAGCAAACATAAATTCCATATATGCATAAATGCAGGTAAATTATTAAATATTGAGCAGAATCATTTTATAATAAATTGTTTTTATCTTTTCCATCATTAATTTATTTGCATTTGTCTTGTGTTATATGACACTTTCTCGGGCGTTTTTCTAAAAAGAAATAAATGACTCCCTCTGGAATAAACCAAGAAAATGTTTTACTATTATTTTAATTTGACAATTAAAGTGATAATTTTTACGTAATCGCAATGATGTATTGATTTATAAAATTCGATTTTTTTTTACACTCGCGTTGGCGTTAGAAAGTGGGGTGTAGGTCAGGCGTTGAACGCAGGGAATTTACAAAATTTGGCCAATAGTGTCGAGCAATGCAAACTGAAATACAACAAATATAATGTTTATGATTGTTCTATCGAACATTTCCCACACCATGAACAGCAAGAATATTTTTTTTTATATTTTTGAACCCAAACCTGGTTAAATTTTTGGGTTCAGCGGGTTCGAGTTCAAAGTTTTTATAAACAGCGAAACCGAACCCGTTTGGATTCGGTTTCAGTCCCTGTTATAAACAAATATGTAAAAACAAAGAAAATCAAAAATAAAAATTGAAAAAAATTTATGCCATATGGGAGAAGTAATGATATTCGAAAATTGGATGTGAATGATGAATGTAAAAACCCTAATAAAATTTGAATTTCTTTATCTCTTCTTTTCTAGCTCACATTTGTCGTGCATGCTGGAATTTTTTAGTTGAAAATTTTAATCATTTTCCACAAATTGCTCCGTTAAAAGAATTGATGGCACCTTTCAAAACAACACTAACTGTTTGGAAAGAATCACATTCTTTGTTTAAAATATTTGATGATCATTGTGGTGAGTTAAAAAAATATTCAATTTAATTTATTTATCAAAAGAAAAACAAACAAAAAATAATCAAGCCCTAACAGCCATATCGAGTGTTTACTGCAGCAACCTCATATCTCACAAGCTAGTACTTTTTAGGAGAGACTAAAAAATGTTTTTTAATAAACTTGTAACATTTTTTTTGGCAATTTTATTTTACGAAGTTAAAAATTCATCATTACTTTTTCAATTTCCAAAAAATTATTAAAAAATATTACTCCCTCCTTAAAAGTAATAGCAAACAAGTACTACTACAAAATAATACTTAAAAAATTACAATTTTAAAATTGAGAAAAAAAAATCACAAGGTGGATATTGGAGAAAAGAAATATATATAAAGGGTGGTTAAATTTTAAGGGCCGATGTTGATTTTAAATAAAACACAAATTGTTTAGGAAATTATTGGCATTTCTTTTTATTATGATAATATGGTACGATTCAATTATGTATGGAACAAAATATCGGCCAAATGGCAGCCGCAACCTCGACGGCACACCTCCATCCGATGGTCCAAATTTTCGATGACGCTGAGGCATAATTGAGGTTCTATGCCGTTAATGTGCCAAATTATATAATCCTTTAGTTTTTGAATTGTTGCTGGCTTATCGACGTACACCTTTTCTTTCAAATAACCCAAGAGAAAGAAGTCCAACGGTGTCAAATCACATGATCTTGGCGGCCAATTGACATCGCCACTACGTGAGATAACACGGCCATTGAATTTGTCGCGCAAAAGAGTCATTGTTTCGTTAGCTGTGTGGCAAGTGGCACCGTCCTGTTGAAACCACATATTGTCCAGGGTCATATCCTCAATTCCTGGTCACAATAAGTTCGTTATCATCTCGCGATAGTGTGTCATGAGGCCGACCTCATGACACACTATCGCGAACAACAGCAATGTTTTTCGCAGAACGTACTTGGCGAGCATACACAGGTGTTTTCACAGACCCGGTTTGCAGAAATTTGCCCACGATTGTCTCGATTGTGGACACATTTGGTCGATTATGCTGACCAAAAAAAATTACGAAGTGCACGAAATGCATTTTGATTTGAACGCCCATTTTCATAATAAGCCTGAATAACTTTAACGTGTTGCTCGATTGTGTATCTTTCTATGGTTCAAATTGAGTTAGTCTAAAATTGAGAAATGTCAAATGAAATGCAGAAAAAATCTTGACGTTTAGGTGTGGTTCACATTCAACATCGGGCCTTAAAATTTAACCACCCTTTATAAAAACAAAAATATTTGGGGGACCAAATATCAAGAACAAACATGAGGAATCTCGATCATAATGATGGAAAGCAGAATAAATAAGATTTCATTATCATGCAAATAATTAAAAAAATTTCTGTTGAAATATTGACATAAAAATTCAAATGATTTTAGTGGTTGTTAAAAACTTTGCAAACTTTGATTTAGGTCTTTTGATGATTCCGATCTAACAACTCCATCTTTTCCACTATACGTATTTATTATTCGACCACGTTTTCATTTTGATCGAGATAAATGTAGTTCACACACGAGTATTATGTCACCAACTTGTAGTGGTTTTGTTGGTAAACAACATTTTACACGGCGAGTTAAGTCCGGAAAATACTCCAATATCTTTGGACCCCAAAAACCATTTTTTAAAGTTTTGAAAAATGCGCCACTGTTTCCGCAAGTTGATTAGCCGGATATCGAATTCAGCTGAAGTTTGAGTAGAACTAGTACCACCCAATATAAAATGATTAGGAGTTAGTGGTTCGGGATCTTGGGGTTTCAGCGGAATATAAGTCAATGTTCTGGAGTTAACTATATTTTCCCATTCGATTAAAAGACTTTGGAAAACCTCAAACTTTGGAGTAACTTCATTCAATAATAATACTGATGTTCTTTTTTTTGTATATTATACTAGTCGCACCCAAGCACCTCCAGAGCTGGGATTGCAGGGCGTATTAAAAATCCATTTAATGCAATATTCGTTTACTTTATTGTGATCCAAAAAGTTTGCTTTATTTCTCAATTAATTTTTTTCAATTTTCAATTCCTTTTCTTCCATTGTCGCTACGTATTTGCATAGGAAGTCCAGGTCGATTAATAAATTTTCTTAAACATATTATAAATACATCTGATCATAAATCATTAACCACATGAACAGCTCTTATTGACACTGTTTTTAAAGAAATTTTCAAAAATATAAATTATAATTTCTATATATTTTTACATTGGCAAAGTGTTATTGTGGGCAACTCTTACAAAAAATTAACGTTCCAAAATAGATATTAACAGGATATTATTTGGATATAAGAAACTAGCTTAAAAGCCCGATACTTCGTTACCAGAAGTTTTTAATATCAAAACATGTTGAGAAGAAAATGTTATTCTATTTTCTAAAGATTTTACTATTTAAATAAATTTGTTTCATCTTTTGAAGTGAATGTTTAAATTTAAAGTTTTGAATTTCTTGTTTATATGTCATTCAAGGGGGACGTGCCCAGTGTTAACTGTTTTAATATCACTTAATCCCCTTTCCATTCCATTTTGGTTCTTCTTGTTTAAAGATTCATTTTCACTCGTTCCCATTCCATTTATTTCCCCTCGTCTAATGTTTCAATTACACTCGTTCCCCATTCCATTTTATTTATTACCCTATCAAGTGTATCGATTTCACTCGTTCCTCATTTCATTCCATTTCAATTCACTTGTCAAGTGTTTTAATTCTACCCGTACCCCGTTTCATTATATTTCGTTTTCCTTGTCTAGTGTTTTAATTTTACTCGTACCCTTTAAATTACATTTCTGATCCCTTCCAGTTTGCAATTTGACCTTCCAAATATTTCCCCATATACACCATAGCGGGCAAAGGCCTCTACGTTGTTAGCGTAGAAAATGGTTGCTCTGCTAACGCCCGGGAATATACGGAGTTTCCCTATAATTACCCGGAGTTCTTAATTTTTACTATGTCCCAGACCAAAATTCTAAGACGTACCTCAATAATAAGCTAGCCCATACTCCACTTAACACATATTTAAAATTTCTAAAAATCCAACTTAGGTGAATGTCTTCACCGAAGGAGAAACCTTTGCACCAAATTTCAACTTGCCAGCTCCAGCACTTTTGCAAATTTGCACATTTTTAAATTTTGACATATGCACATTTGCATTGGAGGATTCCACCTGTACC
Organism: Eustalomyia histrio; assembly: GCA_949748255.1. Taxonomy (NCBI): domain Eukaryota; kingdom Metazoa; phylum Arthropoda; class Insecta; order Diptera; family Anthomyiidae; genus Eustalomyia; species Eustalomyia histrio. Next base: position 60,434,294 of record OX456525.1, on the reverse strand, counting down.
AAATTTTAATTTCCCAGTTTAAGCGGTTTTGGCAGACCTTCAAGGGGAAGAATTTTCTCCTTTTTAAAATAAACTGAACTTGTGAAGACATCGTCAAGATGTAAAAAATGTGTAGTGAAAAAAAAAATTCAGAATGTTTGTGCATATTGAATGCATATTCTCGCATACGGATGAATAAGTCAGTGACTTTTTAAATGAAGCTTAGTTTTTTTTTTTGCAAAAAAAAAAAAATATTTTTCAACATAATCTCCTTTTAGCTTAATACACTTAGTCCAACGTTTTTGTATCTCTTCTAAAAAAATAGGATTTTTCGAGGTCCATAAAATAGGCATTTGCTTGATCAATAATTTCATCGTTGAAGCTAAATATCTTTCCAACGAGGCATTTCTTTAGGTTTGGAAATAGGAAATAGTCACTGGGGGCAATTCGTAGTCTACTTCATGGATTTTTTCCATGAAAACTAAGATGTCACACGATTCCGTTGCTGGTCGATTGTGAGCAATCGCGGCAGCCATCTTGCGGAAAGCTTTCTCATACCCAAGTGATCCTTCAAAATTTAAACCACTGAGCCATGTGAGATGCCTATGTCTTCCACAATCTATCGCACATTCAATCTCCGATCGGTCAACTCGATATCGTGAATTTTTCAATTGTTTTGGGTGTAGAGACCTCAAGTGGGCCTCCAGAACGTTCAGCATCTTCCGTGCTTGTGAGGGCACAACGAATGTCAGTAAACCACTTTTTCACCATTGATGGTGCAGAGTCCCCATAGTATTTATCAAGTTTTTCCTTGGTTTGATTGACGGTTTTTTTTCGCAAAAAATTATGTCTAATGAGCACTCGAAATTTCCTTTTTTCCAATTTTAAAGAAATCCACGAGGTTGAATGTTTTGAACAGTTTTTAATCGCAAAGTAAATGACGGAACTTGCTAAAAATTTGACAGTAGTCTATTAACAGGTGATACTTGATGGGAGCAGTGTTGCATATCATATAACTACGAGGGAAGTTCGAAAAGTCACGGACTTATTGATCTGCACTCGTATTACCTCCATATTGTAAACATGTTTAAAAATTGATATTTTTCAATCAAAAATTTATAGCTAGCCAATTGAACTAAATAGAGATTGTACATAAATGATAAACTTTTGGCCCCCCAGAATCATATAAATAATGTAGTATGAATGTTGCCAAGTGTTGGGCTTTTCTGATGTTTTCCGATCAACAATATTATTTTATTATCCATTGAATGCTGATTGTAGGAAAAAATTAACCTTTGGCCCCCTGAATCATAAAAAAGTACGAGGGCCAAATGTTGGGCTTTTCTAACATTTTCCAATCTACAATATTATTTAATTAGTTATTGAACTAAATGCAGATCGTGCGGAAAATAAATTGCAGCTTACACATAATATATTCAAACTCTGGTCCTAAAAATCTTAAGAACTGAAAAGGATGGGAGGCCAATAATTGGCCTTTGCTGATATTTTTAGTATATAATATTAATTTGCATAATTGATGTTAACACACAAAATCCAACTTTTGACTTTGATAGAAAATTGACAAAAAAAAAGCAACAAAAATGTTATACACGGTGGAGCAAAAACCATCATCTAATTTTCTTTCGCTGTAACTTTTGTTTAAATTTAAAGCTCATTTGGTTGTTAACTAATTATGTTTATTCGCGCTAAAAAAAATTTATTTTGATTAATTGTGGAGAATTATATTTGACAAATGGCCGACGTTGGCGTTGATGCAAATTTGGGCTCATTTTTATTACTTTTTGCATAACTGTGCGCAGCATTTGTGGTGTCACGTCAATTTCGGCTCAAATGTTTTTTCTCTAACTTCTCAAAGGGACGGCGTTTGTTAATGTACACATATGACTTTAAATATCCCCAGAGGAAAAATTCTGGAACAATCAAATCGGGAGATCTGCCTGGTCAAGCCGGATCACCGACACGCAAGATTATACGTGCGGGGAAAGCATTCTTCAAAATACTTATTGTGTCACGTGTAGTCCTGTTGTAACCACATGTCCTCCAAATACAGATCGTCAACTTCCAGTAAAAAAAATCAGTATGGCTCTATAGCAATCACCGTTGACCGTAATATCGTCCAGTTACCTTTTCCAACGTAACTATAGTGTGTATACACACCACACGGGGACTTTGAGAGGGTGTAATCGTGGTACATAAATTATTCGTGAATTTTGCATTCCTCAGAATCGTGACGTGACGGCTGAGATAAAAATGAGGTTCGTCGCTCATGATTAATTTCGATGGCAAATCATCCTCTTCGTTGTTCATTTCCAAAATCGAGATACAAAGCCAAAAACGCGATTTATTGTTATTCACTATAATCATCGTACATGTCTACTTAAAAAATGTCAAAACCAAACGGACATACGATACCATTTGCAAAAATAAGGAGATACTTTGTGAAACGCGTGGAAGATGTTGAAAATGTGAAACATGTGTTTACATTGGCAACATCTTTCATCTGTTATTTATTCAGCTTTAAAAAAAAATAAAAGAAAAGGACGCATATATTTTGTTAAAAATAAAAAATGGATTTAGAGAAAGCATTAATCATTGGAGTAGTTGTTGCTTTGCAAGAACAACCCCGAATTTTAATGCAGTACATTAAAATATTAAAGGACATTCTGGAAGAGGATGATGATGAAGAAGAATTTTTTGGTAGACATAAGTATGAAATTCTTACATCTGCCGCTTATTTTCCTTTGCTGAATAATTTTTATTTTTGTTTATTTTCTGCAGTGTCAGTTTGCATGTGATGGCACAAAGAAAATCGATTTTTTTGGCATTTTTTTAGTGATGACACTTAAAACAACGAAAGATGTAAGATGGAACAAAATGAGAAAGGATCATCTTTTGTAGATGTAGAAAGATGTAGAATATAATATATAATTCTTATGGGAAGATGTTAACATCTTTGCAAATTGATGAAATGTGAAAGATGTAGTTCAGTGGAAAAAGGCTATTACTGGCCCACCTTGTCATATAACATACAGGGTGGCGCAAAAATAACCTTCCGATATTTTTTGGCTGTAATTAAAAAAAAAAAAAATGAAAAACTTTGATTCTTCTTGTGGATTATTTGTATTTGGTCTTTTAATTTTTTTTTACATCAAGTCGAGAATATGATGTCATGTAAATGGGCGCCGCCACAGTTGATTGTCATTTGAGCCCTTTTTATGGCATTTTCCATCACTTTGGCTAAAACTTCCGGCGATAGGTCCTCACATTCTTGACGGATATTGTCTTTAAGAGCTGCAAGAGTCTGAGGCTTGTTGACATAAACCCGCGACTTCAAAAAGCCCCACAAAAAGAAGTCTGGAGCGGTAAAATCAGGCGATCTTGCTGGCCAGTGCAAATCGCCAAAACAGGAGATTAGGCGCCCGTTAAATGCATCCTTCAGCATATCGGTTGTGGCACGTGCAGTGTGTGGCGTTGCACCGTCCTGTTGGAACCACATGTTTTCCAATCCCAATTCATCAAGTTGCGGCAAAAAGAACTCGTTGATTATTGCTCTGTAGCGATCACCATTCACAGTAACCGTTTGGCCCGCGACGTCTTCGAAGAAAAAAGGTCCGATGACTCCTCCAGCGAAAACAGCACACCATACAGTGACTTTGAGCGGTGTAATGTCTCTTCGTGGGTTACACGCGGATTTTCAGTGCCCCAGAAGCGTAAATTCTGCTTATTTACGTACCCGCTAAGATGGAAATGGGCCTCATCTCATCACTCATGATTATTTTTGATGAAAAATCATCTTCATTATTGCTCAAATAAATAGTCACCAATATTCCGCGTTCTGGAGCAGTGTAGCGTAACATTGTTTATTAACGTGTATTTCGCATGTGTTTACTACACAAATGTCAAAACAGAACTGACATTAGGGGCAAATCGCAAAATTTATAGCATTTTCTGATAGGAGGATTACTTTTGCGACACCTTGTATCTTTTAAATAAAAATATAAAACTTAAAAGATATTGTTATTTGAATTTTTGACAACCGTTCGTTTAAATATTCTCATTATAATGTTGTTCCTAAAGTATAAAGCCCCTCCCCCCCCCCCCCCCCCCCCCCCCCTTAAAAGTTAAACTATAACTGTAACGATATTTTGAATTTCTATTTATATATTTTCAGTTGCTATGGGTTGGCTACGACATATGAAACGTTTACCCGAAGTGGTGGATTGCATCAGTGGTTATCCAGTACTCTATCAAGATATCTCTAAAGACTCGGCGACGGAAACGCCCTCAGATATGGAAGTATTATGTGCCTGGCGTACTATACGTTTAAGATTTCCAAAAATAAGTAAGTACACACACACACTCACAAAAACACCTTAATAATCCTAAAATCATTATTTATTGTAAATAAATTTCGTGTTTTTCGATAAATTTCAGATGATATTCAAGATATATGGGTGGCTATTAAAAATTGTTTTTGTCAATATATGTCGGATTTAGAATTTGGCATTGATAACAAATGGCCCATCAATTGGTGGCGTTCATTGGCCAGATTAAAATTTTTAGTAGATGCTAGATACAGCACAAATGAACCATTTTATTATATTGTCAGCAATAAGATGGTGGAAGAAATTGAAAAGTGTGCTATGCTAGAAATGAAAACAAGATATAATAAAACAGGTAACTGGTTAACAAATAATAAATATATGTACATTTAAAACTTATTGTTATTAATAACAATTTCAGAAGTACCACCACCAAAAGTTGAACCAAAAAGAGAAGAAGTTAAATCACAACAGCAAGAAGAGCCTACAGTAGAAATTGAATGGTCATTAGAAGAGCCAACCTTTAGAAAAGATGTTGAAACGGTAGCTCTACTAACGGCCATACAAAAACATCCGGTAATTTATGGTAAAGCTGATTATATTGCAAAATATGAGGCGTGGCAAAAAGTAGCCAAGGAATTGCAAATGGAAGGTACATACCTACATATATATAGAACAAAAAACTTTTGCTTTCAAAATAAATATGTGAAAATTTTCATTATTTTTTTTTTGCATTTTAGTACCCGACTGTCTTTTGGCTTTCCGACATGCCACCAAAAACTATGTATCGTATAAAAAACAAGATCCCATCACTCGTTGCCGTCTTAATCAAAAATATTATAAAAAACTTGATGAAATTTATCGCAGCATGCCATCGTCCAAACCAAAAAATTGTTTTTTAAATATTAAAACTCCATTGGAATTAAATCAAAGTATTGATTTGGATGAACCCTCAACATCTACAAATTCTGCATCAGATTTTGTATTTCCCGAACGTTATATTAGTGATATTAGCATGTCGAATAGTGATAGTAATTTAGTTGTTAAAAATTGGAGTTACGCTTTGGGTAATCTACAATTAGATGATGCTTTTCATTATAAAATGTGTGACATTTTATGTAAATATTTACCAAATGAAAGTAAAAATCTTTCTGCATTGAATTAGTTTATGTTAGTAATTAAAATTTGTGCTCATGAAATATTTAAAATATTAAAAATGCATTTAAGTTAATTTTTTGTTTTTACACATTTCATAATCTAAATCAATTCCAGCAATTAGGGCAATACGATGAAGATTCTACAAGTGTATGTATTGCTTGGAAGAAAAGTTTTATTGCGGCAATAATCATTTTTGTATTGCGGAAGATATTCCATTTGATAGAAAACGTGTGCCGAAGGCAATACATACTTCTTAGCAATACGAAATCGATTCTTCTAGAAGGTGAAAAGGCGATATATTATAATTTGGAAGTTAAAAAAAATATATATATATATATTATTTTTCATACGAATTTTTGTAACTTTTTTTATTGAAAAATTTTATATATTTTTTGACAATATCGCCGATATATCTTTTAGTTGATTTAAAGAAGATGTGTTCGAAATATTGCTCTTGATTGTCTTCTAAATGATATTGCCGTTATATCTTCAAAGTGATATTTCTTCCAAATGTTTATTGGGTACAGGCATATTTTACTAGTAGTACTGAAAATCTACGAGTGAAAACATATATACGGGAAAAATTAATTTGCCATATTTTTCTAGAAGTGCTGAAAATCTACGAGTGAAAACATGTAGACGGGAAAAGTTTATTTGTAATATGTTGGTGCGTTTTCAATTACATTTTTATAATATTAACAAAAAATTGTAGTTTTCACAATTTTGTAAACACAATTAATCAGCGCTGTTTAGATACTTTTAATTTCGAATGGATTTGCAAAAAAGATATTTAATTAAAATAATCGAAAATTTGCTGTTTGGGGATTCATATATATTTATTTTTTGTATTCTAGTTTGTTTGAATGAAATGTCAAATGCACCAAAAAAAAAAACATTCGAATTGTTTTTTAAGTTTTCATATATAATAAATTTTAGAAAAAAAGTTAAATAATGTCTACAGCGTTTGTTTTGAGTAATTTTTCAACTTTGGCCTCGTAAAATTTATCAAGAAAATATTCAGAATAGATCCCGAAGGAAGGTATCAGATCCTATGACAATGACCGTATCTGCGTAAGTTAAATTTTTCGTTATTAATTCTATAAGTTAAATTTGTTTGGCTTTAAAAAGAGTTCCGAAAATAAAATCTTAACTAAATTCAGGTTTCTAAATTTTTTTTGAAATTTAAAAAATTTTTCAAATATTTTGCAAACCTTTTTTTGAACCCTTTTTGTCAACTTTAATTTAGCTTAAAATTTATTTAGCCCACCTCGCCTAGGGCCTACATCTTTAACAAATTTACATGGGTAGAATTATTAAAAAAAAATTTCTAATTTTTTTAATTTCTGAACTTTCAAAATTAAAATTTAATGTCCAAATTTTGTAAATCCACTGCCTTGAAGGTCCCTCAAGATAAAAGATAAAAACAATTTATTATAAAATGATTCTGCTCAATGTTTATTAATTTACCTGCATATATGGAATTAATGTTTGAGTTGTTACATTTATCCCTACTTTTTTGCTATTGGCAACACAGCTGATTGAAAATCATTTTTTTCTTATGTAAATATTTAGGCCGCCTGAAACCTAAATCCGCAAAAAAAAATTATGGAGCACGAAATATCGAAAAAATTATGGAGCACGAAATATCGACCCAAAAGCAAAAGAAAAACAAAAACTGCCTAATAAAAATAAAATTTATTTCAAATTTATTACAAAAAAGTTTAAAAAAAATTTCAAACCAACGCTCAAACAATTCAAGTGATGATTTTGACATCTCAAGTGATTAATTTTTCAGCGCAGTGATTTATGAAATCCTAATTTGTATGTATAAAATTTCAAATAACGTAACGAACAGCTGCTTCAACGCGAGCAATCACCTACTTTATTCAAGTGATTCATAAAATCGATTTTTTTAAAAATAATGTGAAGTGAGGCATGGCATTGAAAAACAAAATAAAAATAACAAGGGTCACTTTCTGACTACAGTTGACTTTACAGATAAATAATAATTTATAATATAACGAGAATTACTGCTTTATAATAAAATATAACAAAATATTAAATAAAATTAGACAGTATACAAATAAAACATTTAAACCATTGTTTGCTGAATTTGAAAATTATAGTCACCTTTTGCAATAGGGCAAAAATAAAATTAATAGGCCCGTTTCTTAACGTTAAGGTCAATATTTTGTTCATAATAGACAAACAAATTTGCGCTAAGTTTGAAGCAAAAAAAAAAAAAAATAAACTGCAACGGCTTATAAATTCACAAATTCTTTACAGTCATGAAACAAAATGTACACTTTTTTCTGATACATTTTCAAATGGTTTTCTTTACTAAAATTAGTGCGAAAAATATCTCACTGCAATTTCTCATCAATTTCACGCAAGTGAACAATATTTTTTTTGTCATGAAATTCGACAAAAGTACGAACAAAATCCTTGGCTTTACTGCGTGTAACCGAGGGTTCCCAATCTTACCAAAAAGCGTTCCCTTACTAGAACCCACAATTTCTTTTGTAAAATTGTAAAATGAACAGCTGATGTAATTATTTTATTTGTTTTAATTACTGATAAGCAGAGAAGACAAATTTACTTGTTTTGCTGTTTTTGCTTTTTTTTTTGCTTATATTTGCTTTTTTTTGGATTTTCAAGTTTTTATCTTTAAAGAAGCTTTTTCTTAAGATTTTTAAGCTTTAAATTGTTTTTTTTCCACATTTTTTTCCTCAGTGCTTTTTCTAATAAAAAAAAAAATATTTTTTCTGCTAGTTTTGTTTTTTTTTTAAAGTGTTTTTTCCCCAACTTTTTACTTTTGCTTGGTTTTTGCTTTTTTGCCAATATTTTTTTGCTTTAAATACATTGAATTTTGCTTTTTTTGTCTTTTCTGATAATAAGTATAAGAGTAAGATTTATTATTTCGATTAACTTTGCAAATCACAAGAGATTCTCTGAGAGTTTATAGTTTGATAAAATTTGAATTTCATTGAAATTAAGCCCAATTTTTACCTGTTAAATCCAAACCAGATACTAAGGGGCAACAGTTTATCGATAAAAATAGGATTTTTATAATCTTTATTTGACACTGTGGAAAAATTTAACAAAAACAAGAGCTGCCTTTCAAAAAAAAAATCTAAAAAAATTGTTTATTTGCCAATGTAGTTTTCTAATAATTCCACCTGCTATTCTTACGTCATGACAAATTTTAACATTTAAATAAAAATGAAAAGAAAATATTTCAAAATTTTTATAGTTTAAAAAATAATACTTAGGAAAAAAGTGCAAATTTTTCTACACGGAATATTCCCCAAACATTTTTTGTGGTTGTGAATCACAAAACAGCAAAAAAAAAAATTGTAAGAATAACAAGTATATAACTTTATTCTTATTTTAATATTAATATCCAATTTTATTTTTAAGCTAAAGATCTTTTTTTTTATAAAATTTCTTATTTTATTTTCGCTAACAATTTGTTAGCATCTTCAGGAAAACAAAATTTTAATATTTATAAAAAAGTTGACAAACAAAAAAAATATTAAACATTCTTTTTTTTTTTTTTGTTTGTCAACTTTTTTATAAATATTGTTAGCGAAATATCGAAAATAAAATAAGAAATTTTATAAAAAAAGATCTTTAGCTTAAAAAAGAAAATTGGATATTAATAGTAAGAATGTTTCACTGTAGTATTTTTGTATGAGAATTCGAAACTAAGAATGGCGCCGAATGTTTTGTTAACTTTTAATTGAAAATGCGCCAACATAATTTTTCTCTGTGTAGTTTATTGATTTTATTTAATTTTTGTAAATTACCTTAGATTTTATCATTATTATTATCATTATCATTATTTTTATTTATGTGTATAAGAATAGTTTTAATAAATATTTGTTATACTTTAGGTCGTCTAATTTATCTTAAAATAATCTCAATTTTACACTAACTAAAGTTATTTTAATGTAAATTTTCCTCCTGGTTTTAGCTAGTTTAGTTGGTGCCTAACCTTAACCACAAATAAAATTTACAATAAAATAACTCTGAATAGTGTAAAATTAAGCATACTTTAAAATAAGTTAACCGACCTTAGTGTGTTATAAGATATATTTTCTATAACACATTTTTTAAATTACATTTTTATTTGTTTTAAGTCCATTTTATTTAAAAAGCACAAAATAAATCTTAATTGTATTAAGTATATGAAATTAAATAAATAATTTTTTTTAATTATATAATATACAAATCGCTTATATTATTTGTATTGGAAATTTTTAGTTTCGCCAACTTTTCTGAAGTTTTATAACTTTTAAAAAACTTTCGAGAACTTTTATATAGAGAACTGTTAAGAGTCGATAACTTTTCTCAGGGAGGAAAAATCTTCATTATATTTATGAAAAAGTTACATTGGATGAAATACGTTGCAAAATTTAGGAATAGAAAAAATTTATAATTTTTTTAAATAATGGGGAATAAAGTTATTAAAATGGGAAGCAGCATTTTCTTGTCAGCTATGACCTTCATCAACATATTCCCGTCTTATACAGGGTGGGGCAAAAAACATCATTTGATTTTCTTTCGCTATTACTTTTGTTTAAAGTTAAAACTTATTTGTTTTTTTAGTGATTATGTTTATTCACACATTTAGATTTTGTTTCAATTAATTGTGGAAATTTATGTTCGCCGAGGTTGGCGTTGTTGCAAGTTTGGGTTCTTTTTGAAAACATTTTGCATTACTGTGCGCAGCATTTGTGGTCTCAATTCGGCTTGAAAGTTGTTCTTTAACTTGTTCGCGTACACGAATAATAAGTCCGGGACAGCAAAATCGGGAGATCTGTCTAACCAAGCCAAATGACCAAAACGCGCGTTTGACACGCTGGTAAGCCATCCTTCAGAATACTTATTGTATCGCATGTAGTATAACAAGTGGCCCCGTACTTTTTGAACCACGTGTCCTCTAAATCTACATCGTTAACGTCCGATAAGAAAAATTCAATCAGCATGGCATATAAAAATGCTGCCAAGTCTTAGAAATTATTGAATTTTCTCTTTTAAATGTTAACAAAAATATTTGTCATAAAAATATATGAAATATTTGAAATTTTTGTATATTTCATTTGATAAAATATTAAAAAACAAAAGCTAACAAATGAATTATCTGTTTTTGTAAGTAAAGGTAGAGCAGAGCAAACAATATAATTGCTCTATTTTGCGTTCCCGCGAAGGCCATATTTCATATATGGACTTCGACAGATTTCGTACAAAGATGTTCAAATTGTATTTGTTTGCAAAAAATAAAAAGAAAAGTCAGGTAAGTAGGGACAGTCGTTTTCTTTATAAGTAGTTATATATAGATATAAAATTCGAAAAAAAAAATAAATCTAAAATTATATTTTTATGACCTCCGTATACATCTATTTTGAGCTCACAAAAGATCTTATCAGAATGCGAAGTTTTAAAAAAGCTAGAGCCCCTAAGCAGAACTTTAACAAACAACCTATACAAAATATATATATTTTTCTCCTTAGCAATGAAACACGTGATTAGGTATATTCCTAACAAGCACTACACTCAGAGAAAAAGTTAGTAGCAAAATTTGTAACTAGTTTTCAATGCAACTTTACTATTTTTGTACTGATTTTTAGTAAAAAAATTATTATTTAGCAAATCTTTTTGCTATTTACATTTTAAAAATTACAGAATTTTTACAGAATATTTACAAATTTTTGTTGCTAACTTCAGAAATCATTTTACAAATTTTTAAAAACCGATTTGCTAAAATTAGCAAAAAAAAATTACTAATTTTTAAAAAAATTGGATATTGAAGTAAATGTTATTTCTAATTAAAAATTACACCTACAAACTTAGAATGCCTTAAAATGTTACATAGATTAAAACAGGGATTGGAAGTGAATATACCTAAAAATAGGACATCCACTTAAAATAGCACTTGAAAGTTTTTTTAGATCTAAAAATCAGCCCTAAAAAGAATTAAAATTTGACCTTAAAGTAAAAAAAAAAAAATAACTAAAATATTTTTCAAAACAGAAATTACCAAATAAAAACAAAATGATTAATTCGTTTATGTTTTAACAATTTTTAAGATTTTTAAGCCTTTGATTTTTTTTTTTTAATTTGGTATAAAATATTTTTTGAAAAAAATAAATAAAATAAAAAAATTTTGATGCTCGATAAAAAAAATAAATTTAAAATTTTGTAGTAATATTAATAATATTTAGTAATTTTTTTTGCTGATTTTAGCAAACAGATTTTTTTTACTAAAATTAAGTAGCGGCTACTAATTTTTTACTAATTTCATTGTACTACACGTCAGACATGTGTTGCTAAGATTAGCAAAAAATACCGCTGGGCTCAAATTACAAAAATTTCCCAACAGCAACCTTTCCAGTTGCCATTACAAACTTTTTTTGGTGAGTGTATAACGTTATTTATGTTATAAAATCTTTATATATATAATTCTCCTGTACGTGTGTTAGTGACTGCACTCCTCCTTAACGGCTGGGCCGATTTCGATGAAATTTGTTGTGTCTGTTTTATTTGATCCCTGAATGGTTTAGATTCACAATTGACCTATATGGGTACAATGGGCGTGGCACCTCCCATACGAAGTAAAAATGTATTTTTGTATATCTGGAGTACTGTTACAGTGGGAGTCTTCAAACTTTGTGTGAGCTTTTTTTATAATAATACTCATAATCTCCCAAAAAAATGAGTGCCATCCAAGCAATGGGCGTGGCACCTCCCATACGAAGAAAACATTCATTATTGCATATCTGGGGTACTATTAAAGTGGGAGTCTTCAAACTTTGTGTGAGCTTCTTTGATAATAATATTCATAATCTTCCAAAAAATATGGGGGATCCAAGCAATGGGCGTGGCACCTCCCATACGAAGTACAAATTTATTATTGCATATCTGGGGTACTATTATTGTGAGAATATTCAAACTTTGTGCGAGCTACCTAGATAATAATGTAATCCTATTCCTAGGCAGAACAACGTTTGCCGGGTCAGCTAGTAATAATATAAAATTGCTTTAAATTCGAAAACTTTATTTTCTAAAAAACAGTTTCATTTAAAATTCTATGAAAAAATTTATAAAAACTAAAAAATAACATGGAAAAATTATTCATACAATATTTTTAAGAATTTTTTATTGAAATTTTTTTAAGGCAGCTCTTGTTTATTAAGGCATTTTTTTTTTATTCTGGACAGTGTGCAGAATAAAAAACTTTATTGACAAAATGTCCCAGATCGGTAAAACACTATCTACTCAGCGTTTTTAAAGGTTTATTTCCACTGAACACGTCTGACATTTTTAAAAAGTCGTCAGATTCCTCTGGAAAAAAACCCAAGATTATAAGGAATGTTTCTTTAAAAAATATCAGGATACTTTGAACTGTCTTAAACAAACACTTTAAAGAACAATGCAATAGACTTAATTTAATATTTCAGCAAAAAGCATCTCTTTGTGTTCTTATTGATAAAAGAACATTTATTTTGCATTAAACGATTAATTACCAATTTTTCCGATTAATCGACCCGAATTTTCTTCATTTTTCGAATAATGACCTAACCGATTAACCAGCAGGGTCGAATAATTGAAAACACTAGTTATAATCAAGAATATTTTTGACAATTTTTTTATAGTATTTTTTTCCGTTTTAAAAATTAAATTCTGACTGCATCTTTTCGCATGAAAATCGTTTGTTGAAGAAAAAGAGTTTAAAGGCAGTAAAAGTACTGAGATCATAAAAATGTTAACACACCTTTTTTCCTATAACTTTTAAAGCTTCTCATATTATTTTTTTCAGCAGTTTACATTTTAAAAATATGTCAGTTAATAAATTAATTTACATCATGGGTTTTAATTTTCAATGATGAAAGAAAAGTGTGTTCTTCAAAAGTAATTAAATATTTTCAACAAAACCAAACATGGACATGCAAAACAAATTGCCAAAAAGTTTCAAAAGTGGTAAAAAGGTATCTGGAACACCTAACAATTGAAAGGAAGCCAAGAACAGGAACAACGACTGGTTATCGTAACGTTGGTAAGGCATATAAAGTTAAAAGCATCCTTAACCCTTTAACCACTGGAGTCAAAATACGAGGTATTTTGTTATGAAATTTTGGTTCTAGTATCATTTTGGACTATAAAGCACGAATGTGAAGTCCATTTGTGAAAAAAATTTAACCTGAAAGCGCCAGGTGGAAAAAATTAAGGACAACCCGAAGACAAAAAGCTCTACCCAAACAAAAATATTTGTTTCACAAGTCAAACACGCAACAAATTATCAAAATACAGCTTGAAGCTACTTTCTTTCGAGTCGATTGAGCTGTTGGAAAGTATGTTTTTTTTTAGTTTTAATTCTGCACCAAAATGATAAATAATTTTGGTGTCTGTTTCGACAAAAATCTTGACAGAAATGGGTGTATCAATCAAACTATTAAAGTGAGCGTGTTCAAACCGGTACTGTTCGAAAGGTAAATTCAAACAGACAAAAATGTCATTGGCGATTATTGCAACAAAAATATTGCTTTGGATATAATTGGACTTTAGTGGTCTTAGTGGTTAAAGGGTTAAGAGAGCTCCTAACATATCTGGCAGAAAAACAGCTCGGTTAGCCCAATGTTCGAACTTTCAGAGATCAGAGCTCGAAAATTTAAATCAAATTTTATACAAAAATACAACTGCTGTGTAATGGAGCTCCCTGGTCAAGAATTTTATGTTTCCGATGTTCGAGGAAATGTTGCAGAAAAATTGAGGTCGAAAAAGCAAACTAAATTCCCTAAAGAATTCCTAGTATGGCAAGCTATATGTAGCTGCGGCCAAAGATTCAAGACATTTGTGTAATCTGAGTCAGCACAATGTATTCACTTACTTTTGGCCCGATTTAGTATCTTGTCACTACAGCAAGAAAGCGCTGGAGTGGTATAATGATAATAATGTGGTTTTTGTATCAAGAGAGAGGCAAATCCACCAAACTGGCCGGAGCTCAGGCAGTGGAGATATATTGAGCTCTTGTTAAAAGATAATTAAAAAATAAGGTCTCCCAGCACATGCAAGACTTCAAACGTAGATGGACCACCTGCTCTAAAAAGGTGACAGAAACTACCATAAAAGCCTTAATGGGAGATTTTCCGGAAAAAGTGGATAACTTTGTTCGTAGTGTTTTTTTTTTGTTTGATTTTGTATTAAATTTCATTAAATGAAAATTTGGTTTGAAGTTTTTAAATTCAGTGGTTTGTTTTTTATTTAACTTTATGTGTGTTAACATTTTTATGATCTCACTCCTCCGCTTTTTGACGGTCTTGGGAATTAAGAGGGTTTTAATACAATTTAGGGCTTTTAAAGTGAAGAGTGAATTTTTTTTCGCGGAAAAACAATATACTATTATACTTTTATGATAAACATGATTATTTTAGAATTTCAAGTATTAAAAAAAAAAACAATTTTTAAATAAAGTTTGTTAATGAACAATCCCGCAACAGCGTATACGTTATATACAAATACTAATTATAATATTAAGTATACGCCACCGCATATAAAAACAAAAGTTATATTTAACTGAATGCCACAGCCGTGTCCAAGAATATTTCGGAACATTTACAACTATACTCAAAGGGCTTTTTTTAGAATCCATCCAAATGCGCGGAGAAATTGAGTTTTTTTTTATTAAATAATTTTATGCTTCGCCCTTTAAAAATGTGCATTACATATAGAATTATTAAATAGATGTTATGTGAGTGCGTGTGTAGAACTAGTGTTAAAATCGATTGTTCACCTCTGATACCAACAACAATGTTATTGTTTTATTGTACATATGCTTTAAAATGTAACGACACCTTTTCCATATAAAATAAGTAAATAACGTTTTATAGTATCAATGATGATGGTCGCAAGAATAGATCTTTATTTGGTTGGTCGGGCGGTCGGTCGGTCGATGAAGTGCTTGCAATGAAATTGAATGAACGTCCCAATGGTTGCATGAATACATACAACATGAATTGCATACCATTCAAACATATTAATATAAATACACACTTTTTTTTTTTAATACATCGACAATTGACGGCATATAATAATGTCCGTTACAAATCACTACCTATACTACAATTGAATGAAAGAAATGTAAAAAAGAACAAATAAAAAAAGATGGTAAAGTATCAGAAAAGTTGTCAACCAAACTCGAAAGAGTCATGTCTTCTTTTTTCGTTTCATTGTTTTCTTCTTATTGTTGATGGCTTTAACTCTGTTGGATTTTAGACCAAAGATTAATGTTTTGTTTATAGCATAGAGTCTCCGTTTATAGTGGTTTAATGTTTTTATGACCATTATTTAAATGCAATTATTATTCCACGTACATACAACAGACAGACAGACAGACAGCCAGAAAGAAGTAGCAACATCAGCAGCAGCATTTCTCTTTGGGACACTTTGTACTTGGCCATAAACGTTAATTCAACTTACCAACCAACCAATGTAATGCCAATCGATCTTTGATGACTTTTCTTGATAAATATTTTCCTCGTCTCATTGTTGTTGTTAATGTGTTAAAGCGTCGAGAGCTTCTGTTTTTTTCTTTTTTTTTTGTTACATTCTTCTGTGTTCATTTGGGTTGGTTGGATATTTTGTTAGTGTGTCCTCTTCTGTTGCGGTTTTGGATGCATAATTTTGTGGAAAATTTATCACCATTCATTAGAATTCTATAGGCATCTGTGTTTAAGAACATAACGAAAACTAAGATATGCTTAAGGATGTATTATCATGAATTTCATGAGAAATGCTATATTGTAAAATACGTTAAAAGACTAACATTTTGAAGGGAGTTTTTAGGAGACTTTTTTCACCCAATTTTGTTTTGCTATGTGTTCAAAACGAAACAACATAATTTATTTTGTTTTAATGTTTATTTGGTCTTTTAAGCTTTTTCCATTAATTTTTAAAGATTATATCGGTCAGGTGGGAGCCGCCATTGTTGATGAACATTTGGGATCTTTTTAGAACATTTTCCATAGTTCTGGGGGAAATTAAGACTTCCATAGTCTGTGGATTGTTCACATAGACTCGGTGATTTCAAAAACTCCAAAGAAAAAAGGGTGATTGTCGCGCGAGCTGTGTGTGCAGTTGCGCCGTCCTATTGTCCTCCAGTCGCAATCCGGCAATTCGCAGCAATAAAAACTCGCTGATGATGTTTCTATATCGCTCATCAGTTGCAGTAATTGTGTTACCCTCGGTGTCCTAAAAAAATAAGTCCCAAATGGCGCACCATGCAGTTACTTTAAGTTGATGTATTGGCTCTTCGTGTATAATACGTGGATTCTCAATGTCCCAGAAGCATACATTTCGATTGTTTAACTTCTATTCTAAACAAATCAACAATAGACAATAACAACAGGGGTGGCAGGCTAAGCGATATCGCTCAGATGCCGAGCCCGCCGAAGCTATTAAAGTTCAACGAGCAAATGATGTATTCACCACCAGGCCTACCTTTAACGAGGAAATTAAGATTACCTCAAGGTAGCTATGGGCAGTTATTTCCTGTGGTAACGGTATGGAGTAGCATTGAGTTCAAGTTGCCTGAGCACCAAATGATTTGCGGAGATGTGAAGCGATGAAAAATTACTCTTCACTCATTTGAAAACAATGATAACAAATGACAATTTTTATCACTTCGTAGTGATAAAACCGTTTACACTCACCAAAAAAAGTCTGTAATGGCAACTTAAAATTTTGCTGTTAAAACGGGAAATTTTGCTAATTTGAGCCCAGCGGTATTTTTTGCTAATCTTAGCAACACTTGTCTGCTGGCGTGTAGTACAATACAATTTGTGGAAAAATTGGCTGCCACTACTAAATTTTAGTAAACTTTTGTAAAGTGGAATTTAAAATCTGTTTGCTAAAATCTGCAAAAAAAATTTACTAAATATTATTATTATTATTACAAAATTTCAAATAAATTTTTTTTTATCGAACATCAAAACTTTTTTATTTTATTAATTTTTTTCAAAAAATATTTTAGACAAAACTAAAAAAAAAAAAAAATCAAAGACTTCCAAATTATAAAAACAAACGAATTTATAATTTTGTTTTAATTTCTTTTTTAAAAAATATTTTAGTCATATTCTTTTCACTTTTAAGGTAAAATTTTGATTGTTTTAAGGGCTGACTTTTAGAATAAAAAAACTTTTTATTGCTATTTGAATTTTTAGACATGAGTCGGTATATTCACTTCTGATCCCTTTTTTTTAATCTATGCAACATTTTAAGGCAATTTAAGTTTGTAGCTGTAAGTGTTAATTATAAATAATATTTCTTTCAATATCCACTTTTTTAAAATTAAATTTTTTTTTTTGCTATTTTCAGCAAATCAGTTTTTAAAAATTTGTAAAATGAATTCTAACATTAGCAACAAAAATTTATAAATATTCTGCCAAAATTCTGTAATTTGTAAAATGTAAATAGCAAAAAGATTAGCTAAATAATAATCTTTTTACAAAAAATCAGTACAAAAATAGTAAAGTAGGATTGAAAACCGTTTACAAATTTTTCTACTAACTTTTTTTAGAATCGATACCGTGCTCTGCAATACGAGAACACTGCTTCCGACTCTGGTAGGAATCACCGGGGATACAAACAAAGTCCGAAGATGCCAACAGTCTAAAGATACGAAAGATGACTGCCAACCGCTGAATTTTGATTTCTCAGGTACCACTGAATGACTGTGATATGATGATATGTTTGAAAGAGTTTTAAAATAAGTTTTAAATTAAGTATTCTCATTACTCCTTTTCCTACCCCAAATGGCTGGTGCTACTGTACTAAATGCAAAGGAATTAACAAAACCCTCATGAAGTCAACATGCATATTTTAAAGGTCACTCCACTGAGACTCGTTTTTGTAAGGCAGTAAAAATAGTGAATAGATCTCTAGAATATAGTCACTTTACCAAAGGTGCATTATTGGATATAGCTTTTTCAGCGACTGGATAAATAATAGCAAACATAACTGGTACCAACTATTATTTAATGCAAAGATTATCACTCTATCCGACGGTGCAAAGTAGTGGGTATGATCCTTAATGGGAAACCTTGGTGAAAAATTAAAGTCAAAAACAAAAGCTGCGTTGGCTTTTTACAACTGCAAATTAAAAATGGACCTGTGGGATATACACGGCTATTAGTGCTTTTGATATTTATTTATACTTCACTTGCGTGAAAGAAAACTACTCATCAAAGAATTCTTTGGCCTCAACTCTACGGCGTGCAAGGTGACCAGATCACCTCGGGCTCCGGCAAGTTACTATCTAAAGGGAATGCATTTACCCCTATTAGATGAATTGTGATGTTGGCTCCCATTTTTACTCTTAATGCTTGGATATTGCATTATTATAGGCCACACTTGGGAATTTTTCATTACCATTAGTTGACGCTATGCAAATGAAAAAACTTCATTTTCATTTAATGGTAATGAAATTTTATCCATTAAAAATTTCATTACTAATGCTAATGAAATATCACAAAAGCATTAAAAAACTAATAATAATTGATTGAAAAATCATTTGTTTACGAAAAAGTTTATACGAGATAAAAATTATCAAAGTAGATTTATATAGAAAATAATAAAACAAAATATAAAATATATAAATGTTAACACGCATAAATAAATATTAACATAAATATTAACACATAAAATGACGGTTAATAATGCTAATGGTTTGTTTTCATTGGTTCATTAAATCATTACCATTAATTCAAACAATGGAAATGAAATTTTTTTTATTACCATTGCTATCAATGTAATGGTAATGAAATCATCAATTAATTAATCTAATCAATGCATTAGTCCCATGTATGTTATAGGCTGCCCGATGATGTGAAGGTGTTTTACATTTACATTTATTACTGCACGATTAAGGGCTGCACAATGATGCCAGTGTTTTTTTTTTGATAGAAGGATTACATACACTCATCAAAAAAAGTCTGTAATAGTAACTGAAAATTGTGCCGTTATTACGGAAAATTTTGCTAATTTAAGCTTAGCGGTATTTTTTTTTTGCTAATCTTAGCAACGCATGTCTGCTGATGTGTAGTACAATGAAATTAGTAGAAAAAATTAGTAGTCGCTACTAAATTTTAGTAAAATTGGTTTGCTAAAATCAGCAAAAAAATTTACAAAATATTATTAATATTATATGTATGAAAATGTATTTTTAGTCTGGTTCGAGATCATAGAAATTTTTTTTCTCAAATGAAAAAATTTTCTTATCTTTATTTAGTAATCATGGGGAGTAAACAGAAAAAGTTATTAGACACAAGCGGAATAGGTGTGGTCCGCTACATTCTTCGTACCCTTGAAAGTGCCAATTAAAAATATCTCTGTCTAACTCAAAAATCAAAGGAAAAAGCTGTTTATGCTAACATACAGTTGATTTTTTATTATTGAGTTTGCACAAGTTTACTAAATTATTTTTAAAATCATAAATTTATTTTTTTTGGCGAGCAACAACATTTTTTTAAATTATTTTTTTTCAAAAAGTAGTTTAGAAAAAATCAAAAATAGTAAACAAATCATACATGGGACTAATTAATTAGCTAGTCTAATTAATTAATTTTAGTAGCATTGCAGTAATATCAATTGTAATGAAATTATTTTCATTACAATTTTTTTGAATAATGATAATGCTTTTAATTGATTGGTATCATTGATTAATGGTAATGCTCCATTACAATTAATAAATAATAAATTAAAAACAAATAATTAAAAATATATAATCACCCTTTTTCTAGTTGTCGTCATCGACACAAGACAATGTCGTCTTGGGATTTTTTTGAAATTGGTATTCTCGTTGTCGTTAATAATTGATAACTGTCGACATGTGACGACGATATTGTCTTGAAACGACTATGATTTTGTCGACACAATTTTTAGTAACGACTTGAGGAAAAGTAATGACTGAAAAAAAACGGAAAAAATGGGAAGAAATATCAAATTTATTAAATGCACTTGGCCCACCGAGAATAATGTGAGATGGATGGCAGAAGGTAAAGAAAGCATGATCATATAAAGTGCATTATAAAAATATAACAAAATTTATTTATAGGTTTGGCGAGACTTAAAATTTAAAGTTAAAAAGAAAATGGTAGCCAACAAAGCCGAGTGTAATGCTACAGGTGGCGGAAGATTCAAGCAATTTATATTGAGCCCGCTGGAGGAAGCTGTGGCAAATCTTCTACAGTTTCAGAAACAGCTGAACCCTAAGTTAAAGTTGTTTCCAACACTGAGCTGATACGACCCCTGGGCTAAAAATCTTAATGTAGCTGCCAGCTTTATTGTTTTGGAAATAAATGTGGACTTGATTCCAGTTTTCAAATCAGGTGCTATTGTTTCCAGCACATCTTTGAAGGCGGTTTTATTAAGCCGAAAGTAACTTTCAAACCTTTTAAAAAAATTAGAAGATTAACATTCTTTAAAGTAACAGAATTTGATTTTGCTACTCACTTGTTATCCGGCAGATTAAAGATATTGGATTTCTGTATGAGAAGTCTTCTTTCCAATACTAGATTTTCTTTATTTTCTTCATCACTGGTATCAGAATTTAAATTACTCATAAAAAACATTTTTTCGCAAAAATAATAAACAAAATAAATCTGCCGACTCAATTTTTAGAGATGTGTTTTTGTTTAAATCGATGAACTGTCAACAATTTGGTGTCGAAGTGATGTCGACGTCGAAACAAAGTGATGTTGACTCAAAAACGACGACGACATTGATAACGACGACTAGAATAAGGGTGAATATTTTTTTGATACTTACCAGAACAAATCTTTGTCGTTTTGCTCTGTCTCTCTTTGTTTTCTATATACAAAATTGCGAATACCTTGAAAAATAATCGAGATTACTCAAAACGGTCAAAATTTTTGCTCTTTTTGAGTGATAATAATGCTAACGAAATTTCATTGCCAATGAAATAATCCCATTTATGAAAAACATAAACGAATTTAATTTTCTAATTTTTGTATAAAAAAATATTTTAGAGTAAAATTTTTGAATTTTAATTGTTTTTAGGGCTGATTTATATAACTTTTTAGTGTTATTTTAATTGGATGTCCTATTTTTAGACATAAGTCGGTTGTGAACAGTATCTTCACTTCCAATGCCTTTTTTTAAACGATGTAACATTTTAAGGCAATTTAAGTTTGTAAGTATAAGTTTTAATTATTAGAAATACAATTTCCTTCAATATCCACTTTTTTAAAATTAGTATTTTTTTTTTTTGGTAATTTTAGCAAATCTGTTTTCAAAAATTTTTAAAATGATTTCTGAAGTTAGCAACAAAACTTTTTCAATATTCTGTAAAAATTATGTAGTTTGTAAAATGGAAATAGCAAAAAAAAAAAAAATTACTAAACAATAACTTTTTTTATTTAAAATCAGTAAAATATTGTAAAGTGAGATTGAAAACCGTTAAAAATTTTTCTATTAACTTTTTTTTCTGAGTGTATTAGATAGGAGTGTAGATCACTTCTTGAAAAGGAAATTAGCAAGAACAAGTGCAAGGACTTTCACGTAATAACTTCTACTTATGTGAGGTAGTGCAAAGATGAAATGTTAAAACTGGGTTACTTCTCTCATATGAATCTTGTATATTATGGATCCCTGTACCTAGCAAATTATCCTCTGGGATGCCAGCCGCAACACCACGAGTAATCTCAAAAACGCGAAGAGTAGGTGGAACGGCATAGGTACTTGAGAGATCGCCAGACGTACGTGTCGGTCTGGTGACTAACGGAAATTTTAACTTTGAGGTGGTTGAATATTTTTTATCTTAATAAAAGCTTGTGCACTAAAGGGTTAAAAAGGCTGATCACGATTTTTTTTTTTATTACTTATGCATTGGCATCTACAATTTAGAATTATTCTTCAATGCTTCTCTTCCAAATACAACCAAACAAAAATGATCGTTTATTATAAGATTGACAAGACGAACCACGATTTATGTTTTAAACATAAATTCAACAATATATTAACATTACATTTAAGCCAGCTTTCACCATATCCAAAGTCAATTGTCAGTCAGCTAGTCAATCGTTCCAATAGTTGTCCCTTGAACATTCATAAGATTTCTTAAGAAACATGCGAGAGAGAGAAAATTTGAATTCATTAAAATATGTGATTCTTACTTTAAGCATTTCATCAGTAACATGGATGAATATTTAATTAAACTCAAATCGAATACCGAAAAAAGAAAATAAGTAATAAAAAAAATAAGTAGATTCTCTTGATTTTTATACATAAACATGATTACATTATGGAATGCATTTGGCTAACTGTCATCCGTTTCTTTTTTATTCATACAATTTCATGGAAATTGTATTTAGTCTTGTGTCTGGGTTTTTTTTCTCCCTTCCTGCATTATCTATATTGGATTTCTCCAAAAATGCAAATTAATTACATGGTTAAGTCAAATTATTTAATAAACATCATCATAGTTTAGTCTCCTCATACTAAGTATGACCGACAATTTGTTGATTTTGTATGTGGGTGTGTGTGTGTGTAGTAATGGGTGACAACTATCGTCTATCACGTACTTTCTGAAATGAGAATTCCAAAACTATGAATTTCGTTCTCTTTGATGTGAATTTGTCGCATGCGTGAATATTTATGATAACGAAATAATATGTAGTATAATTTTGTTATTTTTTTTTCGTTAATTTGTTGTGTGTTGAATTTTTAATTTGTTTTATATTTTTTTCGAAAGAAATTTAATGATTACTATCATAATTTGCAATTAATGTCAAAGTGGTTTTTTATGGCAAAAGTTATAAATTCATTCGGTAGCTGTAAATGTGTTAAATAAGCTACTGTAACTTTTAAGTTTTTTTTTACATCTGTTAAGATTTTAACACCATTTTCTATATTTTTTGTATTAAAATTTAAATAATTTATTCGATATTTACTAAAATATGACTTTTTTAATTTTACTGCCGCCTTAATGTTGATTTAAATAGGGATTAAACAAAGACAAAACTTCAGATAGACAATCCGCTATTTCTGGTGATTAATGTGTTTTATTATGGCACAGTGGACAATTTTTTTTATATTCTGAGAGCCATGGACTTACCTCAGTGATTGTACAACCCAACCCACCACAACTCAATTTGTTTTACGATAAACTGAGAGAACTACGGCACTATACAGAAAACATATTGATAGTTAAAAAAAATTATTTATAATGTTTTTTAAATTAAAATATAAATTTTTTACGAATATTTTAAAATAAAGTATGCGTATTATTTAAGTAAATATAATATTACACTCAAAGATAAATAAGTTAGTAGAAATATAAGTAAATTCTGTTTTCAGCAATAAATTATTCACTATTCTATTACAATTTTTGTTAACAAAATTGTGCTGATGAACAAGGACAAAAACCGGATATACAAGTGGTAAACTCACAATAAATTTACCGTTACCGACGACTGTAGTTTATTTAAAAAGTAATGCGTAAAGTTTGTTTTTAAATGAAGAATCAATTGAAATTCATAGAAATATATTTTTTAACTATTTGAATCAGTCATTCAAATAACAAACTATAAAAATTTACAGACATTCAGTAAAGGTTGATATTTTCTGTTAAATGTAAAATTTTCTGTTTCTAAAAATTGAAATTCATATAATTCCTTTTTATTCAGTTTAATTTCTTCGACCTTTTTAATATAAATTCCAGGTAATAAGTATTTAAGCTCAAGGTCTATTTTATACAAAATTATTTATTTTTCATCCAATATTTCGCTATCTCAGTGGATAGCTTCTTCAGGGATTTTTTGTTTTTTTTTTTTTGATTTTTTTTTAATAATTCCGTTTTTGTTTTTTTACTAAAATAGTTTGTATATATACAAAATTATTTCAATAAAAATTACAAGAAATTATTCAAATATACATACACACCAGAGAACTGCAAAATCAACTTTTTTCTTGATTTAATCATACACAAAAATTCTTGTTCACTTTTAATAATTCAATAAAATTCACTGTAGAATAAAATCAGCATCATGTTACTGAACGCGTAATTGGAATCAGTGTGAATCATCTGTCGTTTATGCAAATGTAATCACTTAACAGTGTTCAGTAACATGATGCTGATTTTATTCTACAGTGAATTTTGTTGAGTTATTAAAAGTGAACAAGAATTTTTGTGTATGATTAAATCAAGAAAAAAGTTGATTTTGCAGTTCTCTGATATACACATACAAATAAAAAAACTTTTAAGAAACAAACCACAAAAGTAGTTTTTTCTAACTTTTTGTCAGTAAAAAATTGATGGTTATTTTAAACGATTTTCTATTCTTTTTACTACTTTTGTTGATTATAAACAATGGTCAACAAAATTGGTTGAATATAATGGAAAATCAGTAGTCCTCTTTTTGATTGTATTTTCGATTAATTTAATATGTATTTTAGATTATTTTTAACGAAATAATATTGTGATTGTAGATGTCGCAGCTTGTCTAAATATAGTACAGAAAAAAGTTAACAACAAAAATACATCTCTTCCAAGGCATAGAGAATGCAACAAAAAATGTGTATATATGGAAAATGTAAATATACACTCAGAAAAAAAGTTAGTAGAAAAATTTGTAAACGGTTTTGAATTCCACTCTACTATTTTTGTACTGATTTTTAGTGAAAAAATTATTGTTTAGTAAATTTTTTTGCTATTTACATTTTACAATTTGCAGAATTTTAACAGAATATTAACAAATTTTTGTTGCTAACTTCAGAAATCATTTTACAAATTTTTGAAAACCGATTTGCTAAAATTAGCAAAAAAAATTTACTAATTTTAAAAAGTGAATATTGAAGAAAATTTTATTTCTTATAATTAAAACTTATACTTACAAACTTAAATTGCCTTAAAATGTAACATCGTTTAAAAAAATTGATTGGAAGTGAAAATACTTTTCACGACCGACTCATGACCAAAAATAGGACATCCACTTAAAATAGCACTAAAAACTTTTTTAGTTCTAAAATCAGCCCTTAAAACAATTCAAATGTTATCTTAAAATCCAAAAATTTTACTAAAAATATTTTTTAAAAACAAAAATTAGCAAATTAAAACAAAATGATAAATTCATTTAAGTTTTTACTATTTTTAAAGGATTTTTTTTAATTGTCTTAAAAATATTTAAAAAAATAAAAAAAAATATTGCCCAATAAAAAAATATATAAATTTGTAAATTGGAATTGGTAAAGCAATTTAAAAATAACTTAGCAGCTTTAAAGTGCAACAAGTGTATCTAAAAATAATCGAGTTAATTTGTGCAATTTAATAATTTTTTTGTTTATAAATTAAAATTTTGCTATATTTTACAATTCATTGAGCTTACAGCAATTTACTAAAATTTAGTAGCGCTTACTAATTTGATTGTACTTATATTCACAATATTTAGTACATTTAATAGCGGCTACTAATTTTGTATACTAATTTCATTGTACTACACGTCAGCAGACATCAGCAAAAAATACCGCTGGGCTCAAATTAGCAAAATTTCCCGTAATAACAGCAAAATTTTCAGTTGCCATTACAGACTTTTTTTTGGTGAGTGTAGAAAAACAATATATTGTGTTAACTTCAATATGTTTAAGTGGTTGGCTATGATTTAAATTATAAACAAATAAAATATTTAAATTAACTAAACATTAAGCCCAAATGTGTATTTGTAAATAGTACACTCAGAAAAAAGTTAGTAGAAAAATTTGTAAACGGTTTTCAATCCCGCTTTACTATTTTTGTACTGATTTTTAGTAAAAAAATTATTATTTAGCAAATATTTTTGCTATTTACATTTTACAAATCACAGAATTTTTACAGAATATTTACAAATTTTTGTTGCTAATTTGAGAAATCATTTTACAAATTTTTGAAAACTGATTTGCTAAAATTAGCAAAAAAAAATTACTAATTTTAAAAAAGTGGATATTGAAGGAAATGTTATTTCCAATAATTAAAACTTAACATACAAACTTAAATTGCATTAAAATGTTACATAGATTAAACAAAAAATGGATCGGAAGTGAATATACCTAAAAATAGGACATCCACTTAAAATAGAATTAAAAAGTTTTTTTAATTCTAACAATCAGCCCTAAAATCAATTAAAATTTAACATAAAAATTAAAAAAAAAAAAATTGACTAAAATATTTTTCAAAACAGAAATTACCAAATTAAAACAAAATGATAATTTCGTTAATGTTTTAACAATTTTAAAGATTTTAAAGCCTTTGATTTTTTTTCATTTTGTATAAAATATGTTTTAAAAAATATAATCAAAATTTTTGATGCTCGATAAAAAAAAGTAAATTTAAAATTTTTACTAATATTAACAGATGTTAAATTCCACTTTACAAATAGTGTACTAAAATTTAGTAGCGGCTTCTTATTTTTCTACTAATTTCATTGTAGTACACGTCAGCAGACATGTGTTGCTAAGATTAGCAAAAAATACCGCTGGGCTCAAATTAGCAGAATTTCCCGTAATAACAGACTTTTTTGGTGAGTCTAATCCTTTATAGAATTTAGCAAAAAATTAAAAAAATAAGCAGCATGTAAGTAAAAATTAAGTTAATTTTGTTTCAATTTTATTTATAATTATTTTAATATATTTTAAGATTTGCAATTACATCATTTTCAGAATCACACAAAAATAAACAATGTCTGCAAATAAATTGGGGTCTTACGAATAGGGTCGACTTCAATGCAGGAAAAACTCAATGTTGTCTGTTGTCCCATAGGGCTGTGAGATCGACAATGTCATCAACAAACATGGGTGGTGTTGATATCAAGGAATCGGATACTCTTGATGTTCTGGGCATGAAGATTCAGTGTGATGTCCGTTGGAATAAGCATGTATTCGAAGTGTCGAAAGAAGCATTCAAGTGTCTTGGTTTCCTCAAACGGTGTAAGAAATACTTTACTCCATCCGATCTCCTTACTATTTATACCACCTATATCCGACCGAAAATGGAATACAACTCCCATATATGGGCAGGAGCTTCAAAGTCTATTTTGGAGCTTTTGGACCGTGTGCAAAGGAGGGCGTCGGCGCTCATCAATGACATTTGGATATCGAACTCTATTGATTCATTGGAGCATCGTCGGAATGTGGGTTGTGCGTCACTGTTTTATCGATATTACCATGGGAAGTGCTCTGTCGACATAAGGGAACTGATTCCCAGAGCCCGGGTTTATGTTCGAGATACTCGCTCATCTATCAGAGCACATCCGTTTGTAGTCGATTGTCCCGTTGACCGCACATCGCATTACAGAGAAAATTAGTTTATCAGTCGTACAAGCCGTATGTGGAATAAACTCCCCGCAGAGGTCTTCCCTGTCACTTACAATTTAGAGAAGTTCAAGGCAAATATTCACAAACACTACTCCCTCTTTCCTCCCTCTCATAACATATTTTCCTAATTCTAACACAATGCACTGCATTAGTAGGGGACATCCCCTGAGTGTTAGTCTAACGTAAAAAAAAAAAAAAAAAAAAAAAAATTAACCAAAATATATTTTTTATACAAATTTTTTGTGGGTTTTCAGACCACTTATATTCAGGAAAAAAATAAATAGCAAGGATTTTTTTTATTTACAATTGACTGTGTTAGCACAACTTTTGCTGAATTTATGATCTCAATTTTCCTGACATTAGCAACTTTTCTGCAAGCAGCCTCTAACCCCAAAGTACCTATCACAGGACTCGTACTTTCAAGCTCATCACATGATAGAGGCTTTTAAACCGAGCGTTATTATTTTTAACTAACACAGGACTAGTGCACTTACCAAAAAAAGTCTGTAATGTCAACTGAAAATTTTGCTGTTATTATGGGAAATTTAGCTAATCTTAGCTACACATGTCTGCTGACGTGTAGAACAATGAAATTAGTAGAAAAAATTAGTAGCCGCTATTAAATGTAAGTAAAGTTTTTGTAAAGTGGAATTTAAAATCGGTTTGCTAAAATCAGGAAAAAAAATTTACTAAATATTCTTAATATAAGTACAATCAATTAAGTATAAAAAATTAGTTAGCACTACTAAATTTTAGTAAATTTTCTGTAAACTCAATGAATTGTAAAATACAGCAAAATTTTAATTTATAAAATAATTATTAAAATGCCCAGATTAACTCAATTATTTTTAGATGTGTTTTGTTACACTTTGAAGCTGCTAATTTCTATCGAAATTGCCTTACGAATTCAAATGTAGAAATTTATATATCTTTTATCGAACATTTTTTATTTATTTTTTTTAAATATTTTAGAAAAAATTAAAAAAAAAATCAAAGGCTTTAAAACATAAACGAATTTCTCATTTTGTTTTAATTTGCTAATTTTTGTTTTGAAAAATATTTTTAGTATTTTTTTGGATTTTAATTAAGATCAAATTTTAATTGTTTTAAGGGCTGATTTTTAGAACTAAAAACTTTTTAGTGCCATTTTAATGTCCTATTTTCAGTACAAAACTAGTAAAGTGGGATTGAAAACCGTTTACAAATTTTTCTACTAACTTTTTTTTTCTGAGTGTACTTTCAAACCCAATACGCGATAAAAACTTTTTATACCGATCACGTGAAAGGTACTTTAGAAACCGATCCTGTTTTCACTTAACGCAGCACCGATACTTTTAGACCCATCACGTGATATATACTTTTAAACCGTTCACGTGGTAGCTAATTTAGGAATTGGTTCTCTTTTAACTTATCTCATGATATATATTTTAGGAACTGGTGCTATTTTCACCTATCACGGGACAGGTCCCGATTCCCAACAGACCCATTTTGTCCCACAGGGCAACGTTTATAGCTAGCCGCATAAATACAGCTTTTATAAAGTTATGTTCTAGTTTGTAAATCAATGTTATTACTAGGGCAAGGAAGTTTAAATGCATGAACTACCTTGCTTTAATAATAATATAAATAAATAATTTATGACCATAAAACATGCATTAAAAACAAGAAATATACATCCAATTAAATATATGCTTTTATTATTTTTTCAAAGGTTTTAATATACATACAATTTAGTGTTTTTTTTTTTTTGTAAAAAAGGGATTTAAAATTTGAAAATTACCGTTAATCACCAGTAAATACCAGTAATTGTAAATACCAGTAATTGTATTTTTTCCTGATATTTTTGTCTGCGTGATAAAACAAAATAAAAAAAATATATATTTATAAATAAAAACAAATGTTTTTCTGTAAAACATATAAATTGTGTAATATTCAGTTTTTAGTAAAATATCAGAAAATATTCCTAAAATATGATTATTTTTTTTGCAAAATATGCAAAGCAATGCATTTATAGTAAAATATGCAAAAATATGCATTGACAAATCAATTGCATTTTCTTGTTATCCAAACATGCACTTATATGAACTTCCGAGCCCTAGTTATTACTCATATTAAAAACTTAAATAACTCTGATTCTTATGTATTTATATGATTTTATATATAAACTTTCCATGATGTTTTTTTTAACTTAAATTTCATTTAATATTAAAAGTTCTTAAAATGAATACAGTTAAAAGAATTCTGACCTCTGGCCATCCATATTTCAGTTTTTTTTCCTCCAAAAAAAGAAGAGCATTAAACTTTGGATGAAACATAGTAATTAAAACCACACCCGTTTTTAAGCTAATATTTTGACATCAAAATTTGCATTTCGTAATAAAAAATGTGAAAAATCACCTAAAATTGGCTTTTATGTCATAAATAATTGAAAAATCACAGAACCACATAAGATGAAATAGTATATCGATGGTTTGATGTAGAAAGGTCTTAACTCGATTTTTTTTTTTACTTTATGGTATCAATTTAATCTAATTTTATTCACAATTTTTCGGATCAAGTCATATCTTGTTATATATAATTGCCGTAACCCATAATCAAAAAAAAAAAATTTTTTTCTAAAAAATATGAATATGTGACCTTCTCCGTAAAAAGGGACCTAGTGTGTCAAAAAACAGGTTTGGACTTAAGAGTGGATTCTGTTACCTAAAAGGGTGTAGAATAAAATGAAATGAGTTAGATTTCTGATAAAAAATTATTTACCCCATAAAAACGTACAAAACGAACTTGGGAAAATCGATAAAAATGAGAAAAACATTAAAATTTTATTTGTTTTGATTTTTTGGTTTTAAATTGTTTTTTTCGTCAGCCTTCGAATTTTTTTGGACTTTGGACTTTTTTTTCGTTGTGTCGTGGTACTTCGAGTTTCTTCCGTTTGACAATTTCAGTTTTTTCTTTTTTCGGCGCTTTGACTTCAGCTTTCTTTTTCTCATGATCCGGTGCTTCGATTTTTTTTTCTTGCTGGCAGGTTCAGATTTATTTTTCGAATTTTTTTTCGCTTTGGGTTTACTCGGTTTAGGAGCTACAAAATCCGATTTCTGTGAAGCAGTACAGAAGACCCTGACATTCTCATACAAATACCATTTGCGAACAGATAGCTGAGAACGAACAGAACAGCAACAATAGCAAAGGTATTGTCACATTAAAAGACAAAAAAAAAAATTCATCACCACATAGGCATGACGTCACCAAAGTCAGCATCCAATCATAATTAACCATACCAAATCGCATATCCCAACTGAAGGTGTCTTCACAGTGATAATGCGTTATGAAACTTTAAATGAGTTTTTCTCAAAACTTCATTTTCACACACTAGGTCCCTTTTCTCGGAGAAGGTCCACATTAAACGATAAAATTTATCACAATTTATATAATTTGATATAATCACATGTATACTTTCATTATTTTATGCATGGAAAACCATGACGAGATATAAATGTATAATATTATAAATGACTCGGTAAAATCCATTTTAATGGAATAAAAAAGTAATAAAATAACCAATTTAGGGCCTTTCTACATTAAGCCATCCATATAAATTTAATACTAACAAATTACAATTTGAATGACCCCAATGTATTTGTTAAAATAAATTGAAATTTTTTGTTAAAATAGAAGAAAGTGTTAAAAATTTGAAGTAATTAAAATTCCCTGAAGACAGCATTTTAACGCAAAACTAAAAAAAAATATCTGCCTATCGCTATCAAAAGAACTATTAAATTATTAGACAATTAACATAATTTTATGGTATTATACAAAAAGATTATTTAAACTTAACAAATTAGAATTATATTGATGATGAATAGATACCAAAATCATGATCACGCATTGTTCTTGGCTGAGGTAAACATAAAAAGGTTAAGAAAAAAATTTCGTTTTCATATAAATACAAAATTTGTTTTCACCAACCTAATTAACAAAAGTGAATTAAATAGTGTTTTTAACAAAAATGAAATAACAAATTTAAGAAGTTTATGTTAATTTTAGCAGAGATCTTTTGGCAAAGCAATAAAAAATTATGAAAGAAAAGGTCAAAAATAAAGCTTAAGTTTGCAAAATAAAAACTCGAATAAAAAGGCGAATATATTATAGTTGGTCAGAAGCGACCACAAGATACCCTAAACTATTCAGATCGTGTTTAAATAGTTTAGATACATACCCAGCAAAATCTCAGTAGCGCGTAAAATAAAATCAACTATGTAGTACTTATTATTGGGTAATAGAAGATTGTGCTGGGAATAAGTGAAAACGGCTCACAGATGTTTTAAATCCATTCTATGTTAATTCATCGTAGATAAATAAAAAATCAATTGCATGAAAGATTGTTCCAAATCGGAAAAATATGGAATGAAATGGAATGGAAAACAAGTGGTATTGGGACATAAGTAATGTGAATGTATTTTGAATAGAACGGAAAGCAAGTGGAATTGAAACACTAGATAAAAGGAAAGAAATGAAATTGAACGGGGAACGACTTGTATTCGAACAAAAGGTAGCGAAACCCAGCAAAAATAGTGCTGTCATATAAGCAAAAAAAACATCACTACTCTGGCAAAGGCATCACTTCCTTTCTAATATTTTTCATCGATGAATTCAACATTGGCGTATTATAGGGCGGAAGTATTCAAATATACACTCAGAAAAAAAAGTTAGTACAAAAATTTGTAAACAGTTTTCAATCCCACTTTACTATTTTTTTTACTGAATTTTAGTAAAAAAATTATTATTTAGTAATTTTTTTTTTGATATTTACATTTTACAAATTACAGAACATTTACAGAATATTTAGAAATTTTTGTTGCTACATTTTGTTGGCAACAACTGTTTTAAGAATTTTTTCCTCGCGCAATTACAATGTTGACATATTTGAAGCCCTCCATCTTTCACCACCTATCATCTCTTCTCTATTACTTTTCCAAAGAAAGTAACACATTAATTAGAAGGCAGAATTTGCTGAGTGTTTCTCCTCTTTTTTTTAATTAATTTTACAAATTTTTAAAAGTTTACTAATTTTAAAAAAGTGGATATTGAAGGAAATGTTATTTCTAATAATTACAACTTATACATACAAACTTTAATTGCCTTAAAATGTTACATAGGTTGTACAAAGGGATCGGAAGTGAAGATACTTTTCACAACCGACTTATGCCCAAAAATAGGACATTCACTTAAAATATAACTAAACATTTTTTTAGTTCAGCCCTTAAAACAATTAAAATTTGACCTTAAAATCCAAGAAATTTGCTAAAATTATATTTCAAAACAAAAAATTAGCAAATTAAAACAAAATGATAAATTCTATTATACCCAACAAACAATATGTTCCGTTTTCGTTCCGTTATAAACGGAATTCACGACCAGAAAACTGATTTTAAGGAACATAGAAACTTGTTCGAATCCGTTTATATACCATCAATGATGGACCGGTGTTGTCCGTTATAAGTCCGTCAATGACGGACCGTTTACGGACCAATATATCGGATCAAAAACAGAGTTGTCCGTTAAAAGTCCGTCAATGACGGGCCGTTTACGGATCCGTATTCGGTCCGTACTCGTACCGTTTTTTCAATAAAAAACGGATTTATGTAAATGCCTAAATTTTTTAATTTTGAATAACAAATTATAGTGTTTTTCTTTAAATTTATTTATAATGATATGTAATAAAATAAAATAGCAAAAAAAAACTTTTACAAATTTAATTAAATGAAATATTCCTCTCCAGCATAACTAGCATCTCTATCCATCACTGCTGTTATAGCACATTGCATATTATGAAAAAATAAAACAAAATTTAAATTAATTATTTAATTAGTGGCGTTTGCGAAATGATGTAGCACACAATTGAAATTTGCACATTTTTTAACAAAAACTATTATAAATTGGCAGACAATATTTTTATTTGCAAAATTGCATAAAGTTTCGTACATTTCCGTAAAACTTGTTTAAATATCTATGAAGATATCACTTAAATTTAAATCCAAGGAAGCCCGCATTTGACGATACAGAAACGAATGCACCAAAACGGAGTCAAAACGTAGTGTTTTCGAAAATTCAATTATACGGTCCGTTAATATTCCTTTAACGTACAAGCTTTGACGGATACTTATTTAATGTCCGTAAACGTGCAGTTCAGTGCAGCTCATGAAGGATTCATGAATTCTCACGTGTCGGAGAGTCCGTAAAAATGTTTCTTGGGTGTTTTAACTAACCCGAATTCGTAAGGCAATTTCAAAAGAAATTAGCATCTTTAAGTGTAAAATTTAGAAAAATTTTGATTTATATAAAAAAAATATTATAATACACAAATTAACTCAATTTTATCTAGATGCACTTGTTACACTTAAAAGCGCTGCTAATTTCTTTTAAAATTGCTTTACAAATTCGAGTATACAAATTTATATTTTTGATTTAAAGAGCAACATTTTTTATTTTTTTCAAAAAATATTTTTGACAAACTTAAAAGAAAATGTATTTTTAGTCCGGATTGAGATCTTAGAAATTTTTTTTCAAATGAAAAAATGTTCTTATTTTTTATTTACACTCACCAAAAAAAGTCTGTAATGGCAACTGAAAATTTTGCTGTTATTACGGGAAATTCTGCTAATTTGAGCCCAGCGGTATTTTTTGCTAATCTTAGCAACACATGTCTGCTGACGTGTAGTACAATGAAATTAGTAGAAAAATTAGTAGCCGCTACTAGATTTTAGTAGACCTTTTGTAAAGTGGAATTTAAAATCTGTTTGCTAAAATCGGCAAAAAAAATACTAAATACTATTAATATTAGTACAAAGTTTTAGATTTATTTTTTTTTATCGAGCATCAACAATTTTGATTATATTTTTTAAAAGATGTTTTATACAAAATCAAAAAAAAAAAAATCAAAGGCTTAAAAAACTTAAAAATTGTTAAAACATAAACGAATTTATCATTTTGTTTTAATTTGGTAATTTCTATTTTGAAAAATATTTTAGTCAATTTTTTTTTTACTTTTAAGGTTAAATTTAATTGTTTTTAGGGCTGATTTTTAGAACTAAAAAACCCTTTTTAGTGCTATTTTAAGTGGATGTCCTCTTTTTAGACATGAGTCGGTATCTTCACTTCCGATCCCTTTTTTAATCCTATGTAACATTTTAGGGCAATTTAAGCTTGTATGTATAAGTTTAAATTATTAGAAATATCATTTCCTTCAATATCGACTTTTTTAAAATTAGTAATTTTTTTTGCTAATTTTAGCAAATCGGTTTTCAAAAATTTGTAAAATGATTTCTGAAATTAGCAACGAAAATTTGTAGATATTCTGTAAAAATTCTGTAATTTGTAAAATGTAAATAGCAAAAAGATTTGCCAAATAATACATTTTTTACTAAAAATCAGTACAAAAATAGTAAAGTGGGATTGAAAACCGTTTACAAATTTTGCTACTAACTTTTTTTTATGAGTGTAGTAATCATGAAGAATACACAGAGAAAGTTATTAGACAAAAGCTAAATGGAATGCATTTTCTGGCCCGCTACGACCTTCATCAACATTCTTCGTGCCCTTAAGAGTTCTAATTATAAATATCTCTATTTAACTTACAAATCAAAAAAATTGAAAAAAAATTTTTCTATGATCTCGAACTAGACCAAAAATACATTTTGATACATATAAGTTTTAAAATTATTAGAAATAAAATTTCCTTCAATATCCACCATTTTAAAATTAGTAATTTTTTTTGCTAATTTTAACAGATTGGTTTTCAAAAATTTGTAAAATGATTTTTGATATCAGCAACAAAAATTTGTAAATATTCTGTAAAAATTCTGTAATTTGCAAAATGTAAGTAGCAAAACAAATTTACTGAATAATTTTTTTTTTTTACTAAAAATCAGTACAAAAATAGTAAAGTGGGATTGAAAACCGTTGACAAATTTTTCTACTAACTACTAGTTTTATTTAGATTCTTTTATTTAGTATTACTGAAATTTACAGATATAAAAGTTTAGTTAATAAATTTAATCTGAGTGATCAGCGGTTTATAGCGATTAAGCTTTCTGTGTAGTTCTAAAGTGATAACCAAAGAATCACTGAGACGTTTTTTGCTGGGAATTTAATGGATCGGGCTTAGATTTTATTGATGCTATTTATGGATTTGTATACATTTTATAAATAAATATTTTTGTGATTGTAATGCATTTTTTATAATTGATTAATGAAATCTGGCCCTAAAAACGTTATCACTAGGTTTGTATGAATATATTTCTCATAAAACTAGTTAAAAAAAGAAAAAATCCCCAAAAAAAAGTGGTCAAAATATTAAAAAGTATAAGAACGAAAAAATTGTGAAAATAGTAAACATACAAAAAACATTAACAAAAATCCGGAAAAACCTTCAAGGAGTTCAAAACTTAAATGCAAATCATTTAAGTTAATTAATTTTAATTCAGTTTTTATTATATGTTAAGCAAAAAACATTTTACTACTTTTTTTGCTGGAAAAAATTTTTCGTAAAATTTTACATTAAAATTTTGACTAATTTTTACAATTTTTTTTTGTATTCGAATGGATTTTCAAGTAAAACTGGTAAGAATCGACACAGGCAAACGAATGGAGGTATACAGAAACATTTTAGGAATCGATCAAAATATCGAACTTTGATTAAAGTAAAGTGATATTAACATCATGTTAGCTGTAGGTCACATTAATTTGATTTTTAATTCAAAAGAAAGTAATCATGACCAAAAATGATAGTGAAATAAATTAAAGAAGAACGGTTGGACTAAAATCTTATCAGCAAAAAAATAAAAAAGTAAAATATGTTTGTTGTTGGTGTTAACAAAATGAGAATTTAAAAATCTGTGCCAATTCTAATGTCAATACTCTGACTGACTGACTGACCCATACACTATCAACTTAACATTTAACCATCATGTTGTATTCTATATAGAGATCATTCTAACTTGTTGTTAAGAAATTATTAAACCAGTTATTGTTGCTATTGTTATTTTAAGCATATTTGGTTGGATTTATCTTTGAATTTCCAAGAGTTGAATAAGTCTTTTGATGTTTTTTTTTTGTTTTTTTTTTTTTTTTGCCTAAAGAAATTTTTGTTAGAGAGTTTAAAGATCTGTAATCGATTGCCGGTGCGAACTATTAATAATGATTTTCGGTCGTTTAATCATAATCTATGTTTTTATTATTTTTTTTATTATTTTTTTAATGTTTGCTTTGGGTCATTGAAATATTAAATGTTTGGGTTTATTGATGCTTTTGATGATGTTCTTGTAGATTTTCTTTTGGTTTTTATTTTGCGTAATCTATGCGAACCCATAAAAGTAGGGTCAAATTAAAGATCGTCATTTAGTTTGTAATTTAAGTTTGAGTGTTAAGACGTTCTTTGGAATAGCAAAAGTTGCAAAGAAAAAAAAAGAAGAAATTCGAGCGGTTTAACAATGAACAAAAAGTTGTGTTTGCTGTTCTTGGTGTGTTTAGCTGTGGTGCTAGTTAAATGTAAATAAAGGATTACAAAAACAATAATTTTAAGGACATAAAAGTGAAAAATTAATTTATTTGTTTTAAAATTTATTTTTAAAGTGACTTTTGTAAATATAATGTTTTTCATTGTGTGATAAAAAATATAGTTTTTACACTTTTTTGGAAAAAATACATAAAGCCTTAAATTTTTTTTTTATTTTTTTTTTTTTTTTATTAGAAAATATTTTTGTCCTGTAGGAAAAAGAACTCAAAAAAATTGAGCCATTAAAAAAAAGTTTAGAATGAAAATTTCAACGTGACGAATAACGATTGTCGCTAAGAGAGAAAATACGCCCAAAATAATGCCGAACGACAGTGAATTTAAAAACTTTCATGCTTATTTTGGTGCGAAGAATACAACAGAGATCCTTTCTTTCTCAGTTATTTTTTCGCTTAGTAAAAACATATTTACATATAAAAATAAAAAAATTTAAAATTTAATTATTTAAGAAAAAAAAAAATAATAAAACTGAAAATAATATTTATTTATTTTACGTTGTACATTCGCTGATACAGTACGAGCAAATGAGAGCCACAGCATATATTTGTAATCTTTACTTGTCATGTGTTTTTTGTTTACAAAAATTTGTTAAAAGGAGTCATCCCTGTTTAGAGAATGAGAGTCAATAAATGAGAGTTTAAGAAAAAAAAGTGAAAATAAAAATGATTCACGACGTGTTTTTTATTGTCAATACGGCACGGTATTATTCTGTTTCCTTCCTCACTTACGAAAGTTTAATTTTAAAAAATTTAAAACAACAAATATTTTATAGTTACCCTGGTTGATAACCAGAGCTTCAATGATTTAATTCATTAATGCGTTTTATAAAATCAAATGATTTAAATCACAAGATCGAACAAAAAAAAAAAAAACAGAATTCGATCAATTTTTTAATACAAACGGTAAATTTCACTTAACCGTTAAGTGATTAAAAAAAAATATATTGTTTCATTGAGTGATTTAAAAAAAAATATCGCAATGTTAGCAATAAAATTGTGAACTTCTTCATTGAACGATAAAAAAAATATGATTTTCAATCACTGAACGGTAAAAAGTCAGATTTGAACTTAGTAAAATCGATTTTTACTTAGTGAACAATAGAAAATTGATTTTACATCACTGAACGGATATATATATTAAAAAAAAAAAAAAAATTATTGAACTATTAAGTGAAATTTACTGTTCGCACTGACCCACTTTATATTACGCATCGATAGCGTATAATTTATTTTTACGGAATTTAATGGAATGATGAACATATTTGTTTTTCAAGCATTTTTTTTGGGCAATTAACGGGTTAAGATTTTAATAAAATTAAAATTTAAATTCGTTTTATTGCTTATGTAAAATATTATAAATCTAATGTAAACAATTTTATCAGTCTGCCTTTCCCGATTTTTTAAACATTTTTTTTAAAAATCTTCTTATTTTTATAGAATTTTTCCAAATTTTAATATGACAACTCTGGCTGTCTACGTTTTGAAACATTTCATTTGAAAGGGTTTTGCGCTTATCGAGGAATCCTTGCGGAAAATACTATTGGTTGGAATTAAATTTACGATGGCCAAATTTAATAGTTTTATGTAGACCGCAGATCAAGAAATTCAAACGGGGTTTGGAATTTTTTTCTAGCGTTTAAATAATTTGCAAAATTTGCATTTAATTTTATAAAAAAAAAAATTTCTTTACAACTTTTCCCTCCAATTGGTAGTGCCAAATTTAAAAATTGTAAATGGACAGAAAAATTTTGGGAACCAGATTTGGCATGAGGAGCTAAAATTTGACAACAAAAAAAAAAAAAAAACACTTTTTAAAAATAAAATCTACTTAGCCTCATTTTTACAATGTGCCTTTAACTACTACCTTGGACTTTAACTGACACATTTATTGTTGATTCCCATGTAAAATTTGAATTTAATTGTGGATTAAATTTCAACTATACATTCAGTAATCGGGACTAAATATTTTTAATTTCAATGCAAACTAAAAACACTTTAAACTGAATGAAAAGCTTCTCACAGAAAAAGCTGAATCGTGCTGTCAAAAAAATTTCTTGTCAATCGAATGATTCGATTTTGGTAATCAATTTTTATGGTTGATATGATAAAAATTCAAGTGAGACAATAGAAATTTGTGCGTGAAAACAGAATTTTTGTGGCCGAAACTAAAACTCGGCAGTCATAAGCTAAAAAAAATTTCGATTGGCAACAAATTCAGTTGTCAGCATCAATTTGGTTTCTGGGATGATCTGAAGGCTACAACTATGCTCTTTGAAAAAATATCGGTTGTTATTATTGTACCCGATTTTTCCAAATTCACATTCATTATACAGCGACAAAAAACTTTGGATAGTTTAAGTTTATCTCCATTTTTTCAAACTATCAAATAATATAATTGATTTTCTCTACTAATTTCAGCTGAATCATCAATTGAAATCGATGAAAATGGCGATGTGTATGATGTGAAAAGATTCAATATTCAAGGACGTCAATTGAATGGTGGACGCTCACAATGTGTGGTAACAAGAAGAAAACGTTCAACCCCAGCAGTTGTTAAGCCAATAGAGTCTGATGAAAAATCAAATGAAGATAATGATGATGATGACAGCAATATGAAAAAAGAAGCTATGCTTTTCTATTCAGCACCAGTTGTAAACTATGGTGCTGCTGCGGATGAAAATGACGAAGATAATGAAAGCGATGACGCTAACATGAATGCAAATGTCAATTTGCTGCAATTAAATATAATGAACGAAAATAACCAGAATAATAAAGATATGGATGAGGATGATGATGATGATGATGATGTTGATCAGGATGAAGGTACAACGACAGTTAAAGGTGCCGACACAATTGAAGTCGTACAATTACCACAATTACCAATTTTGGGTCAATTGCAAAGTCAAGGTCAATCTGTGGCTGCTATTGCTGCTACCTCCAGTGATGATGCTGATGAGGAAAGCTTTGCCAATGCTGGTCATGTTAGTGTAAGCAACGGGGGCGGCAGTTCCGGTTTTGTAAGTGTGAGTCAAATTAATAATGGTGGTTTTGGAGGTTCGAGCCTTGTCAGTGTTAGTCATGTTGGTAGTAATTCTGAAGGTTCTAATGGTATTATGGTTGTTAATTCTCATACTCCACCCAAAGTTAATCCTCAAACTCATGCTGTTTTCGAATTAGTACCAGTTAAACCAGAAGCTGATGGTGATGACGATGATGATAATGAAGTAGACGATAATAACGATACTGATGAAGATTTTGATTTTAAAGAAGAGTTAAGTCCTGTTACCACAACAGCCATTTGGTCGACTGGCACCGACGACGATTCAGATGATCTTTATAATAATGTAGATAATAAACCAACGAAACCAATTAAAGTTGTCAAAAAGAAACCCATTAATAATTCTTGGAATGTTCGGAAAACTCCCAAACGTCCTTTAAAGCCAATACGTAAAAACAAAAAGAAGAGTAACAACAAAAACAAAAAAATTACTGGCATCAAGAAACGTCGCATTAACAACAAGAAGCGTCCCAACAAAAATGGTGTTCGTCGTCCTCTTAACAAACGTAAAACTAATAAAGTTCGTAAGGGCAATAAGACACGTCGTCCTGCCAGATTACGTCCACAACGTATTGTGAAAAAGACTCGTCCCGTATCTGTGAATTTCCAGAATAAAAATACGAAAAAACATCATAAAAATACAGAAATAAAAAAGAAAAATCATCGCATTAATTCCAATAAGAAAATTATTGCCAAGAAACGTAAAAATAAGAATAATTTATTTAATGTTGATCAAGGTGTTAACACTTTTACCCGTACTGTGACAATGACTCAGACCGGTGATGCCGATGATGAACCCAATGTCAATTGCATTATTATTCGTAAGGATGCCCCACTACCACCACCATCATCACCACCACCAACACAAGCTGCAACAACAGCCCGACCATTCTGGAATATATTGGGACGTAGTGCCAACGGTTCACCGATCGCTAGCGGTCAATATGGCAAACGTAAGCGTATCCATTACCGTTTTAAAGCCTAAGTTAGTGTAGTTATGTTTAACGATTCTTTGTAAGTATGATTAATTTATTTAAATGAACTGTTAGCGATTAACAAAAAAATATAAACAAAAAATTGTTTAAAAAAATGTGCTTTTTAAGTTTTTCATTTTTAAGAGAACCTCAAATTTTAATTAAAATTTTCTCAAAATTTTAAAATAGAAGAAATATGTACATTAGGGTGACAACAGTTTCTTTTTTTTTTGGATTTGGTGGCTCAAAGTGTCTATGCTGACACTTTAACCTGCGGCGCATCTTACTGAAATTTCGGATTAAAATATAAATATATATGAATTTTATACTACAAGAGATCATTTTCTATATAGATTTGAGCTATAGGCGATTATAAGGTAACTTGTTGGGACATCTCGAAAACTCTTTCTGCGATTTGATTTAATTTTACGAATTTCTTAAAAAAAAAAATATAAAACTCAAAAACAATTTTATTTGTTAAAAAAATTCAAAATTTCGATAGCGGTGCGCCAGTGGTTGTTACTGTTATCTGATTTGGCTGAAATTTTCACCATAGATATTTTGGGACAAGCGAATCCCAAATTATACAAATCGATGCCATCCTAATACACATATGTACATACATTTTAATTTCGGGGTGGTTGGACGCTAATATTGGCCTTGGGCAACTCCGAGCCACCTACAGAGCTACCGTCATAGGTTTGCTGCAGTTGGTAAAATACTCATGAAAATAGTCGGTAGAGTTTGTAAACAGTTCAAAATAATTCGTGGGATTGTATAGGCTGAGGATTCGGATTAGTTCAGAAAAGATAAAGTTATCTTTTACCTTTTACCAAGATGAATTATCGGTAGATGAAATGGGGAAAAGCTACTACGAACGATTATAAGTTATTCCAAGAGTCGTATGATAATTATCTTCTGGTGAGACGAGTTAATTCTTGAAACTGGCAAAAGGTGAGTCACGATAGACCAACAATCAAGGAATGCCCCCTACTTATGCAGTGCATTGTTTTAGAATCAG
Organism: Eustalomyia histrio; assembly: GCA_949748255.1. Lineage (NCBI taxonomy): Eukaryota > Metazoa > Arthropoda > Insecta > Diptera > Anthomyiidae > Eustalomyia > Eustalomyia histrio. Next base: position 60,391,829 of record OX456525.1, on the reverse strand, counting down.
AGGAAAAAGGGTGTAGTTTTTTTTATGGGTAACAAGGTAGTCCTCTGCGGGTGCTTTACTCCACATAGAGAGTGTGCAATAAATAAACGAATTTTGTCTGTAATGGTTTGTATGGTCCATTAGCAAATGGATGTGCTCTACTAAATAAACAATTATTCCAAATATAAACCCGGGCCCAAGAGATCATTTCACTTTTTTTCGCCGGAACACTTATCATGACAATATCGACAGAACAGTTATACACAACCCAAACTCCGACGATGATCCAATGAGTCAATAGAAATGTATACTCTATTACACCCAGTAAAAAAAGTCTGTAATCGCAAACGGAAATTTTGGTATTATTACGGGAAATTTTGCTAGTTTAAGCCCGTGTATCACAATAAAATTTGTAGAAAAAATTAGCTGCCGCTACTAAATTTTAGCAAACTTTTTGTAAAGTGGAACTTATAATCTAATTGCTAGAATCAGCAAAAAAATTTACTAAAAAGTATTAATATTAGTACAAAATATCAAATTTTTGTTTATAGAGCATCAACAGTTTTTATTACTTTTTTTTTTTAAAAAATTTTTTAGACAAAATTAAAAAAAATCAAAGGCTTAAAAATTGTAAAAACATAAACGAATTTATCATTTTGTTATAATTTGGTAATTTCTGTTTTGAAAAATATTTAAGTAAATTTTTTTTTTACTTTTAAGGTAAAATTTTTATTGTTTTTAGTGCTGATTTTTAGACATTAGTTGGTATATTCAGTAAAATTATAATTTTTTTGCAAAATTATAATTTTTTTTACTAAAAGTCAGTACAAAAATAGTAAAGCGAGATTGAAACCCGTTTACAAAATTTTCTACAAACTTTTTTTTCTGAGTCTAATGAGCGCAGACGCTCTTCTTTGTATATAATCAAACAGTTTCAAAATATGCTTTGGAACTTCTGCCCATACATGAGAGTTTTAAAAAATTTTCGGTCGGATTTAGGTGGTTTAAAAAGTAAAAAGATCGGATAGGGTGAAATATTTCTTAAACCGTTTTAGGAAATCAAGGCACTTGCATGCTTCTTTTAACATTGTAAGATTAATACGTGCTTATGCAAACGGATACATTTTCTACGAGGGCGGGTCAATAAGTTCGTGACTTTTTTAATTTCCCTCCTTTTAACTGAAAGGGCAACACTACTCCATCTGTCAGTTGACTCCTGTCAAAATTTAAACAAGCTGCCTCATTTTGTTTGTGTTTGACAGCGATTAAAAGCAGACTACCGCTTGATTTGATTTAAGGCAGTTTCTATGGTAAAAATCCATGAATTTCTACCTCAACTGCCCTATTCTCCGGATTAAACTCCATAGATCAACATACAGCATTGGGTCTTATGTACTCTGAAATCCACCCTTTGATCAAGAAGATCATTAATAAAGATGATCATTGAGAAAGAAGCGAACGCTGCTATATCCCTGAATCTAAGCTGACGCTCCTTGGATGAATTCTCATCTATAACAGTGTGATCTTTGAGAAATCTAGAAACAAACCGCAAGAAGTCATTGTCAACAACAAAAGCAATAAGCTTTGATACTAGTGCGCCATTCCACACACGATCGAACGGCTTATAAATATCTAGAGAAAAGTAAAGTGGTTACTAATATTCAATTTTTTTAGCTAAAGATCTTTTTTTATAAAATTTCTTATTTTATTTTCGATATTTCGCTAACAATTTGTTAGCATCTTCAGGAAAACAAAATTTTAATATTTATAAAAAGTTGACAAACAAAAAAATATTTAACATTTAAATATAAAAAATATTTAACATTTAAATATAAATTAAATTTTTAAAAAATTAAATTAACATTTAATCAAATAGAAGTGGTAATTTTATAAACAACATTTTCTTGCTAAAGATCATAAAAAATATTTTCATATTGGTTTAATACTTTGGTTTATGAAATTTAACATAATAAATGTTGTTTATAAAATAAAATAACATTATGAAATTAAATTATTATAGTTATTATTTCAGGACATAAATCAGACCAAAAACATAGAAATATTAATTCGGAAAAAACCGCATTGTCATCTCATTGTTCTATATTAAATCACCATCCTAACTTTGAAAATGTTTCAATATTAAGAACAGAAAATAATTATAAAAAACGTTATATGTTAGAAATGTTAGAAATCATTAATACACCTTTGACACAGAGAATGAACTTTAAAGCTGACACAGAAAATTTAGCTTAGAATTATAGATATTTAATTAGTAAAAAATTAGGAAACTTAAATGTATAGATATGTTTTTAATAACTATAATAATTTAATTTCATAATGTTATTTTATTTTATAAACAACATTTATTATGTTAAATTTCATAAACCAAAGTATTAAACCAATATGAAAATATTTTTTATGATCTTTAGCAAGAAAATGTTGTTTATAAAATTACCACTTCTATTTGATTAAATGTTAATTTAATTTTTTAAAAATTTAATTTATATTTAAATGTTAAATATTTTTTTGTTTGTCAACTTTTTATAAATATTAAAATTTTGTTTTCCTGAAGATGCTAACAAATTGTTAGCGAAATATCGAACATAAAATAAGAAATTTTATAAAAAAAAGATCTTTAGCTTAAAAAAATTGAATATTAATATTAAAATAAGATCAAATAAAGTCATATTATTTTCAAGTAAAGTGGTTACTTTCACGGAATTCCAAATATTAACCAATGATAATATAAGATCCCAAGAACCGGTACTCAACCCAACTTTTAATAAAACAAATGACATAAGGTTAGGTTGAAGAAGAGGAATCGCATGTGACTCAAGTCCAAAATTAGGACATAGACTTAAGCTTTCAAGTCGGATTGTTGTGCGCTCTTATGTAAGTTCGAATTTTACTGAGGATCGGACCACTTCCTAACCTTAAACACTCGGCAATGCATAACTAAGCCAAAACTAGTTATTTTTATTTGGCTGCCTTTTGAAATGATTTCGATCTTAAATTATCGGTGATAGAACAGGAAGGTGAACAAGTTTAGAGACTGATTCTCAAATGCATACATATGTTTCCTGATCCCCGGTAGCAAACAATCATTAGGAATATTGTAGATCGCATTCAAAAGAGGAGACATCAGGACGAACACTATCTTTTATGTGAACCGTATATTCTATATTATTGCCTAAGAGTGGTGGAGTGGTAAGAGAATTTCATAATATATGTTATCTTGTTCGATATGGAATTTTTTCTTTTTGCTTATTCTTTCTTTATACAACTGGGTCTGTTCTAACATGAATTTCTAATAAGTACCTTTACGCAGACTTTTTCCCACATATATGATTACCAAATTTATCTTCTTAAAAAAGCTTATTCACGATTTCTCAGTCACAACCCCACACAACTAAAACAAGAGATTGAAATTAAATTCAGTTATCATGCCAGATTTGAGTATATTCCACACTTTTCATCCACTACCAGATTGCTGCTATTTTTACAATTTACTGAATGCAGTAAATGCAGTAGTTACGCATCACTGCAGCATAATAAATGTAAAATGTTCAAAAAAGCAGCACTTGGCAGCACGGATTTAGATCAAACGCTTTTTTATGCAAACAATTAACAGTGCTGCCGCAAATTTTTGCATTTATGGCATCATTAAATTTTCTGATGCAATAGTGCGAAATCAGTCTTCTTTTTCTTTTTAATTGGTTTTTAATAATGAAAAGTCGTTACATCTTTGTATTAGTTCTTTTTTTATTATAAATTAACAAAAAGTTGTAATTTTACTATTAATATTTTCAATAATATTTGTAATTGTTATTGTGGTGAACTATTTTTATCTTTTGCAAAACGTTTTAAAAAGCAAACTGTGCAGTTTTTGAGCAGTAGCAAAGCATGTGCAACAGATGATCATGCATCAGCAACAAAAATTGGCATAACTGCCGCAGTGATGCACAAATTTTCTGCATTTACAAACGTACCCTGTGATACTAAAATTTTTAAATTTATTTTTGATTTTCGGAGAGAAAATAATTTCAAAATAAAATTAAATAAATTTATGTTATAAGGAATTCTTTGTAAATATTTCCCACAATACATTGTTACAGTAATTAAAATTATGCTGATAAATATATATATTTATTACCCATACCCACATAGGGCAAATAAAAAAATCTTCCCAAGCTCCAAATTTCCAAAATGGAACTGATAAAAAACCGTTTTCACAAACTCTTAACTAAAGTCATACTAATCCCGCCCATATTTAAATAAAATGTTTTACAAACTAATGTAATCAAAATGTTTAACGAAGCTTGCCGGATTGATAATAAGTTTCACATAAAAATATAGACTTGTAAAATGGTAACTTATAAAGGGATTGCAAACACCACATCAATTGTAAATTGAACAAATATAAAGTAAAATTAAAAAGTATTCGGCAGCTTGCATGATTTACTAGATGATGATTGTAATAGTTTTGCTAGAGTTGGTTTAGTTTTAAACTGCATCAATAACAATTTTACAAAAATATGGATTCAGGGATTTTTCATCGTATAACTTTTTTCGCTAACATTATACAAGTAATTTTTATTATTTTACTTTAAAGGAGATTTTTGGAAATAGAATCTTGAGTTTCCACATTACTTCCGTGCTCAGAGATGCAATAAGCAAAGTCACTAAACGTTAGAAATTTTTAAAATCTCTGATAGTAAATAGTTAAATTTATTATTGAATGTTGGAAATTTTTAAAAGTGTAATTCTTCCAAGCCGTTTAATCTGTTACCATAGTGTAAATTTATGTACGTTACAAAATGAAATTGCGATAAGCCTAAGAAAACATAATGAGACATTAAAAAAAAAAACTTTAGATTTGAACCATATGTGTCTCTTTTGTGACTTTATGGCATACTGTAAGTACAGGCCCCTGAAAATGAAGAATAAACTAAAAAAAAATAGAAGCACCTTTAAGGTGTTGATATTAGTTTAATTTGACTCGTTTGTTCGTTTTATTTTTCTTATCATCAATATAAGGTAGAAAAAAAACGTAAAGAGAAAGAGTACGCGCGTTTTAATGACATGACATCATGTTGACATAACATAAGTTACGTTGTAGTTTTAATTTTTTTTTCCTTAACATATTTACACTGGTTACACAAAAATTCACATTGAGTGTAATCAAACAGTTGTCTTAGTATGTTGAATTTTAACTCCTGATAATTTTAAGGTTCTTCATTCAGTTTTTCGATTTTTTTGTTCATGTTAAATTAGCGACACAGCTGACAATAAAAAAAAATAAAGAAAAAAACAAAAAACGAAACGAAATAAAATCTTCATGTGGTCTAAACTGTCTGCCATCAGATGTATATTTATACGACCATTTTAATGTAACAGAAACTTCATATGTTTAGAGGTAGGGAAGCCATTTACTAAACCGGAAGCCCTTATTTTCTCAACTCTTGACATATTTGGTGCATCTCTTTTTCTTCCTATTCTTCTTTACCACTCTATGCATTGTCATTTTAATGATCTGACAATTTTTTTTGTCATTGTACAATAATGATAAAGATGAAGAAATGTTTTTCCTACATTTTCTTTCTCTAGAGTAGTTATACTTAATGTAACCAGGTATTATTAGTTTATGTTGATGTTGGTAACAAACTGTGAGAAATCAACTACACAAGTACCGTTGTACAGGAAGCGTAGTGTATGGGACCAGGATAATCTAAAAATGCACCTGTAAACATCTTTTTCACTGCCCAAGGTTCTATTTTTGGATTGTACAAGGCTTTGCAAATTTTGCAAATGACGGCAACTATTAGTTTTGTTTTAATATTTGTAAGTGAAACAGATACAGTATACATGTCGACAAGCCTTAAAACGTTATACTGCTCAAGAACACGGAATACTCGTGAATATTTTGTATTAGACGATTTTTTGTCTAAATAAACATTTAACAAAACAAAAAAACATCGGGTGAATGTTTTTTGGGCCACCCTGTATGACCTTTAGCGACTATAACTCTAAATGGGATTAACAAATTTGTAAATTTTAAGTAAATTTTACACCGTAGTTACTGATTGTGTTAAGTTTCGACTTTAAAGCGATTCGATCTCTTTTCTGATTCTTGCTCCAAAGGCGGTTACCATTCTTAATTATTCCAATACTTCGAATGCAAGTAGAGTTAAAAATTGATGCTTTGCACGCTCATGAATATATATTATAAAGTGCTTGAAAGCCATGTTAGATCTTACACTCACAAAAAGACATGAACTAAAAATTAATCCAAAATTTCCTTTAAAAAAGTATAAAAATTCCTGTTTGGGTAAAAACGAAATAGTTTATATACTTAGAAATAGTTCATACCTCTTCAAAGCAATATTTCTTGATTTTTGGAAAAAAAAGTATATTAAATAAAAATTTTATTAATTTTTAAGAAGAACATCTCAGTTTTAAGAAATTTGCATACTAAAATGTAATAAAACTATGTTTAGTTAAAAAAAAATAGAACGTAATTTAATCCCATTTAGTTCAAAAAATGTGTCTAACTTAAAATAAGAAATTACTTGAACTTAATGTGTGTTCATTTTTTTTTCGCGAGTAGTAAAATTAACCATAGAAAACTATTTGTAAATTCAGATTTTAAGTCTACCACTTTCTAATTTTTAAGAATTGTTTTCTAAAAAATAGTTCAGACAATTAAAAACAAAAAGTTATAAATTTTTCCTATGTAGTACTAAAAATTTATCTGATTTTAGAAACTGATGAACTATTTCTAGGGAAAATTTTCATGCAACTTAAAAATATTTTAAAAATTTTAATTAAATATTTATATATTGAACATAAAGTAGTTTAAAATATATTTTAAAATTTTGTTAGCAAAAGTTAAAAAATTTCGAATTTGCGTTTTATGTAATTATTTTGTTTGCTAACTTCAATACAAAATATCGCAAGCACATTTTTTACATTACGCCATAATGGCTTTTCTAAACTTTAAATTTATCGAGGGCACTTAAACTTTTTTTCACTTAACGTTTAAGCTAAAAATGCCATAAAATAAACTTATGACCTTTTCCATTTTCCAATAAAAGCAAGAAATGTAACTGTGATATTTTGTATTTTTATAACAATTTCCTTAAATTAGTTAATTTAAGAAGACAAAGGACCCTCAATATTCCTCAGCCATAGATGCTGTGTGTCACTTAAGTTGTTAATTAACTACGAAAAGGAACTGACTTTGTCATAATTTATTATGTTTTAGGATATCTTGCAGTACATTTTATTAATTTGTTTACCTTTTTGCTAATGAAATTTAATTTAGATTTTAAATACATGAGTTTAGTATAATTCAATTTAAAATGTATTACCTTTACCATATAAAAAGTTTCATATTTATTAAAAAATTTTTATCAAATTTAGTTAACTTGATGATAGAAAATATTTTCTTTTTTTTTTAGGTAGTTAAGTACTAGTTTTTAGAAAAAAAATTATCTAATAAACTTAAATAAAATACATTTTTTCTTAAAACCAAGAAAAGATATCCTTACTAACAGAAAAATTTAAGATGATATAAGAACTAATTAGTAGGAAATTTCACAGTTTTCTAATAAAAATTTAGTTCTCAATAGTAAATTTTAATTTAGATATTTTAACCAAATTTCAAGTAAAATTTGTTTCTTAATTTCAGGAAATATTTATTAAATATTGGTATAAAGCGTCTTTGGCACCGTTTTCATAACAATTTCTCCTGCAAATAATTAATTTTTTTGGGTGTAGTTAGTTAGTTAGTTTCTAGATTCTATTTTTTTTTGGCCATCAATGCAAATCATATCACAGGCACTGCCTTACCGACTTTAATTTGACAGATTGATACTTTTTCTATATGGTTGGACCAGGGATGGAAAATATGTTTTCTTTTATTGTACCAACCAGACAAACAAATTGTACTTTTTCGATCCTCACGGTACCAAAATATTTTCCGCTTTTTATTTTAACAATTTTATCGTATTGAGTCAGATTTGCTTAGACACTAAAAAGACTTAAACAAATTTAAATTTACGGGGGGAAACAAAATTTATCGTTAATTTTATGTAGTCCTATAATTACCACAAAGCTTCGTAAAATTTTACTCTAATTTTTATAAATGTCACACCTTTTTTCTGTCTGCCTGCCTCCCTGTAGGGCAATTTAATCTTTTCAGGATTTGCTATTAAAAAATTTAAAGGCATTTAATAGCTTTTTAACAATAATTCACTTTTTGTTTTTTGTTTAAAGAGGTAATTTAAAATCAGCTGCTCAATGTTGCCACTTCCGAATATTTTAGTACAATGTGTATGCAAAAATTTGATACATTTGATGTGACACAAACATTTGATACATTTGCAAACATTTGATACATTTGATGTGATCGGTTCAACTTAAAACTGATTTTATGTTTTGCTATAGTAGCTAAATAAATAACAGGGTTTTAATTTAAAGTTTCTTTTTAAAAAAGTCGTCTTTATGTTTATCAAGTTATAAATTGAAAATTTTAAAAAATTTCAAATTGTACTAAATCAGCCGCGGTAGTACCACGGTACCAACCAAGGTAAAAATGTACCGAAAAAAGTACAATTGTACCATGTTTTCCATCCCTGGGTGGGACTCTGTCCCATCATTAACACAACTATTTTGATAGTTCGATGATAAGATTTCAAATTCGATAGTGTACCAACTATTCGTTTAAGATTGTCCTACAACATTTTTTTTTTATTTTTTTTCCTTGTAGGTTCATATTTTTTGGTGGCTAGAAACCATAACAAATGCATAACTGCTTCTGCCTTTTCAGGTCTTATTTTGTTTCTTTTTAATATTAAACGTCATTATAAAAAAAAACTTAAAACCCACATTTTGTAGCACATTCGTGCACTTATAGTTGGTTATACATATTTTGTCATTGCATTTGTCCAAAAACCAAACCAAAAAAAAAAACTATTGTACAAAAAATCAAATGAATCACTCATGCATTGCGTCAATAAGTTTTCTACACCCTTGACAGTGTATTTCTTACATGTGTCAAGTGTGTACGTACAAATGCAAGTACCATACAATCGGGTTGTTTAATTTTCGTTCATTTGCAGTTTGTCTTGTCTTGCCAGTATTCTTTTCTTGGCCAAGTCAGTCAAAATCTAGCACGAGCTAATTGCATCTGCAAGTGGTAAATTAATGAAGGTTGATGTATGTATTGTATGTCACACAAATTCAAAAACAACAAACACAAACACAAACAACAACAATAACATACAAATAATTATCTTAAGGGTTTCATCGATATACAATTTATTGGTGGTTAATTCAAAAACAGTATTTTATTTCAAGGGTAGTGGTTTTTGGTAAGATATAATTATATATTTTGCACAGCAGAGTATTACCAATTTGAAGAAGATTCCTTTACTTACCGCAGTCGCCTTTACCTAAGAAAGATCTTTGTTGTAATAACAATATGTCTTTCGGATCTTTTTATGGAATGTGTTAAAGAAGAAATGGTTTGTGACCACCAACCACCACCATCACTGCTAGTCATAACCACACCTTATTATTAGCACATCCTAAAACTAAGGTGTACTTAGGACACGTGCCTTCTCATGCAAAAAGAAAACCAACGTTACTAAAAGAAATACGCATGCATGCAGATGTCTTGGCTTGCACATTAGAGTGGGTCGAAGTTGAAAATATTTCGATTCTGATGTCAGTGGGGGTGGGTTTGTTAAAGGTCTGCTGCCTTTATTTATCGGTACGACCGTCTCTGCAGATGTTGAGAATGGAAACGATTCTATGTCATAGAGAGTTTCCGCTATGGTAACATCTATAATATGGGTCTTCTCGGGTCTAGAAGTTTTCGGGTAAAGCTATGTTCTCGTATATGGTTTGAAGTAACACGAAAGAGACTCACGAGAATAATCGGCAGGAGAGTGGGGTTAAATCGTGAAATGGGGAAAAGGTTCTTAATACGATTTCTAAGTAACTCACGAGAATAATCAATAGAAAAAATAAAATAAAATTTTTTAAATCGGTTAATGGTTTCCAAATCAAATTTTTCGAGTTATATGCTACATCGTATGCTACATCGTTTTAAGTTAATTTTTATACGCTGAACTGACATATTCTAAAATTTTTAAATTCGATTAAACAGTTTTTTAAATATTGCAACTATTGTTGAAAATGGAAAACACCATTTCATTTCTAAAACGAAATCCTAGAATTTAAAAAAAAAATATCTAAATTTTTTTTCTTGACATTTTAATAATGTGTGTAAAATGTAAGGGCACATTTACACGCAAGAGAATACTGCTAGAGATAAAGTCAAAAAGACCTATAAATGGCTTAAATCATTCGCAACAGAGCTATTAAGAAGTGTTTTTTTTTTTGCTCTATCTTTAGCAGTTTTCTATCACGTGTGAATGTGCCCTAATTAGAATGATTAAAGCGGCTCATCAATAAAGCCGTATCACCGTAATGTACGAAGCCAAAGAATCTGAAACTCCTAAAGAGCATTTCCGACAAGAGTGCGAGAACTTATCTCCCGAAGGAGGGAAAATGCTGTAAAAAGATCTAAAATGGTCACCGATATAATCTTAAAAGTCCAATTAAACATTTAAAAAAAATTAAGTTATGTCGATTCATTTTAAAAATATAACAAAACAGAAATTTAGAATTTTAAGCGAAAGACATAGTCGATTTTCAAAATTTTATTTTTCCGCAATTCAATATATTATTCTACAACTTTTCCCCAATGGTACATAATAGTTGAGATATGCTTGACTGCGGCCCACTCTATTGCACATGTGTGTGCCAGTAGGAATTATAATTGATCTAGGTGTACCTTCCTTTCTTGCATTTTATTTTCTAACATTGTTAATCTCTAATCGTGATATGCAGGAATATTTTTACTCGCTTTTGGTTGTAACCGAAACATGCAGCAGATTAACATTCAAAAGTTAAATAAAAAAATTTGGAAACGCTGAAAATTTTTAAAGTCTTTTTATTTACGATACTAGCCAATCGTTAATATTATCGTTCTGGCTTTAAAATTGTTGTTCAAACTTATTATTATTGTTGTTTCTTCTGCAATATAATATTGCCTTTTTAAAATCAAGGTTCAAAAAATCAATGGGCTTGTTTTGGTTTAAACAGACTATTTGTATGCTTTCCTTAAATACTCAACCCGTTCTACATATTTTTGGTCGCGTTTTTATACCTCCCACCATATATGGCGAGGGCATACATCAGTTTGTCATTCAGTTTGTAACATGTCGAAATATAGGTTTAGCGATTTTCGTCTATCTGTCTGTCCATCTGTCCGTTTGTTCAAATAGCGATCACGGCGCAAAGACGCAAGCGGTGGTGCTCATTTTTACCTAGATTTATATCCATCCTCCCGAGCAGTTTGGTGTTGAGTTTGGTGTTGGAGTGAAAATGTGAAGCTACCTCTAAATGTTCCATAGAAATTGGTCTATTTTAGTACAATTTTATTTCACAATGGACCGCATTGGTTTCCGGGTGGAAATGCGCCCTATGGGCGCATAACCCTTCTTAACCTAACCTAGTACAATTTCATAGTAGCGACTGGCAAGTCAAATATTTTATCTTGTTTTTTAACCAGTCCCTTAGAATTGAACAATTCCCAGCAAAAAAATGGTACTCATTCTGGGACTATAACTTCTTTCATTGCTTCCTAAACTTCAGTTAACATTCTTTTATGATTTTTTGGTGTTATTCTAAGGCAATTCCGGGATATAAATCCGATGCATATCTTAAAAAATCACACTTCATTACTTCTAAAGCATATTTTTTGAATCTAAAGCATTTATTCAAATTGAAAAAATAGTTCTGATGAAATTTTTTGATTTTTTTATTAAATCATTTTTTATATTTTAGTTTAAAATTTCATGAGGGTTAGAATTTATGCAGTTTTTTAATTTTTATAAAAGTTTTGAAATATCAAGAAAAACAGATTTTTTTAACCTTTAATTGAAACTAGCTGGCCTGTCATTTGCATTTTTTCAGCCTTAAATATTTATGACGACGCAATCTGTGCATTTTTGCATAGTGTATATTATTTAACACTACACCATTTAATTTTAAAATTGTGTAAAAATTATTTTAAATTGCCCAAAAATGTTTTAAAATTGTGCAAAAATTATTTAAAATTGTTTAAAAATATTTTAAAATTGTCTAAAAATGTTTCCAAATTGTACAACCAGTTTTTAAATTATCCAAAAATATTTTAAAATTAGACACATTCATTAAACACATTCATTAAAATTTTTTAAAAAGGTTTCAAAAATGCTTTTTCACTAATGCAGAATTATTTATTAAATACATTAAATTTTCATCAAAGCTTAAATACTACAAAGTATATGAAGATTTTCCACTCATTCATCAGAATATCATTGTATTATCATTGCTTCCTTAGAGTAAAGTATGAGTAATGCTAGTAGCTACATTTGAATACTTCTATCATATGTCACGCTAATGTTAAATTCATCGATGAAACCATCAGAAAAGAAGTGATGCCTTTGCCATAGTAGTGATGCTTTTATTGCTTCTTTGGCAGCTTCATTTTTGCTGGGTTATTATATTCACAATTGTTATATTCACTTCAAATTTTTTTACCTCAAAAAAAGTTTTTCATCACTTACATTTTTTTCAACCCAAAAAATTTTTTTTTTTTAATTTTTTTTTACATTATTTGTATCAAAAACATTAAGAACATTTTTTTAGGGCATTGTTGGAAGGTATTAAAAGATTCGGCACATCCAAATTTAAGCCTTTTTTACCTGTTTATGAGCAGGTTTTCCTATGGGTTTTTCTTTTCGGGGATAGTTCACAGGTATAACGAGAGAGCCGTGAGAAGAAAAATTTCTCTCTAAATGCATAGATTTCTACACACTATTTTAGGTACTCTTACAAAGAAATTACCCATACACTGACAATATATTTTCCGTTATCGACTGTAGTTTATTTAAAAACATTTGGAAGATATACCAAAGAAGATAAAATAGCACTATCTTCTTTTTATCATTTGTGAGAAAAATATCATTTATATTTTCTTTGGCGATAAAAACGAAAATTTTAATTTACGTTTTTTGTCATTTGTTAAGTATTTTTTATTTTTATATCGCTATTTTATCAGGGTTATAACATAGCGATATCTTTTTTTTTGTCACATAGCGATTTCATAGCGATATCTTCTAGTTTTCTCCGAAATGATTATTTGGCAATGTCGCCGATTTATCTTCCAGAAGTGTTGCTTTCGTATTTTTTTGAAGTATCGCTTTGGACCAGACAATCATTCCCGAATGGAATGATTTCGAAATATTTTGTAGTGCAATGTTTCCAGGGGTAATACGCAAAGTTTTAATCAATTGCAATACACAGAAATATATATTTTTTACAATTTGAATCAGTCATTCAAAAACATACTACTATAAAAAAAATACGGGCTTTGAGTAGAAGTTGATATTTTTAGTTAAATGTAAAATTTTATGTTTTCTGTTTCTAAAAATAGAAATTCAAATAATTTCATCTCTTTTTTTTCATCAAAATAATTTGTTTAAATTCAAAATTATTACAATAGAAAATACAAGTAGTTATTTACATAGAAAACAAAAATATCAACCTATGTGTGCCTTGTAATTTGCAATTACACATAAAAAACTTTCAGCTTTGAAAAAACAAACTACAAAAATCGTTTTTTCTAAAGAATTGTTAGTTAAAAATTGATGATTATTTTAAACGACTTTCGATTGCTTTTACTACTTTTTTCGATTATTTAACAATGAGCGAAATAAATAACAAAATGGGTTGAATATAATGAAAAATCATTAGTCCTCTTTTTAATTGTACTTTCAATAAATTTAATATGTATTTTTGATTGATTTTAAAGAAGAAATATTTTCTGTATGGTTTTGTCGGATTTTACTGAAATTCAATTATGTAATAGCAGATAAAAATGAGTTATGTATTTTTAAGCGGCCCAATCTTACGTTTAGGTGTTCAAAAATTTGTTCAAAAATTAGCCGGTTGTGCACACTCAGATAACCGAATTTATTGTCATCTGAATATTTTGGTTGCAGCAACAGAATTATTTGGTTGTCACAAACAAATGTATTCCTAATACAATTGATATAAAGGGACTCAAACCGAAATTTTATTCTATTAATCGAATTTCGGTCCCCACAAACAAATATATCGGTTAGTTCCAAACAAACCATTCGGTTGTCGCAATGAATCTTTGTTCAGGGAGTTTCATTTCATACGTTAACTTCAAAGAGTATTTTACATATAAAAAAGTTTGTAGAAAAATTAGTAAAACTTTTTGTATGCTACTTTACATATTTTGTACTAAGTTTTAGTACAAATCCATTTTTAGCAATTTTTTATCTCTATTTAAAATTTCTTGCCCAAACCAGGTAGTAAAAGTGCCAGAGAACAATGACAGTCCCGTCAAATTTTGTTCTTAAATTTCGCGAATACTATTCAATATGTTTTAGATTTTTTATTTTAATTTAATACCCAATACATATAATAGTATGCCAATCGACTCGGAATCATTTTCAGAGTGGATTCAACGATGTCAGTACGCCAGTCCGCTTGTCCGTGTGTCCATAAAAAATTTGTAGTCAAACTAAAGGTCGCAATCATAAATATATATTCGGATGAAATTTTGATAGAAAAGAGAAATAATTTTAAATTAAGCTCCTTTTCGTTCTCTAGGGCTTAATTTACTTGAAAAAATCGGTTTAAACATTTTCAATAAAATATATAAAAATCCCTTTAGATGATTTCACCCTCCTGGGCTTAGGAGATAACTTTTTTTATTTTTGGTCGAAAAATATATGATTTCAAATTTATCTTCTTTTCGCCCTCCTGGCCATAATATACAAGAAATATCGATTTAAAACATGTTTAAATAAAATTTTATATAAAATTCCATTTTTTTGTTGAAATTATAGATGATTTCAAATTAATCCAATTTTCAACCTCTGGAACTTAGTTTAAGAGAAAAATTGATTTAAACATTGTTAATTATTGGCCCGCGGTCAGAATCGGTCCATACATAAGCCAGCATTCCAAAAAAAAGGTCCTTTCTGAACAGTGCTTAATTGGTGTTTAGACACACAAAAAAATCATACTTAATCCCTATATAAACCCACCTTCTGGGTATTTTCCTAAATTAAGTTTTTTCAAAATTTCGTTCAGATTTATTCCTATATTTTCCATTCGCTTGCCGAAATTTGATGCAAATTATATTTGGTGTGCGATATCAGATAGTTGGCATGTCCAACTTTGACCTTTTTACTAGTTTTATATAGTAAGCTCTGGTGCTTATCTGATTGCAAAACGTTCATACGCAATCAACACAAGAATAAATATGTGTTTGCGTTGAAACGTTGAATATACTCCAACACACATATTCGTTGATGATTTTAAATCAATCAAACGACGTGCAAATTGTTGTCACTGATTTATAATCAACGGTCGTTTTTATACCATTGATTTTATTCTGTTCATTCGAGCCAACAATAATTGTTTTGATGTTGAATAAATCAGAAAAAGCAACAAACAACGTGTATAAAAAGGGGGTTGGTTTTGTAGAAAAACATTTCATATATGTTATATGTATATTAGGGTGGGTCTAAATACGTTTTTTATAATTTTTATTAGGAATACCAAAAATATTGTTCTTTGTGATTTTTTTTTTTTTTAATTTAGGTCGATATCTCAGGCTCTCCCAATCCGGATAAAGTTAAATATTGCCTAATTTTCCAATCAAAATAGATGAAAAAAATTTAGACAATATTTAAATTTTTCCGAATTAGGCAAGTCTGAGATATCGACCTAAATTTTTTTTCCAAAAAAATATTTTTATTTCACAAAGAAGAATATTTTTAGTATTGTATTACTAATAAAAATTCTAAAAAAGCGGGTTTAAGTCCCACCCTAATGTACATTTATGAAGTGTGTTTAAATTTTGTTGTAATTATGAACACACTCATATGCGTTGTTTGTTGTTTTTTCTGATTAATTCAACGCTGACTTTTTGTTGAGTGATGCTGATTTTATTCTACAGTGAATTTTGTTGAATTATTAAATGTGAACAAGAATTTTTGTGTATGATTAAATCAAGAAAAAAGTTGATTTTGCAGTTCTCTGGTAAGCACCCAAATTCTCGTAACTTTTCTTATAGGATAGCGGAAGATTCTTAGGTTTCTAAAATATTGATTTTCGATAAGGGGCCTTTAGACGATCAAACATGCTGTACAACTTGTTTAGCATTTGATCATGTAATGCGTTGTTTGATGGCCATTGCAAAAACAAATACACGGAGTCATCAAGCTATGCTGCACAGGTTGATTGATGGTATATTGGCCGCTTAAGAATTGGCTATCAACCAAAATTTTGACAATTGCCTCAAGTAAAATTTACTGATAAGACACCCATCCTAAGACCATTATTTTTAAAAATTTACTTAAGTGATCGAAACAGTACACTAAAGTTTAAGAAAAATTTAACTGCTCACTTACAGTATTGGCACTAATTTTTGAAATTTTCAAAAATATCGAGAACCCTCTCACTTAACTATTTAAATAATGAATCATCGTCAATTAATATTTATCAAAACTAAAATCAATCATATTCCCATAATATTTATGATTTGAGTTGAAATTCAATGATCGTCATTGTAGTCTGCAAAAACCACAAGTGTTTTTTTTTATTAATAAATTATAAACAAATACTTGAACACTTTGTACACAGCTCAATAGACAAATAGGGCGTAACTTCTAAGAACTAAAGCAAGTTTCCCCAAAGACATAAACAATTTTAAGAAATTGCGTCTTATACAAAGATAATCGGCTTTTAAAAATTGTAAAAAATTAGAAGGTTTAAAACAAGCAGGTGTTTTGTTTTTATTTAAGCTGCTACATAAACATCATCTTAATTCAGAGCATCTTTACATAAATAAGAGAATAGCACGTGCTACATGATAATTGTGTTTCTTCATCATCCATCTCCCCTTATGTGGCACACACACAACACAATGACTGCAGTTGCAATAAACTGTTTTTTTTTTGCCATCATTAATAAGTTGTATCTTGTATTTCCCCAAAATTTCGATTACTAAACAATTATCCAAGTTAAAGCAAATAAACAATGATCAATGTCTTGTGATAATATTATTGTAAAAGGAGCCTACATAACATACATACGATATTTGAATGATGAACCTAAATTGGCAAAAGAAAACAAGAAAACACAAATGGAATCAAGGACATAAACCGCAACGTATACAGAAAACAAAAAAACAAAAATAATAACAGATCGCATATATTCAAGGATAAGAACTGCAATTTGACTGAAAAAAGAAACGCAAGCTGCATTTATCACAAGAAGAAGATCTCAAGGCATCATCCTTAGGGAGAGTTTAAACTTGCGTTAATACAAAAAAAAAAAAGTCAATTTAAAAATGCATTCAGTAAATTGTTGTGTGCTCCTTAATAAAAGATTAAAGATGTTGTGTCAGTCAGAGACGAACAATTTTTAACATTCCAGGAGCCAAATAAAGTAATACAATTTTTGTTTTCATTGCTTTCAGAAACTTATATTACTTATGTTCCTTCCAGAGAACTGCAAAATCAACTTTTTTCTTGATTTAATCATACACAAAAATTCTTGTTCACATTTAACAATTCAACAAAATTCACTGTAGAATAAAATCAGCATCATGTTACTGAACGCGTAATTGGGATCAGTGTGAATCATCTGTCGATTATGTTTACTGCAAATTTAATCACTCAACAAAAAGTCAGCGTTGAATAAATCAGAAAAAACAACAAACAACGCGTATGAGTGTATTCATAATTTAAACGAAATAGAAACACATATTATAAATGATATTGTTTACATTAGGGTGGGACTTAAATCCGCTTTTAAAAATATTCTTCTTTGTGAAATATAAATATTTTTTTGGAAAAAAAATTTAGGCCGATATCTTAGGCTTGCCTAATCCGGAAAAATTTTAATATTGTCTAAATTTTTTTTCATCTATTTTGATTGCAAAATTAGGCAATATTTAACTTTAACCGGATAAGGCGAGCCTGAGATGTCGACCTAAATTAAAAAAAAAAAATTTTTCACAAAGAACAATATTTTTGGTATTCCTAATAAAAATTCTAAAAAAACGTATTTTAGACCCACCCTAATATACATACAACATTTATGAAATGTGCTTCTACACAACCACCCCCTTTTTATAGATTAGAAACTATTTTGTTTTAATTATAATTACACGCATACACGTTGTTTGTTGTTTTTTCTGATTTATTCTACATTAAAATAATTATTGTTGGCTCGAATGAACATAATAAAATCAATGGTTTAACAACGACCGATGATTATAAATCAGTGACAAAACAATTTGCACGTCGTTTGATTGATTTAAAATCATCAACAAATATGTGTGTTGGAGTATATTCAGCGTTTGAACGCAAACACATATTTATTCTTGTGTTGATTGCATATGAACCTTTTGCAATCAGCAAATGCAGTTCTCTGGTTCCGTCACGATTTTCAGTTTGGTCTTTCCTGTTATAGCAATTGTAAAAATACATGTTAGCACGTGCTGTCCACTGTTTTTTCTTTGTTTGATGTTTTTCCTCACATTAATTGGGATGTCTGCAACAGGATGTTGAAGTTTAGGGCTACAACAAGTGCATCATATGTTAGTGCAGCAACCATAACAGTTGTTTTTAGAAATTTAATGGGGAGTTTTAGTTTTTTGGCGCGTAATAATTATTTTTTTTTTTTGAAAAACTAAATTACTTTTTTTTTTAAAGAATGTTTACGACTTAATGTGGAAATAATAATTTAAATATAATATTACCAACTAATTGTTAGGTGCCCGGGCATTACCCCAAAGGACATTATCCCAATATCCCGATTTGGGATTATGTCTGAAAAACCTTAGGAAATGGGGTTTATGACCACATAGAAAACGGTCATAAGCCCCAATTGGTATTGTGTCCACTTTTTTTGAGATTATGGGCAAAATATTATTTTCTATATTGAATTTATATACGAGTATAGAAAACTTTTAACCCCAACCAAAGACTGGCCCCACAAAATACCTTTTATCAACGCAGTTGGTATTGGATATACATACCCTAGAGGAGAAAACTCCTAACACCGGTCGAAGGGCGGCTACCCATTACATTTATCCGAATCAACAATTTAGAATAAAATGACATTTTGCATATTTTGACAAATATTATTTAACTTAAAATGTATTTTTGTGTTTTTTTTTATTTTATATTTTCTTCCTTTTTAATGCATATTTTAAAATTTTAGTAACACTTTTTTAGTTTCTCGCGTAAAAAAAAATTGATCTGGCGAAATATTTAATTCTATACAATATGATATTCTTTAATATCTAGTTGATCTTATTTGATCAAAAATATGGCAGATCAAATTAGATACATCAATATATTTGGTAATTAAGTAAGATCCAAATTTCTCCGTAAAATGGCAGATCGAATTGTTTTACATTAGATCCATTAATATATTGTATGGAATTTAGTTTATTAAAAAACATATATATTTTTTTTTTATTTTAAATTAAAAATTAAAAATTCCAAAGAAAAAACAATGACCTTGGCAGGATTTGAACGAGTCTTCAAGTGCTGTAGTAGACCGCTTAAGTCAATCAGCCACGCATTGCCTTGCATAATGGCTGACTTTATTAGACTATTTTGTTCGTAGAATTGTGATATATATAATTATACCTTCGGGTCTTATACAAGGTGGCGCAAAAGTAATCCTCCTATCAGAAAATGCTATAAATTTTGCGATTGGCCCCTAATGTCAGTTCTGTTTTGACATTTGTGTAGTAAACACATGCGAAATACACGTTAATAAACAATGTTACGCTACACTGCTCCAGAAGCGGAATATTGGTGACTATTTATTTGAGCAATAATGAAGATAATTTTTCATCAAAAATAATCATGAGTGATGAGGCCCATTTCCATCTTAGCGGGTACGTAAATAAGCAAAATTTACGCTTCTGGGGCACTGAAAATCCGCGTGTAGCACACGAAGAGCCATTACACCCGCTCAAAGTCACTGTATGGTGTGCTGTTTTCGCTGGAGGAGTCATCGGACCTTTTTTCTTCGAAGAGGTGGCGGGCCAAACGGTTACTGTGAATGGTGAGCGCTACAGAGCAATGATCAACGAGTTCTTTTTGCCGCAACTTGATGAATTGGGATTGTAAAACATGTGGTTCCAAAAAGACGGTGCAACGCCACACACTGCACGTGCCATAACCGATATGCTGAAGGATGCATCTCCCGGGCGCCTAATCTCCCGTTTTGGCGATTTGCACTGGCCAGCAAGATCGCCTGATTTGACCGCTCCAGACTTCTTTTTGTGTGGCTTTTTGAAGTCGCGGGTTTATGTCAACAAGCCTCAGACTTTTGCAGCTCTTAAAGACAATATCCGTCAAGAATGTGAGGACCTATCGCCGGAAGTTTTGGCCAAAGTGATCGAAAATGCCATAAAAAGGGCTCAAATGACAATCAACTGTGGCGGCGGCCATTTACATGACATCATATTCTCGACTTGATGTAAAAGAAATTAAAAGACCAAATAAAAATAATCCACAAGAAGAATCAAAGTTTTTAATTTTTTTTTAAATTACAGCCAAAAAAACATCGGAAGGTTATTTTTGCGCCACCCTGTATTTAGTTATATATTATTATATCTTCGGGAATATGGACAAAATGGGAAAACTGCTACACTCACCAAAAGAAAAGACAACAGATAATTTTGTTGTTATTACAAGAAACTTTGCTAATTTGGGCCCAGCAGTATATTTTGCTAATCTTAGCAACACATGTCTGCTGACGTGTAGCACAATGAAATTAGTAAAAAAAATTAGTGCCCGCAACAAAATTTTAGTAAACTTTTTGTAGAGTGGTATTTAAAATCGGTTTGCTAATATCAGCAAAAAAAAAATGTACTAAATATTATTATTAGTACAATGAAATTAGTATAAAAAATTAGTAAGCGCTACTAAATTTTAGTAAATTGCTGTAAACTGCAATTTAAAATCGATCTGCTAAAATCAGCAACAAATTTTACTAAATATTGGTAAAATGGAAATAGCTGCTAAATATTGATACAATTATGTACCAAGATTAATTAAATAAATGACTGAATTTATAAGACTACTTGTTCTTGAAATTATCTGATTATATATAAAATTATATAATTGATTATATATAATTATATATAATCATATTGGGTATACAATTTAAAAATGCGGGATTCACAATAGATGGCGTATCTTTTACACATGTTTTGTGTCTGTAATAACTTATATGACAATTTTTGTAGGCCAGATATTTGTAATTTAAACACCCAATTTTTTTTTGCTTCGGAAATGTCATTTGCGGGAAGTTTTGCTTTATTTCTTTAATTTAAAAAAAGTCGATTCGAATTTGCATTTCCTAAATGCTACTTGAATGCGATAAAAAGCAGTAATTTTTGCATCGAATCATTGCTAGAGATGAAAAATGGATTTTTACAACAAGTCGAAGAGATGGAAATCGAATGTGAAGTCCGACCAAATCACCGCAAATGCCGAATATCTAGGCACCAATGTAATGCTCTGTATTTGAAGGAAACAGAAGGGTATCATCTATTATGAGCTGCTGAAATAGTTCCAGACGATCATAGAGGACCTGTACCGAACACAATTGATTCGTTTGAACCAAGCGTTGGCCCAGACATAAAGCCATAATATTCCATCATGACAACGCTCGGCCACATGTTGCAAACTAGTTAAAAACTATTTAGAAAATAGTGGTTGAGAACCTTGCCCCGTACGACTACCATTTATTTCGGGCGATTCAGAACGCTCTCACTGGAATACGCTTCACTTCAGAAGAGGGTATCCGAAATTGGCTTTAAAAAAAAATGACCAGTTCTTTTGCCGCGAAATCCATAGGTTGCCACACTCTTAATAATACATAGGTGAAAATAAACGAAAAGCGTGTTTCATTTTACGAATGATTTGGTTATTTTGACATTACGAAAAATTTTCTAATATATATGTACAAATGACATCGTAAATAGTAGCAAATTTGTATACATATTTAACGAAATTTCATAAAAATATTTGTAAAAATATAAAGATTTTGGTAAAGTGAAAAATAATTTTATGTGAATACAAAACTTTGTATTATTTAAGAAATTTGTAAACTTAAGAAAGTTTTTGCGATCAGCTGAGTACGAAAATTTTTTGATGTTACACATTTTTTTATATTTTATTCTAAAAATAATTTACGAAATCATGTTTGTACACTCAGAATATTATGTAGTTAACTGTTTGTAGGTTAATAAAAAAGTTTTCCGTTCCAATTAAAAATAAAGGAACATACATTTATTTTTCTAAGAAATATCTATATTAACTTTTTTATACATTTATTCGAAATAATTTACTATCATTTACCGATTTTTCAGTTTCATTTATTTGTTTAATTTGTTTGAAATTTAATAAAAATTTACCCACAAAACGGAAATTTGTGGTTTATTTGTGTCCGTAACAGTTATTACAAATTTAAATTTTGTGTGCTGTCTGTTTAAAAAAAAATATTCAACAAATTTCAATTTGTTTTTTTATTTAAATTGGTTGTATATATACAAAATTTTTCAATACAAATTATAAGAACTTCATAAACACACATACATATACAAACACATTCATACAAAAAGTGTTTATAGCTTCATATGCATACATACATTTTGTATTGTACGAGTGTATTAAAAAAAAACAAAAAAAAAAACAAAAACGGAAATAATTTCAAATAAATGAAAAAAACATTTATTTTTTAAGGATTGGTAGGCAAAATGTTGACATTTATTTTAACTGATTATATCATTTGTTTCTTACGGATGTTTCAGTTGATTAATCAACATTTAAAAATAAATAACAAAAGACATTTAATTTAAATGAAAATTAAGTCGACCGGTTTTTAAATGAAATATCATTTCTTTTAAATGATATTTTCAGTTATTTTAACTTACAAACTTTTTTAAGTGTATTATTCAGAAAATTTAAATATTTGTATATTGTACGAAGAAAATTAATGAAAAATATATTTGTGTTTTTAAGAATGGATTATTACACTCAGAATATTATGTAGTTAACTGTTTGTAGTTTAATAAAAAAGTTTTCCGTTCCATTTAAAAATAAAGGAAGATACATTTATTTTTCAAAGAAACATCTATATTAACTTTTTTATACATTTATTTGAAATAATTTACTATCATTTACCGATTTTTTTCAGTTTCATTTATTTTTTTCATTTGTTTGAAATTTAATAAAAATTTACCCACAAAACGGAAACTTGTGGTTTATTTGTGTCCGTAACAGTTATTACAAATTTAAATTTTGTTTGCTGTCTGTTTCAAAAAAAAATATTCAAAAAATTTCAATTTGTTTTTTTATTTAAATTGGTTGTATATATACAAAATTTTTCAATACAATTTACAAGAACTTCATAAACACACAAACATATACAAATACATTCTCACAAAAAGTGTTTATAGCTTCATATGCATACATACATTTTGTATTGTACGAGTATATTAAAAAAAAAAACAAAAAATACAAAAACGGAAATAATTTCAAATAAATGAAAAAACATTTATTTTTTAAGGATTGGTGGGTAAAATTTTGACATTTATTTTAACTGATTATATCAGTTGTTTCTTACGGATGTGTCAGTTGATTAATCAACATTTAAAAATAAATAACAAATGGCATTTAATTTAAATGAAAATTAAGTAGACCGGTTTTTAAATGAAATATCATTTCTTTTAAATGATATTTTCAGTTATTTTAACTTACAAACTTTTTTAAGTGTATGAGTGCAGGAAGTTGGGCAAGGTTATAGTTAACAATGGTCAATACTTTAAATAAATTTATATTATGCCAACAATATTGTTTCACAATAAACGCCCAAATTTGGCAATAAAAAAAAAAATCCCGCATTTTTTAGTTATACACTAGGGTGGGTCGAAAAAAAACTTGCACCGGTCACCCCCTAGAATTAAAGATAATGTGAAGACGATCTCAAAAAAATTTTTTTTGGCCACGTTCCTTGACCTCGCGCTTTTAGTTTTTTGCCTTTTGTTTATTTAAAAACTTTGTAACTTTTTTGTTGATGAATAAAAATATAAGGACAATCCAAAGACTACTGAACTTATCTTTAACCAGACCTAAATATAACAGCAATTTAACCAGGTCTGAATGTATTATGTTGGCCCGCCTAAGGGTGGGTAAATGTGTATTTAACTTTAAACACTACTACGAAAAAACTGATCTGCCAAGATGTTTTAATTGTTATGTTACACTTGACATTCCTCATTTGTTAGAATCCTGCGCAGTCTCGGGGATAAAACAATCGCTGGAAGACATACTAGATTGTGCGACTACAAATAACATAACAAAGATCAAAAGAAGTCTGCAACAATACAACATTCAGGTTCAAAATTTCATACCAAGTTTATTTTTCTTTTGTAAATTTTAAAAAAATATTTTTTGTCACCGTTTTTTTTTTTTTAACCCTTTTTTGAAATTAATTATATTTTAAATTTTAATAATTACACAATGGATTTAATTTCAAATCACTTTATCTTTTATAATAAGAGCGCATATGGTCTTGTAACCGGCGCCCTTTTTCCTATATTTTTTAAATTTATTTTGTAAAATATTTTGTAAATAAATAAATAAATATACTGTAAAAGATAAAATTTCATGGAATTTAAAAACTTTTTTATCGTTTTGAAAAAAGAGGAAATTAGTGGGGGTCGAAACCTAGATTTTAGAAGTCACTTCTAGAACTTCACGTCGGAGTCAAAATTGATCAAAGTAGAAAATGTAGCCATTGTCTTTCTAAGAACAATGATATATCACACGTAACGATCGGACTATAAATAGGACACTGGAAACAAAAAACTAAAAGCGCGGGGTCAATGGGCGTGGCAAAAAAAAATTTGTTTGAGATTGTCTTCACATTATCTTTAATTCTAGGGGGTGACCGGCACAACTTTTTTTGTATGGAGTGCGAATCACTCTATTATACACCCAATATGACCCTTTGCAAAACGATCATAAACTGCATTTACATTCGGATATCGAAATAATGTCTATTGTAATTACCTAAAAATACGCTTCTAAAAGAACAATTTTCGATTTGTTTAACTCTTTAGTTAATTCTGCTTAACATTCGTTAGGAAATCTAAATCTACCCATACCAAATCTACCCATATCATATCTATCAATATTGGGTAAGGGTTGAATCTATTTCAGATATTACCTAGTAAAGGGAATGCTTCAAACTTTGCCTTATTATTTTGAAACATAAAGTAATCAGTTAAGAGTGATACATCACTACTTATTTAAAAGTTATGCAATAATGAGTTACCAATATTGATATATATCACTACTTATTTACAGGCTATAAAATAATGTGTTGCTGACATTGTGTTATCGATTTATAGTACTTTTTAGTGATTACGCGTTACGTGTTACAGCTGATTTCAAATACATCAATTTAAATGCATATGCTAACTATTGCACAATGATCACTTTATGTTAGTTCATCTTAATAGCTAGCAACTGATCTTAGCCTTATAATGCTGTACGGCACTAAAAATAACAAAAGCCGCCGTGAGTCATAAAAAAACACAGTTGAATAAACGGTCATTGGCATGTGCCACATTTATAACAGAATCAGCACTGGCCAAAGGATCAAAGTAAAAAGAAAACAGAACTTAAATTTTATATTCAATTGTGTGGTTGAACTAAATACCTACAAACACCTCTTAAATTTTATATTTCTATATTTGATTTATCATGTTGAATACGTTAGTTTCATCGTTCTGTCAGTTATATTGATTATGCGTTTCAGAGTAAATGATGGTGGCGTGGGTTCTGCTTTATTTCAGTATTTTGTTTCTTTTTTTTTTTTGTTTCATCAAGGTGTGAGCTTTCATTTAAAATCCTTTAAGGGTTGCTCTTAATTTTGTTTTTTTATGTTTTCAGTTAAGTTCCACGTATGTATGCATTTTTATGCCCCGTTACCGTGGCAATTATACGCTTTAAATAAGGACCTTACATTTACCTTCGCTGATGTTTAGACGTGTATTTAACAGATTGTTTTTTGTGTTGTGTTTTTAATGTTCTTTTTTTTTAGTAGTAAAAGCAGATGTTTTACGTTGCACTTATTTGGTATTTATCTGTTATTTGGTTGTTGTTGTTGTTTTTATTAAGAGTACATTACGCAATGATTTTCTTCTTTTTTTTTTGTGTGTGTGTAGCATATTTAAGGGCGTGGGCCCGTTACTATGGCACACTCTTTGGGGTTATCTTGTTTGTTTGAATGTATGTTCTTATTATTTTTATGTTTGTTGAAGGTGTGTTCAATTTATTCCTAATTGTTGTGTAAATTTATGTTTTGTCTGACATCCATATCATCATCTTAAGGATGAAAGGTGTTAAAATCAACTGTTTTTTTAATGTTAAATTAAGGCATTTGCTTAAAGACGCTATAATTGATTGTATTGAAATGATGATTACAACATCTGGACCATATTTTAATTAACTAGGAAGATATGAATGTTGTAACACATTGAATCAGCTTAGTGATCCTCATGATCAACTAACATTCAGAAGATGACCCCCTACTAATGAAGTGCATTGTTTTTTATTTTTTCTACTTTGAATCAAAGTTAGGCGATGATCCATTCAAATGCAGTGAATTGTTTTGATATCAAAAAATAGGTTCTGGGAAGGGAGAAAGACCAAGTTGTGTTTGTGGATATTTAAAATTTACATCTTCATAGGTCTTGTGCGACTGACAAGTGAATACTCATTGTAGTTTGATGTGTTATCTATTCACTAGTAAAGACTACAAATGGATGATATCTGCTTTCGATACTAATATCTACAAAATTTCGACAATGATCCAATGTGCCAATACATTTGGATACTGTACTGATACTGATTAGCATCTACAGTCTTCCCTGCCCTTGGCTAAAATGAAATGAGACTTTGAAATTCCAGCACTCAGAATATTATGTAGTTAACTGTTTGTAGTTTAATAAAAAAGTTTTCCGTTCCATTTAAAAATAAAGGAAGATACATTTATTTTTCAAAGAAACATCTATATTAACTTTTTTATACATTTATTCGAAATAATTTACTATCATTTACCGATTTTTTTCAGTTTCATTTATTTTTTTAATTTGTTTGAAATTTAATAAAAATTTACCCACAAAACGGAAACTTGTAGTTTATTTGTGTCCGTAACAGTTATTACAAATTTAAATTTTGTTTGCTGTCTGTTTCAAAAAATAAATATTCAAAAAATTTCAATTTGTTTTTTTATTTAAATTGGTTGTATATATACAAAATTGTTCAATACAATTTACAAGAACTTTATAAACACACATACATATGCAAACAGATTCATACAAAAAATGTTTATAGCTTCATATGCATACACACATTTTGTATTGTACGAGTATATTAAAAAAAACAAAAAATACAAAAACGGAAATAATTTCAAATAAGTGAAAAAAAACATTTATTTTTTAAGGATTGGTGGGTAAAATTTTGACATTTATTTTAACTGATTATATCAGTTGTTTCTTACGGATGTGTCAGTTGATTTATCAACATTTAAAAATAAATAACAAATGACATTTAATTTAAATGAAAATTAAGTAGACCGGTTTTTAAATGTAATATCATTTCTTTTAAATGATATTTTCAGTTATTTTAACTTACAAACTTTTTTAAGTGAGCCTATATATCGGAGTTGTATTCCCTTTTACGGTCAGATGTACATAGGAGGAGATCATAAGCAGTGAAGTATTTAATGCACCGGTTAAGAGAACCAAGATAAATATATTTTTTTCAGCCATAATCATGTGAAATTCTCATGTCAAAAAAACAATAGCATCAGATATCTCATTAGTGATCCCATCCATGATGACACCACGGCCCTTAGAATCAACATACAAATTTAGTACACTACTTGGGGTCTTACACGTAATAAAATCAAAACAGTTCGCGCGAGCTCTTTCAAAGATTGTTTAAAGGCCATGATATATGTCTCTTCTAATTTACAGCCTGCCCCTAACCACCGCAGGGCTTGTAATAAGATCAACAAATTTTGTTTAGATTTTGTCAATGAATTGACAATATATGCAGGCATGGTTGGCCTCCTCTGGCTAGATAGTTTGGGATAAGAACTGTGTTTTTAAATATAGACAATTTGCATACTTCCAAAGCTAAGTCCAGGGAAAACGAATAGGTACGTTTTGAATTTCAATTGATTCTTCATTTAAAAGCAAACGGAAAATATATTGTGAGTGTAACCTACAGTAAGTAGGTTAGGTTGAATGGGAGAATGCCAGCGGAGAGTTCCGCCGAAAATCAAAAAGAGCAATTGCGATTCTCTCAGTGTCGCCCACATTCTAAGATGCCGAACGACAGTATTCGTTTAATAATCGCTGTCTACATTCAGTGGATAATATGCAGCTGTATACCCCATCTTCTTCAAAAAGTCTTCCTGCAGGAAGATTAAAGTATTTTTTCATTTTCTCCTTGGAAGAAGACTATTATAGCAAAGTTTAGAGACCAAAATGACAACTAGGTAGTTTGCCTCCTTCGAAACTTGAAGAGTAACTCCATCTAGTCTTGAGAAATCAAACTCCTCCGAAGTGTATTACCTTGTGAATAAGACAAGTTTGTTTCTCGCAGGATCTACTCCTAGAATGTTCTTCTTTGACCACGTAGAAGAATCACGTAAGCACTAATTGCATGAGATTGCTGATCTATTGAAAAAATGTTGTTCTGATCAGTAGCACAACGTCTTCGGCCTATGCCACAATCTTCGATACCGTTCACACCATCGAGTCGAGGATTTTATTGATCACAAGGAACCACTGAAGCGGAGAGCTTTAGCGCCTCAGCAACCCATTTATTCAAATTTATCACTCTGTTCCTGAGCACAGCGAATCAGTGCCAATACTCCCGTATTAATGAAACGACCGTGAAAGGCATCCTCAATTGTGCCGGCAACCTAGCTCAAAGCGGTTTCCAGCGACTTTACTTTCAGTTACACGTGAGGGTGCTTCTCACATAGACATCTACCAGTCATTCCAGCGTCCTTAGCAGTGCTACGGTTTATTTTTTCTGCTTTGTTGATAAAGACCACCCTGACCTCGCAGGCTGATCTCCTATTCGGTTCTGATGTTTTTATGGAGAATTTCAGTAATAGATATTTAGGTACGAAATTTTCCGAGATTTTGCAGTGTGAACAACGCTGAGTGTACTGTTTAATATCATTGTGAGTTTTAAGCTGGCTACTCGTGTAAAAGAACGACGTGGGTGTTTAGCCTTTGATGGGAGCAGAATGTATAAAATAAAAATAAAACATTTTCATTAAAAGTCCAACTGGGATTGGCTTAAGTGAATTAAGCTTTGTTTTGGTACAAAAACAAAGTTTTAGATAACTATACAAACTTTTAATCTAGAAATTTTTGAATTTTCTTAATTCAATTTCTTAATTCAATTGTAGTTAAGTCTTGAAAATTTGAGCGCTCGAAGAAAATTAAAAAAAAAATAGTTCTAGTCTCACCAATATACAAAATCCATGATCTTTGAAGGCTCCAAATCTATTGTAATCAAGAGCACCAAATATTGTAATATAATGCGTTGTACCTTTGCAGGATTCCTGCTTAAGGGGAATCCCCTTAGTCTGAAGCCGTACTGAAAAATTCAAACAAAATATGGTAAATAGTTCAAGAAATGATTCTGAAAAAAACTACAAACTTTAAAGAAAAATTTTAATGAATGTAAAGAATATCACTAAAACAAATCAAATAAAAATAAAATGTCACATCAATGTGTCTTTCAAAAATATCAAAAATATCCACCTTCATGTATCAGAGCTTCAAAAGAATTTGAGCTTAATTAATCAAATTCAGCTTAAAAAAAATGTACATATATAATTTCTTCAAGCCATTCACACAGAATTTACACATAAGATTCATTCCCAAAGCTTACACTCAGAAAAAAAAGGTAGTAGAAAAATTTGTAAACGGTTTTCAATCCCACTTTACTATTTTTGTACTGATTTTTGGTAAAAAAAATTATTATTTATTAAATTTTTTTGCTGTTTACATTTTACAAATAACGGAATTTTTACAGAATATTTAAAAATTGTTGTTGTTAATTTCAAAACACATTTTACCATTTTTTAAAAACAGATTTGCTAAAATTAGCAAAAAAAAAAAATTACAAATTTTAATAAAGTGAATACTGAAGGAAATGTTATTTCTAATTAAAATTTACACCTACACACTTAAATTGTCTTAAAATGTTACATAGATAAAAAAAAGGATCGGAAGTGAAAATACCGACTCATGTCTAAAAATGGGACATCTACTTAAAATAGTACTAATTTTTTTTTTAGTTCCAAAAATCAGCCCTAAAAACAATTTAAATTTGACCTTAAAAGTAAAAAAAAAAAAAAAACAAATTAAAACAAAATAACAAATTCGTTTATGTTTTAACAATTTTTAAGATTTTTTAGCTATTAATTTTTTTTTAATTTTGTCTAAAATATTTTTTAATAAAAATAAATAAAATAAAAAAATTTTAATGCTCGATAAAAAATAAATTCGAAATTTTGTATTAATATTAATATTTAGTAAATTTTTTTCGCTGATTTTAGCAAAAAGATTTTACAAAATGTTTACTAAAATTTAGTAGCGGCAGCTAATTTTTTCTACTGCACGTCAGCAGACACTTGTTACTAAGATTAGCAAAAAATACCGCTGGGCTCAAATTAGAAAATATTCCCGTAATAACAGCAAAATTTTCGGTTGCCATTACAGACTTTTTTTGGTGAGTGTACCCCATGTTTTTATGAAGTCAAGGAAACAATTCCTTCCAAGCAATTTTGTATATTTTGGATTTTCTGCAATAGCTAAATACGCGCAATTTTTCTGTCGGAATTATTTTATAAAAAACAAGGGGGTTAATATTTTTTTTACCTCTTCAGTGTTTTTTAGGATCTTCTGGCGGTAGCAATAAAATTTTTTAAAAAATACAAAGGTTATCAGTCTTTGAAAAAGAAATACAAATTTTATGAGTGATGCAAACATGTGAATGTTTTTTTGATATAGCGAAAAGGATCGCTCAATATGGACATTTTTATATCTTAATTAAAGCCAATAATATGTACATTTCAAAACCATTTTGGATTTGGTGAAATAGTAAGGAAAATATAAGCAAATCAGCAAAATAAAAAAACAATTTTTTGGGATCGGCTTTTTACCACATATATTCAAACTGTTAATTCTTCATTTCCAGATAATGTATTCATTTATATTTTCCCGTTATTACGGGAAAGTTTACTAAATTGAGCCCAGCGGTATTTTTTGCAAATCTTAGTAACACATGTCTGCTGACGTGTATTACAATGAAATTAGTGGAACAATTAGAAGCCGCTACTAAATTTTAGTATACTTTTTGTAAAGTGGAATTTAAAATCGTTTGCTAAAATCAGCAAAAAAAATTACTTAATATTAGTACAAAATTTTAAATTTATTTTTTTTTATCGATTATCAAATTTTTTTATTATATTTATTTTTTTAAAATATATTTTATACATTTTATCATTTTGTTTTTATTTGGTAATTTCTGTTTTGAAAAATATTTTAGTTATTTTTTTTTTACTTTTAAGATTAAATTTTAATTCTTTTTAGGGCTGATTTTTAGAACTAAAAAATCTTTTTATTGCTATTTTAAGTGGATGTCCTATTTTCAGACATGAGTCGGTATATTCACTTCCAATTCGTTTTTTAATCTATGTAACATTTTAAGGCAATTTAAATTTTTAAAATTAATAATTTTTTTTTGCTAATTTTAGCAAAACGGTTTTAAAAAATATGTAAAATTATTTCTGAAATTAGCAACAAAAATTTGTAAATATACTGTTAAAACTCTGTAATTTGTAAAATTTAAATAGCAAAAAGATTTGTTAAATAATATTTTTTTTTACTAAAAATCAGTACAAAAATATTAAAGTGGGATTGAAACTCGTTTACAAATTTTTATACTAACTTTTTTTTTCTGAGTGTAGTTCGAATCTTTTACATAATAACTGATCAAAAATATCTAACAATTTGTAAAAGAATCCATATGTATGTAATTATTTATGAGTCTGGCAACACTTTTGTTGATATTACCAAATTAAATAAAAATGTTGAATATTTTAGGAAGCTAATGTAAACAAAAATTAATTTATGTAGAAGATGCAAGCTATTTCTTGTAATCTTTTACAAAATGAATAAAAGAAGTTCTTTCAGCCTTTTTGTAGTAGAATTTTATGTCTAAAACATTTAATGATTCAAGTGAAACATTTGAAAAGAAAAAATAATTTATGATAGAATTAAATAAAAATTGAAAAATTAATTAAATAATTTATTCATTGAAATCTCTATTACATTCATACTTAAATATGACATCAATTACAACAAAAAAACAAAAAAAAAAAAAAATGACCACAACACATCAAAACAATAAGTTGCCGTGTTACCTTATTCAATGTGGGGTGTACAGCAATTGATTTTGCCAAGAAGAGCAACATAAGGATTCACTATCATTATTTAGGAATCTTGCATAAACAGACGTACATATGTATGTACTATATTTATGTAAATTTTTTGTATACATAAGGTACATACTAAATATAATACATACACTGTATTTTGTTACATATCCTCATGAGACTTGTAATATTCTCAAAATATCAACAACAACAAAATATGTTATAATATAATGTGGGTGGTTTTATACATGAGGGTGGTGTAGTCAGTCAGTCATTCATTCAGTCGGTTTTCGTTCTAACTGAAGCCAAAGTAAATCCCTAAATTGCAGGTGAGATAGATAAAACACATACATTTATATGTACAAATATATGCAAATATAATAATTACATACATAAGCTTATCTAACTGTATCTTGTGTATGAATGTTTATATTTACTGCTATAAACATATAGTACATTTATACATACGTTACACGCGCAACTTTTATTCATCTGTTTTATTTTGTTCTTTTACCTCGAATATCGATCGAAAGTTCTCTTTAATAGGGGCGGATGGTAAACTAACACTAGTCCACCAAAT
The DNA here is from genome assembly GCA_949748255.1 of Eustalomyia histrio. Lineage (NCBI taxonomy): Eukaryota > Metazoa > Arthropoda > Insecta > Diptera > Anthomyiidae > Eustalomyia > Eustalomyia histrio. The sequence goes on along the minus strand of OX456525.1, from coordinate 60,358,531 downwards.
AACATCAAAACTAAAACAGAAACAGAATACATCGTAAATATAAATAGTACAGAGCAAAATTGTAGCAGTGGAAAAGATGTAACAACAAATGATTAGCCTACTTTTCCTTCACTATAGAAAATTATGCATCTGCGATCTCTCGGATGTTATTCTGCTTCAAAAGCCACACAAACAATCTCTGTACAGATTCAAAAACTATGATATCATCTGATTTTCTTTCACTTAAACTTTTGTTTAAAGTGAAGACTCATTTAGTTTTAACTGATTATATTTATAATTTTTTGTTTAAATTAATTGTAAAAAAAAATATGTCCGACAAATAGCCGCCGACGGCATTTATGCCAATTTTGAGCTCTTTAACTCCTCGATAGTGTGGGGCTTGTTCGCGTACACCAACGATTTCAAATATTCACAAAGGAAGAAGTCCGGGGCCCCTTTCAACCTAACGTTTGGCTAAAAAATTCGTAGGCTAACATAGAAATACAATATGATTTTATTATTCAATATAGTTGCCTTCAAGGGCTATACACCCAGAGAAAAGATTGGTTGCAATTCAAGCAAAACCATAAACATTTATTTGTAGGGATAATCCATAATTATACCAAAAATATGGCATTGGTAATTAAAATGAGGGAAAAAGGAACAAAAAAGGATACTATCATCCAATTACGAATGAAATTCGTTTAGGAATTGCGTATAGTTCAAGCTATCAATAATTTAGTAAATGTACTAGAAAATTAGTACAATCTATCAAATTTATTAAAAAATTATCGAAATTCGAAAGCAATAACTACAAATACGGTTATCATGATTAAATATATCATTAAATAAGGGTTTCAGTTGAATCAACCGAGTTGTGGATTGTATTGATTATATTCATTTTTCTAAAAAATTATTTAAATTCAAAATTAGTCATTAAAATTTATAAGTTTTTGTGAGCTAGTGGATAGAGAGCTAGCCTAGTACTCTTAATTTCCGAGTTCAAATCCCGGTAAAGGCAAAAATATTGAAATGTTTTAATAACAAATATATCAAAATTAAATTATGTTCTGGTGCAGTAAGTACCAATTCCTTAACAATTTTAAATTGTTTCTGTTTTTGTATATTAATTTTTGTTTTTTATATTTAATCTACAAAATATATGTATGTATGGCTATAGACACTTTTTGTGTGAATGTGTTTCTGTTTGTATGTGTGTTTATGAAGTTCTTGTAATTTGAATTGAACTAATTTTTTATATAAGCAACCAATTTAACATATATATATATAAAAAACAAATTGGAATTTTTTTTAATATTTTTTTTTCTTTTGAAACAGACAGCAAACAAAATTTAAATTTGAAACAACTGTTATGGACACAAATAAACCACAAATTCCCGTTTTGTGGTTAAATTTTTATTTCAAACAAATGAAAAAAATTAATGAAACTGAAAAAAAATCGGTAAATGATAGTAAATCATTTCGAATAAATGTAGAAAAAAGTTAAAGTAGATATTTTTTTGAAAAATAAATGTATATTCCTTTATTTTTAAATGGAACGGATAACTTTTTTATTAAACTACAAAGAGTAATTTGCATAATATTCGGAGTGTAGCGCCATCTAACATATGTGTCACCCTACGTTATGTAACATTTTAAGGCATTTTATGTTTGTGTGTATAAGTTTTAATTATTGGAAGTTATATTTTCTTAACTATTCACATTTTTAAAATTAGCAATTTTTGTTTTTTTTGCTTATTTTAGCAAATCGGTTTTTCAAAAATTTGTCACATGATTTCTGTAGTTAGCAACAAAAATTTGTAAATATTCTGTTATTTTTAAAATGTAAATATGCAAACAAAAATTACTAAATAATATTTTTTTTTGACTAAAAATCAGTACAAAACTTGTAAAGTGGGATTGAAAACCGTTTAAAAATTTTTCCACAAACTTTTTTTCTGAGTGTACTTTTGAAATCGAAAAATTGAAAATTAATCGAGTTTAGTTTTCATTCATTGGGAAAAGAATCAAAATATTTATAAGTGTTGCTTCCGTTTAGTGTATTCTTTCTCTTAAAAGTCTTAAGGCTAAAAAAAAATTTGCTTAAGTGACTTAAGCTTTGTTTTGGTATTAAACGAAAATTTAGATATACAAATTTTTAATTTTAAAAAATGTTGAATTTTTATTTTAAACCCGCACCCAGCTTAAGTATCTGAAAATAATTCTGTTTTTAAACTTTACTATTTTAACTTTAATTCGAAAAGTTTATTCTATTTGCATTGAAATTTTCCACTTGTAGTAAAAATAGTAAATTTTGGTATATAAATAAACAGATATTTGTTTGAATTTGCTATTTAAGTTGTCATACCTGTTTGAAACAATACAACATTGAGAACACTGTAGTCAAATCCTGCTGTGTCAGTAAAACTTACAATGAAGCCAAACTAAAAAAAAAAAATGAAACGGAAATACCGCAGCGTTAGGCATACAACGTTGAGCTACAATAACAAAAAAAAAAAACGGAAGCACTAAACATCATTTCGAATGATGTCTCACCTGAGACTAACTATTCACATGGCGAATATGGAAAAAAAGCACCCTGTTTACTAACTTTACTCACACCCTCTATAAAAGTTAACTTGACTCCTTAGTTTTCGTATTTTTTGAACTTTCTGTTTGTATATGTGTATGTGTGTGTGTGTGTGTTTCGTTTATGCAGGGGCTTCGTTAAAGATAGATGTTTTGTGGCTGAGAGAAGGGGGTACTACCAACAAGGACACGACAAACTAACAGTAGAAATAAAATAACATAACGACAAAACTTAATTTCAGTGATGACGATGTGAGTTTTCAATGTACATAATTACATACATACATTCATCGTTATGTGTTTGCCCAGTTGGAAATTTACAAGTTATTTATAAAAAATATTCCAATTGGAATCAAATTTTTTACTACAATGAGATTCTTATTTAATGGAAATATTCTATGTTAAATACAAATTTTGAAGAAGTAACATTTTAACATCATATTTAAGGTCTTGTTTTTTATATTCCTTTGGTTTTCTTAGGAGCTCAAAATGTTTGTGGTATTATTGTACAAGTTCTATCATTTCAACTGGGTTTACAATAATGTATGTATTACTCGTATGTTTTTCATTTATCTTCAAATCTCTGCTTCTTATTACATATAATGTATTTGACCACAAAAATAAGGAAATACCCCAAACGAATCAGATTCGTGCTACACATTCATTACCCCTATGATGTGAGTGAGAAGTGTAAAAATAATGACTCACCTGAAATCATGAGAGTACAAAATGTGATGTTTACTCTACTCTGTGTTATCCAATGATGGCAGATACTAGTTTTATTCCTTATATTTGCTAACTTTAGATGACTGGCTAATGGTTGCCTGAAAGTAAAATAAAAAAAAATCAATATTAATGTGCTGTATAAAAGATAAAAATTCTACATATTAGAGAATGGACTTTGGTTAATGAAATTTATTTATTTATTTATTTATTTATTTATTTATTTATTTATTTATTTATTTATTTATTTATTTATTTATTTATTTGTTTATTTATTTATTTATTTATTTATTTATTTATTTATTTATTTATTTATTTATTTATTTATTTATTTATTTATTTATTTATTAATTACTTATTTATTTATTTATTTATTTGTTTATTTATTTATTTATTTATTTATTTATTTATTTATTTATTTATTTATTTATTTATTTATTTATTTGTTTATTTATTTATTTATTTATTTATTTATTTATTTATTTATTTATTTATTTATTTATTTATTTATTTATTTATTAATTACTTATTTATTTATTTATTTGTTTATTTATTTATTTATTTATTTAGTTATTTATTTATTTATTTAATTATTTATTTATTTATTTATTTATTTATTTATTTATTTATTTATTTATTTATTTATTTATTTATTTATTTATTAATTACTTATTTATTTATTTGTTTATTTATTTATTTATTTATTTAGTTATTTATTTATTTATTTATTTATTTATTTATTTATTTATTTATTTATTTATTTATTTATTTATTTATTTATTTATTTATTTATTTATTAATTACTTATTTATTTATTTATTTGTTTATTTATTTATTTATTTCTTTAGTTAGTTATTTATTTATTTATTTATTTATTTATTTATTTATTTATTAATTACTTATTTATTTATTTGTTTATTTATTTATTTATTTATTTATTTATTTAGTTATTTATTTATTTATTTATTTATTTATTTATTTATTTATTTATTTATTTATTAATTACTTATTTATTTATTTATTTATTTATTTATTTATTTATTTGTTTATTTATTTATTTATTTATTTATTTATTTATTTATTTATTTATTTATTTGTTTATTTATTTATTTATTTATTTATTTATTTATTTATTTATTTATTTATTTATTTATTAATTACTTATTTATTTATTTATTTATTTGTTTATTTATTTATTTATTTATTTATTTATTTATTTATTTATTTATTTATTTATTTATTTATTTATTAATTACTTATTTATTTATTTATTTGTTTATTTATTTATTTATTTCTTTAGTTAGTTATTTATTTATTTATTTATTTATTTATTTATTTATTTCAGTCTATGGGTACAAAATTATCCTTACAGACTAGCAACTTATTACAAAAGTAAATAACTTAAAGTAATTTATTTAATAAAGCTTTAAACTGAGAGTTAGGTAAACTAATATCTAATTGATTACAATAATTATTAAATAATCTCAAAGCGTTAGTTAGAGGTTCATTTAATGCATAATTAGTTCTATGAATATCAATAAAAAAAAAATAATTTATCTATATTCCTTAAAGATCTAGGGGGAACATATATTTTTATTTAGTGTTATAAATCAGGTGAATCAATTACACCACAAATAATGCCATGCACAAATGATAATGCAAAAATATTCCTACGAGTTTCCAGAGTTTTTAAATATATAAAATCACATTTATCAACATATGTGGGAATACTAAATGTTAGAACAGAAGTTGAAGTATTCGAAGTTGAAACATTCAAGAAAGGAAGAGCAAACTTAACAAATCTATTTTTAATTCTCTCAATACGGTTTATATGAGTATCCGCATTAGGACTCCAAATAAAGGATGCATATTCCAATCTGGAACGAACAAAAGAAGTAATTAAAACTTTTTTTGTATAAAAATCAAAAAGATTTCCAGAATTACGACGTATAAAAGCCAAAAGAGAATAATCTTTAGGAATTAAAGTATTCAAATGACTACCAAAAGACAATTTTGGATCAAATACCACACCCAAATCAAGTATTTCATCCACAGATGACAGAGTATGATGTCCCATTCTGTATTGTGAAAGCAAGATATGAGAGCATCTATGATACGTCATATAAAAACATTTTGAAAAATTAAAATTCAAACCATTACAATCAGACCACAAAATAGCTCTGGGCAAATCTTCCTGAAGGTCAAAAATATCACTAAAAGAAGATATTGATTTAAAAATTTTAAGATTATCAGCATACATAAGGCACTGAGACTTTGTAAAACAACGACAAATATCATTAATACAAATGTTAAAAAGCAAAGGTATACCAGATGTGGGTGTAAAAAAATTAGAGTAAACTCCATCTACAGAAACTGCAGCATATCTACCAGTTAAACAAAATCTAAACCAACTCAGCATTCTAGAATGAAAACCAATCTTAGAAAGCTTAAGTAATAAAAGTGTATGCGGCACCCTGTCAAATGCCTTTGCAAAATCCTAATAAATTGAATCAATTTGAATACCTTTTTCAAAACAAGACATACAAAAGCTAGTAAAAACAGCTAAATTGGTTGTGGTGGATCTTCCAGCCATAAATCCATGCTGTGATACTGAAATATAACGTTTAAGACGAAAAAACAGTTTGTCGTAGACAATATGTTCAAAAATCTTTGCAATATTTGTTAATTTGGAAATTGGCCTGTAGTTAGCAACATCGTTTTTGTTACCGGATTTAAGAATGGGAAATATTGTTGTATATTTCCATTTCTGAATAAAATAGCCAGCCATCAGAGATTTATTAAAAAAAATTCTGAGTGGTAAAACTATTGCAGAAAAACATTTTTTTAAAAGAAAAGCTGAGAGACCATCATTATCACATTTAAACGAATTAGAAAGCTTACCAATTCCTGATGCAACATCTTCATCAGAAATGTGCATTGATTCAAAATCAAAATATGAATCAATATAAATAAAATAAATGCAATTTTTAGGTTTGTTTATGAAAAAATAAGTTTCTTTGCAATAAACAATTCATAAAAAAGAATATTCATTTAAAAAATAACAGATCAACAATAGTACGTAATAAAAACTTCATTACTAACAAAATATTAATTGTTTGAAAAAATATTTTTAGTCTGGTTCGAGATCAAAAAAAATTTTTTTCAAATGAAAAAATTTTCTTATAAGGGTGTGTTAATAAGTCCGTGACTTTTTAAATGAAGCACAGTTTTTCTTGCAAGAAGAACGCAATTTTTAAATCTGGCAACATTCGAAGTGTCATTGTTTGACATTTGAACAATTGTTATTGTTTGCTAGTAGAAGGTACGAGATTAGTAAAAATGGAGCGCTACACGAATGAACAACGCATTCTCATTGTGAAATTGTTTTACCAAAATGGTGAAAGTTTTGCGGCTACAGTTCGCAAATTGCGATCAATTTGTGGTCACAATAATGCTCCAAAAGAGTCAACTGTAAAGAGATTAATGGATAAATTTGCCGAAACTGGGTCTGTTAGTGATGTAAAGACAACAACGCGCCATCGACCAGGTCGATCAACCGAAAATGTAGCAGCTGTACGTGATGATGTCGCGCAAACTCCATCCACCTCAATTTGACACCGAGCTCAGCAAATTGGTGTCTCCAAATCCACTTTGCAGCGAATTTTGACGAAAGATTTGCATCTTCATGCATACAAAGTTCAATTGACTCAGGAACTGAAGCCAGCTGACCATGCGAAGGGAGTTCGTTAATTGGATATTGGAGAGACAACATGAAAATGCTGATTTTGCCGATAAAATCATCTTCAGTGACGAGGCCAATTTTTATCTTGATGGTTTCGTCAATAGGCAGAATTGTCGCATTTGGGGTGAGGAAAATCCTCGAGTGATTCACGAGAAGCAAATGCATCCTCAACGTGTCACTGTGTGGTGTGGTTTTTGGGCTGGAGGAATCATTGGACCTTTTTTTATGAAAATGAGGCAGGTCAAGCGCAAACAGTCAATGGTGTTCGGTATCGTGAAATGATAACCAGTTTTTTCTTGCCTAGAATTGAAGAAATGAATGTGGCGGGCATGTGGTTCCAACAAGACGGTGCCACATGTCATACAGCCAGAGAAACAATTCAATTGCTGCATCAGTCAATTCCCGGTCGTGTTATTTCGCGTTTTGGAGATCAGAATTGGCCGCCTAGATCGTGCGACTTAACACCATTAGATTTTTTTCTTTGGGGTTTTTTGAAGTCGATGGTTTACGCGAATAAGCCGACGACGACTCAAGCCTTAAAAAAGGAAATTGGATTAATGAAATACCGCAGCATTCATGCAAAACTGTCATTGAAAATTTCATTAAAAGATCGCGTGCATGCCAGCAAAGCCGCGGCGGCCATCTGCACGATATATTGTTCCATACATAACCTCATTCTGTCTACTTTACGATATAATAAAGTTTCACGATTTTTTTTTAAATATCTGTGGAACTTTCTCATATCCAGGTGCGGAAAACTTTCTCATATCCAGGTGATCGTTCAAAATTGAAACCACTGAGCCAGGTGAGATGCCTATGTCTTTCACAATATATCGCACATTCAATCTCCGATCGGCCAACACCATATCGTGAATTTTTTCAATTGTTTTGGGCGTCCAGAACGTTCGACATCTTCCGTGCTTGTAATGCCACAACGAAAGGCAGTAAAACACTTTTTTTTCATTAAAATTGATGTTGCAGAGTCCCCATAGTATTTATCAAGATTTTTCTTGTTTTGATTGGCGGGTTTTATTTCGCAAAAAATAATATTTAATGAGCACTCGAAATTCACTTTTTTCCATTTTTAAAAGAAGCCACGAGGTGGTATGTTTTGAACAGTGTTGCATTTCATATAACTACGAGAGAAGTTCGAAAAGTAACGAAATTATTGATCCGCCTCGTATTTTTTATACACACCTTTTATACCTTCATCAACATTCTTCGTGTCCTTGAAAGTGCTAATTGTAAATATTCGTCTAGTGTCTTAATAACTTTTTCTGTGTATTCTCATGATTACCAAAAAAAATTTTTTTTTTCATTTGAAAAAATTTTTCTATGATCTCGAACCAGACTAAAAATGCATTCTCATACATACACTCAGAATATTATGTAGTTTACTGTTCGTACCAGGTGCTCTGGTCTGTTTTCGCTACAACGAGCCGATAGCCTTTGTTGCTAGTGCTCGGTTAGGGTATTAGGATATAATTTGTTGATTAATATAAATAAAAATAAAAAAAAACTTTTTTATACATTTGTTGGAAATAATTTACTATCATTTACCGATTTTTTTCATTTCATTTACTTTTTTTAATAAAAACTTACCCACCAAATTGAAATTTGTGGTTTATTTGTGTCCGTAACCGTTATTAAAAATTTAAATTTTGTTTGCTATCTGTTTCAAATAAAAATATTCAAAAACTACCAATTTGTTTTTTATTTTAATTATTTGTTTATATACAAAAATCTTTCAATTCAAATTACAAGAACTTCAATAACACACAAACACATTCACACAAAAAGTGTCTACATACATTTTGTAGACTAAAAATACACAAAAAAACGGAAACAATTTCAAATAAATGATTAAATCATTTATTTTTTAAGGAATTGGTAGGTAAAATTTTAATATTTATTTTAACTGATTTATCATTTGTTTCTAACGGATGTGTCAGATTTTTAAACAACATTTAAAAATAAATAAAAAAAGCTATTTGGTTTAAATGTAAAGTAAGTAGACTGTATTTTCTGTTATTTTAACTTACAAACCATTTTAAGTGTTTAAGGATTAAAGATTAACTATAAAATAATAACTTCTCTATAAAATATTGTTTTTATAAATTGTGAATATTAAATTTATCTATTTTCTCCCAAGAATTATTTAATATTCTAAGTCCTTTCGTATTCGAATTTCAATCAAACTTTGTGAAAACAAAGATCTAAAAACCTGGAATTAACATTTCTTTAATATTATTTTTTTTTTTTGCCAATTTTTTTTTTTAGAAAAATATTTAGAAATAACATCATTTTAGCCATTTACTATATAACATTCCAGATACAATAAAATTTTTTGAAGGTTTCACTAATGAAATTAAAGTAAACATGGCGTATGAGTGTTGCACTCTAGTACTAAAATTCTAAAAGCGCAACACTCATACGCCTAGTATACATACATATATATTAACTAACCCATTTTATGCTGCCTTTGATTTATTTCAGACCCGACAATTTTATGTAAATTCTGTATATATTATTCGATTTCTATGTTTTATTTATATTTTATCAGGTTCTAGATCATAATTAAATGCTACTAGGGAATAGTAAACACTAATTTTTAAATGGAAAAAATTAATGTTTATTATTCCCTAGTAACATTTAATTATAATCTCGAAGTTGATAAAATACCGATAATTTTAGCTAAGAGCACGATATAACAACACAGTAAAAATCTTATGATGGTTTACGGACTTGGCCATACAAATAATTTAAGAAATAATAAATATGATTGGTCCAGAGCAGCCCTAAAACGTTTTGTAAATAACGATAAATGAAATTTTTTATAGCACTTAAAAAGAATATTTTTTTGTAGTCAGCAGATCGGCGTTATAAAAGTGATTTTCGATTGAGACACATTTTTTACGCAATTTGCACCTTTTTTGTAAGATTACAGTTCGGCGCTGTGAAATAACTCCTAATGAAATAAGTCCCAATGAAATAAAACCCAACAAATATGAATCAACTCCCAAATAATATGCAATATTATTTTTTTTTACAAAAAATGGCTTACATTGTACAGGGTGGGTCAAAAACCATCATTTGTTTAAAGTGGAAAATCATTTGATTTTTAACTGATTATATTCATTTGCACTTATAAATTTTATAACAATTAATTCTGGAGAATTATGTAGGAGAAATGGTCGCTATCGGCGTTGATGCAAATTCGAACTTTTTTTATTATATTTTGTATAACTTTACGCAGCATTTGTAATGTCACGTTGCTCATTTCGGCTCGAATGTGTTTCTTTAACTTTTCGATAGTACGAGGATCCTTCGGGTACACCAACGACTTCAAATATCCCAAGAGAAGGAAGGCCGGCACAGTCAAACCAGGAGATATTACAAGCCAAATCACCGCAATATGTGACTACAAGCGCTGAGAAGGGATCCTTCAAAATACGTACTGTATGGCGTGCAGTATAATAAGTGGGGAACCGCCCAGGGGAACCACATGTCCTTCAAACCCGCATCGTCAACTTGTGGTAAGAACAATTCAGTCAGCATTGCTTTATAGCGGTAGCTGTTCACCGTAATAGCATTGGAAAAATAAGATCCAATCGTCTTTTCCGACGTAACTGTACACTTTGAAAGGATGTAATGGTGGTTCATGGATTATGCGTGGAATTTCCATCACCCAGAATCGAGAATTTTGCTAAATGAGCCTCGTCGCTCATGATTAATTTTGATGAAAAATCATCCACTTCGTCCTCGAATTTCAACATCGTATAATTATTTATTGTTATTCACTATAAATTTTTCACGTGTCTACATCACGAATGTCAAAACCATACCGGCATAAAAAGCCATTAGCAAAAATGGCAGCAGTGGGTGGTTCTTATTGCCCCATCTTGTAGTGGTTTCAAATATAAAGAAAACTTGATGAAATTTACTAATTTATACACTTACCAAAAAAGGTCTGTAATGGCAACTGAAAATCTTGTAATTTGACGTGTAGAAATTAGCAAACTTTTTGTAAAGTGGAATTTAAATTGGATTTGCTAAAATAAACAAAAAAATATTTACTATATATTATTAATATTAGTAAATTCAAATTTGAAAAAAATTAGTAAGCACTACTAAATTTTAATAAATAGATGTAAACTCAATGAATTGTAAAATATAGCAAAATTTTAATTTTTAAAATTTCTAGCTACACTTGTTACACTTTAAAGCTGCTTATTTCTTTTGAAATTACCTTACGAATTCGAATATACAAATTTATGTTTTTTTTTTATCGAGCAACATATTTTGAACCTATTTATTTTTTTAAAAAAATATTTTAGATTAAAGTAAAAAAAATCAAAGGCTTAAAAAATAGTTAAAACATAAACGAATTTATTATTTTGTTTTAATATGCTAAATTAAAAAAAAAATATTTTTAGTAAATTTTTTGGATGTTAAGGTAAATTTTAAGGCTGATTTTTGGAACTAAAAATTCTTTAGTGCTATTTAAAGTGGATGTCCTATTTGTGGGCATGAGTCGTTTGTAAAAAGTATCTTTATAGTAACATTTTAAGGCAATTTTATTGGTATACAAGTCAATAATGTCGATTTGGACAACAGATGGCATAACTATCCCATATGGTTTGTGTCAATAATAACAAATATGGTATTTTGAAGGGAAAACATCTGTCATTATAATTCAGTATTGGATAGATGCCAAAATGTTAGCACATATTTTTTTCAATCGCTATATCGAATTTTGTGCCTAAAATAATATGTTTTGCGGGAAAGTCTCATAACCTTCTTTCATTTGAGGAAAACGGCTGCTGAAAGTTATCGATTGTGGGCAGAAGCTTACGGTTAACATGCACCAACTTAAAAAATTTGTGAACGATGGTTTGCGCAATTCAAAAGTGGCGATCTCGACACTGAAGACAAAGAGAGGCCTGGTCAGCCGAAAAAGTTTTAAGATGAGGAATTGGAAGTATTACTCGACAAAGATTATTGTCAAACACAAGAAGAACTTGCATTATCATTGGGAGTCACACAACAAGTAATTTTTCTACGCTTAAAAGCATTGGGTCCCATATTAATTGAAGCCGAGAGACGTAGGAAGGCGATTTTGAATGTCGGAAATGCTGATTGATCGCTGCAAAAAGAATTAATTTTTGCATCGTATTGTTAATGGTGATGCAAAATGTATACATTAAGATAACCTCAAGCGCAAAAAGTCATATGTAAAGCATGGCCAACCATGGCGCCAAGGTAATGCTCTGTATTTGGACGATCACAGGGGGCCTGTACCGAACCCAACTGATTCGTTTAAAGGGAGCAATCAATGAAAAACAAACAGAATATTCGACCACATACGAGGCAATAATCTTCCATCATGATAACGCTCGGCCCAGACCTTGCCCCTTCTGACTACCATTTGATTCGATCGATGCAGAACGCCCTTACTGAAATACGCTTCACTTCAGAACAGGGTATCAGAAATTGGCTTGATTTATTCTTCACCTCAAAACCGGAGGCGGAATCCATATGCTACCAGAAAGATGGGAAAATACTTTGAATATATAATATATGCATTTTCAAGCAAAAAAATCGACATTATTAACTTGTATACCAATACAAGTTTTAATTATTAGAAATAACATTTCCTTCATTATCCACTTTTTTAAATCTAGTAAATTTTGTATGCTAATTTTAGCTAATCGATTTTCAAAAATTTGTAAAATGAATTTTGAAGTTAGCAACAAAAATTTGTAAATATTCTGTAAAATTTCTGTAATTTGAAAAATAATAAATAATATTTTTTTTTTACCAAAAATCAGTGCAAAAATAGTCAAGTGGGATCGAAAAATGTTAACAAATTTTTCAACTAACTTTTTTTCTGAGTGTAAAAATTTTTATCATATCAATGAATCTGTCTCACAAATCGTTTCTCATCAATTCTTCATCATATTTATGAAGCTTTCATTAATATGTGTTTCATAAAATTTTATGAGAAAAGTTTCGTAAATCTTCATCATTTGATAAATATTTTAATAAAAAAATTTAATAAGAAACTTTTAAAAATTATTTATTTTATGGTTAGCGCGTTTGGACTGTTGCGCAGTAGGTTGAGGGTTCGATCCTCAGCGAAGGCAACATGAATTTAAAAAATTCTATGCATGAGTTGTTTTTTTTCCCTCATACATATTGCAACATCCTTCTTCGGTGTTCCCGTAGCATTTAAAGCCCCACCGATGTAAAATTATATAACAGGACTATGAACCAAAAGAAGATTTAACAATTTTGGCAACTCTCTATTAGATGAAGGGCAAAAACTGTTCTAAGATCCAACTTATACGGTGGATCTTTTGCATGGATGTCTGGAGAAGCAAGCAGCAACATTTTATTAATTTTCTTCTTTTTAAATTGCATGTGAATTAAATTAGTTTAAATTAAAGCTTTATCATTTTTCAACAATTAAAAAAAAAACATTTAAATCAATCAAATTTAAATAACTTGTTTAAATATTATTGAAATTCTAAGTCACGTGCTTAATGCAATAAATAACATTTTAAAAAGACTAAAGCAAGCAAATTGTTAAAGGGGTTGAAATTGAACACACACAAATATATATTTTTCGGTAAAAAAAATTATAATCGGAAATGAAAATTGACAGGTGGCAAGTAAGTAAATAGAAAAAAAAAATACTCTATCACACATACAACAAATACATTTACGACAGTTTTTTTAATACACCACAACATACAACATATTATAAGCTTAAATTTCATTAAGGATTACCATATAAAAACTTTATCTCATTCGAGGACATATGTAGTTATATAACAAACATTATCCTTAATATGACCTTTTCATCTTATTATTAGAATAACAAACGTAAATAAAAAAAAATGAAATTAATTTATCACTATGAACTTTTCAATACTAAATGATGAGTTTTTATCCTTCGTTTTGTTTTATTTTTTTTTTTGCATTTAATTACTTAATTTCACGCATAAAACCCCCAAAAGTCATCATTACAAGCAAGTCACTTAACAGCTTGTGGTTGTATGTTTGTTTTATACTTTTTTTTCTGGGATTAATCATCATCACGAGAGTTAAAAATGAGTTGACTTTGTTTCAACCATCACAACAACATCACAACAACACGCATCCACTAAATATTGCGTAACAAATGCAGAAAAAATATGTGTAATAACAAACCGCACCCTAAATTTGTCTAACGAGAATATTGTTGGACAAAAGAACATCCAATTTGAAATATTAAATGTGGGTGAGGTTATGTAAGAAAAAAAAATAGAACTAAAAGACATTAAAGGAGGGTGGTTATTGTGATACCTCATTATCATTAAAGTTAAAAAAAAAAAATAGAAAACAGTCAGCATCAAGTTTTTCCCCCAGAAGAAACTTTTGAAAATGAGCAAATAAATAGACAAATTGACTCTTAAGTTCTTTTGTTACATTTTAGAATTGGGCGGGGGAGAGCAATTTCTTTCTAATTGGAAAGAAAAAAAGGGTGTGTTTGTTTGCACTTAAGCAGAGGGTGGTAGTTTGGTCTTTTAATCCCTATGGCAATGACATTTTCTTGATGTCATTTAATTATAATTATTTTACTAAAGATCATCTTAATATATTTTGATTTCCGGTTCCTGTTACTTATTAAACTTACAATGGTTTGTGGTTACATTGTATAATTGGTTTTGTAATTATGAATATGCAGATAAATATTTATGATTTTAATTACATTTATTATATACTAACTCTGTGGTTAACATTTCTCTATGAAATTTTATAGAGAAATATTAAACATATTTCGGAACATTGTAGTTTTTGTTTATGTTATTTTATCATAATGCATCAGGAAAAGTCTTAAGAAAAATGTAATTTAAACTATTTTAATTTATATTTAACAAATATTATTATTGATATTCACATGTTTGTGAATATAAAACTACATATAACTTAACCAGCAGCGTACAATTTATAAGGGGTACCATTTTTTTACTGGGTGTAATATTTTAGATCAAAAAACATTATTGTGACTGTAGTTTAAAAAATAATTAAATTTTTCTGCAAGAAAGGGCGACTATTTTTTTAATATTCATTTTGATCAACTGAAGTCGAAAATCACAGTTTTCTATTTTTATGAGTTTTTTTTTAATTTTTTTGAGATTTTCGTTGGAGGCAATTTGAACAAGACAGACAAGACAATCAATCAGTTCAATGATGATATTAAAACATTGTTTTCAATCAAAATATATTTTTTAACAAATAAATCTAAATTTGCCAAAACCAGGGACGCGAAATAACTGTTTTAATTAAATATGCAATAGGTGTATTTTTTGAAAAATTGGTCCTGTAATAATAATTATAAATTACCCAGAAAATTGTAGTCCTGCCATAAAAATTAAGAAAGATTATTATTTTTTTGTTCTTTGGTAACCATTATATAAGATTTTTATTTATTCTGTCTTTTATAACTACGCTACAGTTCGCAAATCTTAAGATATTTTTATAAAATTTTGCACAAGAACAAACTTTTTTTTTACTGTTTCATATTTAGTAAATAGAAACAAATCATGCCACACAATCATGGTGCTGAGTTTGAATAAAATCGCTCCAGTTTTAGGCATATTTTCACGATTTTTTTTTAAATACACGAAATTTCGCACTAAAATTGTATTTATATACCATTGAGTAGTGAGTTCTGTTGGTGTAGTAGCTAAGATGTGGACTCTGAACCAGTAGGACCGGGATTCGACTCCAGGCTCCGACCAAAAAAAAAACATTTTTAAAAAAGAAATAATTATTTCTTAAAATCCTCAGCTCTCGGTTGGCCTGAGCGGACCACTGAAAGTAATTTCTGTTCTAAAGCGCTGCAAATCTCGCCGTTCGGATTTAGCATTGAACTTTAGGTCTCGTCATGTATTCTAAGAATATGCAACACACCTAATTTCGCATGTGAGCTGGCGAATGAATAAAAATGATAATTATGTGGCAAAAAGCATTTAATGAAGCTCTTTTTAGGAATGACTTTTATAAAACTGTTCTATAAAATGCTTCATTACCTGACGATTTATTCTCTCTATAAATAGTTTCATTAATTCTATGAAGCTTTTCATAAACATTGACTGTAACGAAACCTGTTTCATAGATTTTATTAGAAGTGTCATTGCCTGAACTCCAACGAATATTTTCATAAAATCTGTGAAGAAATTCAGTAATAAAATGAATATAATTCCCTAATAACAGAAACGAAAAAAGAAAATATTTGAAAAGAAATAATACGGAAACTTACACGTCTTTGAACAAGAACAACATTTAAAAAATGCAAAAAACCAGGTCCATGCGACCACAAAATCTTCTTGTTACTTATAATGAAAATTTCTTTGAATACACTCAGAAAAAAAAGTTAGTAGAAAAATTTGTAAACGGTTTTCAATCCCACTCTACTATTTTTGTACTGATTTTTAGTAAAAAATTATTATTTAGCAAATCTTTTTGCTATTAACATTTTACAAATTACAGAATTTTAACAGAATATTTACAAATTTTTGTTGCTAAATTCAGAAATCATTTTACAAATTTTTGAAAACCGATTTGCTAAAATTAGCAAAAAATTTTACTAATTTTAAAAAAGTGGATATTGAAGGAAATGTTATTTCTAATTAAAACTTACACCTACAAACTTAAATTTCCTTAAAATGTTACATATACATATTAAAAAAGGTATCGGAAGTGAAGATACCGACTAATGTCTAAAAAGAGGACATCCACTTAAAATAGCACTAAAAAGGTTTTTTAGTTCTAAAAATCCGCCCTAAAAACAATTCAAATTAAACCTTAAAAGTAAAAAAAAAAAAAAATTGACCAAAATATTTTTCAAAACAGAAATTATCAAATTAAAACAAAATGATAAATTCGTTTTTTAAAAAATATAATCAAAATTTTTGATGCTCGATAAGAAAAATAAATTCAAAGCTTTTACTAATATTAATAATATTTAGTAATTTTTTTTTGCTGATTTTAGCAAACAGATTTTAAATTCCACTTTACAAAAAGTCTACTAAAATTTAGTAGCGGCTACTAATTTTTCTACTAATTTCATTGTACTACACGTCAGCAGACATGTGTTGCTAAGATTAGCAAAAAAACCGCTGGGCTCAAATTAGCAGAATTTCCCGTAATAACAGCAAAATTTTCAGTTGCCATTACAGACTTTTTTTTGGTGAGTGTACAGGAAGACCGAAAAAAGGTTAATCTTTCATAATAGCCATGGAACACCGAAAAAAATCTTTCATAATGGTTACAGAAGACCACAAAAAATTAAAATCTTTTGTAATGGTTATTGAAGCAAAAAAAACTATAATAATTATCAACAACCAAAAAAATATTGGTTATTTGTAACTATTATCAGAGAGCTGGTTTTAAAAATTCGTGATAAATTATTATTTCAGGATTTTTTCAAATATTGGTTATAACAGTTATGTCCCTGGTCAAAACTAACATTTTCTTTTATAAAATAGAAATCTCCAATAAAATCTGTAATTCAATGAAGTTATGATGTTTTCAAGCGAAAGTATACTTACCAAAAAAATCTGTAATGTCAACTGAAAATTTTGTTGTTATTACGGGAAATCTTGCTAATTTGAGCCCAGCCGTTTTTTTTTTGTTTTCTAATCTTAGCTTATCTCTGCTGAATGCAATTAGTAGAAAATATTTGTAGCCGCTACAAACTTTTTTTAAACTTTTTGTAAAGTAAAATTTAAAATCGATTTGCAAATATCAGCAAAAAAAATTACCAAATATTATTAATATTAGAACAACCAAATTAGTATAAATAATTTGTAAGCGCTAGAAAATTTTATTAAATTGCTGTAAACTCAATAAATTGTAAAACATAGCAAATATTTAATTTATAAAAAATATTATTAAAATGCATAAATTAACTTAATTATTTTTAGATACACTTGTTAAACTTTGCTGCCAATTTCTCTTTAAATTGCCCTACCAATTCGAATATACAAATTTATATTCTTTTTTCGAGCACCACTTTTATATTTCATTTATTTTATTTTTCTTTTTTCTAATATTTTAGACAAAATTAAAATAAAAAAAAAATTCAAAGCCTTAAAAAATAATACAAACATAAACGAATTTATCATATTATTTTAATTTGCTATTTTTTGTTTTGAAAAATATTTTTAGTAAATTTTTTGAATTTTAATTGTTTTAAGGGCTGATTTTTAGAACTAAAAAAGTTTTTAGTTCTATTTTAAGTGGATGTTCCATTTTTGAACATGAGTCGGTTGTGAAAAGTATATTCACTTCCGATCCCTTTTTTAATCCATGTAACATTTTAAGGCAATTTAAGTTTGTAAGTACAAGTTTTAATTATTTGAAATAAAATTTCCTTGAATATCTACTTTTTTAAAAATAGTAATTTTTTTTTTTCATTTGTAATGATTTATGAAATTAGCAACACAAGTTTGTAAATATTCTGTAAAAATTCTGTAATTTGTAAAATGTAAATAGCAAAAAAATTTACTATATAATAATTTTTTTACTTAAAATAAGTACAAAAATGGTACAGTAGGATTAAAAACCGTTTACAAATTTTTTTTACTAACTTTTTTTTGAGTGTATTAATTTTTAACAAAAAAAAAAAAAAAAAATGGACAATTTTGTTTTCTTGTCTGAGCTTAATGAACTTGCCCCAATGCTCGTAATGTTCATAACATTTTATTAATAGACGTATGAGTAATATGTTTTACAACTAAATATATACCTAATAAATTACTCATACGCCTAGTAGAAGGTGGCGCCATAAGTATCATCCTATAGGAAAGTGCTGCCATTTTTGCAAATGGCTTCGTATATCTGTTTGGTTTTGACATTCGTAAGTAGACACGTGCGAAATTTTTGAGAAATAACAATTAATCGTCACACACCTCAAGAACGCGCGATAATTGTGGCAATGTTTGCCCGTAAGAATTCGTCAGTATTGTCGAGGCTTATTTTTATCTCAGCGGCCACGTCAATTAGCAAAATTTTACGATTCTGGGGGTCAAAAAATCCACATATAGTTCATTAAGTATCACTACATCATCTCAAAAGCAATCCTGTGGTATGCAGTTATGTCGAAAATGATTAGACCATATATTGTCGAAATGTCCGACGGTAATGCTATTACGGTGAACTTGAACCTTTATAGAGCCATGCTGAAAGAATTTTTCTCAACAAAAGTTGACGATCTGGATTCGGGGGACATGTGGTTCCACCAGAGTTAGGCCACTTGTCATAATGCAGGTGACAAAATGCGCATTTTTAAGGATGCCTTTTCAGCGTGTCTAATCTGGAGTTTTTGTGATTTAGCCAAAGCCAACGGGGGCATTTGTCGAACGCCATTTTTGAAACAAAATGTATAAGTGCGAATAAACATAGCCAGTTAAAACCCAAATAAGTTTTCGCTTTAAACAAAAGTTATGGTGAAAGAAATTTAGATAATCGTTTTTGCCCCACCCCGAATAACATACACAGAAAAGAGCATCACAAAACTTTAAGCAATTCAAATTATTTGTTGAAATACAAATTAGATTTTTAAGAATTTTTTATTGTTCATATAAAAATACTTCAAAAATAAAAAGGGAAGTAACAAAGAATAACAAAAGGCTTTTTGTATTTACAAATTCCAGTGTTTGGCACCTTTTTAAAAAAAAAAATTATTTGTATTTAAAAAAATGTTATGTGAAAGATGTTTAATAATACAGTTTTATAAATTTGTTTTGTGTATTTTGGGTTAAATTTAGTGAAAAAATTAAAAAAAAAAAATTGTTATAACTTCGGGAATTTATTCAACTGTGAGCAGAGTGGTTGTTCTTAAAAATCAATAAAAATTAAAAAAAAGGTAAATATTTAAACAAAAAATTATTACAATTTTCATGTTGAATAGGCCAGAAGAGGAAATGGATTTTTTTTATAATTTTATACCAACAAAAACTTTTATCATTTACAAAAACTATTTACATAAATTATTAAAATACAAATTTTCTTTACACAAAAAAGGTTAAATTGTATATATGTATATTGTTGTCTAAAGGGTTAAAGGTGAAAATATACAAAATTTTGTACGAAATTTATTTTTGATAAAAAACGAGTTAACTAACAAGGAAGGTCTTCTGGGGCGGACCCGCCGTTCTTAAGGATCATTGGATACATTTTTAGTGGAAAAGAAAATAAAAGATATACTACATGGAGTGGCCTAACAATGAAATCCAGTTTTTTTAATTTGAAATCAATTTTATTCTTCAACGTTATCTCCGTTAAGTGAAATGCACTTTTTCCAACGATCCTCTAACATCTTGATACCCTTGAAAAAATAAGATTTGTCAAGCACTTCAAAATAGGCTTCCGTCTCTAATCCCTGGCGCCATCTTTTTAAGTTTGGGAACAAATAATAATTGCTGGGGGCCAGATACAATAACTCAACTTAGTATTTGGCAGTTATTGTTTTCCCTTTCTTCAAGTAATCAATAAATATTATACCACGTGCATCCCAATAAACACTGGCCATTACCTTTCCAGCCGATTGTTGAGTCTTTGGCCGCTTTGGTCAGTTTTCGCACGCTTGTAAACACGCCCCATACTGTCGGACACCTGTGTATAATAACGAATCCATGCCTTATCCATTGTTATAAATCGACGTAAAAATTCAATGGAATTTACTTAAGATATCTCCAAAACATACTTTAAATCATGAACACGTTTTAGTCTTAGTTCAACTGTTAAAAATGCGGCAGCCTTTGAGCAAAAATCTTTTTCTTATTTAAACGATCATGTGATATATGCAGAACTCGCTCTCTTGATATCATTATGATTCCAGCAATCTCACTCACTTTAACCTTTCGATCACTTTTCTTGCGTTTTCTTCGGCAACTGCATCATTTAGACGACCAGGACTATCTGTTTCATTTGTGCTCGTACGACCACGTTTAAATTCGGAATACCACCTTTTAACCTACTAAACAACTCCTAGGCAAATCGTGGAGCTTAAGCCTGAAAATTTATATGTGGATATATAAACAAATGATTCTCCACAGCATATTATACGGATCGGTCATATGGTGGGAAAAGACAACACAGAAAACTGCTCAGCAGAAGCAATCGAACATACAAAGACTAGCATGTCTGAACATTACAGATGCATCACTGGAGGTGATTTTGAACCTGGATCCTTTGCACCTCGCGATACAGGGAGAAGCTATGAAGCAAGCAATCGAATTCCAGAAATTATTTAAGTTTAAAGAAGGTGACCATAAAGGCCATCTGAAAATCCTTAACGAGGCCAGTTCCATAGAGAACGTGACAATATGTAGTGATCAAATAAATCCAGTGATTAAACTAGGAAGAGAATACAAAGTTCAAATCCCAGCAAACCAAATGCCCGCTGTACCCCATGGGTACAGCGGGCATTTGGGTACAGCGGAACTGTCATTTATAGGTCCGAGTCCTCAATTTGGTTTCACGAAAAAGGACATCACAAATCTGATCAAGACGAAATCCATTGAATATTGGAACAAACAGAAACCACTGAAACATTCAAAGAAGGTCTTATCATACAATGAAAAGAGGGGCAGAGAAGCCCTTTAGATGAACAGACCAACTATAAGACTTCTATTCGGAGAACTCACGGAACACTATCCATGTAATTACATCCTAAACAAAATGGGACATGATCGAGATACGACATGCAGATATTGCATGGAAAATGAGGAGACCATGGAGCATGTAATGGCTAAATGTCCAGGAGACGTCCCTTCTAAGTATATTAGCAAAATAATGAAAACCTCGTCAATAAAAAAAAAATATTCCTAGTATGAATGAATTTTTGCATACAAATTATGAAATTGTACTGGAAGTCGTCGTTTGAAATTATTCATTTAGTTAATGCTGATTTTCATCAAAGTTTATGAAATATATAATATTATTTATTAAAAGTGTTATAACATACACCCAGTGAAGAAGTTTTTTTTTACATCTATAATGTGAAACCTTTCTTTAAAAATTTCATTAGTTTACTGAAAAATTTAATTAT
The DNA here is from genome assembly GCA_949748255.1 of Eustalomyia histrio. NCBI lineage: Eukaryota > Metazoa > Arthropoda > Insecta > Diptera > Anthomyiidae > Eustalomyia > Eustalomyia histrio. The sequence goes on along the minus strand of OX456525.1, from coordinate 60,336,392 downwards.
ACAATATTTCGTTTAACATTCTTTAATATGAAAACTTTGAAAGAAAAAAAATATGTTTTGTATTCCTAAAATAAATTCAAATACCCCTTCCTCAAATTCAAATGATGATCTACCTCTGACTTGTTAACAATATGTATGAATGTGATGAAAACGAAAGTGACGTTTTGCCATATAATTTTTATGCATTCAGATTAAATAGTTAGTTAAGGGCTAACACCAATGTAAAATACTGAAATATGTATTGATTTTAATTTAGAATTTTTTCAAAATATTAGTTTTTAACAAAATAGTGGTGTTTAAGATGCAAAACATGTGTTGTTATTTCAATCAAAAATGTTCAAACAAGGAAATCAGTCAATCCCAAGCTTGCACGCCGATTTGCATAAAACTCGGATATGTTATAGAGAATAAAAATCTGAGGTTCACTGGTTTTATTATATGCCACCAACGTTGTTTAGGGGGTCAAAAAATGCTGCCAAAATTTGCTATTTTTTCTTTTTTTTTTAATTTTTTAAAGAGAGTGCTATAAATGGAAGGAGATTTGAAAGGTCCATATACCACTACTTTAGGTTTTACTACACTTAAAAAAGTTTGTAAGTTAAAATAACTGAAAATATCATTTAAAAGAAATGATATTTCATTTAAAAACCGGTCTACTTAATTTTCATTTAAATTAAATGCCATTTGTTATTTATTTTTAAAAGTTGATTAATCAACTGACACATCCGTAAGAAACAACTGATATAATCAGTTAAAATAAATGTCAAAATTTTACCTACCAATCCTTAAAAAATAAATGTTTTTTTCATTTATTTGAAATTGTTTCCGTTTTTGTATTTTTTGTTTTTTTTTAATATTCTCGTACAATACAAAATGTATGTATGCATATGAAGCTATAAACACTTTTTGTGTAAATGTGTTTGTGTATGTATGTGTGTTTATAAAGTTCTTTTAATTTGTATTGAAGAATTTTGTATATATACAACCAATTTAAATAAAAAAACAAATTGAAATTTTTTGAATATTTTTTTTTTAAACAGACAGCAAACAAAATTTAAATTTGTAATAACTGTTACGGACACAAATAAACCACAAGTTTCCGTTTTGTGGGTAAATTTTTATTAAATTTCAAACAAATGAAAAAAATAAATGAAACTGAAAAAAATCGGTAAATGATAGTAAATTATTTCGAATAAATGTATAAAAAAGTTAATATAGATATTTCTTTGAAAAATAAATGTATCTTCCTTTATTTTTAAATGGAACGGAAAACGTATTGTTAAAAATATATACATTTTTTGATTACCTCTTTCGGTTTACAATCATATTATCTCGAATTCACGAATTCAAAAATTTTTTGATTATCAAAAAAATCCTACGTACTTTCTTCTGTAATGTAGGTAATAATATATTTTTTTTGTTAGCATAAAAATTAACTAAATTTTTTTTTACATAGGTGTTAGCCCTTAAGTGTATGTGAATATTTTTCTTTACTTAAAACAAAAACAACGAAAAACTGTTTATAAATACAAGTAAATATGAGTACAAATGTAGTTGTATTTTAAAGTAACATAAAAGCGCGCCTCTTCTTAAATAAGGTAAAATACTTATTTAATAACTGTAATTACCAACACGTCATAAACATACAATACGTAAATTAAAAAAAAAAATAGCAAAAAACACAAATAACAATAACGCCAACAATTCCAGACAAACAAACATTGCAAATTTTTAATTATATGTACGAATATTTAAAAATATTCATATAGATGAGCTATAAGTTGACCGCATATAAGGGATAATTTATTAAAACTTAAGATAGGGACCACCAAATGATACAATCTACACTCACCAAAAAAATTGTGCAATGGAAACTAAAAATTTTTGCTGTTTTTACAAGAAATTTTGCTAATTTGACCCCACCGGTATTTTTTGGTAATCTTAGCAACACACGTCTGCTGACGTATAGTACAATGAAATTAGTAGAAAAATTAGTAGCTGCTACTAAATTTTAGTAAACTTTTTATAAAGTGGAATTTAAAATCGGTTTGCTAAAATCAGCAAAAAAATTATTAAGTTTTATTAATATTAGTTCACTCAAATTAGTATAAAACATTTGTAAGCGCTACTTAATTTTAGTAAATTGCTGTAAACTCAATGAATTGTAAAATATAAAAAAATTTTAATTTATAAAAAAAATATTAAAATGCACAAATTAACACAATTATTTTTAGATAAACGTTTTACACTTTCAAACTGACAATTTTTTTTGAAATTGTCTTACGAATTCGAATAGATAAATTTATATTTTTTTTATCGAACATTTTTAATTTATTTTTTTTTTAAAAAATATTTTAGACAAAATTAAAAAAAAAATTGAAGGCTTAAAAATAAATAGTTAAAACATAAACGAATTTTTCATTTGGTTTTAATTTGCTAATTTTTCTTTTGAAAAATAGTTTTAGTTAACTTTTTGTATTTTAATGTCAAATTTTAACTGTTTTAAGGGCTGATTTTTAGTGCTATTTTAAGTGGATGTCATATTTGTGGACATGAGTCGATTGTGAAACATTTTAAGGCAATTTAAGTTTGTAAGTATAAGTTTTAGTTATTAGACATAAAGCATTTCCTTTAATATCCACTTTTTTAAAACTAGTATTTTTTTTTTTTGCTAATTTTAGTAAATTGGTTTCCAAAAATTTGTAAAATGATTTTTGGAGTTTGAAACAAAAATTTGTAAATTTTCTGTAAAAGTTCTGTACTTTACAAAATGTAAATAGCAAAAAATTTACTAAATAATAATTTTTTACTAAAAATGAGTACAAAAATAGTAAAGTGGGATTGAAAACCGTTCACAAATTTTTCTACTAACTTTTTTTTCCAGAATGTACATGAATGGATGGACTGACATCGTTAAATTTATTTCATGCCATTACATCCACTCAAAGTTACTGTATGGCGGGCCATTTACGCAGGAGGTGTCATCGGGTTTTATTTGTTCGAGGACGCCTTGGGTAACACGGCTACTGTAACTGGCGAGCAATACAGAACTATAATCAACGAGATTTTATTGCCGAAAATTGATGAATTGGGACTGAAGGACATGTGGTTCCGATAGGATGGCGCAGCTGGACATACGGCTCACGCAAGAATTTTAAAGAATGCATATCCGGATAGGTTCAGTCGTCTTCTTGGGGTTTTTTGAAGTCACGAGTATACATGAACAAGCCACAGAGTCTGAAAGCAATCAAAGAGAATATGCAACAGGAGTGCAAGAAATTATCGACCGAAGATTTTTTTAGAATGATGAAAAATGCTTAAAAATTAATGGAAAAACTTAAAGGTCTAAATAAAAATTTCAAACAAAATTTTTTAATTGTGTCGTTTCATTTTAAAAATATAGCAAAACAACATGTATACTTTTGGGTTACCCAGATAAGTTTTGATCAGATCTAATTAGATATTTAATTTGTCGCCATTTCTGAGATCTAACTGGACGTGGTACAATTAGACCTAATGAGATTTGGTCAGATCTCACATTTTTACACGGTTAAGTTAAAAACCATTATTACGACACCATTTATTTCGAATGAGTACATTTTGTTTTAAATATTTTGAAATTCCGATTGAAACTACAACCAAACCCCAAACTAAAAGTTTTTTAATTGAAGTTTTGTATAGAATTTTACAAATAAATACAATTAGTTTCTTAAAAACTACTACATGTTTTAGTTAAGTGTAAATGTACCATAAGATTCTTCTAAAGTGATAACTAATCGGTATTATATGATTTATTAAATAGTCTTTGGTATTCAACAAAATGTTGACGGTAAAATTTACAAAAATAAATGAATAGTATTAATAGGATTTTAGATCATATAATCATTTTCTTATTTTATAAATTGTTTTATTGCAAAGAAACATAAAAATTTAAAAAAATTTCACGGAGCCAGCAGGATAAAATAGTTAGTATTTTCGGTTACCGCAACACAACCTCCTCAGGATCCACGCTCTCCTCTTGGATCATTGCTTATTGATATTGAATACTAAGTATTCTATCCTGCTGGCTCCGTGAAATTTTTTAAATTTTTATTCTCTATAATTTACTAATCAAATTTTCATGTTTCTTTGCAATAAAACAATTTATAAAAAATGAATATTATTATATGATCTAAAATCCTATTATAACTATTCATTTAACAAAATAACAGATCAACAATACATACAGAAATAGTCAGTTAAAACAAAGATATAACATATGCAGATAAAATAACAATGAAAATTAAGTTGTTTTCAACTGACACTGCCATAAAAATAACCGACACAGCTTTCACGATAAAATTTTTAATACAACTTACAAATTTGGTAGTAACTTTCATTTATACAAGGTGGCGCAAAAGTAATCCTCCTATCAGAAAATGCTATAAATTTTGCGATTGGCCCCTAATGTCAGTTCTGTTTTGACATTTGTGTAGTAAACACATGCGAAATACACGTTAATAAACAATGTTACGCTACACTGCTCCAGAACGCGGAATATTGGTGACTATTTATTTGAGCAATAATGAAGATGATTTTTCATCAAAAATAATCATAAGTGATGAGGCCCATTTCCATCTTAGCGGGTACGTAAATAAGCAAAATTTACGCTTCTGGGGCAATGAAAATCCGCGTGTAACCCACGAAGAGCCATTACACCCGCCCAAAGTCACTGTATGGTGTGCTGTATTCGCTGGAGGAGTCATCGGACCTTTTTCTTCGAAGACGTCGCGCGCCAAACGGTTACTGTGAATGGTGAGTGCTACAGAGCAAAGATCAACGATTTCTTTTTGCCGCAACTTGATGAATTAGGATTGGAAAACATGTGGTTCCAACAGGACGGTGCAACGCCACACACTGCACGTGCCACAACTGATATGCTGAAGGATGCATTTCCCGGGCGCCTAATCTCCCGTTTTGGCGATTTGTACTGGCCAGCAAGATCGCCTGATTTGACCGCTCCTGACTTCTTTTTGTGGGGCTTTTTGAAGTCGCGGGTTTATGTCAACAAGCCTCAGACTCTTGCAGCTCTTTCCGTCTATCCGTCAAGAATGTGAGGACCTATCGCCGGAAGTTTTGGCCAAAGTGATGGAAAATGCCATAAAAAGGGCTCAAATGACAATCAACTGTGGCGGCGGCCATTTACATGACATCATATTCTCGACTTGATGTAAAAAAAATTAAAAGACTAAATAAAAATAATCCACAAGAAGAATCAAAGTTTTTAATTTTTTTTTAAATTACAGCCAAAAAACATAGGAAGGTTATTTTTGCGCCACCCTGTACTATTTATTATTTTTTTTTTCATTATTATATGAATACTTTGTTGGGTGAAATGCAAGATCACCCAACTTGTCGTCGTGTAAATTAACCCATAATTAAGTAAAATTTTAGTATAAATTTTTACGTAGTGCTGCTTCTAATATTGAGTCTAAAAGTTCCTTATAGCTATCCATGATATATTCAAAACTTAAATTTGACATAGTTATTTTTTCTTACAATACAATATTATTTTCAGACTGTTTCACAAGAAGTGTACATGAATATTCAATTAACAATAATTTCCTATTACTTAATCTTAATTCGGCTCAATAATCACAAACGTGTAAAGATTTGTAAATAACAATAAAAAATAAAAGTTTTGTTTCTTACTAAGTTTTTGGTTTTCAACCACGCAAATTAAAACAAAAAATAAACAGCTCAATATATTTAACATCAATATATTATACGAAGGTTGGGTCGAAAGTTTTAAGACAGAATATCAAAAAATATATAAAAATAAAATAACTAAAAATCTCCTTAGTAATATTCTATCATCGGTGATTTTTTTTTGTAGAAATGGTCTCGCACTAACTGTTTTGTTTACTTCTCTAAAAGAAACAGCTTCATTCAATTTATTTCCTACAAAAAGCTTCAATAATTTGTCTTTAATAAAATGTTTATTAATATAAAACAAAATTAAAATTTGATGAAGTTTTCCATACATATTATGGAATTGTTTTCTGGCAGTTATATTTAAATATGCTGCTACAATTTTACCTTTTAAAATTGTTGATTTATTTTCTTATTTAACAAGTCAAGTCCTTTTTATATTGCAAAAAGTAGCCAATAGATGAAAATTTGCGTTAAAGTTATTCAGGCTTATTATGAAAATGGGCGTTTAAATCAAAATGCATTTCGTGCACTTCGTGATTTTTTTTTTTGGTCAGCATAATCAACCAAATGTGTCCACAATCGTGAGAATTGTGGGCAAATTTCAGCAAACCGGGTCTGTGAAAATACCTGTGCATGCTCGCCCAGTTCGTTCTGCGGAAAACATTGCATGTTGTTCACGATAGTGTGTCATGAGGTCGGCCAAGCATTTACCGTGAATGGTGTTCGCTATCGGGAGATGATAACGAACTAATTGTAGCCAGAAATTGAAGATACGACCCTGGACGATATATGGTTTCAACAGCACGGTGCCACTTGCCACACAGCTAACGAAACAATGGCTATTTTGCGTGACAAATTCAATGGCCGTGTTATCTCACGTGGTGGCGATGTCAATTGGCCGCCAATATCATGTGATTTGACACCGTCGGACTTCTTTCTTTGGGGTTATCTGAAAGAAAAGGTGTACGTCGATAAGCCAGCAACAATTCAAGAGCTAAAGGATGAGATAAATCGGTACATTAACGGCATACAACCTCAATTATGCCTCAGCGTCATCGAATATTTGGATCATCGGATGGAGCTGTGGCGCCGAGGTCGCGGCGGCCATTTGGCGAGGTATTTTCTTCCATACATAATTGAACCATACCATATTATCATAATAAAAAGAAATGGCAATAATTTCCTAAATAATTTGTGTTTTATTTAAAATCAACATCGGCCCTTAAAATTGAACCACCCTCGTTTTAGAAACATTCTAGGGTTATCTGGAGGGTTCTTGTCTTTGCTATTTATAGTGTTGAACTTGCTTGTGTTTGCCAGGCTGAATTGACTTACACTTAAGGGCTGTCATAAGTAGACTTCTGTTTCCGCGGGTAAATGGAAATTGATGAATCGAATTTCCCTAACAATACATATGAAAACCCCTTCAAGATTTCATTTATATTGCGATTAAACCGATTAAAACTTTTTGGCAGGCCCTCCTATTTCCATAAATATGATTTTGTAAATACAAACAAAATGAAAATTAATGGATGCACATGTGCAATCAGTAACAGAGTTTTTTTTTTAAAGTAGTAGTACACTGAGAAAATTATCTTCATGACTTTATTAAATATTTTCATTTACTAAATAAATTTACGCTGGAACTTGTCTATTAAACTTTTCTATAAATTAAAACTATTAAAAAAATTTGTGCAAAATTGCATTTTATTTATTAAAACTGTGAGACAGTCCGTTACGAAATTTCATAAAAATTATGAAAACTTTTTTTTAATGTTAAGAAACTTTTCAATTACTTTGTGAAGAAAATTGGCAATATTTTACTGAAAAATTTTGCTTATTTTTGTCCAATAAAATTCTCTCTGTGTAGAAGTGCATAATAATATTTCATATCTGTAGACTTCGACGAGTAAAGTTGTAATACAATTGATGATGTATGATGGCTGCTGCTGTCTGTTGTTATTTATTGTTGTTTTTATTAAAGTAATTAAAAAATGAAACGAAACTTTAAGTCTGATAGCAACTAATACAACAACAATTACATTAAATTAACTTCATATTTAAGCGTTGTGTTCATAACTTTTAAACACTTGTTGGCTGGCTGCTAAGTTACCTTGTTACGGAATTTACGATGCAATTGCATCTATGAGATACATAAAATGTTATAACGTCTTATGAGGTAAAAAAAAATGCAAAAAAAAAAAAAAATTGATTTGTTAACTATTATTTCTGTTTGTTTTTTTGTTTTTAATTTCTGTTTGTTTTTTATGAGGTTAAAATAAATGATTCGAGCTGACAGACTGAATTTGCTGGCAACTGAATGTTTTTGTTTCGGTTGTAAAAACAGAAAACCAGTTGAGAAAACTATAATTCTACTGTGACAACAGCATTTTGGCAATCACAACAAAAATTTAGTAGCCATAATAAAAACAAATCATATAAGAGCTAATTTCTTAAAATTAGTTCGGAATTTTTTGTTAATCCGGCAGCAAATACTAAATATCTGAATATAATTTTGTTAAAAAACATGAAATATTTGAAAAATTTGAACTTTAACCTCGATTACGGGATTTCTTATGTTACAATTTTTTTTGTCATAACAATATGAACAACATTAATCCAGCGGTAATTTCATTTTAATTTTTTATACAAATTTTTGTATTTTAGTAAAATTTCATATTAAGGTCCGTTGAGTAAAATATTTTGTCAGTGGTAAATAACATTTTGTACTCACCTCATATTTTTTTTACCACAAAAAAATTTTCTACTCCAAAATTTTTTTCATCACTAATATTTTTTTACATTCAAAAACATTTTTCATTTAAATTTTTTTTTCACTTCGATAATATTTTTTTAGTTTACTTTTATGTTTTAATCTTCACTCAGAAAAAAAAGTTAGTAGAAAAATTTGTAAAAGGTTTTCAATCACATTTTACTATTTTTGTACTGATTTTTAGTAAAAAAAAATATTATTTAGTAAATTTTTTTGCTATGTATAAAACTTACAAACTTAATTTGCCTTAAAATCTTACAAAGGTTGAAAAAAGGGACAACCGACTCATGTCCAAAACTAGGACGTCAACTTCAAATATCACTAAAGAGTTCTAAAAACAATTAAAATTTGACCTTAAAATCCAAAAAAAAATTTAAAAAATATTTTTTAAAACAAAAATTAGCAAATTAAAAAAAATGATAATTCGTTTATGTTTTAACTTAAGCCCTAAATTTTTTTTTTAATTGTATCTAAAATAATTTTTGAAAAACACAAATAAAATAAAAAAATGTTGCTCGATAGAAAAGTATAATTTGGTAAATTCGAAATCGTAAAGCAATTTTAGAAGAAAAATATTAAGTAATTTTTTTTGCTGATTTTAGCAAACCAATTTTAAATTCCACTTTACAAAAAGTTTACTAAAATTTAGTAGCGGTTACTAATTTTTTCTATTAATTTCATTGTACTACACGTTAGCGAACATGTGTTGCTAACATTAGCAAAAAAATACCGCTTGGCTCAAATTAGCAAAATTTCCCGTAATTATACCAAAATTTTCAGTTGCTATTACAGACTTTTTTTGGTGAGTGTGTTTTTATTTTCAAACTTTGAGAATTTAATGAAGATTCATTTTTTAGTTTTGTTAAAGAAAGTTTTAAAAATTTTAAATTGTAGTATTGAAAACAATGCTAAAATATATATATGCACGCAGAGAAAAAACATGGTTGCAATATGATCATTGCTACTTTATTGTGCTTGCTGCAATCGGGTATGGTTGTCACAACCCAGTTATTGGTTTTCTAATCATCAACATGGTCGCTACCATCATTATTTAGTAAGTATTTTACTATTTTATGATTGGCACCTTCTATTTTATATCATGATACTGTGGTTACAAAAATTCTGACTGTGAAAAAAATATGAGAATTATGCAACGATAAAATGCTGCCAACAATCAAAAAATAATTATACATCAAATAAAACATGACTTTAACATTTACAGTCATAATATTGTCTCGTTTTCATAAAAACCAAAATTTGATGAGTTAAATCAGTTTGTTTTTACAAAATGTTTTAAAAAACAATCATATATTGTTTATTAAATCTGGAAAATATCTTTCACATGTCATTAAAATATTTCATCAATTGACTCATTAAGATCTAGTTCATTTTTTTCTTACACGAAATAATTGATATTTATAAATTTATCTGATAAAAACATTTCAAGATTCTATGGACTTTTCCTTAAACTGAAATTCTCAGATTCTGCAAACTGTTTCTTAGATAAAAGTTTATATATTCTTTGAAAGAAAAATTCATATATTCTGAAGAAAATACTTAGATTCTAAAGACTTTTTCCAGTAGAAATAATTTTAGATTCTAAAGACTTTTTTTTAAAGAACAATTTCTAAAAAAATCTAAAAATGTCTAAGATTTTTTATTACAAAAAATCATTAGAATTAAAAAAAAAAAGTTTTAAGTATTTGTCTTAAAAAAAGTCCACAGAATCAAAGTTTTCTTGATAGAAAAGTTCTTAGAACCTATGATATTTTCCTTAACAATTTTTGTAGAAAAAACACTTCTAAAGGAAATATTCTTAAATTTAAAGAGCTTTTTCATAGTTTCTAAGAACTTTTCCTTTAAGAAATTTTCTTAGATTATGGATCATATAATAATAATCCAGGAATCATAATATAGTTATGAGGGACAATATTATGATAACATTTTGAGCATACTATGATTACGTGCAATCATATTATGATAAATTCAATATAACATGTTTATTCAGAACCATAATATGGTAATTTTTGAGTCATAATATAACTGTAGGGACTATATTATGTTAAAAATATGGTTAGTTTATTATCTTAATATGATAACCATATTAAAGTACGACCATCGTTGGCACAACCATAAACCCAAAAATATATGATGCTCTTCGAATATGATTGCCCCAACCATGTTTTTTTCTTTGCGTGTGGTCCGCCAAATAACTTTTTTTTTTTTTGAAAATGCTATAAAAAAAACTACTGAATATTTTCTCAAATTTCTTTTTTTATTTGAAAGCACAAAAATAATTTCATTCAAATGGCTGCCTCGGCTGGCCATGCAGTAGCCTACGTGATCGGTCCAATTTTTAAGCACATTATCGATTGTGTGCAGCTGTATTTCACCAATGGCTTCACGAATATTGTCCTTTAAAGTGTCAATTGTCTCTGGATTGTCGGCGTAACACTTATCTTTGACGGCACCCCACAAATAATAGTCCAACAGTGTCAAATCGCAGCTCCGAGGTGGCCAAACGACATCAGCTCTGCGGCTGATAATGCGATCTTCAAAAACAGGGCGCGAAACATCAAGTGTAGCTTCGGCTGTGTGGCACGTAGCGCCGTCCTGTTGAAACCAAATGTTGCCAATATCCTCCTCTTAAATTTTTGTGAACAAAAATTCGTTCAACATGGACCGATAACGATTCGAAGAAAAAATTTCCCAATTATGCCTCTGGACCAAAATGCGCACCAAACTGTGACTCGTTTTGGGTGCATCGGCTTTTCAATGTATGCGTGCGGGTTTTCTGTGCCCCAAATGCGACAATTTTGCTTGTTTACATACCCGCCAAGATCAAAATGAGCTTCATCTGAAAAGATGACATTCTGCAACATTACCATGATTTTCAAAGTAATGCCGCAATATTTCCCAGTGTTGTTCAAGCGTATACACAACCATATTCGTTCAGCGGAAGGATAAAACTAATTATTTGTCAAATCAGACATGAGCTAAGTGTTACCATTTACGAAATAAGTACTAGTTGAAAAAAAAACGTTAGATGGCGGACCCTATATAAAGATGGCTTAATGTAAAAAGCCTCTAACTCGATTTTTATTATTTTTTTAGAGGAATGCTAATTGAGAAATCTTAATGAAATTGAAATAACTTTGGATATAAACTTTTTTTTGAATACAATATTTAAGCACTAAGGACAGAAATAAAATAAAAATTGTTTTTAAAAAAATTTTATATTCAAAGTTTTTAAGATTTTATTAAGTTTATTCCTTTACCTCATTTTCTACATTAAGCCATCGATATGTACCTATGTAGTAGGGTGGCAATGGAATATATAGAGATTATGTTGTCGCTTTGTCTAAAACTCACATGGACCAAATCGTTCAAAGTTTCGAAGTTTTTGAGTAAAACAAATATAAAAAGCGTTCTCTTTAATGTCTTTTTTTAAGAGGAGCGACACTCGGAAAATTCCTCCTTGTTGCTTTCCTTGGAAAGGGGATAGGGCGAGATGAAAGGTGTTGAAAATATAGAGATATAGAAATTCAGAGTAGTCAGAGTATAAACAAAAAGAACTATTAAATGGTATATGTTACTCCATTCTTGTGTCCTTACCAATAAAAGCACTATGACGTTACTAAGATTTGAACACCATAAATATTATATTTATATAGTTAAGTAGTTTTCCACATATCGTAAATTTTAAGGCGTTACAAAATCTCTTTAATTTATACCCCATTCTTAAACTTGATTCATCTACTATGTAATATATAAAGTCTAATTGTATGTCGGTTTTGATAAGCATTTTAAAAAATCGAGAAAATCCTTATTTCACGAATATATCTTCATAAATGCACCTAATTTACATTAAAAACTATTTTTTTTTTATCAGATATCGGTTAATGTGTCCTTACAACATATAAAAAATTCTCAATGGATTTGTTAGAAACAAGCATTTTCCTAAAAAAAAAAATTATGATTTTTGTGAAAATTACAGTTCAACCATATTATTTTGTTCTCACAAATTTAGAACGTTGATACTAATTTATATAGAACCGCAGATACTTAATTTGTTTTCCACAAATTTATTTATGTCGACCAAACTTACAAAAAATAAAAAAAAATTAGGTTAATTTTAAGATATTTGTTAATATCGGACATTTCGCAATTTTTCCATACTTTTTAGAAAGGTAATAAAATTAAGCTTTGCATATTACAAATGATATATAAAGTAAAATTATTGGATCACCCGTTAAAAAATATTACTATTTGCATTTTTTATATGCAGTATAAAAATCCTACTTCAAACAGCAATTTAACCACAACAAATTAAAAAAAAAAAAAAATAGAAAATATATTCATGATGATTAAAAAGGGGTTAAGCTGATAACTATTAATATGGTACTTGAAATCATCCTATAGTAAAACCTCCCAAAAGGTTTGGCACTGTGTGGTCACAGTCAAATTTTATGGACTTTTTTTTACCGATACTGTGTGAAAGTTCAGCTGAGCTGAATTCAGTCTTTGCATAGCAATGAAATAATTTATATTTTGTATAACATTTAAACCATATAATATTAATAATTTTTTTTTAGAAATGCGAAAAATGTTTCATAAAATGGGCGTTAATAAAATATATTCTGCTGCAAATTTCACTTGGTAGCCCCAAGAGACGAAAAATTTGTTCGGTAGTTGTAAAATCATGAAAAATCTGAATTATTTATTTGTTTATTTATTTATATATATATTTATTTATTTATTTATTTATTTATTTTTTTATTTATTTTTTTATTTATTTATTTATTTATTTATTTATTTTATTTATTAATCATATAATTACAAATTACATGTTAATACCCTAACCGAGCACTCGCAACAAAGGCCTTCGGCTCGTTGTAGCGAAAACAGACCAGAGCCTCTGGTGGGAATTAAACCCACGACCCCCGCACTGATAAGCTAGCACGCTACCAACTAGCCTACCGGGGCGCTCGTAAAAATCTGAATTATAATTTATCACTTATTCATTTCCATTTAAATATAAAGAAACAAACATTTTTTAAAAAATAACTATTATAACTTTTTTTTATACATTTGTTCGAAATGATTGTTTTCAGTTTCATTTATATTTTTGATTTGTTTGCAATTTAATAAAAATTTACCCACAAAACGGACGTTTGTGGTTTAATTGTGTCCGTAACAATTATTAGAAATTTAAATTTTGTCTGTAATGGCAACTGAAAATTTTGATGTTATTACGGGAAATTTTACTAATTTGAGCCCGGCGGTATTTTTTTTTTGCTAATCTTAGCAACACTTGCCTGTTAACGTGTAATACAATGAAATTTGTAGAAAAAATTAGCTGCCGCTACTAAATTTTAGTAAATTTTTTGTAAAGTAAAATTTAAATATTATTAATATTAGTACAAAATTTCAAAATTATTTTTTTTTATCGAGCATTAAAATTTTTTATTTTATTTATTTTTTTTTTTTTTCAAAAAATATTTTAGACCAAAATATATCAGTCAATTTTTTTGCTTTTAAGGTCAAATTTTAATTGTTTGTAGAGCTGATTTTTAGAACTAAAAAAACATTTTAGTGCTTTTTTAAGTGGATTTCGGTACTTTCACTTCCGATACCTTTTTTAATCTATGTAATATTTTAAGGCAATTTAAGTATGTAGGTGTAAGTTTTAATTAGAAATAAAATTTCCTTCAATATCCACTTTTTTAAATTTAATATTTTTTTTTTATGATAATTTTAGCAAATCGGTTTTAAAAGTTTGTAAAATGATTTTTGAAATTAGCAATTAAAATTTGTTAAAATTCTGTAATTTGTAAAATTTAAATAGCAAAAAGATTTGCTAAATAAAAATTTTTTTACTTAAAATTAGTACAAAAATAGTAAAGTGGGATTAAAAAATGTTTTTACTAACTATTTTTTATGAGTATACATTTTGTAGGTTAAAAAAAAAACAAACAAAAAAAAAATTGGAAACCATTTCATATTAATGAATAAATCATTTATTTTTTACGGAATTGGTAGGTGAAATTTTAACATTTATTTTAACTGATTTATCATTTGTTTTTTACGGATGTGTTTAAACAACATTTAAAAATAAATAACAAAAGCCATTTGGTTTAAATGAATAGTAAGTAGACCGGGTTTTAAATGAAATATAATTTCTTTGAAATGGTGTTTTCTGTTATTTTAATTAACAAACTATTTTAGTCCTGTAAGATAACAATATAAATGTACTTCTGAAAAAATTTCTTGATTTATCGCTTGAAGTAAAAGTTTACGAGGAATTTTTTATGTTGAATATTTTTATCTTTTTTATACCAATTTAAATTTTATAATTAGTTTTGATTTTTTTAAAGGACTCTAATTACCCATAAAAATGGGATTTAAAGGGTAAAAATATTAAACAAAAAATTTTCTGTAAAATTTTATTTTTGGCATTAAAACATTATTTGACAAGACTACAATTAGTAAATAAAATTTCTGTTTTTTTTTTAAGATTTGCATTTTTTGTCTGTACTTCTAAAAAAAAAAAAAATTATTTAAAAATTCCCAGTGTTATTCCCTGTTAAAGCTCAAATTGATGGCAAATGGTATTTTTACAAATATATTAAATCATACTCAAAAATAGACCCACCCTTTTGAATAGTAAGTGCATTTTATTTTTTTTTTTTTCAAATACCCACTTTAATAAGTAAATATTATCTAAAAAAAAGAATAGTTATAATAAAATAAAATTTTATATTTTATTTATCATTGAATCTCAACATTTAAACGTGTACTTATAATAATAAACTAGAGTTCTCTTGAGAACAGATGTGTTTACCATCAATAAATGCATATTCCAAACTATGCTATGACACCGATAAGATAACAAGGAATAAATATTATCTCACCTGAACAAAAAACAAAACAAAATTGATACTCCAAAACTTATTTGTCCGCATTAGAACAAAAATGTAACGACCATAAAAATGAATACGAGTATTTTTAAATCCGAAAAAGCATCGATAGTAGAATAGTTTGTTATTGGAATATGGTTACGTGCATATCCCCCACTAGCAGTTGGTGAGCACTTCATAAAAATGTGTTACCTCACATAGGTGTACCCAAGCAGAAATTTAAAACCATACAGAAAAAAATATTACTACCAAACCCCTTGTAAGAAATCACCAAAATTTTCAAAATTACCGATGGTATGCCAATGGTGACAAGTTTGCTCCAACCACCAGTTGGCTGCATTTATTAATCAGGTAACAATGCAATAAATAAATAAGTAAATAAATATAATAAAAATAAAAATAAATGAATTCTGTCAATATCCCAGCAAAACCACACATTACCAAATAATGTGTAAAGTAATGTGTAGCCATAGGGGCTCATGGATTACTTTACACCTTACTTCACTGATAAATTTTACAGGCGATGAGCCTCAAAGTAATGTATATACCCATTACTTCAGAGGTGAGGGGTTACTTTTATGGTTAGGAGAATGGAAAAAGTAATGTGTCTAAAAATACATTTTTTAAAAAGAGGAATTTTTATTAAAGAATATTAATACAAATAATGTGGTCATGATGGGAATCGAACCAGGGAACTCTGGTTGCCAGCCAAAAACTCTACCCACTCAGCTATCGACGCATATAGTATTTGATTGCTTTAAACTTAAATGAATTTTTGCGCTTCGTTTTTTCGCTAGTGTTGTCAAAACAAACATACATTACCCTTTTGCTTACAAAAAAACACAAAGTAATATATCTAAAAATAGATTTTCAAAAATATTTCAATTATTATTTAACATTTATAAATCATACATTACGTAATAAATAATCAGTAACTTATTACTTTATGCTTGCAAATAATGAAAAAGGTAACGAGCTATCATTACAAGATAACGCATGAGAATATCGCACCCATTACTAAAGTTTTGGTGGGATTGCTAGTCCCACATTATGCCAACGCATAGCCGATGCTTTGCCAGCACCGTGCCAAGGGTATTTTTCTGCCTGGGTACTCACGCTTTTGATTAAAATGTCGCATTCGACAAGAGTTTTATTTGTTTAAAGATCGTGATACAATATTGTTACTACAACGACGATTATTTATTTGTGATTGTTTAGAGCACTGTATTTATTCAGATACTCACTCGCCGCCCGTAGTCACTCATATTTACAGACACTGTGGTCTAGAGTTTTATTATTTAGTTTTCAGTTCATGTGTTGTTTTTCCAAACAACAAATTTTATAGATAAACTTATTACAGATAGATGGATGGATGGTGGATAGATTGGTTTGAGATGTGGTGACACAAATCAACTCTTTTTATGATTGATTTGTGGTGACTGATAACAAAGTAAACGATAAAGGAGAATATTTACAGTAAATACTTTATATATTTACTAAAGTATGTGAGCGAGGGTGAGAATGATGTGAAAACGTTCTTAAAACAATATTTATTTAAAGTTATCTTTATAATGATAAGTTAAAATAAACATTATTTTTTAATTTAGCCTGAAATTGAGATGTTGAATATTTCCATAAGGATGTTCCTTAAATTATGATTCCCATTCATTAAACTCCCAGTTTCTAGTTGGTTCAAATGAATTGTATCTCTTTTAAAATATTTTTGGTATATCGTGTGATAGATTTCAAAACTACAGTTTATTTTATAACCATTTTTGTATAGTTTCTTGGGAAAAAAGGTAAAAAACCAAATAAAAAAAAACTGGGACCATTTTTGATCCCACTTTTTCAAACCTTAAAAGTGAGATGTTTATTATTTTAGTTCCCTCTATCACATATCTAAATTAAATTAAAATTTGAATGGTCACCTACAAGAAGCTATCCTCTAAATTTTCTAGTAATTGTTTGGATCCTTATTTTAAAAACGAGTCCTAAAATTAGCCCTGTATACCAGGGAACGTAATCATTATGAGTTTTATAATAAAAATTACACAATAATGATTATATTATGAGTTTTAAGGATTTTCTTCAATGGTAATGATTATTTTTGAGTAATATTAATAAAATCAGCCATAATCATTATTTTTCAGCAAAAAAATAAAACTCAAAAATAATCATTATTTATGATTTTTTTTTCGCTCAAAATAAAACTCACTATCAATTTATGACTTTTTTGTGAGGTTTTTTACCAACATAGTTGCATATCCTCATAAAACAAATCCAGAGGAACCAACAAAGGCGATACAAATTATTAAAAATGATTTCATAGGTTTTTTTTAATCAATTTTATTTGTTTTTAATTATTTTTTATTTAATTTTACAAAAAGTAATTTCGCCAACGACTCGTCTGATAGGTTGCATCTTTGATCCGTCTGCAAGGATCTTCCAACACTCACTTGTGTGGCAGGAACAGAGTGTACCACTTTGGCCAGCTGGTACGGATAGGGGTATTGAAATTTTTTATCCTCCCAGTACTTCATAATATTTTTGTTTGTACAAACTGTGTTTGAACAAAGTTGTCAATTTCAGAATAGCCTTTGTGTAACTCCTCAGTGTACCAACCATCTTCTGTTTCCTTATCGGAAGCTACCTCTATTGTGTTGAGATACTCGTTCAAGAGGGAGCAGGTGTTCGAATTCTGCGAAAGCAATGCACTCGCTGCGTCGAATAATGTCGATGCCTTCGGGCTACTTTTTTTTATTTTGAACAGCTGCTTAAGCTGTGCTCTGGCGAGCATAAGGCTTATCGGGTTTTGCAGCAATATTCCTCTTATTCGTGGATCCAATTAGATGCTGCAAATGACCACGTTACCCCCCAATAAGCTGTCTTCTCTTTCTTGGATGCACTCTCTCAAAGCGTGGCTCAGAGATGTTTTTGTTGCTGCGACAGTGAGCTTAAGCTCTAACCACAGCTTATAAAAATCACCCATGAATAATTGGCAACTTTGCAATTTCTCAGTTGCTATATAAGCCGGTTCCAAAGTTTGTATAAGGCTTTTTAAATCTACCCACTCAGCTGAAGTGAGTTTCATAGAATTTTTAAGGTGCCTTTCACAAAAATCCTCGAACTTTTGGAGTGTGTTTAACATAAGATATGTTGAATTCCAACGATTGTAAATTCAAAGTGAATTTTATTTTGATCGAAAAAAAAATAAAAATCATAAATAATGATTATTTTTGAGTTTTATTTCTTTTGCTCAAAAATAATGATAATGGCTGATTTTTTTATTATTACTCAAAAATAATCATTACCATTGAAGAAAACTTTAAAAATCCAAAATTTAAAAATCATAACGGATATGCAAAGGTTGTCAAAAAAATAATAATAATGGTGCAATAATTTTTTTTATGTCTGTTCTGAGTGATTGATTTTTTGATTTAAAAAACGAACAATAATCATTATTTTCGGTCCCTGCTGTATACATTAAAATACATAAAAAAATATTTTTATCAAATGATATACTAGTTTCGAACAACTTCAACATTTTACAAACCAGTAGTTATAATTTAAATTAAGCTTGGATATTTTTTGTCCCCAGGCAACTAATGATTAATAATTTTTAAAATAAAAATATAAATAATTATAGTCACATCAAATTTAAATGATATTTTTCAGATAATTATGCAAAATTTGTTAAAAACACTCAGTCAGTAAAATTTTAGCAAAATAATCAATTTTCATAAAATTTCCTGGAAATGAATCGCTTCATACACACAGCACGATTGATAATTTTTTTCTTCAAATAAAAATATCAATTATTCCTTACAAATTAAATTTTAAAAATAATAAAAATTCTATTTAGCATTTCTATAAAATTTCGGGGCCATTTTCAGTTCCTGTTTAAAGTGGTTTTAATTTTTTTTTATTTTAAATATATTTAATAAATATAAATTTTTGAATATTATTTGATCTATCTGTTTTAATTATATATTTTTAATTTTATCAGGCTCAAGATCATAATTTTTTTAATGATACTAACGAATAGTAAACACTAATTTTTTTTATTAAATGGAAAAAATTGTAAGGATCAGTGCTATAGGGAGTGCACACTTTCGACCCGAGCGACCACGTCATCTTCAGCCTCCTCTAGCGCTGATCCTTACAATTTTTTCCATTTAATAAAAAAATTAGTGTTTACTATTCGTTAGTATCATTAAAAAAATTATGATCTTGAGCCTGATAAAATTAAAAATATATTTTTAATAAATATATAAAATATAAAAAATCTAAAAAAATTCTATTTTTTGAATTATTGTGAACTTACTAAACCAAATCTCAGACCCCCCCCCCCCCCCAGTAAATCTATATTTAAGGGACATCCTAGTATTTATAAACATCCTAGTGGCAAAACATGTTTCGTTCAATTTTTCGACTATTCGTTTTTACATCATTTTTGTTTTTTAATAGCGTAAAGTGAATTTATTTTGGAAATTACAACATTTTTGTCTAAAACTTCGAGTTCTAGCTAAAAATAGTTAATCTGATTTTTTTTTTCAAAAAATACGGAGGTTGAAAGCTCGTTGTAAATTAACAATAATTTTTGGCCAAACTATAAATATTAATTTAAATTATTCAATTATAAGAAATTGGCTGCAAAGTATTTTGATTTGATTTGGTTTGATTTTGATTTTTTTTTAATCATAACAATCACTTATTTTGCTTAAGGTTGGTCAAATTATCCCACAAGTGATTTAAATCACACAGTAATATTTTATATACTGAAACAATTTTGTTGGACGAAAAATAATGAAACTTTTGTTTGAATATTTTTATATAAGTAATTAATGAAAAGCTTTATACTTTTTTCAAAAACAAGTTTTTATAATGCATTTTATTCTTTTAGTGTGTGGAATTTTTTAATAAATAATAAAATATTTTTCATACAGTTCTATGAAAACTTGCATCAATTTTCATTTAGTTTAAATGAACGAGTTCCAGCGCAATTTCATTGATTTTATGCGAAAATTCATTAATGTCATGAATATAATTCTCTCAGTGTATAAAACAGATTTATAAGAAATAGTGTGAATACAATTCGTTAAACACATGTCAAATAGCGTGTATACCAGGGATGGAAAACTCAGTACTTTGGTACTTCTTACAGTATTTTTTTACTCTCAAAGGTATCGCAGTAGCATTTGGTATAATTTTCACAGAATGAAAAATCTGTATTGGAAAACTGTATAACTTTAAATTTATAATTTTGCTTTTAATTTGAATATATATTTTTTTTTAATTTGATGTGTAATAGAAAACAGTCTTTGAAATATATTGTTTTCCATACCGCAATTGTCTTATTGCTTTAAGCCGAATAAAAAATTGAAAATTTATGGATACAATATTATCCTTACCGACTAGAATCTTAAAACTATTACATTAATTAAAGTAAATTATTTAAGAGAGATTTAAAATTCAAAGGAGGAAGACATATCTAATTGATTACAATAATTATTAAATAACCTCATAGATTTGGTAAGAGGTTCATTTAAAGAATAATTAGTGCTATGCAAATTTATTGGTCCTTCTGAATGCGCTTTAAAAATATGGTTGCGGTACACATTTTTTAGTAATAATTGACAAATAATAAGTCATCAAATAAAAATTTAAAATACATCATTTGATAAGTATTTATGTGTTTTATTTTGAATAAACGTTCTACGCCTCTTTATTTTAGTACACTTTTATAGTAGCAACTGGCAAGTAAAATATTTTCTATTGTTTTTTACCAGTCCCTTAAAATTGAATAAAATTTTATATTCGTCTCAAAAAAAATTTTTCACCACAAAATTTTTTTTCACCACAAAAAATTTTTTTAACTTTAAAAATTTTTTTCTTAAAAAAAAATTGGATAAATACCAAATATCAAATATACGCAAATTTGATAAACAACAAAAATATATTTGAACATGATTGGGCATTAGGGTGTTTCACCACAAAAATGTTGCAACTCTTGAACAGGAATTTTAAAGTTTGTAAAAGAATGTCGAAAATTTTTTTTGGATTTTTTGATGATGGGTATGGGGTCGCGGAAATAGATTTTATGAAAAAATTAGGTTATGGAGAACAATTTTTTATAATTCTTTTTTTCTAGTGCCTTTTTTCATACAATTAAAAAAATCTCTTCTTAAAGATGCGATCCCAGGAAAAAATTATTTGTGTGGAAAATTTTTATATTAAGGACCACTTTGATAGAAATGTAGAAAAAAAATAATTTTGTACTTTTAAGGCTATCAAAGTGATCTTAATATAATTATTTTTCACACAAATAATTTTTTTTTTCGTGGGATCGCATCATTAAGAAGACATTTGTTTAGTTGTGTGAACAAAACGCAACAGAAAAAAATAATTATAAAAAATTGTTCTTCATAACCTCATTTTTTTTTATAACATCTATTTCCGCGACCCCATACCTTCAAAAAATCCAAAAAAAAAAAAAAATTTAAAATTCTGTTAGATCACAAACTTTAATATTCCGCTTCAAGAGTTGCAAAAGTCGCTAAAACCGCCTTTCGGGAAACGCCCTATTGGGAATTCGCAACTATTATAGTATGATCGTAATTATCACAAATATGATTCTTGTCATATTATGATCACTGGGATCATATTATGATCAGTAGGATTATAATACAATCATTACGAATTTCATTGATAACATGATGCTCCATATCATATTATGATAAAATAATGGAAATTTTACTATCATTAAAGTTAAAAAAATTTTTATTATCATCTAGGATCATATTATATTCAGTAAGATTATAATACAATCAGTACGAATTTCATTGATAACATGATGCTCCATATCATATTATGATAAAATAATGGAAATTTTATTATCATAATATAGTAACTGTGTATTTTTACTACTATGGCTAACACTAGTATAAACCCAAAAATATATGATGCTCTTCGAATATGATTGCCCTGACCATCTTTTTTTTGCGTGTACAATCTTTTATTTTTTTTATGTGGAAATTTGGAAGATTCTAGAAAAGTTTTTAGATTTTAAAGAGTTTTAGCATGAAACAGGTTTCGGCATGCAATGATTTTTAATTGCAAAATAATAATGATTAGTTTTTTCAATGCGAGTTCTAGGATTTTCAGTAGCTGCACTCCTCAAACTGCTGCTTCTTTAAAAAATTATAATTAATGACTCTTCACAACAGATATATAATTTTATTTTATAATTGCATGAGCAGTTACTTAGGAGATCCTTCAACCCAATAAAATATAAACTTGAATAGATTTAATTTATTGCATGCTCATTGGCAAAGAAATCAATATTATTGATTTTACTCTGAAAATATTTACAATATACATAAATTAAAACAGTTAAGATGTTGTATTCAATTTTATACTTAATTGCCAACAAATATAATTATTGTTAATAAAAAAAACAAAAACAAAAATAGTAAATCAATGTTGAAATTATTAGACCGCTTAATTAACACCAAACGCTTGCCAATTGAAGTCATTGCTAAATAGTCATATTTTTGATTCACGTACATATTTCAGCTGCTTAACAGAAATCCATCCATAAGAATCCCTCAATAACAAAAGAATAAATATGTTCAAGAATATTTACAATAAACCAATAATAATAATAGTAGTAAAAAAATCTAAAACTTCAATTCTTTTAAGGGGTTTAATGTACCCATTTAACCTACACTCAGGGGCAGTCACTACCGCCGATGTACATACGATTTGTTTTCTTATTTTTATTTTTTAGACACGATTGATTATTTTTTTTTTTTTTCAATTATGGAATATGATCATGCAAGACAACTGACTATATTTCCTGTGTAAGTATGTGCGTTTGATAAAGAAGCAAACAGAATGAAAAAACAATAAACGTTAAATATGCCGTTGATTTTACCACATTGAAGTAAAAAAAAAAAAAAATAAACTGTCCATGCCATCAAAATAAACCCTTTTGGAAAAGCAAATTTCTCTTCTTAAATACAAACTAAACATCCAGTCAATTTTATACATCACACAACCATATACGCAGAAACATAATTATTAACCCTTTAGTGGTCAAATATTTTTTTTATTAATAAATGATCCATTGTAGACAATATAAACAAACCTTTTACACGGTCTATATATTTACGGTAAAAGTTTAACAGTTATTTTTAAAAGTAAATCACTAAAGTTGACTTGAATGGAATAATTAGTTAAGTTGCAACGAAATTTATTTTTAAACTTTATACACACGTCCTTAAAAAAAAATAAAATACACAAAATTGCGGACTTTTCATTCATTCATTAACATTTTTAGCTAAAATTTATTTTTTAAATAAATACACACAATATATTTTCCGTTAACGACTATAGTTTATTTAAAAAGTAATACTTAGACTTTGTTTTTAAATGCAGAATCAATTGAAATTCATAGAAATATATTTATTAACAATTTGAATCAGTCATTCAAAAAAACAAACTACAAACTTTCAGTAGGAGTTGATATTTTCTGTTAAATGTAAAAATTTTATGTTATCTGTTTCAACAAATAGAAATTCAAAAAATTCATTTTTTTTTTTTTTTTATAAAAATATTTTGTTTAAATACAAAATTATTTCAATTAAAATTACAAGAAATTATTCAAATATACATACACACATACAAATAAAAAAAACTTTCAAAAAACAAACAACAAAAATCGTTTTTTTCTAACGTTTTGTCAGTTAAAAATTGATGGTTATTTTAAACGACTTTTTATTGATTTTACTACTTCTGTCGATTATTAAATAATAATTAAAAATAAACAATAAAATAGTCTGAATATAGTGAAAAATCAGTAGTCCTCTTTTTGATTGTATTTTCGCTTAATTTCCCAGCAAAAATGAAGCTGCCAAAGAAGCATTAAAAGCATCACTACTATGGCAAAGGCATCACTTCTTTTCTAATGGTTTCATCGATGAATTAAACATTAGCGTGTCATAGGATGGAAGTATTCAAATAGAGCTACTAGCATTACTCATACTTTACTTTAAGAAAGCAATGATAATACAATGATTAGGTATTCTGATGCATGAGTGGAAAATGTTCATATACTTGTAGTACTTTAGTTTTGATGAAAATTAATTCATAAGAATGCAAAAAAATAAGTTTAAAGAAGCGAAATTTATGCATTGATATACAAATACTCTTTATTAAAACAAATAAATAATTCTGCGTTAGTGAAAAAGCAATTTGAAACATTTTTCAAAAATTTTAATGAATTTTTAGACAAATTTTAAAATATTTTTGGATAATTTAAAAACTGGTTGTACAACTTGGAAACATTTTTAGACAATTTTAAAATATTTTTGAACATTTTTAAATAATTTTTGCACAATTTTAAAACATTTTTGGGCAATTTGAAATAATTTTTACACAATTTTAATATTAATTTGGTAAATTCTGAATTAAAACTGGAAATCATGTAGTGTTAAAAAATATACATAATGCAAAAATGCACAGATTGCGTCGTCATAAATGGAGGTGCATTTTTTGGAAGTGCCTTAGAATAACACCAAAAAATCATAAAAGAATGCCAACTGAAAGCTTCGGAAGCAATGAAAGAAATTATAGTCACAGAATGACTACCATTTTTTTTTGCTGGCTTAATATGTATTTTAGATTGTTTTTAACGAAATAATATGGTGAGTGTAGTTCTTATAGTAAACTAAAAATCGATTATTTTTTAACGATTTTTTCAGTTAGTTTTTTTGACCAATAAAAATAAACGGCAAAATACAATTGTTTTAAATGAAAGCTATGTAGTTTTCTTTTTAACGGATTTTGAATTGTTTTATGAATATAGCGCCCCCTAATCGCCCAAAGAAAAATTACTCAAAATTAAAAATGCAAAATAGCACAAAATAAAAATTTTGATGCAATTTCATATAGAAAAAATCTTATTTTTTGAACGATAACATCCAAATTTTTAAATTAATTGTGTAAACATAAATTGGGTAATTTTTCGTTATGACAAATCACTCACAAATTAAATACGAAAAACTAAACAATTCTCGAATTTTATTAACTTTTGTAGAAATAATACTTAATAACTAAAGACAGCCGTTAATTTTTTTTTTTAATAATTAAATTTTTTTGTTAGTTTAATTGTTTTTGAAAAATTAATTTTTAAATCAAAACCGCATTTAATTTTTTAAACAACTATTGATTATTGATGCAAATTATTAAAAAAAAAGGTTAACAACATTTACCTTATTTGTGGAATTGAGGGAGTTGCGACGTTTATTTTTAAAGAAAAATCGCTTGCTTGATTTAAATAGTTTTCAAATAACTTTAAATTTTTTGTATCAATTATTTTAATAAAAGTATGATTTTGAGATTATGTTTTTTAAAAAAATTCCACCTAAGATTTGGCGCAACAATCTCAAATTTACAAAAAAAATTTCACAACTTAAATACAAAAACCGGCCGTACCATTTTGATAAAAAAATAAGTTTTTCTTCTACGACGAAACTATCTCAATTGCATAAAGAAAATTTTATATTTTCCTAAATTTTTAAAAATATTTTTCATATTCAAAAAATCCTATGATCCATGCAGAGGAAAAATATGATTTAAAAGCATCATGTGTGATTCCCAGCAAAACTTTGACAATGGGTGCGATATTCTCAAGCGTTACCTTGTTATGATAGCTATTTACCTTTTTCATTATTTGCAAGCATAAAGTAATGAGTTACTCATTATTGATTACGTAACATATGATTTATAAATGTAAAGTAATAATTGAAATATTTTCTAAATCTATTTTTAAATACATTACTTTGTGCTTTTTTTTTTGTAAGCAAGAGGGTAATGTATGTTTGTTTTGACAAAGCGCAACAATTCACTTAAGTTTAAAGCAATCAAATACTATATGCGTCGATAGCTCAGTGGGTAGAGTTCTTGGCTGGCAACCAGAGTTCCCTGGTTCGATTCCCATCTTGACCACAATATTTTTAATTACAAAAATTTTAAATAAAATATTTATAATAATTTTTTTTAATAAAAATTCTTTTTTTTTTAAATTTATTTTTCTATTCTCGTAACCATATACATAAGTAACTCCTTACATTATCACCTCTAAAGTAATGGGTATATACATTACTTTGAGGCTCATCGCCTGTAAAATTCATCAATGAAGTAAGGTGTAAAGTAATCCATCGGCCCCTATTGCTATACATTACTTTACCCATTATTTGGTAATGTGTGGTTTTGCTGGGTTGTGAATATGAAATGATTATAGTATGATCATAATATGATCCTAATAGCCTTTTTCCACTGAGCTACATTTTCATCTTTCATCAATTTGCAGAGATAGTAACATCTTCCCATAAGAATTATACAGGCCAAAAATTCTACATCTTTCTACATCTACAAAAGATGATCCTTTCTCATTTTGTTCCATCTTACATCTTTCGTTATTTTAAGTGTCATCACTAAAAAACTGACACTGCAGAAAATAAACAAAAAAAATAAAATTATTTTACAAAGGAAAATGATCAGCACAGGTAAGAATTTCATTCTTACGTCTACCAAAAATTTTTCTTTATCATCATCCTTCAGAATAGCCTTTAATATTTCAATGTACTGCATTAAAATTCGGGTTTATTCTTGCAAAGCAACAACTACTCGAATGATAAAAGCTTTCTCTAAATAAATTTTTTATTTTTAACAAAAATTATGCGTCTTTTTCTTTTATTTTATTTTGACAGCTGAATAATTAACTGATGAAAGATGTTGCCAATGTAAACACTTGTTTCACATTTTCAACATCTTCCATGCATTTCACAAAGATGGTTCAGTGTAAAAACCCTATAAATGATCATAAAATCATTCTCAGTAATCATAATATTCTCAGTTATGATCATGTTTGGATAATTAGGATAATAATAACACTGTGATACAAAAGTGAAAGAAAAAATATGCAAGGGTTGTCATACAGCAATTCTGTTTTGTGAAAAATATTAATAACTTAAAATTTTGCGATTTAAAAATTTCAAAAATCTATTATAAGTATTGGGTATTGAAATTAAATATACCAAGAAGTACCAGGTATTAAAAAGTACCTCAATTTATCAGCATTATTACCCGTCAAAGGGTTAATATCATCAGCAAGTGTGTGTGTGTTGTGTATTTGGTTTTCTTCAGAGTTTCTTAGTTCTTCTGTGACACTTCTTATTTTTGTATTCTTTTTTTTTTACAATTTCTTTAATAATAAAAAATGTGTTTGGCATATTAATTACAATTTAAATTACAATAAAAGTTGTTCCGATTGTTGGGTCATATTTATTTGATAATAAGTTAATACAATACTATAAATGATGGAGTTTTATAAGTAGTAGGTTTTTATGCATTTTTGTTTTCTTTAATGGATTTTGGTGACAATCCCAGGCATAAAAAGTTCTACTGTGTACATTTTTTTCTTAAACGGGAAGTGATAAAATAACGGAGTTTCTATATAAAATCAAATTAACACTTAACATAATACATGAGGCTAGTCCGTCAAATAGAATTTCCGTTAAATCTTTAAGTTGTTGGGAATGTGTTCATGTTGTTGTTATTAACTTCCGTAATTTGGGTATTTATCTTTGAATAATCAATTCATTGTATCTTCCTTATCTTTGAATTAATCTGTTTTTTTTTCTTGCTACCTTTTTTTAGTTTTTGAATATTGATAATAAAGGAAGTTACAAAAAATATGTTCCTCTATTTCCCTTGATTTGTAAGTCATGCTCCAATATTGTTTTATTAAAAACAAAAAAAAAAAAAAACGCGTAAACACAAAAAATTATGAAGAAACAAAAACTTCCTCAATCTTAACTTTTCTTTTTGATTTTTTCCTTTTTAAATATTTTTAGTTTGAAGTATTATGTAGTATGTTTGTTCCGCTTCAAGTTTAAAAAATGGATTTTTTGATAAATCAAAATCTTACAGACCAAAGAAGTATACTGCAAAGTTAGTAGAAAAAAAAAAAAATAAAAGCGCAACTCAACCACAAGAAATTAAATTATTTGTATGTTTGTGTGAACAATTATCACGTGCAATCATGAAACTGGTACAAAATCCAACACAGAAAAATTTGTTAAAACCAAACCAACCAAAATCTACCACTTTCATTTTCTTTAAGAAAAAAAAAAAACAAAAACAAATTACGAGCTTATAGACAGAAATCCAACATAGATACATACATACATACATGTTGCAAATAATTACCAACAATCATTAACAATTATGAAAACGTAATAATAAAATTAACTGCAAAACAAACAGCTAAAATCAAAATGCGGAATTAGATAAATTTGAACATTTCAATGCTGTAATATATGTATATCTATCTTCATATGTATGTTGTATGCAAAAAATTCCTTATTTTTACTTCATTACCCAGAGACCAACTACTTATAATATCACAATTTACTTCAACTATTTTTTGACATACATATATATGAAAAAGAGCTTTGAGAAGAGTCGATTAAATCCGAACTAGGACATGTATGAAAAAAAGACGAAACACCACGAACATTTAAATTGAATGACCTACAAAATATTAAAATTTGGCAGCGGATTATTATGCATTTGGACTATCAGTGATGCCAGACGTGACGATTTGTTTACATTAAAAATTTACCATTTTTGAAGATTTTTTGGTAAAATGCAATATATTTTGAAGATTTTGTATTTACCCAGCAAAACTTGCTATTACCAGGAATTGGAATATAAGTACTTACATAAGTACTTAGGACGAGTAACGCATTCTTTTAACATGGGGGGTGCCATTGGAGGTAAATGGCTAACGAGTACATAAATAAGTAATTACCAGTACTGAAGTAAGTATTTACTTGTAACATTGAAATCACTGGTTGGCAATAAGGACTAGAATAAGTATATACATTCAGAAAAAAAAATTAGTAGAAAAATTTTTAAACGAGTTTCAATCCCACTTTACTATTTATGTACTGATTTTTAGTAAAAGAATTATTATTTAGCAAATCTTTTTGCTACTTACATTTTACAAATTATATAAATTTTAGGGAAAATTTACAAATTTTTGTTGCTAATTTCAGAAATCATTGTAAAAATGTTTGAAAACAGATTTGCTAAAATTAGCAAAAAAAAATACTAATTTTTAAAAAGTGGATATTTTTTTCCATATTTCATATTATTTATTGGATCTTGACTTTTAAAAACTGTAAACTAACAATAATTATCCAAATCTTCAAACTAAAAATTAATTATTAATTCCAGCCAGTGCCAGACTGATGTTATGTGGTTTAACTGAGACCATTATTTCTCCTTATTATTAGCGGACCAGATCCGCAGTGTCCCTCCTTCTAAGACGCTGGTGGCCGTGATTATTAGTTAAGTTACGGGCTAGTATGTTGGGGTGTGTTTCCAGTTTTGTTAAATAGCGTTGACAGTGTCTAATAATTTCATCTTTGATCAGGGGTACATTCAGATCTTTATGTATGTTGTAATTCCTAACATACCAGGATGCGTTCGTAATCGTCCTCAAGAATTTATTTTGCACTCTCTGAATTTTCCTTATATTGGACGCAGAGGCAGTACCCCAGAGCTGAATTCCGTAGCACCATATGGGTTTTATGATCGAATTGTAAATGAGTAATTTGCAGTCCAGGCCTAGTTTAGAGTTTTTGCCAGTAAGCCAAGCGAGTTGAGCAGTTTTTAGCCTCATCTGAGTTATTTTCGCATCTATATGATTTTTCCACGTGAGTCGACGGTCAAGGTTAATACCGAGATATTTCACACATATATGATGGGGTATATTCAGATTATTAATTTTAATGGGTGGACACGTCTCTTTTCTCAGTGTGAAAGTAATGTGGATACATTTCTGTTCATTCACCTTAATTTTCCACTTATCCAACCAAGCTTCCAATTGTGAAACGTGAGTCTGTAACATTCTAGACGCTATTTTTGAGTCATCGTGAACGCTTAAGATTGCAGTATCGTCAGCGCAAGTCGATGTGTGGGTATTAATATCTAATGGCATGTCTGAAGTATAAATGATATATAACAGAGGACCCAAAATGCTACCTTGTGGAACTCCGGCTTGTATATCTTGAGGGAAATGTTATTTCTAATTATAACTTACACCTACAAACTTAAATTGCATTAAAATGTTACATAGATTAAAATAGTGAATATACCGACTCATGTCTGAAAATAGGACATCCACTTAAAAAAGCATTAAAAAGTTTTTTTTGTTCTAAAAACCAGCCCTAAAAACAATTAAAATTTGACCTTAAAAGTAGAAAACAAAAAAAAAAAAAAATTGACGAAAATATTTTTCAAAACATAAATTATCAAATTAAAACAAAATGATAAATTCTTTTATGTTTTTACAACTTTTAAGCCTTTGATATATTTTTTTTTATTTTGTCTAAAATATTTTTTGAAAAAAATAAATAAAATAAAAAAATTTTGATGCTTGATAAAAAAAAAATAAATTTGAAATTTTGTACTAATATTAATAATATTTAGTAATATTTTTTTGCTGATTTTAGCAAACACATTTTAAATTCCACTTTACAAAAAGTTTACTAAAATTTAGTAGCGGCTACTAATTTGTTCTACAAATTTCTTTGTACTACACGTCAGCAGACGTGTCCACAAAACCTTTATTTGGAAAAGTGAACAAAATACAGAACTCGAAGATTGTAATCCTAATTTTGGGCTTTATGTACATTTTTTTCTATGGCTTACGTCTGAAAGTCGAAACTTCCACTGAATTCCAGAACAAGAAATGGGGGTAGTAACATCACGTCAACTTAACAATCCTCGTCAAACCTGAAGGAAAAATTTTTGCGGTGAAAAATCGGTCTCAGCCCAAGATTAATTTGTTGAAATTAAACTGTTTTACAAAACTATTTTTTTTGCAGGTGTTTAAATTTCAATTTTGAATGATTCTAAGTCTGTTTGCATTTTTGGGGTTATTTGTGAATTACAGAACAATTATTTGAAAATGCCTTATATAAAATATTATAATTTACACTAATCAATTTATTGTGGAAAAAAATTCATTGTCAAATAGATTCTATATATTTTTATTTTATATTTTTAATTTTTTATCAATTTAAACTATAAGAAATTGTTTTCAAAAAAATGTTTTTATTAATTAATTTCGTGTAAAAAAAACATTTTCTTGTGGAAAAAGAACTTAAAATATTAATAAAATATTTTTTTTTTAAAAAAAAGTGTGGAATCCAAGTGTTGTTTTGTACGAAAGGGTTTCTTATACAAAATACTAGATTTCTAGAAATTTTACATATAGAAACACTTTTAGATTTTATTCTCAATATTCTGCAAACTGTTTCTGATATAAAATTTCATATATGTTTTCTTAAAAAAAAAACTTAGATTTTAAGGCCTTTCTTTAAATAAAAAATTCTTAGATTCTGAGGAATTTTCATCATGAAAAGTTCTTAGATTCTAAAGACTTTTTTTAGTAGAAATATTCTAAGATTTTAAGGACTTTTTCTAAAAGAAAAATTCTGAGATTCTAAGGGCTATTTAAAAAAATCTTAACATTTTTTTGAAATCTAAGAAATTTTCTATTAGAAAAAGTCAATAGAATCTTATTTTAAAGTATTTTTCTTTCAAAAAGTCCATAGAATCAAAGAAGTTTTTTAAAAAATCCTTAATATCAAATATTTTCTTACAAAAAATTTTTCTTAAAGAAATATTCTTAAATTTAAAGAACTTTTTCATAGTTTCGAATCTTAATATAACTGTAGGGATTATATTATGGGAAAATTGTGGTAATCATAATATAAAATAAGTATATCATATAACGACTGTGGTTGCCACAAATATAATTTTAAAAATATTTAATGCTGTTCGAATATGAATTTATTTATCAGAATTTTATGGAAGATAACCTGTTGAAAAAACATTCCTTAAGTGTAGTGAATGTGTTAATCCAGCTTTCTAAATTCCCAAAATATACTCGTAACCTCTCAAAAATTAACCACTTTCAGGAAAATGTGTGAATGTGTCCTTGCATTATTGCTATTATTGTGAAAAATATATTTGGGACATACCTAATTAAGGTATCATATGAAAGGTATTAAAAATTACTTTAAACTCCCATGCAGTATAATTTTTATTTTAAATAGGTCAAAGTTAATTTTTCCAGACCAAAAGTTCAGAAATCTTTATTCCAAAAACAAACATTTTTATAATTCTGAAAATAAGATCCACACATACATATTTTCATCATACGAGTACTTGAGGAAAAAACAATTGAACAATTAAATTGCTTTGGCATTAGCATTTATATGAAAAAAGTAATGTCTCAATGCTTAGTCCCAAGTGTGATTATGATCAATGTTAGAAAGCGTGATGTCTAAAAAGTATATTTTAAATGTTGATTTGAAATGTTTTAACTGAAAGATAGCATCATCGAATCATTTAATACAATAGCTATCTTCAAATTTAAGCGCAATTATTTAAGGCTCCCTTAGTTTGGTAGTATTGTAAAGTATCGTTTCAGCTAGTTTCTTTTAATTGCTGATAACTGCATAGATCGGAAATCGATTTGTAGTAAGATAACTTATTGAAAATAGATTTCTACCTCATGATACCACAATTCATCGCTCCTTACTTACAAACTAAAGGTTTGTCTTTTTCAAATTTTATATCTGCAATCACTTGTAAAGAAAATTACTATCCTGACTTTTCTTTATTTTTTGTGAGTAAATACAATTTTAACGCATGATGCCGCCTTTGCTGTTTTCGTATATGAACTTTGCCGAAACGCGAAATAGAGCAATTACATAGTGTGACCTGCTCTACCTTTATTAAAAAACACATTATTTGTTTGTTAGCTCTTGTTGTTTTTAACATTTTATCAAATTCAAAATACAAAAATTTTAAATGTTTTTATGATAATTAATTTTTATTTACATTAAAATCAGAAAAGCCGAAAATTTCAAAGACTTGGCAGCATTTCTATAAATTATTAATTTTTAAGCAGCTATATCTATGTATAACTACTTAGCTAGTCCATATTCACTTTAATTTATGTGCAATATTTATATAAAATACAAAAAAAAAAAAAAATACAAACCTTAAATGCTCTTACCCAAGGTCAGTTTCTATTGCTTCTGACAAAATCTTAAACTTATAGCTGTGTGAAATTTGCGGTTAAGTTATACTAAATGTGTGATTCTCATTACATGTCATTACCTCAGTATGAAAAGGGGACAACTCCAAATATTATTATAAAATAAGACATTTTTTACAGTTTTTATGTTTCTATTTGATGTTTGTAGTGTGTAAAGGGGCTAAGTCCACTTAAAAATCACAAGTTGCCTGTTTAAATTAAATTGTTCAATTATATGGAATGAAATATAAATTTTGTAAAATTATTAGATTATTACCCATATACTAGTGAAAATTTCAGCAAAGGTCAGGTAAACAGTATCGAAAATTAGTTCTCATGGGCAGGACTAAGAAAAAGTAAATAATAATCTTCATCTTACTTAACCTCTAAAGTTTGGAATATACTAAAATAAAACAAAATAAATATCAATTCATTCTGTCTCCTCTATCATATATTCAAATTTCAGCGAAATCGCTAAGTCCTTTAAAAAAACACAAAATAAATAAGTGGAATAAGTTCAGTGTCACATCATATTTGTTTTAAATTTATCATCTTGTGTAGTTAAAACGGGACCAATATTTAAAACTAAACGCTTAATACAGTTTTTTTTGTCTTTTTCTGTAAACTTTTTTTAAATTGGACTTAGTACCTTTTCACACTAAGCTAACGATATAAATCTTCCAGTGGGAATATTAAATCACAAGTAAACAAATTTTAAACCCAAAATTAAATCTTTTAATCAGCAAAAAAATAAAATTAAATAAAAAATACATACAAAATTAATCTTCTCATATGTTACGGAATACCGCAGTATACCGTAAGTAGAGATTTAAACAACAAATTCTATTTTGAATGAATTACTTTAAATTTAAATTAAATTTCGAGCGCTTCGTTAAGCTAGTTGGTGGCGTGTTAGCTTTTCAGTGCGGTGGTTGTGGGTTCAATTCCCACCAGAGGCTCTGGTTTGTTTTCGCTACAACGAGCCGATAGCCTTTGTTGCTAGTGCTCGGTAATTGTAATTATATGATTAATATAAATAAATAAAAATAAACAAATAAAATTTCTCTTTTAGTCGAACAGATTTATTTCCTGCAAATAACCGTCATATAGAAAATTGTAAATAATATTATAATTAATTTCTAGAGCAACGGTTCCCAAATGGGAATCGAGAGGAGTTCGGAAAAAATTGTTTAAAAATAAGAAGGTAACGATAAATGATCTTCCAATCCATCTTATCATAATTGTATTTAAAAAATACAAAATATTATGACTATAGCGCGATTTTCCAAACTTTTGAAGGAAATAAAAACTATTTCCAATTCTTAGGATTTTCTAGACTCCGGCAACTTTTTGTTTAATTGAATACACATTATTTATTTGAAAAAAAATCAGTACACTCACCAAAAAAAGTCTGTAATGGCAACTAAAAACTTTGCTGTTATGACGGGAAATTTTGCTAATTTGAGCCCAGCGGTATTTTTTGCTAATCTTAGAAACACACGTCTGCTGAAAATTAGCTACCGCTACTAAATTTTAGTAATTTTTTTGTAAAGTGAAATTTAAGATCGCTTTGCTAAAATCAGCAAAAAAAATTACTAAATATTATTCATATTAGTACAAAATTTCAGTTTTTTTTTGTTTTATCGAGCATCAAAATTTTTTTATTGTTTTCAAAAAATATTTTAGACAAAATTAAAAAAAAAAAATCAAAGGCTTAAAAATTGAAAAAACATAAACGAATTTATCATTTCGTTTTAATTTGGTAATTTCTGTTTTAAAAAATATTTTAGTATTTTTTTTTTTTAATTTCAAGGTCAAATTTTAATTCTTTTTAAGGCTGATTTTTAGAACTAAAATAAGTTTTATTTTGAGTGGATGTCCTATTTTTAGACATGAGTCGGTATCTTTACTTCCGATCCCTTTTTTAATCTATGTATGTAACATTTTAAGGCAATTTAAGTTTGAAGGTGTAAGTTTTAATTAGAAATAACATTTTCTGCAATATTCACTTTTTTAAAATTAGTAAATATTTTTGCTAATTTTAGCAAATCGGTTTTCAAAAATTTGTTCGGTTTCCTGAAATTAGCAACAAACATTTTTAAATATTCTATACAAATTCTGTTATTTGTAAAATGTAAATAGCAAAAATATTTGCTAAATAATAATTTTTTTACTAAAAATCTGTACAAAAATAGTAAAGCGGGATTGAAAAGCGTTTACAAATTTTTCTATTAAATATTAATTCTGAGTGGAGAGTTTGTTTAAGAACAATTTTTCCTATTAACTTATAATTTTTTTATAGAAACCATCTCAAAATCCCAGAGTTTTTAAGGTTTTCTAGGGTAATTGAATTGAAAGATTTTTTTTTAATGTTATCTGGTAAAGCTCTTATATTCTGCTAATTCTACAATAAAAAGCGTTTTTCCATCTTTCATATTTTTTGGTACTACTTTTTTTTCTGAAAATCTTCGTATTTTAATGTTTTTTTATTTAAACATAAAAAAATTAAAAATTTGGGGGCCCATCAGCCAGTAAGAATGTCTCAAGTGGTCAGTGGAGTAGGAATTAGTGGAAAGAGCTGTTTTAGAGCAAGGAAATTCAATTATCAATTTAATTTAAATTTTTTTTGTTTTAAATTTAATGATTGAATTCTTTAGCAACTCTGAGTGGGAGCAATTTAGAAATAGTGCTTTGGGATAAACCACATTGGTTCTTATCAGTATGTTTGCTAGTAAGTGTAATTTTGTAGAATCAAATTTAAATCTGAGTTTGGTGGGAAGTTTTTTTTTTTAAGATTTGTGTTTTTATAAGAATAAATCAGTTTGTGCATGTCTAAAGTGACATTAATCATAATTTTCATAATTTTTTTTCGTTAGTTTTACTTTTATTGGTACCATTTTAATTTTTTTTTATAAACTCTCGAAAATAGTGAGTAATATGAATATAATATCATGTATCACTTACATACGATAGTCTGTGGTATTCACACATTCACCAACTGACGAAATTAACAAAATTGAGAGAAACGTCTGCCTAAATCAACATTTATTTGTGGCTATTATAGCAATGCAGTAGAGCAGAGATCTACAACGGTTTTAACTCGCGTACCACAAAAAAAAAAAAAGAAAAAAATACTTTACAATATATTTAATAATGTTGACAATCGTGTATCAAAAATGTTCTGATAAATAATATTAAACGAATATAATCACTTTTTAAAAGAAAATATTCACAAATTCGTATTCAGCGGCCCCATAAACTATGAAAAAATATATATTTTAATTTGGACCACCTGTTTTCTAAAAGGAACACAATACATCCCCTAAGTGTTCAAAAAGAAAGAAAAAAAATCATATAGAGAGGTTGGTCTTAAAATGGACCGATCCTAAACAAATATCAATAGGGTTTGCTTTGAACCAACAAAAACGTATGCACAAAAGTTTGAGCCAAATATCGTTATATTTGCAATCTGTAGTGTGATTATACAGACAGAAAAACAGACGGATTAAGAAAGGGTCAGGACCTTTCCCATTATATGGAACGCTTCCCATAATTTGACACAAATTTTAGTTTTACTAGTTTATTTATTAAAATATTTAAAGCTTTCGCATGCCTTCTACACTTCCAAAAAAAATTAGTAGAAAAAATTTGTAAACGTTTTTTAATCCCACTTTGCGTATGGCATGCTGGTTTAGAAAACAAACTCAACACACTATTACCAGCCCGTTATTGTAATATTATAAAGTCTTATCTTGAAAATAGGTATTTTAGAGTTCGACACGAAAGCGATTATTCGAAACTATGCCCAATAAAGGCAGGTGTACCACAGGCAAGCGTATTAGGTCCAATTTTATACATTTTATATACCGTAGTTTTATCAACAGCAG
This sequence comes from Eustalomyia histrio, assembly GCA_949748255.1. Lineage (NCBI taxonomy): Eukaryota > Metazoa > Arthropoda > Insecta > Diptera > Anthomyiidae > Eustalomyia > Eustalomyia histrio. The sequence continues at coordinate 60,298,931 of OX456525.1, read as the reverse complement.
CAAAAATTCAGTTAGCTTCAAATAAATTTCAGTCTTCTTTGGATGAAATTCAACAATGGACTCAAAAGTGGCGCCTAAAACTAAATAGCAGCAAATCAGTTCACGTTAACTTTTAGTACAAAAAGGCAAATAATAACTCAGCGTTTAATTATGTTCCTGTTTTTATTGATCAACAACCAGTTCCATTCTCAAACTCAGCTAAATATCTGGGTATGAACCTAGATGCCAAACTTTGTTGGAAGGAGCACGTTAAAAAGAAAAGAGACCAATTAGCAAAATGAGCTGGTTCTAGGTAGAAGATCCACACTATCCATCCACAACATACTAATGATCTACAAACAGATCTTAAAACCAATCTGGACCTATGGAATTCAGATATGAGGTTGTGCTAAAAACGATGTAATCAAAATTATACAACGTTTTCAAAATAAAGTGCTGAGGAATATTGTAAAAGCTCCTTGGAATATCAGAAATTCTGACATTCATCGCGACCTTAAGATACCTTTAGTGACAGATGAAATTCGAAGGCATGCTGAATCACATAAACTTAGGCTGTTAAACCACACAAATGGGGAAATCCCAATTCTTCTAAACACATCAGGTTTAATCAAAAGATTAAACCGTTTTAAACCCCTTGATTTGATTGGACGTTTTAACCAGGAATAGTTTTGTAATAAAAAAAACAAACTTCATAAACCTGTAAATTAATATCAACTTTATACAATATTTAATGAAAAAAGAAAACTGCTAGTTAGTCCTAAGGGACTAGTTGTAGTATTAGTTCCAAAATAAAAAAAACATTACAATTTTTATACTGACTTTTAGTAAAAAAAATTATTATTTAGTAAATTTTTTGCTATTTACATTTTACAAATAATAAAACTTTAACAAATAATTTACAAGTTTTTATTGCTACCTTTAGAAATAACTTTAGAAATTTTTAAAACCGATGTGCAATAATTAGCAAAAAAAATTTACTAATTTTAAAAAGGTAGATATTGAAGAAAATGTTATTTCTAAAAATTAAAACTTATACAGGATGGTTGAAAAGTTCCTGCGCTCGAAATGAAAGAATACTGTTTTTGTTACGAAATATATTTTTTTATTCAATATAATCTCCTAGAAGCTCAATACACTTGTTCCAATGGTCTTCCAATAATTTTATCCCATCCTTATAATGGTTTTCTGGAAGCTCTGCAAAATAACCGTCTACGGCTGCTATGGCCTCTTCATTCGACGAAAAATGCTTTCCACAAAGGAATTGTTTGAGATTTCTGAAGAGATAGTAGTCACTGGGAGACAAATCTTTCCTCACGAATTTTTTAATCCAGCTGATCCAAAAGCTGCAATAATATTCAGAGTTGATAAACAATCTACTCTAAATATTATTGCAGCCTTTTTGAAGATAATCAATCAACAAAATTCCTTTTGCATCCCAAAAAACTGATGCCATAACCTTCTTTGCTGATCGTTGTGACTTCACCTGCTTTGGAGCTGAACAACCAGCTTCAGTCCACTGTAAACGTTCTTGCTTCAATTTAGGATCATGGTGGTAGATCCAAGTCTCATCCATAGTTATAAAACGACGCAAGAAGTCGGTTTTATTCGGCTTAAAACGCTCCAAATTACGCTGAGAAATTTGTTTTCGATCCAGTTTTTGTTGAATTGTTAATGTGTGCGGCACTAACTTTCCAAACAGTTTTTTCATACTTAATTCTTCATGTAAAATATGGAGTACTCGTTCGTCTGAGATGCCTACGGCATTAGTAATTTCACGCTTAGTCAAACTTAGATCTTCACTAACCATATTATGTACCTGCTCAATGATTTCTGCTGTGGTTGCAGTTTTTGGTCGTCCTTCGCGTGGATCGTCTTCAAGGCTGGTACGACCACGTTTAAATTCACCAGCCCAAAATTAAACGGTGCGTTTTGAAGGTGAGGACTCCTTATACACTTCTAACAATTGTTCATTAATTTCCTTTGCTTTTAAACCCTTCAAAACAAAGAATCTAATGACTGCACGATATTCAATTTTTTCCATATTAAAATAAATCAATGACACGTCAACTTCAAATGGCTTTTAAACAAAGAAAGAATTGACAGAATGACTTGCAACTTTGCATGTTTTCTCAGGGCAGTTATACCAACTTGAGAAAAAAAAGTTTGGAGCTAGCAGTGCCATCTCTTGGTGAGCGCAGGAACTTTTCAACCAACCTGTACATACAAACTTGAATTGCCTTAAAATGTTACATAGGTTAAAAAAAGGGGATCGGAAGTGAGGGTACGTTTCACGACCGACTCATGTCCAAAAATAGGACATCCAGATAAAATAGCACTAAAAACTTTTTTAGTTCTAAAAATCAGCCCTTAAAACAATTAAAATTTGACCTTACAATCCAAAAAAACTACTAAAAATATTATTTAAAGCAAAAATTAGCAAATTAAAACAAAATGACAAATACTTTTATGTTTTAAGTATTTTTTAAGCCTTTGAATTTTTTTTTAATTATGTCTAAAATATTTTTTGAAGAAAAAAATAAATAAAAAAATGTTCGATAAACAAAAAATAAATTCCTCTGGTGGGAATTGAACCCACGACCCCCGCACTGATAAGCTAGCACGCTACCAACTAGCCTACCGGGGCGCTCAAGAATTCTTTTTATAAATTAAAATTTTGCTATATTTTACAATTCATTGAGTATACAGCAATTTACAGCGCTTACTAATTTTTTATCATAATTTGATTGTACTAATGTTGAAATATTTAGCAATTTTTTTGCTGATTTTAGCAAACCGATTTTAAATTCCACTTTACAAAAGGTTTACTAAAATTTAGTAGCGGCTACTAGTTCTTTTTTTACTTATTTCATTGTACTACACGTCTGCAGACATGTGGTGCTAAGTTTAGCAAACAAAATACCGCTGGGCTCGAATAAACAAAATTTCCCGTAATAACAGCAAATTTTTCAGTTGAAATTACAGACTTTTTTTTGGTGAGTGTAGAAAAGTCTGGAGTTCCATAAATGTTACGCGTTTAAAGGATCCAGTAGTACAAACATTAGAGGAAGTTTTAACCGATACAGTATTTTTTTTGTGGGAATTTTCACAGTTTTTAGTTAATTTTCTATTTTTTATGAATTTATTACAAATACGATGTTTACATTATTTTTTTTTTATTAAATAAAAGTAACACTTTTTGAGGTTTCTTTAATTGTGATAACATTTATCACACGATTTTAATATTGTGGTTGTGGTTTTTTCGAAAAGTTTTAAATCAAAATTTTTGCTTTCATGACAACTAAGTTATAAATAAAAAAAAATATTAAAAACAATTATAAATAAAAATAAATTTTTAATAAAAAAAAAATAATAATTTTTGTTACCATTTTTTGAATTCCGAAACATGAGATCTTTTTCTCTCCAACAAATTTCATAAAATTCTTAAAAATATTATCTGCTATAGAACATTATTTCTACGAATAAATTTAAAACAATAAATACATATTTTATGCGTGAATGAAATACGAACCACAAAATCTTTAAAAAGAAAACCCAAAGATGTCAGTCAATCATATTTGATAGAAGTGTCCTGACAAATTACTTTTAAAACATTGAATGTCCAGCAATATTGACCGTTACAAAAAACTGAAACAAAATCAAACAATACGATGGGAAAGTTGTTTTTTATGTTTTTGTTTCATTGGTTTTAACAAAAAGGATGCAAATACCTGAATTTAAAAAAAAGGATATTGTATGCAACATATGCTCTATATAAAATTCTTAAGAATAAACAAAAAAACAAAATAACGACTGGTCAAAGTGAGCGGGCAAAAAAAAAACAGCAGAACAACATGAGAAGACTATTGATAAGAGGTCAGTGACTGAAAAAACATGAATTGTAGTTTGAGTGTAGTTCAAAATCATATAACGTTGACCATTAAGAAATTATGAAACAGGACATTACTTTAGCTTAGAGGTTTAAGAAAAAAAGTTGAATTCTCTGCTTTGTGTTGTATTAAAATTAGATCAAAAAAAGAAGTTTGTTTTTTTTTTAACGGTCAGTTTGATAATTCTATTGTTTATTTTGTTTTTGAGAAAATGACCAGTTTTTTGAAATTATAAATTTTTTATTCTAAATCACTAATTGTGTTTTAAAACTTAAACATGCTCTGAAGTTTGGCAGACAGATTTTTTTTCAATTTGATATTTTTTATATAGAGTTAAATGAGTGATTTTCGTTCGATTTGAGATCAACCCAGCAAAACCTTAGTAATACATTGGTATTACTATGCTTATTACCTGCCAATACCTGAACCCCTTAATTACTTTGGAATCTCAAACCTTCCCCTTGCATCACTTCATATCTCAAATTTGTTGTGGTGTAATGGTTAGCGCGTTGGACTGTTACACAGAAGGTTGCGGGTTCGATTTCCTGTGACGGCAATATCAATTAAAAAAAAGTTTTCCCATAGCAACTCTCCATCAGAAGACCAGCAACAACTGTTCTAAGATTTATCATCTCGTGTAATTACAGTGTTGCCATATTATAAACATCTTGCAACATCTTTCAACACATTAATTAGTAGACAGAGTTTTCTCACCGTTACTTCTCTCAAAAAAAAACAAATAAATAAAATTTATTTAAAAACTCATTACCTTAACATGTTACTGGATAAGAAGTTATCTCAGTTCCCGTGCCCTTATAAAAGCAACAGGCTTTGTACTACACTCAGAAAAAAAAGTTAGTAGAAAAATTTGTAAACGGTTTTCAATCAAACTTTACTATTTTTGTACTGATTTTTAGTAAAAAAATTATTATTTAGCAAATCTTTTTGCTACTTACATTTTACAAATTACAGAGTTTTTACAGAATATCTACAAATTTTCGTTGCTAATTTCAGAAATCATCTTACAAATTTTTGAAAACCGATTTGCTAAAATTAACAAAAAAATTACTGATTTTAAAAAAGTCGATATTGAAGGAAATGTTGTTTCTAATAATTTAAACTTACATAGGATTAAAAAAGGGATCGGAAGTGAAGATACCGACTCATGTCTAAAAATAGGACATCCACTTAAAATAGCACTAAAAAGTTTTTTTATTTCTAAAAATCAGCCCTAACAACAATTTAAATTTCACCTTAAAAGTAAAAAAAAAAAAAAATTGACTAAAATATTTTTCAAAACAGAAATTACCAAATTAAAACAAAATGATAAATTCGTTTATGTTTTAACAATTTTTAAGATTTTTAAGCCTTTAATTTTTTTTTTCATTTTGTTTAAAACATCTTTTAAAAAATATAATTAAAATTTTTGATGCTCGATAAAAAAAATATATTTAAAACTTTGTACTAATATTAATAGTATTTAGTAATTTTTTTTGCTGATTTTAGCAAACAGATTTTAAATTCCACTTTACAAAAGGTCTACTAAAATTTAGTAGCGGCTACTAATTTTTCTACTAATTTCATTGTACTACACGTCAGCAGACATGTGTTGCTAAGATTAGCAAAAAATACTGCTGGGCTCAAATTAGCAGAATTTCCCGTAATAACAGCAAAATTTTCAGTTGCCATTACAAACTTTTTTTGGTGAGTGTAGAAAATAAGTGGTTACCTACCTTTATTTCTTCTTACAAACTTTTTACGGGGTAATATACAATAATCATATTTTCTCTAAATTATTTAAATGCAAAGAAATATGATACATTTTTTACTACTTAATGGAGATCTAGCGCCAAAGCCTGCTACATTGTTAACGTAGAAAAAATATTGGCTGGGATTTTCTCGAGTCCTTAAATGAAACGGTTCAAAATTAACCTTATTAGAGAGTTATTACACACTCAAAATAACACATATTTTAAATTTCAGTGTTCAGAAATTTTAAATTTCAAAAGTTTACACATACTCCAAGAAACAGATATAACAAATTTCAGAATCCTAGTCAGAAGGGGTTTGTTCAGGCCATTAAGGTGGAGATTCTCCCCTCTAGTCCTCCCCGTATGGATGTCTAAACATTATGATTTACCATTTAAAGTATGGATTAACTTTAGCGAACATGTATTTCAAATTTCAGGTTGTTAGCCAAAGGGGTTTGGACAGACCGTTAAAGAGGAGACTTTTGACCTTTTTGCCCCTCCGCTCAGGAATTTCCAAAAATACTATTGTACCAAATTTCAACTTCCTGGCAGGCCCTCGAAGGGGATAATTTTCCATTTTTGCCCCTTCCCGTAGGATTTTCAAAAAGAAAACGTCTTAGCTGATGTCTAACAACAGAGGAGGAACTTTCATACACTCACCAAAAAAAGTCTGTAATGGCAACTGAAAATTTTACTGTTATTACGGGAAATTTTGTTAATTTGAGCCCAGCGATATTTTTTGCTAAACTTAGCAACACATGTCTGCTGACGTGCAGTACAATAAAAATAGTAGAAAAAATTAGTTGCCCCTACTAAATTTTAGTAAACTTTTTGTAAAATGGAATTTAAAATCGGTTTGCTAAAATCAGCAAAAAAATTACTAAATATTATTAATATAGTAATATTAATTTTTTTTTTTATCGAGCATCAAAATTTTTTATTGTATTTATTTTTTTCAAAAAATATTTTAGACAAAATTAAAAACAAAAAAATCAAAACCTTAAAAATTGTAAAAACAAATGAATTTATAATTTTTTTTTAATTTGGTAATTTCTGTTTTGAAAAATATTTTAGCCAATTTATTTTTTTTAATTTCTGGGTCAAATTTTAATTCTTTTTAAGGCTGATTTTTAGAACTAAAATAAGTTTTTAGTGCTATTTTGAGTGGATGACCTATTTTTAGACATGAGTCGGTATCTTCACTTCCGATCCCTTTTTTATCTATGTAAGTGTGTAGGTGTAAGTTTTAATTAGAAATAAAATTTTCTGCAATGTTCACTTTTTTAAATTTAGTAAATTTCTTTTGCTAATTTTTGCAACAAAAATTTGTAAACTTTCTGTAAAAATTCTAAAATTTGTAAAATGAAAAATAGCAAAAACATTTTCTAAATAATAGTTTTTTTTTTACTAAAAATTAGTACAAAAATAGTAAAGTGGGATTGAAAACCGTTTACAAATTTTTCTACTAACTTTTTTTCTGAGTGTACCAAATTTCAACTTCTTAGATCTAGCAGTTTGGGCAGGCCGTTAAGAAAAATACTTTTCGCCATTTGAATCCCCGTTTTACCATGTCCCTGGCGAAAATTCAAAATATATTTTTTCAGTGACTTATCCCATACTTCAGAAAATATATATTTTAAATTTCTGGTTTCTATTCAAAGTGGTTTGGCAGACAGTGAATGTGGAGACTTTTACCTTTTTTGTCCCTCACCGTAGGAACTTCCAGTTGGTGGGAGAGAACCTGCCAAATTTCAAGTCGACTACTGGGCTGTGTGATTCAGGGGACTGTTTTTCTCTGTTTACCCCATTTTACTACGTTCTTATATATACAATATTCCTTATTATATCACTGAATCATAGGGTAACCCTGGCAAAACATTTTTTTGAAATTCTAGATTACCAACAGAAAGTGAGATGTCGGGACGTTAAGGGGAAAAATGAAATGATCATGAAACGAAAAAGGAACATCTCACAAAATGTTTATACAGTTCAAACTTTACTAATCTTCAGAAACCCCATCTCAGTCTACACCTTTTTAAGTAGCAGCCTACAAATTTCAAAATCCTATCTTTAGCAGTTTGGGATGCATTTTTTCCTTTTAAACCCATTTATTCACGATTTCATTCGATATTTTTACTAACGTATTTTTATTAAAAGTGTTTTATAATGTTTGTATAAATAGTCTTCAGAATCTGCAAAATGTTTTTAACAATTCAATACCTACCATTCCAACTTCCCCAAATTGATAAACTCCATTTAATTAAAGGAAATTTCACCCATTGGTCAGTTTGACATCGTGTCAGCCATTAATAATAACTAAATAAAGATTTGTATAAAAATCATGATATTTACCCTTAAAATTATTTGCGATACATTAATGTGTGTGTAACCTCGAAATGTTCAAAGATCAACATTCAACAAATTAACTTAAAATTTTTCTACATTTTTTACAAAAATTTTCGGTCATTTATCATTGATACTGGACAAAGTAAATTAAATTTACCCCTAAATAAAATCATTTAAATTTAAGGTGGAAAGTTCATAATTTTGTTTCTCTTGAGATCATACAACAATTAGCTTCACATCATATGGGAGCATCTTTAACAGCAAACAGGCACAAAGATCAAGCAACCATCAACCCTTTTTTTTATATCAAATTGCTGTACTTAGTTTGCCTAACATCTTAATGTCCTGTGAGCTGTGTCCTTTAACATAAGAACAAATGCGACCTTTGTTGTGTAATCTCTCTCAGTAGGAAAGATTAATAAGGGGGAAGTCGAAGCAGCAAAAGTCCCTTTGTTTTTCTTAAAACCGGTTTTAAACTGACCGTTAGATTTTTATTTTGTTTTTTTTATGCTGTAGTATGATTTCCTTTGATTTATAAGTTTAATGAAATTTTTGTAAATGTTGATTTTATTAGCATAAAATTCCATTTGACCGTAACAAAAAAAAAATAAAATTATTGATGTTATTTATATCCTTTCTTTGACAAATGATTTCGTCATTTTTTGTTGCAAAGAAAGGGTTGAGATGCTGCATACATCTTCTTTGCGTGTTAAAAGTACTGATTATGCTTGTGAAGATTATAATCAGCTTTCGTCTGTTGCCTTATTTTTTTTCAATTCTTTGTAGATTTATTGTTGTTGCTGTTATTGCTTAAAGGCATTTGATATCCTGCGGAGGATCAATTTACCTTTAGTTTTTGTAACATGCGGTAGACTTAGGATCATTTGCATAATAAGGCGTGTAGATTTCTTTTTGATACAAAATTTCAACACACTGAATCCTGAGCAATCGTCTGTTTAATGTAAATATTTTTGTAATTTTCTGGTTTTATATCATGTTCACTTAGATATTGAAAAAAATATTTAATTTATTTTAAAAATAATTTAATTGAAATTTGAATCGAACTTAAATTATTTAAATCCGAAGCAAAAATAATATTATTTTTAAAAAGATTTTAAGTTTAGATTAAGTTAGTAATATTTAGGACGAGTTTTTAGGATGTGAGTTAAACTTGGTTTAGTTAAAACGAAAAGGGATTTTGTCTGCTATTTCCAAGATTATTAACAGAAAATTTGTCGGAACAACTTCTTGTTACATACAGTTTTGGTCTTCATTGAAATAAAACAAATTAAAACAAATTTCAAAATCAGTATTCAAGTTACAAACTGCTATAAACTGAGTTTAAAGATAGATTATCCCCAAAAACTCGGCCTTAGTGTTTAATATCAGTAAATTCACAGAACCCCCATATTTACCAAGTCCCAGACGAAAATCCTAAAATTTACCTCATCCAGGTAACGCGTATTTTAAATTTTGTCTACCCAAAGGGGTTTTGTGCAGGTGGTTAAGGGGGGGATACTTCTCATTTTTAGCCCTCCCCCTAGGAATTTACAGAAATACTGTCTAAGCGGATGTCTACGCTGGGGGAGAAATCTAAATACCAAATAACATATATTCCTAGTTCCAGCGATTTTGTCAGGCCGTCGAGGGATATAATTTTCCTCTTTTGAGTTCCTCATTGTATGTTTTTCAAAGAACTCCCATCTTAGCTGATGTCTACGCTGGTGGAGGAACATTCACACTAAATGATGGCTTTCTAGCTCCAGCGTTTTGGGCAGACCGTTTAAGAGGAAGAATTTTCACCATTTAAAACAAATTGTTAACATGTCCTTGTCAAAAATTTCAAAATGCATCTTATCCCTTAGTTAGCCCATACTTTATGGAACGCATATCAGGTTTCTAGCCAAAGGGGTTGGCCTGCCCTTTAAGGACAGATTTTTCTATAAATACTCTTTGCGTGCAAATGGACTTCACATTCGTGCTTTTTATTCCAAAATGATACTAGAACCAAAATTTCATAACAAAATACCTCGTATTTCGACTTCAGTGGTTAAAGGGTTAAGTTATCATTTCAGAATTTGATGTTTAAAAAATTCAAAATTACCTTTAATCATTTTGAGAACATTTGTAAAACAAAATAAAAAATATTTATTTATAAATTTAAAATAAAAAAAATTATAAAATATATAAATTGTAATGCATTTAAAGCAAAATATTCATTAAAATATACCAAAAAACTGTTACATACGAAGTATTCACTAAAAATATTTTTTTATACTTTATATTAGAGACATCTGGACGGATAATTAATATAATAAGTATACGCTCAGAGGTACTGACTGATTACACGGTACACTACGAAATAAAATTACGGGGTTCCGGCAATGTATTCTGGTAGAGGAGACAAAAAAATATACGTTTGTCGTCGTTTTAAAAAATCACATTGAAATTTTATTTTTTGGTGGGGGTGGGGTTAAAGTTTTCCGCTGTTGTCCTGTTCGTAGAGCATATCGGTATATGAAGCTTTGTGTTATTTACATCTGAGGTGGAAGGTATGTTCAGCAACTTTGTAAAAAATATTAACGCAAATAATTTTTTGGAATATATTAACCTTCTAACTTCCCCACATAATGGTAATTTTTGGCTCTATTCTAACAAGTCGTAACAAACGTCTCCGAAAAGGGGGAGGGCGGGAAAGAAATGTTGTACAAAAATGTTGTCCACAAAATTTTACTACATATGTCACAACACACCGAGCCCAAAAGTTAACACAAACACCAAAAACCAGTATAATTCAAGATTTATAAAGGTTCATTTAGTTATTATTCACATATGTAGGTGTACACTCACCAAAAAAAAGTCTGTAATGGCAACTGAAAATTTTGCTGTTATTACGGGAAATTTTGCTAATTTGAGCCCAGCGGTAATTTTTGCTAATCTTAGCAACACATATCTGCTGACGTGTAGTACAATAAAATTAGTAGCCGCTACTAAATTTTAGTAAATTTTTGCAAAGTGGAATTTAAAACCTGTTTGCTAAAATCAGCAAAAAGAATTACTAAAAATTTTTTTTATTTTAATTATTTTTTTTCAAAAAATATTTTAGACAAAATTAAAAAAAAATCAAAGGCTTAAAAACCTTAAAAGTTGTTAAAACATAAACGAATATATTATTTTGTTTTAATTTGGTAATTTCAGTTTTGAAAAATATTTTAGTAAATTTTTTTTACTTCTAAGATAAAATTTTAATTGTTTTTAGGACTGATTTTTAGAACTAAAAAACTTTTTAGTGCTATTTTAAATGGATGTCGGTATATTCACTTCCGATCCTTTTTTTATACATGTAACATTTTACGGCAATTTAAGTTTGTAGGTACAATTTTAGCAAATCGGTTTTCAAAAATTTGTAAAATGATTTCTAAATTAGCAACAAAAATTTGAAAATATTCTGTAATTTGTAAAATGTAAATAGCAAAAAGATTTGCTAAATAATATTTTTTTTACTAAAAATCAGTACAAAAAGAGTAAAGTGGGATTGAAAACCGTTTACAAATATTTCTACTAACTTTTTTTCTGAGTGTAGGGACTCCTGCTCAAAATATTCTTCATTATTACTTTGTTAAGGCGGCCATACAATACGTTCTTTTCTGGTAGTTTTAACCTGTAAAACTGTACGGTTAAATACGAAAAACGACCATATCCACACACAAGATATTGTTTACTCCAGTTCATGTCAAAAACACAAAACAAAAAATATTTACGTGGACGCAAGCAAATTTTCGTCGACTTGTTCATACACTCACCAAAAAAAGTCTGTAATGGCAACTGAAAATTTTGCTGTTATTACGGGAAATTCTGCTAATTTGAGCCCAGCGGTACAATGAAATTAGTAGAAAAATTAGTAGCCGGTACTAAATTTTAGTAGACATTTTGCAAAGTGGAATTTAAATTCTGTTTGCTAAAATCAGCAAAAAAAATACTAAATATTATTAATATTATTAAAAAGCTTTGAATTTATTTTTCTTATCAAGCATCCAAAATTTTGATTGTATTTTTTAGATAACGAATTAATCTTTTTTTTTTTTAATTTGGTAATTTCTGTTTTGAAAAATATTTTAGTTATTTTTTTTTTTTTTTACTTTTAAGGTTAAATTTTAATTGTTTTAGGGCTGATTTTTAGAACTAAAAAACCTTTTTAGTGCTATTTTAAGAGAATGTCCTCCTTTTAGACATCAGTCGGTATCTTCACTTCCGATTCCTTTTTTAATATATGTAACATTTTAAGGAAATTTAAGTTTGTAGGTGTAAGTTTTAATTAGAAATAACATTAATTAGTAATATTTTTTGCTAATTTTAGCAAATCGGTTTTCAAAAATTTGTAAAATGATTTCTGAAATTAGCAACAAAAATTTGTAAATATTCTGTAAAAATTCTGTAATTTGTAAAATGTAAATAGCAAAAAGATTTGCTAAATAATAATTTTTTACTAAAAATCAGTACAAAAATAGTAGAGTGCGATTGAAAACCGTTTACAAATTTTTCTATTAACTTTTTTTTCTAAGTGTATGCAAAAGCTTACACACAGAAACAATTGTACACACATACACACTCATAGCATGTAATAGATTTTGCATATGAACTCGTCGACGAAAATTTGCTTACGACCACGTTTTCCTTCATAACTCAGGAACCAAATGAGTCTCTACCTCAAAATTTTGTCACAAATGTGGAGGCCTTAGTTTTTAAAATATATTTTTTCAGTTTTAAAAAAATTTGATTTAGAGATATGGGTCTTTGAAGATTAAACTTAAAAAATGACCTTTAACCTTATAACACAAAAAAACTTTTGGGACGCTATTTTGAAGGTAATGTTTTCACTTTTAAAATGGTACCAATGGGAAAATACTATAGTATAGTTAAGAAGTTATGGGCGACTTTGTATGGGCATTTTTTTGATATTTTGACATTTTTGCCAATTTTCATAACGTTATATTTCGAAAACCGAAAGGGTTTGGGGTCGAAAGGTTATTTGTGGTGAATTTCATTAAAATCGGAGATGACAAATTCAAATACTGTGCGGTTTGAGTTGGAATTGCTCAATAATTATTTAAAATTTTTAAAAAATTACTAATATATTTTTTGAGCTTAAAGTTCGTTTTTTACAAAAAAAAAAAAATATTATTTATTTATTAATATTTCTGAAGATGCTACACAATGAAGTAGCGAAATATTGAAAAATAAATAATATTTTTTATAAAAAACAAACCTTAACCCCAAAAAATAAATTAGTTATTAAAAAGAAAAAGGTTAAATAAAAGATTAAAATTTTCTAAAAATGTTTTTAAATCTTTCAAAGCCGTCCAATATGTTTTAAGATTATACAAAATTTGTATGTTTATGTTGATCTGTTATTTTGGTAAATAAATGGTATTAAATAGGCTTTTAGATCATATAATATATAGTTTATTGTTTTTAAATGTTGTATTTTGTGTGGTTGTGAGCCGGCTAAATTGTTCAAATATTTAATCACAGAAATTTTAAAATCTATTGTCAATTTGTATTCAGTTTAGAGTTTATTTAGCTAACTCACACAGGTTCTAATTTGAATTTATTTAATTTGTATATTTTCTTTTAAAACAAAAATATTAGTGTTTCCAATTGTATTACTTTTTTTTTTTAATTAAAATTTTTAGATTCAAATACCACATTAACCGGAATCCCAAAAAATTCATATTATAAGTTTATTTTTATCAAAATATATGTATTTCAAATTGAAAATATTTAATTAACAATTTTACTTATATAGACATTCAAAGTAGTTATAGTAGTTAAAAAGTAAGAATTTATCAAAATGCTGCCAAGTCTTGGCAAATCTTGCCTTTTCTCTTTTAAATGTAAAAGAAAAATATTTGTCATACAAATATTTTAAAATTTTGTATTTGTAATTTGACAAACAAATAAACTAGTAAATGTAGAACAGGACATACAATATAATTGCTATATTTCACGTTCCCTTAAAGTCAAGAAGTATCGGATGTAGAGATATGAAAACCAAAGCTTTTTTTATAAAAAAAATAGACAAAACTGCCCAAAAATGACAATTGAAATTAAAAAAAAAAATCCGAAATAAAGAAACACAATTTAAAATAAAAAAAAATTACAAATAAAATTCAAAAATTCGCAATTAAAATTAATTAAAATTACAAAATACCAAACACAATTAAAAAAATTATTGAAATTCAACAAATATTTATTTTATTTAATTTGTTTTTTTTTTTTTTTGAATTTGAATTGATGCTTTTGGAGTCATTCCAAAAGTTTTTGAAACAATCTAATCTTTTTTTGAGTCAAAATTTGCACGTGGCTATGCTGTTTTTTTTTTTTTTAATTTTATGTAGTTCACGGCGGCGTTGTGCAAAATGGTTCCATTTTTTGGGGCAAAATTTCATAATGAAAATTAACCCTTAAAATATAATGAAAAATTACCCCAACCAAATGAAAATTAGCCCCAAACTTTATTTGATTGAGGCTTTTTTTCTTCATTATATAAAATAAGACCAATTTTAAGAAATAAAGAATGACACCATATATGATGAAGTAAAAAATGATCCCAAAATATGCCAAGCACGCAAATGTTGCTTATGCACAGCATTATACGGATTTATGTTGCATGGCATCAATAGCATCCCTATGTACTCCCTTTAAACCTTAAAGTAACTTCGGCCAACCCAAATTGAAATAATTTAAAGAATATTTTAAAGCTGTAAATTTTGTTTTAAATGCTTCAAAAAGGTCAAAAAATTTAAGTTTGGAAATTGCCAGATTTTAAAAAAAAAAAATTCCAAATACAGCTGCTGTCAAAATAATAGCACCACCAAAATAAAAATAAATAAACTTCATTTGGCAATTCTGTTTTTTGCATTTTGGTTTTTGTCTGTAGCTTCGCAGTTTTGTTACAAATAGTATGTGTTGACTCTGAGTAAATAATTTCCAGCTAAACTAAAGAGTGTATTTTCAGAAATATGGAGAACAGCATAATGAGTCGTAAAAAGACCTGTCAGAATAATAGCACCAATTTTCTAAGTTCTGTTAAAAACCCACGTGAAGCAGAAGTATTTGCATTATATTGTAAACAATGGGTCATGCTAAGCACTGTACTTTTGAGAAACGTGATCTCATTAAAAACTAATTTCAGAATGAAAAACATACTCCCAAGTAAGAGATATTATTGGCTGTTCAAATAAAATGATAAGAAACGCAATAACCTACAAGTTCAAAGCCGAAAATCGTGGAAGGAAAACGGTCACTCCACCTTTAATGGTCAATCGCATAGTACGGCAAATCAAAAAAGCACCGTTTATGTCGGCTGTAGAAGTAAAAAATTAATAAAATCTGCCGGTAAACATTAAAACTATATGCCGGAGACTAAGAGAACATGACCTCAAAGCTCATAGTCCAAGAAAAGTTCCACTCTTGACAAAGAAGCATCTGGCAAAAAGATTATTATTTGCTAAGAACCACCTTGACTGGTCAATTGAAAAGTGGCGCAATATTCTTTGGACTGATGAGTCCAAAATAGTCTTATTCGGTGGTAAGGGTTCTCGATCATATGTAAGAAGACCACCTAACTCTGAATATAACCCAAAATTTACCGCAAAGACAGTCAAGTACAGAGGTGCCAGTATCATGGTGTGGGGATGTTTTTCGTACTATGGAGTTGGACCTATTCATCGTATAAATACCTTCATGGATGCATCCGAATACGTCAGAATACTCGAAGAAATTATGCTTCCATATGCATCCGAGGAAATGCCACTGATTTGGGTCATGCAACAAGATAATGACCCAAACACACCAGTAAAAAAGCTAAAAAATGGTGTCAGGACAACCAAATTCCAGTCATGGAGTGGCCTGCTCAGTCGCCAGTTTTAAACCCTATTGAAAATTTATGGGCTGAATTTAAAAAAAAAGTATCCAAAATCAAAGCGACCAATAATAATGATCTGTGGAGTACAATTGAACAGGCCTGGTATTCCATTCCTATAGAAAGGTGTCAGCATTTGGTTGACTCCGTGGGGAGACGATGCTCAGCCGTTATTTCCAACAAGGGAAACGCAACTAAATACTAATGTGTGCCAATATGTAAGGATAATTCAACAGAAAACTACTCGTATTACAAAAATTAAATCAAATTTTTTATATATACTTTCAGCTAAATATGAGCAGTGCTATTATTTTGACAGACAATTTTTCTACTTTTTAAGAGAAAGTCGATTTTTTTTATAATAACATGAACTTAAGTGATCACTTTTTCTTTTGTAAAATTTTTTACATTTATCAGCCATTTAATTAAAAAATATTTTAATAGTTTTTTTGAATAAATCTGTTTTTATAACTTTTATAAAATGAGCAATATAGGTGGTGCTATTATTTTGACAGCAGCTGTATATTTGCCCCCCCCCCCTCCCACGAAACAAAATCCTGGGCACGCCACTAATTATATTCTTTTTATTAATTTTTTTTAATATAAAGAAACATGAAAATTTTTGTTAATAAATTATACACTCAGAAAAAAAAGTTAGTAGAAAAATTTGTAAACGGTTTTCAATCCCACTTTACTATTTTCGTACTGATTTTTAGTAAAAAAAATATTATTTAGCAAATCTTTTTACAAATTACAGAATTTTTACAGAATATTTACAAATTTTCGTTGCTAATTTCAGAAATCATTTTACAAATTTTTGAAAACCGATTTGCTAACATTAGCAAAAAAATATTACTAATTTTAAAAAAGTCGATATTGAAGGAAATGTTATTTCTAATAATTAAAACTTATACATACAAACTTAAATTGCCCTAAAATGTTACATAGGATTAAAAAAGGGATCAGAAGTGAAGATACCGACTCATGTCTAAAAAGAGGAAATCCACTTAAAATAGCACTAAAAAGGGTTTTTTATTTCTAAAAATCCGCCCTAAAAACAATTAAATTTAACCTTAAAAGTAAAAAAAAAAATTACTAAAATATTTTTCAAAAAAAAAATTACCAAATTAAAACAAAATGATAAATTCTTTATCAACTTTTGAAATTTTTAAGCCTTTGATTTTTTTTTCATTTTGTATAAAATATTTTTTAAAAAATATAATCAAAATTTTTGATGCTCGATAAAAAAATATATCTAAAACTTTGTACCAATAATAATAGTATTTAGTATTTTTTTTGCTGATTTTAGCAAACAGATTTTAAATTCCACTTTACAAAAAGTCTACTCAAATTTAGTAGCGGCTACTAATTTTTCTACTAATTTCATTGTACTACACGTCAGCAGACATGTGTTGCTAAGATAAGCAAAAAATACCGCTGGGCTCAAATTAGCAGAATTTCCCGTAATAACAGCAAAATTTTCAGTTGCCATTACAGACTTTTTTGGTGAGTGTAGAGAATAAAAATTTAAAAAATTCCATCCATCCAGCCAGCCTGCTGCCTGGATGGATCAGTAAAAACTCATTATATTCTTAGTGGTGTAGGGTATTAAAAATTTGCATTATATTTAATACAATTAGACAAAAATAATTTACTCAAAGTTCGTACACATTGCAGTTAATTGTTCACTGTATTAAAAATAAATTTTACATTTTTGGAAATTAAAACTGAAATTGTTTGTAAATACTCCTCTTTATACTTGATGTTTGCAGCTGTTTAGAGGAAAATGTATTTTTTGTTTAAAATTTTTAAAATGTTTTACTTTTTATTTTTAACAAATTTTTAATAGACAACAAAATCTAAAACTTTAAGTCCTCTTCAAAACACTGCGGGATCTCAAAATATTTCGATAAGTTTCTAATAAAACTACGTTTAAGCTTTTAGATAAAAATCATAAATTATAAAAAAAAAAATATGTATTAAGATAGGAAACTTCTTAAATATACATATGTAGAATCCTAGAACAATTATTACATACATTTGCATTGAAACAAACATCACATAACTAACTAAATATAAATGATGACCCTACAAAAGGAACTTATCCTGTTTATGAACATGACAGTTACTTTGCTAAAAGAAACAACACGACAACGATGACGATGCACAGCAAATGACAAAAACTTAAAACTGGACACATAAATAAGCGAAGAAAAAACTATATTGAAATGGGAATTTTAAATGAAAATGCAAATTAGGTACAACTTAAAAGTTGAATTTTCTCTTTTTTGCATTTGTACCGCACTGACCCCTTCCCTTGTCCCATGTTGTACGTTTTATCTATGCATGGGACAATCAAAAACAGAGCAAACTGTTTGCAATGACCAGCTAAAGGTAGTTTAATGGTAACTGCGATTCAAACAATATTAAGGAAATAAATTACGAGTTCAACAACAAAGAAATTTTGTCAAAGAAGAAAAAAAAAAGAGGACGTTACGAATGACAATTGAATTAATTTTCATATTAATGTTAATCTCGCTTGACCATTGTCCATTCTAGCCCATTTCAATATTAAGAAGACAATTTTAAGATGGACACAAGGATGAAAATGTTTAACAAAAACACCCTTAAGAAAAAGGAATAAAGAAGAAAAACATGTAGCAAAACATGATCTTTGCTCTGCACAATAATGATGCCCTATTTTTAGTGCCAGAAAAATGAGGGTTGATTTTTAATTTGCCTAAAGAAGTTCAAACACATTTATATGTTGATCTTAAACCCGTTACGATCTTTATACAGGACATCACTTATACACTCACATGCATGCATATCTTATCATTTAAACGTTTGCTCTCATTATAATGAGTATGATGAGGTGATCCTTCTGTGGACCTTTGTTCCCTTTACCTTTAAGCTTAATTAAAAATAAAAACGAAGAAATAAAATGTATGCAAAAAAAAAAAAAAAAAGGTAGTGGTCATCCTAATTTGAATATTTACTGGGCTGGGTGACCATAACGAAATATTTCTATGCATTCGATTGTATGAAATTTTTAACCCTTTTTTTATTTTAAAATTTTTGGATATTTGAGAAGATAAGTAAATAGAATTGGGTCTGTTTTTTATGGCCTTTGGCTGGTAAACATCACATTTTCACATCCTTAGTATTACACGCTTGACCAACAAGCAACCTTAAGAGTAAGAACAGGGTTTACTACTTACATTAAAGCATCTTCTTACAAATGTTATTCTCGCAGTTTTACTTTTTGCCTGTGGATTTTGAACTCATAATTCATTACTGTAGTATTGGAGATAGGAAAGAATAATAAAATATGGTCAATTATTGTTTATATTTAATGCATTGCATGCAATGTTTGAACTAGTTTTGGCGCGTATTATATTTATACTATAATATCTGGTTATGGTTATAAAACGGTTATTTCATTGTGATATATATGGGCATAAAAGTAGCGTATAATTATTTGGGAAACTGCTTTTGCATCTGTGAAAAATTAATTGGATAATTATTTAGAGGATATTTGAAAAATGTATTTGACAAGAAAGCACCGTTGATGGGTTCTCCGCGAATGCAGTAAAGTTTGGAGTCGCATATTTGTGTGGGGTAAAAACAATTACACAATTGTTAGTTTTTAAGGGAAGTAGAAGAAAATTATATAATAGTGTTTTTTTTCAAGTTTAAGGGGTTCGCGGGATTTTTTCTGGATATTTTGATAATCTTTTTCATTCAGATTCTATCTGACGTTTTCGAAAGCCATTTTTGATCCATGGGTCCAAAACGTAGGTACACTAAAAAAAAGACATGAACTAAAATGTTATTAAAAATTTCCTTCCAAATAGTTTATAAATTGTTCTCAATTTACGTAAAATTTTATTAGAAAATTTTTCTTAAAAAGAATAAAAATTCCTAAGTTTCAGTAAAAACGAAATAGTTTATATACTCAGAAATAGTTTATATTTTTCCTTAGTAATATTTCTTGAATTTAGGAAAAAAAATAAGTAAATTAAATAAAAATTTATTAATTATAAGAAAAAACATCTTAGTTTTAAGAAAATTGCATACTCAAATGTAATCAAATTAAATTTAGTTAAAAAAAAAATAAAAAGACATAATTTACTTCCATTTGTGTCCAACTTAAATCAAGAAAGTACTTGAACTTAATGTGTGATCATTTTTTGTTCGCGAGTTGTAAAATTAACTAAATTTTGGAAAGCCATTTCCAAATTCAGTTTTTAAGTATACCACTTTCTAATTTTGAAGAATTGTTTTTTAAAAATTAGTTCAGACAGTTAAAAACTAAAAGTAATAAATTTTTTCCTATATAATAATAAAAATTTACTTGATTTTAGATACTGATTAACTATTTCTAAAAAAATTTTTCATTCAACTTAGTTCAGATAAATTTTAAAAATTTTAATAAAATATTGTTTTTTTTTCAAGTAAAAGTTTTCTAATATATATAAAAAATAATAAAATTTGCTATAGGATTTTTTTGTTGGAAAACGTTTAAATTATTTTCAATATTCTATGCAAAAAAAACAATCAATTAAAAACAAACCAGTTAGTTTGTCTAATTTTCACGAAAAAATATTATTAAATAAAATAAATTAAAGTAACCATTTAAAAAAACTATTGTGCATGATTGTAATTTTTGGTTCGTGACCGTGCGTGAGCGTGAGTCAAAAATCTCTCACATGCCCATTTCTAATATTAACAGTCTTAAATATTGAACTTAAAAAAGCTTAAAATATATTTTAAAATTTCGTTAGCAAAGGGTAAAAAATTTCGAATTTGTGTTTTTATGTAATAAATTAGTTTGTTTATATAATACAAAATATCCCAGTCACATTTTATACATTACGGCATAATGGCTTTCCTACAATGGACGTAGCGCTTATTAAACTTTATATGTATCGAACGATTATTTTTCACTTGATAATAAAAAAGTTTAAATTTGTATATGTCAAATAAAGTTTAAGCTAAAAATCCCATAAAATAAATTTATGACTTTTCCAATAATACCAAGATATGTAACTGTAATATTTTGTATTTTTGCAACAATTTCCTTAAATTAATTTATTTAAGAAGACAAAGGACCCCCGGTGTTCCTTAGCCATATAAGCCGTGTGTCACTTAGGGCGTCCCTTTTTGTAGTTCTCTCAAGCAGAACCGATAATTAACCGTTAATTAACTAAGAAAAGGATATCCTGCAGTACAATTTTTTATTTGTTTACCTTTTTGTTAATGAAATTTAATTTATATTTTAAATACCTGTAATTAGTATAATTCAATTTAGTTTTAAGACAAAATTTTATAGAAAAAAGCTTGTTAAGAGCAGTGTCCTCACAAAGCGGAAGTACCTTTACCATAAAAGCAGGATAAGGATAATTTTCACTTAAAAGAAATGCTATTTATCTTGCTGTTAGAAAATATTTTCTTATTTTTAGGGAGTTAAGTACTAGTTTTTAGTAAAAAAAATTATCTCATGAACTTAAAAAAAAAAATAAAATTTTAAAACCAAGGAAACATTTCCTAACTGTAAAATTTTAGATGATGTATGAACTACTTAGGAGGAAATTTTACTGTTTTCTAGTAAAATTTTTCTATAATTTAGAAATATTCAATTTTTTTAAGCTAAAGATCTTTTTTTTATAAAATTTCTTATTTTATTTTCGATATTTCGCTAACAATTTGTTAGCATCTTCAGGAAAACAAAATTTTAATATTTATAAAAAAGTTGACCAAGTTGTGAGCGAAATATCGAAAATAAAATAAGAAATTTTATAAAAAAAGATCTTTAGCTTAAAAAAATTGAATATTAATATTAAAATAAGATCGAATAAAGATATGTATATTATTTTTATAATTTAGAAATTTTGACCAAATTTTAAGTAAAACTTGTTTCTTAATTTCAAGGAAAATTTTATTCAATATTGGTAAAAAGTGGCGCCGTTTTCATTTAAATTTTATCTCTAAATAAGTTATTTTTTTTTTAATTCTAGTTCATTATTATTTTGAGTGTAATATGCATATCAAAATTGTATCTTTCTTAGGTACTTTAGACCTTTCGCCTCTACTGGAATCATATGTCCCAGCAATGTTTCTTACATCATACTTTAATGACGTAAAAAAACCGAATGGAGCTCTGAAAGACTATTACATATCGGATATTGAGGCTTGTGTAAAGAAAACGTTTTCGGAGGCTGGAAGCGAAAATCCTTCCCAATCAATAGATGAGTACATGACGAAATTCAAGGGCCGTTCTTCGCTAAAGCAATATATTCCAATGCAGCTTACAAAACGTGGAGTGAGAATGTGGCTGCGATACAATTTATAGCTTTCAGATCGCACTAACCACAGAATCGAATAGCTAAAAAATATTTTTTCATATGTTTTGGATGATATTTCATACCAACGAAAAAAAAAAACGTTTAATATGTCATCGATCAATCCTTCCTTAGAAGTTCCAAAATATTCGAAATTGATAAAATTCCTTGGCTACAGGTTCCTTATATTAAATGGGACATAACCCATTGGTTTAAAAAAAAAGAAAAAAATGGAAAATTTTTGTTCTGTTTCACACCTTAATTTAAGTTATTTTAATTGGATTTTAAAAATGTTTGCATATTTGTAATCAGAGTACTAAAATTATTTAGAAATGATGTGCTACACGATATAAATAAGCAATTTGAAAAAAAAATTGATCATTCACTCAAAATAATATTTGAAAAATGATCCGTACACTTAAAATAGTTTTTAAGTTAAAATAACTTTTCATTTAAATCAAATGGTTTTTGTGACATATTTTTAAATATTCTTCAAATAACTGACATATCATTAAAAACAAATGATTATTCAGTTAAAAAAATTTACAAAAAAAATCATTCTTTGAAATTGCTTCGGGTTTTTGTATTTTTATTTGTTTTCTTATCTACAAAATGTATATTCATACAGTCTATAAACACATTTTGAAATGCCCTTATGTTTGTATGTATGTGTTTAAGTTCTGGTAATTAAAATAATTTTGTATGTAAATTTTTTAATTTTTTTTTTTTTTTGAAACAGACAGCAATCAAAATTTAAGTTATTTTAAGAATTTAAGAATAAATTCCATTTTGTGGGTAAGTTTTTATTAAATTTCAAACAAATGGAAAAATAAATGAAACTGAAAAAATCGGTAAATGAGAGTAAATCATTTTGAACAAATGTTTAAAAAAGTAAAAAAAAAAAAAAATATTTCTTTGAAAAATAAATATATGTTCCTCTATTTTTAACCGAACTGAATTTTTTTTATTAAACTACAAATGGTAAACTACATAATATACTGAGTGTACATTTGTTTTTAAATAATTAAGATGGTGTTTTCAGATCACGTTTTCCCTCGGACAAACGAATATCCAATAAAAAAATACATGCAATATAAAAACAATATACATGTAGTCACTTATTCGTCTCGCGACAAACGTCTTAAGGAAACACTAAGTAAATAGTTAGAATACAAAGATATATATTTATAACTTTTTCCTTTGACATTTATTTAAAAAATAAATTACATATAAAGACCAATTTTCTGTTAAAGTTAATAGTGTTAAAAAAACTGTTTTTATTTTTTTTATAATTTATTGGCTGATAGTTATAATAACGAAATTAAATCAAAAGTTGTTTAATTTTACACATTTTTTAGTTAATTTTTATCACAGTAAAATAAACGAAATATCAGTTATTTTTGCGGATTTTATAGTTGATTAGTTGTCAGTTAAAAGAAATAAATAAAGGAAATATAATTTATTTTTACGGATTTGTGGTTAGTTTGTTTACAGAAAAATATATTGAAAATCATTTGATTTTTACGGTTATTGCAAATAAATTTATTAACATTTAAAAACAAATGAAAAGTGCTTTTGATTTAAATGCAAAGTAAGTAGACCAGTTTTCAAGTAAATTTACATTTATTTTAAATTACATTTTCAGTTATTGTAATAAAAAATACAATTTATTTTGAGTGTACTGTCGCTGTTACTTTTGTATGGAATTTATTTAGAAATTTTTACCGTTGGGATATATATGAACCCTTTTTATACCCTTCACCACAGGTGGAAGGGTATATATAAGTTTGTCATTCCGTTTGTAATTTCTACAATATTGATCTTATACCCTATAAAGTATATATATTCTGGGTCCTTATGAAGAGCGACGTTGATTTAACGATGTCCGTCTGTCCGTCTGTGTGTTGAAATGGGTTTTCCGAAGACCCCAGACATGATGAGGACTTGATTGTTGTATATTTCTGTTACATGTGATCCATTTCTATTTGCTTTTAAAAATCAGCCAGATCGGTTGATAAATGGCTGAGATATTAGCAAAATCCCTTTGCTTTTATATGTCTGTTGAATATTACGCAGAACAAAACATCACCTTTTATACACAAACAACAAGCCAATACAAAGATGTGTAATTTAAATAAAAATCAAACAAATCCCTAGTGGACGAAACCTGTTTATTTAATTCTATTAACGATGATTCCACATGACCATAATAGCTCAGTTGTCTAAACGCTATGTCACAAATGCTTTTTTTTCTCTAAGGCCGCGGGTTCGAATCCTACACCCGGTCAATTCACTTTTTTTCTGTACAATTTTTTTTTTATTTTCTTAAGACTTTTTTTTCGTTTTTTTTTTTAACATTTAATAATTAATCTAAATAAAATTTTATATTAATTTTAATTAAATAATTCATATATAGGCTAAAAACATCAAAATTTTTATAAAAGCCCTCTGATACAAACAAAATACAAACGATTTTAATTCTATTTTTTGCTCCGATTTAAAAGAATTTATAAACAGATTTTTAAACCATTTTATGTCTCATATATTAAGAAAATTTCATACATAATTTCCCTTTGAGTGCAACTATTTTAGGTCATAACTTATAATAATTTATAAAAAAAAAAATTTATAAACTATTTTCCTTCAAATTTTTAAAATTAAGCTAAAGAAATTAAAAATATTTTTTAATAAAAAAGCGAAATAAAATCCCAAATGCAAATTTGCCAGCTAAATCAAACGTTTTTGTAGAAATAAAATACATACAGTTCTAGTGATTTCTTTTAACGATTTGTTGAAATTCTTTTCTTTCACCTCTTCATCTTTTATACACAAACAACAAACACATACAACGATTTGTCATTTAAATAAAATCCAAACAAATCTCTAATGAACGTAAACTGTTTATTTAATTATATTAACGATGATTCCGCATGACCTCGATAGCTCAGTTGTCTAAACGCTATGTCACAAATGTTTTTTTTTTCTCTAAGGCCGCGGGTTTGATTCCCCGTCTATTCAAATTTTTTTTGTACAATTTTTTTATATTTTCTTAAGACTTTTTTTTTGTTTTTTTTAACATTAAATAATTAATTTAAATAAAATTTTAAATTAATAATTGAATAATCTATAAATAGGCTAAAAACATCAAAATTTTTATAAAAACCCTCTGATACAAACGGTTTTATTTCTATTTTTTGCTCCGATTTAAAAGAATTTATAAAAATATTTTTAAACCATTTTATTTCTCATATATTATTTTATTTCTCATATATTATTTTAGAGCTGTAATATGACCTATGGATACGTCTTATATAGCAAAAGATCGAAAATCTTTAGTATAACATATTTGCTAAAAAAAAACTCGGAAATATCAGTTCAGATACAAAAAAGTCCATAAATTTTTTTTAAATACCTATTTTCTGGAACCATAAATCTTACCGAGTCCAAGTTTTATTACCAAACTAAATAGTTAATTTCCTCTTAAAGGCGTCCGTATATAAATTTGTCCATTCCATATATGTCCATATATAAACTTCAGTTTTTCCCAACCATGGTGAAGGGTATATAAGATTCGGCATAGCCGAATTTAGCCGCTCTTACTTGTTTATATAGGAATTTAAAAAAAGTATATTTTTGACTACATATTCATTAGGAAATTTTGGGTTAATTAACTCGAATCCAAAACAAAAAATATTACAGATTTCCCAGCAATTTAGCTTCGACCGTCAAAATGTTAAAACAGTTTCCGGATTCAAGATATATATAAGTCCTCTCAGTTAAGAATTAGACGAAATACATATTATCTTACAATATTTTTCAACATTTATAGGATTTTACAATTTCCTTGTAATAAAATGCCATAAAATTATGATTGTTATGAAATGAATAAAATTTTTATCAGAATCATTACATAAAATATGAAAGTATTCATATGAATTCTGACGCCATTCTACCTGGTGTAATTTTATTTTTGTTTTCAAAAACTATTTAAACAATACAATAAAATTGTTTTATGTGGGTGTAGGTACAAACAAAATAATTTCAGGAAAAAAAAGTGTACAATGAAGCAGGGAATACAATAAAGAAAATAAAAACATGAACAAGAAAATCATTAAACTCGCGTACAAGACATTCATCTCAAGTTTAAGTACTTGTTGCATTTCCTTTGGTTTATGAACAACCAACAATTTCAACGTCAACAACATCAAGACAAGAATACTAATGCGGAGCTGTGGTGGTAATGGACAGATTGAATGAAGATCATCATTGTCGTAGTCGTCGTCATCGTCATCGTCGTCATCATCAGAAGGCAAGTGGCTAATGATTTTTTTGGTAAGAAGCGGGCATATAATATCAATAAAAACGTGAGAGAGAGAAATAAACTTTGCTTCAATTTCAAATAAATCTTTTCTTTTTTTTCTGTATGATTTTTTTTTTTTTCGTTTTGCTACTTGAGATGTGTGAGATGGTTTGAAATCAAAATTGGTACTGGTTGGTTTTTCAGGTCGTAACAATTTAGTAGCCAGCAAATGGAGTTGCGTAGTGAATGGTGGAGTGTGGAGTATATTTGTGATTTCATTAAATGATTTGCATAAAACATGCTCAAGTCGAGGGTATGGATGGAATTAATGCAAAGAATACTAATTGCTTGAAATGAGGGTTATACTCGTACATCCACATAACATATGATGTTGTTTTATTTATTTATTTGTTTGTTTATACTGCTGGTATTGAGAAAATGCTAAAAGATCATGATGATCTTGAAGGGGGATTTCGTTTTGTTTGGTTTTTGCCAATCCAAAACCATTCACTTTAGTTTATGTTTAAACCAAAAATTTCGAAATCATACACACCTCCTCATATTCAATTATTGTGATCGTGCAGATAATTTAACTCAATTCATTCTGCTCTCAATGCGTAATGTGACAGTTTTTTAATTTGTGGGAATTGTAACAATTGTATTAACAAAATACGAGTGTATTTTATAAAAAAAAACAAAATACATAAAATAAAATTCCACATTTTATGTGCAAAACGTGAGGATGCCTTTTTGCCGGGGAAAAATATACATTAATAAAAGCTATTAAGTTGAAGAAGACAAAACAAATTCAATTTCATTTCATTTATTGTTACTGTTGATTTTTATGTGTTGATATGGATGTTGGTTGATACAGATACTTTTTAACAAACAATGATGGCACAGTGGTAAGAAAGAAATATTTCCGAAATAGTGGAAATCTTACTTTTCAGATATTTTTAATAAATTAATATTCAATTTTTTTAAGCTAAAGATCTTTTTTTTTATAAAATTTCTTATTTTATTTTCGATATTTCGCTATCAATTTGTTAGCATCTTCAGGAAAACAAAATTTTCATAATTATAAAAAAGTTGATAAACAAAAAAATATTTAACATTTAAATATAAATTAAATTTTTAAAAAAATTAAATTAACATTTAAACATTTTAATAAAAAAAAGTACAAATTCGTGCAAACGAAAATCAACACTTGGATTGCAGAGCGCTTGCAATCCTAGTCTTTCAACTAAAAATTAAATGATCAGTTAATAAGATAAGACAACGTCCCCCCGTCCGTGGTCTGGTATTATTCCTATATAACGCCCTGTTACTTTTTCTTCAAAAAATTCTGCTGCTGTGTTGGTGGGATTAACGTAAGGTTACTTGAAAGCGAGCTGAAGCGCGTTAGATTCCAATCTAAGCAATGACGACAATTTTCTTGATTTATTAGAGGTAATAATGAATAATCTAATTTTCTTTATC
Source organism: Eustalomyia histrio (assembly GCA_949748255.1). NCBI lineage: Eukaryota > Metazoa > Arthropoda > Insecta > Diptera > Anthomyiidae > Eustalomyia > Eustalomyia histrio. The sequence continues at coordinate 60,270,900 of OX456525.1, read as the reverse complement.
GGAACAATGTCATATTACAGATGTAAAATTGGTAAAGAAAATGGAGGGGGTAAACATATATTTATTTTAAGGTAACGATGATGAAATTAGGTATTTTATGGAATGTAGTATGTTGTGCAAAACTTGCACATCTTATTCTGATGTTTAAAATAGCGTGTCTATACACGCAGAGGAAAAACATGGTTGGGACAATCATATTCGAAAAGCATCATATATTTTCGATATTATGGTTGTGGCAACCATAGTTATTATACTATGATAAGAAAAAAATATTATTTTACCATAACATGGTCCCTACAGTTATATTATGATCTGAAGCTGGAAAAAAGGTTTTTAAATTTAAGAATATTTCTTAAAGAAATGTTTTTCTGAAAAAAATTTTCAAGTAAAGTTCTTTGATTCTATGAAAATGTTTAAAGAAATATACGTCAAAAAAGTTTTTAAATTCCAAAGACTTTTTTTAATAAAAAAAAATACAGATTCTATGGACTTTTTCTAATAGGAATATTCTTAGATTTTAAGGAAATTTTTGAGATTTTTTGGAAAGTCCATAGAGTCTCAGAATATTTCTTTTAGAAAAAGTCCCTAGAATCAAAGAATATTTCTATTAGAAAAAGTTCTTAAAATATTTCATGATGAAAAGTTGCCGGAATCTAAGTATTTTTCTACGAATATATATGAATTTGTTCTAAGAAACATTTTGCAGAAACGGAGAATTCTACTTTATAGAAAAGTCCATAGAATCTAAAAATATTTACATCAGACAAATTTCTAAAAATCTAGTATTTTGTAGAAGAAATATTTTGCTACAAAACAACTCTACAGACTTTTTCCGTTAAAAAATTATTTTTATTAATATTCGGTCGTTATTTTTAGAAAATTTATTATTGTTTTTATTAACATATTTATATTGAACATTAACATATTTATATTGAATCTTTTTGACAATGAATTTTTTCGACAATGAATTGATTAGTGTAAATTATAATATTATATGTTTCGAAAATAAAACTCCCAGGTGAAAATGATGATATATTTTTATTTTTACATGGGTGACTGAAGTGATACATTTTTTTATGAAAACCAGATAGTATTATGACTGTAAATGTCAAAGTCATGTTTTATTTGATTTATAATTATTTGTTGCTTGTAATTCGCATTTTGTAGTTCGATAATTATAGAATTTTTTCATAGTCAGAATTTTTGTTACCACAGTATGGTTACAGCCAATCATGCTATGAAATAGAATGTGTCAATCATAAAATACTAAAATATTTACTCTAACAATGATGGTAGTGACCATGTTGATGATTAGAAAACCAATAACATAGTTGTGACAACCATACCCGATCGCAGCAAGCACAATATATTAGCAGTGATCATGTTGCAACCATGTTTTTTCTATGCGTGGTCACACTCATTACCAAAGTTTTGCTGGGATCCCCAACAGTGAGTAATAGTTAGTGTTTCCAATTATTTGACCCTGAAAAATGAAAAAGGTTGATTACTCGGTTATTCGGGTCGATTAATCGGAAAAAATGGAATAAATGTATTTCTTTCATCGATAAGAACACATAGAGCTGCTTTTTGATGAAATATCAAGTTAAGTCTATTGCATTGGTTTCTAAAGTAATTCTTTAGCATCCTAAGATTTTCTAAAGAATCACGCCTTATAACATAATCTTGTGTTTTTTAAGAGGAATCTGACGAATCTTTAAAAAGAAAATGTCAGAGTGTTGTAGAAGTAAACCCTTAAAAACGCAGTGTAGATAGTGTTTTACTGAAGTGGGACATTTTGTCAATAAAGTTGGTTTTTATTTTCTTTATATGACATTGTCTAGAATAATAAAAAATGCCTAAAGAAACAAGAGTTGCATTCAAAAAAAAAAAAAAATCAATAACAAAGTCTTAAAAATATGGTATGAATAGTTTTTTGCTAAATTCACAAAGTTGGATAGAACTCTGTTTGTTTTACTAAATGGGTTAAGGTTTAGAGTTAAAGGGGTTATCTATTAAGAATTCAAGTAAGCGAGTTCTTAAATATTTTTGACTAAACAACTTCATTCTACTGAAGTTCCTACGATATCAAAATTTGTTGATAAATCAAATTAGAAACAAAATTTCATGTTATTTTTTAATTTTTATAGAATTTTAAATTACTGTTTTTTAGAAAATACAGTTTTCGAATTTAAAGCAATTTTATATTATTATTTTATAACATAAGTAACGTCATAGTGCTTGCTAGGAATATACCAAGCCACGTGTTTCATTGCTATAAAGAAAAATTTAAATTCTAATAGGTTTTTTTGTTAAAACTCTGCTTACAGGCTCTAGATTTTCTAAAACTTCGCCTACTGATGAGATATATTGTCAGCTAGAAATGCATGTATACTTCAATTTATTGGACATGAAAATATAATTTTATATTATTTTTTTAAAGGTTTAATAATTAAATAAAACTGTCTATCACATTTCCTAAAGTCTATATAACATTTGCTTTGATTCAATCGATTTAAAAATAATTTGATTGTATTTTAGTTAATGTTTTCTTTTACGATTTTCTTGCCAAACTTAAAGAAATTAGAATGTTTTTAAGAAAATGAAAGAAAAATTCATATTTAAAATTAAACCAGTTAATCTACCTATTATAATCGATTATTTGTGTCCAATAATAATTTATTTCGACATAAACTGAAATAGAAATGATTAATCGAGAAATAGGGTAATCGATTAACGTGTAAATAAACCTTAACATTAAAAAATTGTTGTTGGGTAATTACACTGTCCAACAAATTAAGACTTTTTGAATTGAACAGAATAGCGATTCTGAAAGGGTATGTTGAGTAGATCATTTTTGTAGAACAAACTTATGGTCCAGCACGTCTAAGTATTTTTTTACAGTGGGTCAAAGTTTTCATTTTTCGGTCGAATGGAGCATTATACTATATGAAAAAAAAGCTTTAAGTTAATGTCTGAGAGAATTCTTATGGTCAGAGTTGTATTGTGGAATTGTATGAGGATTATTTTTGTGGAAGATCTTAATCCTCTAACTGGTCTCTTTATGGGTCAATTTGACCCTTTTTCGAGAAAATCAAAAAATATCCTTTAAAAAAGGACATTTAAGGATTGAAATATTCTACGAAAATGTTTGCCGGAAAATTTCAGTGGGGGTCACCAAAGACACCAATGTTGTTAATAAAGCTCTTTACGCTTAATTAAAAACGTAAAAACGGCGTCAAGTTCGGCCGGGCCAAACACTGAGTTCTCGCGTCTAGTGACTTACAAATCGGGTGTGATATTTATTAAAATTAATAATAAAAAATAAAAGAAAAAATTCAAGCATAATTGAGCTACTAAGCAGTACATATCGGGTGTGATTTTTACTAAAATTAATACAAAAAAAGAAAAATTAAAGCTTAAATAAGCATGGCGGATTCTGTTTGCAAATTAAGAGATTGGTTTTGTTTTATTTGTGGACATTTTACGCACCATCAAAGCAGAAGAAAGATATTCCCTACAATTGAAGAACCATATTTTCTTTTCTTTGGAATACGATTTTTATCTGAAGCTTGGATACCAAAAACCGTATGTACTACTTGCGAAAGTGGTCTTTTGACCTGGTACAAAGGCGGTACTAAGGCGCTGCCATTTTCTGCGCCTATTACATGGATTGAACCTGAAGATCACAAATCAGATACATGCTATTTCTGCGTAAATTACAAATTTGGTAGAAGCCAAAGGCACTACGCGATAATGACATACGAAGCAACAAATAATGTCATTTTACCAGAAGTGCGCTGTGAAGTTGTTCCGGTGCCTCAACCGCCTACACATACATTTTCAGCCAATATGACAGTCGCCAATACAGAAATAACAGCGGCGGTTGAAAACATATCAGATATAAGTTACTTGCCTCTTGATGGTTTAAACATATGTTCTAATTTGATAGACCAAGCTTATTTTGAAGATCTTGTAAGAGATTTAGGTAGATAGCTGAAATATTATGTTCCAGATTGAAAAACAGGTATTTGATAAAAGCCGATGTAAAAGTTACATTTCCAAGAAACAGGTATTGGGAGAAAGATTCAAACGGAAATCCCAAAGTGTAATGCTTGCTAAATACGTATTTGGCTTGTACAAAAACCTTGACCCATCGGAACATTCACGTCAAGCTAAATACAGGAAAGCATATTAAGTTTAATCTTTAATCCATTGTCATACTACTGCTATTTCCCGATTCCCTTTTACTCGAAAATTTGAAGCAAAACAATAAATATGTACATACTATAATAAACCACTATTAAAACAAAATTATAATTTTTTATAGAAGTTGGCGTGTAATTTTGCCAATTAATCGTAAAGAGCTTTATTAACAAGAATGGTGTTTTTGGTGACCCCCACTGAAATTTTCCGGCAAACATTTTCGTAGAATATTTTAATCCTCAAATGTCCTTTTTAAAGGATATTTTTTGATTTTCTCGAAAAAAGGGTCAAATTGACCTATAAAGAGACCAGTTAGAGGGTTAAGATCTTCCACAAAAATAATCCTCATACAATTCCACAATACAACTATGACCATAAGAATTCTCTCAGACATTAACTTACAGCATTTTTTTCATATAGTATAATGCTCCCTTCGACCGCAAAATGAAAACTTTGACCCACTGTAAAAAAATACTCAGACGTGCTGGACCATAAGTTTGTTCTACAAAAATGATCTACCCTTTCAGAATTATAGGGTCGCTATTCTGTTCCAAAAATGCTGTTGGACAGTGTTATGAAACAAAAAAAAAATATTTTTGATTTTTATTTTTCTTTTATTTATTCAAAAATTGCAAAACAAATTGGCTGCCATAGTCCCCTTTTCATACAGATCGATTTTTGTTGCGTCAATTCTTTTAAAGTTACCTTTATGTTCACACAGAGAAATTTTTGTCTACATTTGGTTTAAAATAAATGCAAAACAAAACGTAGAATAAAAAAACAAAACGAATTGCCGAGAACAAGCAACTCCTTTCTCCTCTCTCCTACAAACTCAAGAGTTGCGCAACAAAAGTTGCTCTGTGTGTAAAGGAACCTAGTTGAAAATTTATAAAAATTATCCAAAAATATTAAAAATCTTGAAAAGATATAATTCAAATTTTCTGTTTTTTATACACCCGCTACCATATGTGATGAGGGTATAAGTCTTAGTCACCATAAAAGTATATACTACATAATATTCACGATCCTTATATAATTTTAAGTCGATCTATCGATGTTCGTCTATATGTCTATCCATCTGTCTGTTGAAATGTCGATAAGGGCGCCCAGATGCAAGTGTATTGAAAATAAGTAAAAACGGTCCAGCGGTTAAAAAGTTATGAGCGAAAATGTGAAGGTATTTTAGTAAAATTTTATAGTAGCGTTTGGCGAACAAAATAATTTCTCATGGTTTTCTACCAGCCACTTAGAGAGTTATGTACAAGCTTTTAAAAATTCATATCCAATACGTACCACTGTTTATAATTTAAACATTTGATTTGTTTTCTTTATAAACTAAATTATTATTCCCAATGTGTTTTATGTCGTTTAGACACTTAAAAACGCTCAAGTGCGTATGATGCAATGTAATCGTATAAGTACAAATAAGTATTTGAAGTTTAAATGACACTAGTCAAACAGAGAAAGATACTTGCAACATACCCAACATAGATTTATAATGATTACAACAATTTAAACAACCTTAAAAACAACAGCAACATTGTATGGATTGTATGGATCTTTCAGAAAAAAAAAGAAAATCGAAACCAACATACATCCTGAAAGAGGTCAAGTCATAAACTTCATTGTGTTTTCTCATCAGGTGCGCTTTTGTTTTATAAACTCTGTCAGGCAGGCAGTTCATAAACATTGATGTTAAACTTTTTCTTACTTACTTAATTTTTTTGTGTGAAATATGAAACCTTTTGTGAATTCATGATCATCCTCTTACTCTTGAGTTTATACGAGTTTTATACGCTATTGACACTTTGGTATAACATATTCTAAAAGAAAGAATGAAAAACAAAAACAGTTTATAAAACAAGTGTCAATTGTTTGCTTTTTTTTATAATAAATTTATGTGATCGTATGTGTGAAGGAGTGAATGCAAGTGTGCGTGTGGGTTTTATTTTTATTTTTTTTTTTATTAAAAATCCTGTATGATCATCTTGTTAGTGTGGTTTGTCTTTTATAGCATCCTGAGGAAGTCAGGTGTTTAATTGTTTCCGTTTAAATTGATATCTTTTTTATTTTTGATTTTTTTTTCTATATTTCTGTTCAATTTTTTATAATGTCTCTTTTTTTATTGATGTTTTTATTGTTGTGGTTAATTTTTGTTTTTTTTACACTTAATCTTGTTTGATAATTGTTTTATCTGTTTTGTAGCATCTTTTTTTTTATTGAACTGTTTTTACATGAGCAAAATTTTAATGATATTGATTTCATTTGTTTTTTTTTTTTTTTTGTTTGTTTTTTTAGATTAACAATTTTATTTACAAGATTGATACGATAGATGCATTTGTAAATTCTTATCCATAAAAGGATTTGTCTGCAATATAAATGATATTTAGATTATTGATACATACTACTTTCGAAACTATTGTAAACATAAAAAATGGACCTTGATTTTATTTTTTTTTTTTCTCGATTAGGCTAAAAATTTTCTATAGCCGGGCCATACTCATTTTGGTAGAGTAATCAAAATTGAATAGTTGTTTAACATAACCAGAAGACAAATTTACTTGTTTTGCTTTTTTTTACTCATATTTGCTTTTTTTTTTTTGTTTTTTTTTACTTATATTTCTTTTTTTGATTTTTCAGTTATAAGCTTCAAAGTAGATTTTTCTTAATATTTTTGAGATTTAAATAGCCTTTTTCACATTGTTTTTGACTCAAGTGCTTTATTTCTAATAAAAAAATATTTTTTCTGCTATTGTTTTTGTCCAACATTTTACTTTCGCTTGTTTTTTGCTTTTTTCCAATATTTTGGTGCTTTAAATCAGGGACTGAAACTCTACAAAAATGGTATCAGGTTCGGGTTCAGGGTCCGGGTTCAACAATTGAAAAAAGTACAAATGTTTTATTAATAAGATATTTATATATTTTTTAAAGAAATTTTCTTTTTATTTTATAACCCAGCAAAATAAAATGGATATTATTCTTTACGAATCTCTTTTTCAGAACATCCAAAGAAGTTAATAGTGCAAATTTTTCGGTTTGTAAGAAGTCATTTTAAACAACTTTCAAAAAGTTGATATTATGAAGTCATAAGAATAAAATTTTTTGTAACAATTCCATCAAAAAGCATATAAATTAAGAGCATATACAATTTATAATTATACACTCTAAAAAATGCCTTTAAAATTACTACTATAAAATGGGTAAAGTTCTATGTAAATATAAACACCAAATGCGTAAAACTTTTTTTGCGCACACTCTCATAATACACACACTCAGTATTTTTAGACACTATGTGTTTACAATTAAACACATAATGCCTAAAGTTAGTATTATTTTGTTAAATACAAAATTTACGCACAAAGTTTGTAAATATACTAACTTAAAGTAGTAAAAAAACTATGACAGTTTGAAATTGAAAAAAAAACGATAATATTTTTAAACCTAAAATGTTGATTTATTAGTTTTTTAATTTATTAATTATTTGGAATTTCTAAACAATAAATTTATTGTTTTTATTCTTGCTGTGAGTTAACAAACAAAAAAATTATGGTTTTTATTTTTATTGTGAATTACTAAATAATAAATTGATTGTTTTTTATTACAAAATAAAAACTTTTTTGCTTTTTAATTTTTAATATCATGGTAGAAAATGTGCGCATTTTTGTAGGACTTTTGCGCATTTTAAGTGTACATTTACAGGAAAATCGTGTTTCTTTGCGCACAAATTTGTTGAATTTACTCTTTAATTTTAAAAAATTCATGAATTTTTACGCACTTTTAATGTAATTTTACCTATTTTGTGTTCATCAACTTAAGCATAATGTGTGTGTATTTTTTTCATTTACGCACACAGAGTAAATTTACCCAACTTATAGTAGGAGTACAGTTTTCTACTAAGTTGGGTAAATTTCAACAGAAATTAATTAGAGTGTAGTACAAAAAAAAAACAATTATTTGGTTGGTCCATAAATGGTTAATTCCTGCAGTCATTTAATGCCTTATTAAAAACATATTTTGCATACCAGTGATATCCACTTTGTGCTGGTCGGAATAATAATTCTTGGCGTGTTCAAAATCACATTTTTAACTTTAAAACAATGCTGCTCCCTATATTTTGTAGTCCCTATATTTAACAACTTCCCTAAAGTAATGAAAAAGTCCATCTGCTCATCGATTTTTCATAGCAACCGAAATAAACTACTTCATCCCAATGACACGCCAGTGTTAGACTCACCAAAAAAAGTATGTAATGGCAACTGAAAATTTTGCTAATTTGAGCCCAGCGGTATTTTTTGCTAATCTTAGCAACACATGTCGTGTAGTACAATGAAATTAGTAGAAAAATTAGTATCCGCTACTAAATTTTAGTAGACTTTTTGTAAAGTGGAATTTAAAATCTGTTTGCTAAAATCAGCAAAAAAAATACTAAATATTGTGAATATTAGTACAAAATTTTAACTTTAAAACAATGCTGCTCCCTATATTTTGTAGTCCCTATATTTAACAACTTCCGTAAAGTAATGAAAAAGTCCATCTACTCATCGATTTTTCATAGCAACCGAAATAAACTACTTCCTCCCAATGACACGCCAGTGTTAGACTCACCAAAAAAAGTATGTAATGGCAACTGAAAATTTTGCTAATTTGAGCCCAGCGGTATTTTTTGCTAATCTTAGCAACACATGTCGTGTAGTACAATGAAATTAGTAGAAAAATTAGTATCCGCTACTAAATTTTAGTAGACTTTTTGTAAAGTGGAATTTAAAATCTGTTTGCTAAAATCAGCAAAAAAAAATACTAAATATTGTGAATATTAGTACAAAATTTTAAATTTATTTTTTTTATCGAGCATTTTGATTATATTTTTCAAAATTATTTTATACAAAATTAAAAAAAAAAATCAAAGGCTTAAAAATCTTAAAACTGTTAAAACATAAACGAATTTATCATTTTGTTTTAATTTGGTAATTTCTGTTTTGAAAAATATTTTAGTCAATTTTTGTTTTACTTTTAAGGTTAAATTTTAATTGTTTTTAGGGCTGATTTTTAGAACTAAAAACCTTTTTAGTGCTATTTTAAGTGGATGTCCTCTTTTTAGACATGAGTCGGTATATTCACTTCAGATCCTTTTTTTTAATCTTTGTAATATTTTAAGGCAAAATGATTTCTGAAATTACCAACAAAAATTTCTGTGAAAATTCTGTAATTTGTAAAATGTAAATAGCAAGAAGATTTGCTAAATAATAATATTTTTTACTGAAAATCAGTACAAAAAAATAGTAAAGTGGGATTGAAAACCGTTTACAAATTTTTCTCAAACTTTTTTTTCTGAGTGTAAAATCATTAATGATTCACCGAAATTTTCACAACTTTGACTTCAGTAGATGTAGTGTTTAACTATTTCCTCATCTGCTCTTATTTTGCTGGGAATTAATATATTTTTTAAGTTTTCTTCTATTGAATTTGTTTTTTGTGGCGACAAAATGAATTTAAAGGTTAAAAAGGCCCTTCATTTGAAGAATTTGATTTAAAAAATCGTTCTTTCTTTTTTAGAACTTGTTCGAGCATAACTTCATCATCTTTTGAACAACAAGATATTGATTCTCTCATAAAATTTTCTTCTTTTTCCATTTGCAAATTTTTGAGAATATTAATTGTTTTTAAAATATGTTTTTCAGCATTTTCAACATCTTCGGGACTAAGCATTAGCTTAAATCTGCTATCTATGATAGATATAATGCTGCAATCAAAAGTGGGTTATTACTAAAGTGGTTATCTCTTTTAATAATATTTAAATATAATTCTTGTGAAAATATTTTTGTTCTGTCATCTTTTGTTAGCTCTAATTTAAAACTAAGCCAGATTTTATAAAAATCGCCTAAAGTCATCTGTTATTCTTGTGGTTTCAGCGTTAATTTTTTAACAGGTGCAAAAACCTCTACCAATTCTTCCCAAATATTCCAAATATTATCATTCATAGTAAATGCAGCATCCAGTAATTCTAAACAAAAACTTCTGTCTTCCAACAAGGCTTGAACCATGTCATAACTGCAATTCCATCTAGTTTGACAGTCTAGTACGGCTTTTTTCAAGTTCAGCTTTTTAGCTAAAGAAGACATTTTTGGTGTTCGCAATTTTTTGCAAATGGCTCTGCATTGATCAAGTATTTTCTTAAAAGAAGGACTAGATATAGTGGCGAGCACTGAAAACAGGAATGCAAGATATGTAATGTTTTTTTATGATTTGTCTATCAAACATTTCTCAGGCCATGAACAGCAAGAATATTTTTTTTATATTTTTGAAAACAAACCTGGTTAAATTTTTGGGTTCAGCGGGTTAGGGTTCAAAGTTTTTATAAACAGCGAACCTGAACCCGTTTAGGTTTGGGTTCGATTTCAGTCCCTGCTTTAAATACATTGATTTTTTGTTTGCCATCACTTAATATAACCATCCTATTGACAACAAATTTCGTTGTCAGCATAAATACATTTTGTCAGTGTAATGCATATATACATAAAAATTAAAAATCTATTTAAAAAATTTCCATTAAAAGAAAAGAAAAAAAAACTTATATAATCTTAAAGCAAGTTCCAAAATGTTCAAACAATTGCATTTTGAAATACAAATACGAAATTCTCAATGCATTTTAATTTAAAAAGGGTTATTTACGTTTGATTAATAAATGCATTTAGAGCAAGTATAGATGATTATAAGCTTGCATACTAATTAAGACCCCATATATATTAAATATGCATACAAACCTCCACCAGAACTCGTACAAAAACTGTAAAGAGTAGATAGATCGAAAAAGTCGCTTAAAGTAAAGTGACGCCGTAATCGCTTAATTTGCATGAATTAACGTAAAACAATCACAAAAATTTTACAAATATACTCACTTCTTACATATGTATATCGTATCGTACATACGATAGGGTGGATAGATATTAGGATTTTGGTGAGTGATATATGCAGAAATAAGTTTAACTTCAAAAAAAAACTTCAAACTGATTATAAATGTTGAGGGAAATTTTTCTTAGAACAATATTTTTAATTTTTTTGAAAATATTTTCATGTTAGGGCGGATTAAAAATACCAAAATTTATCTTTTTCACCATGATTATCTGTATTATCTGAAATATTAAAATTCAACTTTTAAATTTTGTTTTCACAAAATTTCAGAACTATGGGTAAATATTTACAATTGAAATTACAAAATTAATTATTTTAAAACGTGTAATTTTTAAATTTTAAACATATTCTTTTATTGATACAGAAATTTTCAGATATTTAACAACTATAAATAATAAAGCCAAAACCAGATAACAGACAGTGTCGACAGTGTTAAACCGCAGTGCGACAATTTGTCCATCAGCGGGGCTGCCACTCTATACTGGTAATTTCAATATCTGTGCCCAGATTCTATAAGATATTTACCGTTTATTGTCCACTTTCGAAGATAAATATCTACCATACTCTCAGAAAAAAAGTTAGTAGAAAAATTTGTAAACGGCTTTCAATCCCACTTTACTATTTTTGTACTGATTTTTAGTAAAAACATCTATTATTTAGCAAATCTTTTTGCTATTTACATTTTACAAATTACAGAACTTTTACAAAATATTTAAAAATTTTTGTTGCTAATTTCAGAAATCATTTTACAAATTTTTAAAAACCGATTTCCTAAAATTAGCAATAAAATTTACTAATTTTAAAAAGTGTATATTGAAGAAAATGTTATTTCTAAAACTTAAATTGCCTTAAAATGTTATATACACTGTGGTGCAAAATTATAGCCGCATGTACTTTTTTACCAATTTTGTGCATTTACATAAAAAATTGTAGAAATCTGTGTATGACATCTGAAAGACCTTGAAAAATAATAACAAAAACAACAAACAAATATTTGTTTTTGTATATAAAAAAACAGTTACAACAAATTCTTAGTTTTTTTGTTGGTGCATAATTATAGCCACAGATTATAAAAACAATTTACTCAGCTAACGGTTAAGCCAGTTTTAGTTTTTTTTTCTTTTATTCTTATTTGCTTTGATTATTTATTATTCGCTAATTTGCAAATAATAAATAATTTGATAATTTTCGAAATGCCACGCGGTTGTTATTTGTCCGATATTGAAAAAGGCAAAATTTCTGCTTTTCAAGAAGAAGGCGTTAGTTTTCGAGGAATTGCTCGGAGAATAAAGCGATCTGAAAAGGTGGTACGCAATTTTTTAAAAAATCCTTCAAATTACGGACAAAAGAAAAAAAATGCTGGACGAAAACCCAAACTTTCAGGTCGTAATAAACGCAAGATTATCAGAAGCGCTAGCAACTCCACGAAAAATGCCAAACGAATTGCACACGAATGTGATTTAAATGTGTCCCGTTGGACTGTAAATCGTGTGCTAAAGCAGTCTTCAGTTATCTGCCGCCAAAAAATGAACAATGCACCACGATTACTGCCACGGCACAAAAGTGCACGCTTGGATTTTGCAAAAAATAACATGAATACGGACTGGAATAAGGTAAGTCACATTTAGCTATCTCTAGTCAGCATTTATTTGAATTTATTTTTACAGATAATTTTTTCGGATGAGAAAAAGTTTAACTTAGACGGTCCGGATGGGTACAATTCATATTGGAGAAATTTACGTAAGGAACCGCTATATTTTTCCAAAAGAAATTTTGGTGGTGGATCATTGATGGTTTGGGGAGCGTTTTGTGCCGATGACATGCTAGAGTTGGCTTTCCCAAGTACCAAAATGAATTCGGCAGAGTACACAACTCTTCTCCAGACAAACCTAAAACCATTTTTTGATCGAAATCGTGACAAAAATATGATTTTCCAGCAGGATAATGCAGCTGTTCACAAGAGTAACCATACTCGCATGTGGTTAGAGTCCCACAACATCCCTCAATTGCAATGGCCAGCCTGTTCCCCTGATCAGAACCCCATTGAAAACATCTGGGGAATAATTGTACACAAAATATATGGTGGCAACAAGCAATATGACACGATTGGGAATCTTAAAGCCGCGGTAATAGAAGCTTGGGAATCCATCACATGTGAAGTTCGTTTAAATCTAGTCAACAGTATGCCACAACGAATTTTCGAGCTCATCTCTAACAAGGGAGGCCCAACACACTACTAATGTATACAAAATTTTAAAATAATTCATTGCTTTTTTTTTTTTTAATATTTTCTATTAATATTTATAAGTGCGGCTATAATTTTGCACCAAGAAAAAAACAAACTTTGTGTTATAACTGTAAATAAAATTAACTTATTTTAAAAAACTATATTGAATATTTATAGCGTTATTATTGCCGACAATTTGATATTATTAAGTTTTTTTAAATACACCGTTAAAGATAAAAAATGCCGAAAATTTGGGTGCGGCTATAATATTGCATCACAGTGTAGATTCAAGAAAGGGATCGGAAGTAAATATACCGACTCATGTCTAGAAATAGGACATACATTTAAAATAACATTAAAAAGTTTGATGCTCGATAAAAAAAATTATTTAAAATTTTGTACTACTATTAATAATATTTAGTAATTTTTTTTTGCTGATTTTATCAAACAGATTTTAAATTCCACTTTACGAAAAGTTTACTAAAATTTAGTAGCGGCAGCTAATTTTTCTACAAATTTTATTGTACTACACGTCAGGAGAAATGTGTTGCTAAGATTAACAACAAATACCGCTGGGTTGAAATTAGCAAAATTTCCCGTAATAACAGCAACATTTTCAGTTGCCATTACAGATTTTTTTTGGTGAGTGTACAACATACAAATTTGAAACTTTTGTTACATATGTGGTAAATAGCAGTAATTTTTAATTTTATAGTTCAACAGTTTCTTTAAAACCATAGAAAGTGGACGATAATCGTCGCTCGTCTTATAGAATACGTGCACTGGTTTGGGTTCTAACGGGTGTCTCAGTAAGAATGAACCTTTTTATTTAAAAATAAAACACGTATTCTTTGATATAGTTCTGATCTTTTTTATGGGATTGTAAAGAAGACATGTTCCGATTAAGTATGGAAGAAAGTATACGTCAAATGGCCCCCACGGCTCTGATGATGATGAGGAGGTATTTTGTCAAAATACGCTGCATAGTGCTTCGTGATATTTGAAGTTGTGCAGAACGATGCCGAATTGATGTTTTCGGGTTTTACAGCAGCAATGTTTTCAAGGTACAGGAGTATTACTGTCCATAACCGACCCAGTTTCTTCAAATTTTTTGACCACTCTTCGAATAGTTTACACATTAGGTGCACTTTCTAGACTGAAAATTCTTCAAAGTTTGCGAAATTCTTTCGTAAAGCGCTCCATTTTTAATAATCGGATTTAACATATGTGACAGCTGCCAAATTTCAGAGTTGCCAATTGCACAAAACAAAATAAAACTTAATTTAAAAAATGCACTGTTACTAAAACACCCTATATTTAACAGCTTTGTAGTTGTGTGCAGATTTGCAATTCGAATATGAAAAATCAAGGTAAACTATCCTAAAAAAAATCTTTCTAAAAAATTTCTGCTTCCCAATTAATTTTTTTTTTTTTTTTTTTTTTGTTATAAAATTTTATATCCATTTTTATATTAAATATTATAATACTTTTTTTTTTAAATGGCGTATTTTTACAAAAATCCTTACATCATTTTGAAATATTACTATAAAACAAAATCAATCCACCCTAATGCAACATAGTATGCGTTGTATTACAATGTTATTTCGAATTTTTGAAAATAAATTGATCAAATGTAATCGAGACAAGTTTCTCGTCAACCAGAGCTTCGAAGATTGAATTCTATTTTCAATAAATTCCGTACAACAAATTAATTCCATTTCCTTTTAAATCGAATGATTAAATTCCTTTCTTAAAAGTCACAGAGTAGTCTATCCCACGAACTTAATTTATCTTATTCGATTTTATCAATAATTGAATTTAATCGAATTCTTACTCAAACAATTATCAATTTGAGTATTCAATCAAACATTAGATTTTGATTAATTTTGAAATCTTGCTTGCATCTCTGCTCTGCAATCGACATTATTCTTTGTTATTGTACATATATCCAAATTTCATTATTCTCCTATTATTTTAATAGAAACTATATAAAGGGTGTCCCAAGAAGAACGCAATTTTAAAATTTTAAATAAAACACAGATATTTAAAAAAAATCGTGAAACTTTATTATATCGTAAAGTAGACAGAATGAGGTTATGTATGGAACAATATATCGTGCAGATGACCGCCGCGGCTTTGCTGGCATGCACGCGATCTTTTAATGAAATTTTCAATGACCGTTTTGCATGAATGGTGCGGTATTTCATTAATGCAGCGTCCAATTTTCTCTTTTAAGGCTTGAGTCGTCGTCGGCTTATTCGCGTAAACCATCGACTTCAAAAAACCCCAAAGAAAAAAATCTAATGGTGTTAAATCGCACGATCTAGGCGGCCAATTCTGATCTCCAAAACGCGAAATACCACGACCGGGAAATGACTGATGCAGCAATTGAATTGTTTCTCTGGCTGTATGACATGTGGCGCCGTCTTGTTGGAACCACATTCATTTCTTCAATTCTAGGCAATAAAAAACTGGTTATTATTTCACGATACCGAACACCATTGACTGTTTGCGCTTGACCTGCCTCATTTTCATAAAAAAAAAGTTCCAATGATTCCTCCAGCCCAAAAACCACACAGAGACACGTTGAGGATGCATTTTCTTCTCGTGAATCACTCAAGGATTTTCCTCACCCCAAATGCGACAATTCTGCCTATTGACGAAGCCATCAAGATGAAAATGGGCGTCGTCACTGAAGATGATTTTATCGGCAAAATCAGCATTTTCATGTTGTCTCTCCAATACCCAATTAACGAACTCCCTTCGCTGTCCATGGTCAGCTGGCTTCAGTTACTGAGTCAATTGAACTTTGTATGCATGAAGATGCAAATCTTTCGTCAAAATTCGCTGCAAAGTGGATTTGGAGACACCAATTTGCTGAGCTCGGTGTCGAATTGAGGTGGATGGAGTTTGAGCGACATCATCACGTACAGCTGCGACATTTTCGGTCGATCGACCTGGTCGATGGCGCGTTGTTGTCTTTACATCACTAACAGACCCAGTTTCGGCAAATTTATCCATTAATCTCTTTACATTTGACTCTTTTGGAGCATTATTGTGACCCCAAATTGATCGCAATTTGCGAACTGTAGCCGCAAAACTTTCACCATTTTGGTAAAACAATTTCACAATGAGAATGCGTTGTTCATTCGTGTAGCGCTCCATTTTTACTAACCTCGTACCTTCTACTAGCAAACAATAACAATTGTTCAAATGTCAAACAATGACACTTCGAATGTTGCCAGATTCAAAAATTGCGTTCTTCTTGGGACACCCTTTACTTAAATATATTTTAAAGCTATGGATTTTCCAATAATAAAATTCAAAGTTTCCCGGGCGACATTCCATTAGTAATAACTAGTGGTTAAGTTTTCGAATTTGTACGAATCATAAAACATTTATATGGGGAAGTAGAAAAAAATAAAAAATCGCGAATATTTCTTCCTTTATTTTGAACCTTAAATAATTATATGTCAAACTTTTGGATTTTAAGCCGAATCAACAATTTGTTTCATCAGTTCAACCTGAAGTTCTACGTTTCGCCAACATGCAATCATTTTTTAACATTTTAACATTTATGAAGCTCTATAAAAAAATGGATCAAAGTTGATTCCCTAAATTAGCCCAAGAATAGTACAAACTGAAAAATTCAGAAAAAATAATAAAAAGAATTAAGTTAAGTAAAGTGTGAACTTATAAAATTCAGTACCATTGTAATAATCAAATTTTTCACCCCCTAGGGGACATCCTAATTTACTTATGCAATCAGTCTCATTTGTACTCATATATTCAAATGATGAGCAAACCAAAAAAAAACGAAGAAACGTTCGTAAGAGTATATTTAGTATCTGGTGATATGACCCCGCTGCCAAAGTCTAGTGAATAATTAACGATAACGCTGTTCTTCTTTAAATCGTAGAAAGTTGTTTAATTATTTTACCATTAAAATAAAACAGTGGTACTAAACAAATACCTCTTAACTGAATTTTATTTTTCAATTTGCAATAACTATTCAAATGACTTTTACATTATACAGAATTTTGCGTTAAAAAATGTCAATATATTGTATGGAAATGTTTATAGTTTAGGCAGAATGGGAACTGCAGGCTAAGGAATTTATATCATTTACTTTGCAACTTTTCTTTATGCATTTTTTAATGATGATGTTCACGGTGTGCTTGAGTCAAAGTTAAATGCAAGGTCCATACATATGCGATTTACCCGCAATAATATGTTACTTAAACCTGCCGCAAACATAGATTCAAAAAACAGGACTTGAATATTATCTAATTAAAAATATATTTAAAAAATAAATAGTTAAAGTAACAATTTGTTAAAGACATGTTATTATCGTTATAAATAAAAATAACTGCTAAGTGTTTGAGATGTTTTTCCATACTCTATTTACTTTAAAATTTGTTCACTCACAATATATTTTCCGTTACCGACTTTAGTTTATTTAAAAAGTAATACGTAAAGTTTGTTTTTAAATGAAGAATCAATTGAAATTCATAGAAATATATTTTTTTACAATTTGAATCAGTCATTCAGAAAACAAACTATAAAAATTTACAGACATTCTGTAGGAGTTGATATTTTCAGTTAAATGTAAAATTTTATGTTTTCTGTTTTTAAAAATTGAAATTGATATAATTCCTTTTGGTTTTTTTGTACCAAAATAGTTTGTATATATACAAAATTATTGCAATAAAAATTACAAGAAATTATTCAAATATAAATACACACAAAGCCAATAAAAATATGTACATCTGCATGTGTTGTGTTCTGTTTTGTAATTACATACAAATAAAAAAACTTTCAATTTGAAAAACAAACCAAAAAAGTAGTTTTTTTTAACTTTTTGTCAGTAAAAATTTGATGGTTATTTTAAACGACTTTCTATTATTTTTACTTTTGTCGATTATTAAACAATGATTAAAAATATTTAAACAACAAAATGGGTTGAATATAATAAAAATCAGTAGTCCTCTTTTTGATTGTATTTTCGATTAATTTAATATGTATTTTAAGTTGTTTTTAACGAAATAATAATGCAAAAACTTCAAAGATTTTTGAGTGTACTTAGCACAAAAATTCAATGTCTTTCGAGAATTTTAAAAAATAAAATTATAACATCCCAGTACTGAAAAAAGCATTTACTACTTATTATTTATATATTACAATTTTATTAGAAATTGTAGTGTTATTAATTTGATTTGATACACAGAAAAAATTTATTTAAATTCTGTTTTTATTGTGAAAACCTTTCACACGCCTATTTTGTAAAACAGGCATCAACAATGGAATTTGTAAATTCAAACAATTTATTTGTTACTTTTTATTTGTTTTTCAAGTTTTGTTTTTGTTAAAAAAAAAAACATTTAAATATTCCAAAAAAAAGAAAAATATATAAATCGAATTTGAGTTTTAAAATATTTTTATTCATTTCAAACTTGGAGCGAAGTTCCAAAATTTAGAGCTGGCAAAGCATTTATATTATTATTTCAAAAGCACTTTATTGACGTTTAAAAATTTACGTATTAAAATTTTTGAATTTCATCAAAATCACCAACTTCCACCGCCACAAAATCCAAAACGATTTTTTCGCATAAGCAAGCAAGTCTTTAAATTTGTTGCATACACTTTCTAGAACATAAGTTGTTAAGAAATTGTATACAATAGTTTTTTTTTTTGCAAAAATTAATTGTGAACCACACATAAACGTCAAGTTTTTTTCTGCATTTCATTTCTCAATTTCAGACTAACGCAATTTGAACCATGGAAAGATACACAATCGTTAAAGTTATTCAGGCCTATTATGAAAATGGGCGTTTAAATAAAAATGCACTTTGTATTTATTTTGTTCAGCATAATCGACCAAATGTGTCTACAATCGGGATAATTGTGCACATATTTCTGCAAATCAGGTCTGTAGGAAATGAGAAAACACCTGTGCATGCTCGCCAAGTTCGTTCTGCGGAAACCATTGCTGTTGTTAGCGATTGTGTGGCATAATAGCCGTCAACCTCGACTCGCCGTCGGTGTTCGCTATCGCGAGATCATAACGGAATTCTTGAATCCAGAAATTGAGGATATGGATGTGCACAATATGTGGTTTCAACAGGACGGTGCCACTTGCCACACAGCTAACGAAACAATGGCTCTTTTGCGCGACAAATTCAATGGCCGTGTTATCTTACGTGGTGGCGATATCAATTGGCCGCCAAGACCATGTGATTTGACACCGTTGGACTTCTTTCTTTGGGGTTATTTGAAAGAAAAGGTGTACGTCGATAAGCCAGCAACTATTCAAGAGCTAAAGCATGAGATAATTCGGCACATTAACGGCATAGAACCTCAATTATAACTCAGCATCATCGAAAATTTGGACCATCGGATGGAGGTGTGCCGCCGAGGTCGCGGCGGCAATTTGGCCGACATTTTTTTCCATACATAATTGAACCATACCATATTATCATAATAAAAAGAAATGACAATAATTTCCTAAATTATTTGTTTTATTTAAAATCAACATCGACCCTTAAAATTTAACCACCCTTTAGTACTATATGTTCGAAATCCAGTTTAAACTATATTTCGAGTAATGTAAATGCAGTTTTAATCATAAAAAGATGCATTTTTAAATTTAACGAAATTTTAATTTAAACACTTTCTTGCTTCCAAACCTTGCACAATAAACGAGAAATTATTTCACAGAAAATTTATAAAATTTGTTTTAAGATCGGAATAGCTTAATTTTTAATTATAAGGAACTCATTTGATGCGTTAGAGGTCAATTTCATAAACACCGTATGGAGGCGGGTTAGAGGCTTAAAATCAGTACAGTTTATTTTTATGGGGCAGTTAAAAATCATCAGAACATAAAAATTTGCTAAATTGTAGCATTAGAAAATATTTCCCATTGCCGCTTAAATTGTGTTTAAGAAATAATTATTTGTAATTACAATAGTTAAACATGTTCATACATGTTTGTTTTATGCAGAATAGAGAACTTGCACGTATGTTTTCAATTTAAATGTTTTTTGTTTTTGTTTGTCTGATGGTGTGGTTTTTGACAGTGTTTTTTTTTATTTTTGCTGTTAACGTGGGAATTTTAAAGATAAACTTTAATTTTTTAATTATAATACGACGAGTACCGCGTTTATCGTTTATTATTTGTTAATGGTTTTGGTTAATTTTAGAATTTGTATGTTTAAATGTGTGCTTGTGAATTGTTTTCTTCGTCAAACATTTAACCATGGGGTGGTTTAATTTATTTACTACTTTTTTATTTTAATTAGAATATTTATCAATGAGGTTATGGTTTTCAATGTTTTTTTTTATTGTCACTTATCACAAATAAAGAAATTAATTTAAAGAAAATCCTTAAAGAATTAATTTAATAAGAACTAAAAGCATTATTAAATTAACAAAAAAATCGGAAACTCGTTTTAAGTTTTATTGTTACAGGACGGGTCCTTTTTAATCCTCCCAAAAAAAATGCTCTTAGCTGAGCAAATGCCAAAAATAGGCCTTTTGCAACATGTGCAAATACGATCATGAATAGCTTCATTGCCATCAAAGACAATAAAAAAGGAAAACATGTAACAATTTTTTGATACAAACTTTTCAAATTTTGTATATATTTTAATTTTTAAGTTTTTTAAATTTTTCGAAAGCTCCAAAAGCATCTGAAAACAAAAATATGTAGCGGCATTATATACACTTAAAAAAGATTGTAAGTTAAAATAACTGAAAATATCATTTAAAAGAAATGATATTTCATTTAAAAACCGGTCTACTTAATTTTCATTTAAATTAAATGTCATTTGTTATTTATTTTTAAATGTTGATTAATCAACTGACACATCCGTAAGAAACAAATGATATAATCAGTTAAAATAAATGTCAAAATTTTACCTACCTTCCAAAAATAAATGTTTTTTCATTTATTTGAAATTATTTCCGTTTTTGTATTTTTTGTTTTTTTTTTAATATACTCGTACAATACAAAATGTATGTATGCATATGAAGCTATAAACACTTTTTGTATGAATGTATTTGTATATGTATGTGTGTTTATGAAGTTCTTATAATTTGTATTGAAAAATTTTGTATATATACAACCAATTTAAATAAAAAAACAAAATGGAATTGTTTGAATAATTTTTTTTTGAAACAAACAGCAAACAAAATTTAAATTTGTAATAACTGTTACGGACACAAATAAACCACAAGATTCCGTTTTGTGGGTAAATTTTTATTAAATTTCAAACAAATGAAAAAAATAAATGAAACTGAAAAAAATCGGTAAATGATAGTAAATTATTTCAAATAAATGTATAAAAAAGTTAATATAGATGTTTCTTTGAAAAATAAATGTATCTTCCTTTATTTTTAAATGGAACGGAAAACTTTTTTATTAAACTACAAACAGTTAACTACATAATATTCTGAGTGTATAAGTTATGGATTTAATTGAATAAGTAAAAGCTGAGGTAAAAGATGAAGAGATATTTTGCTTAAAGAAATCTTTAAGATTTTTTAATTAAAAAAAGTATAAAACTTCTCTACTGTTTTCTGACATTCTGAGATAAGGGAGATGCAGTTTTTAAAAGTAAACTGAAAAATTTTGAAATTTCAAAAATTCAAATAGTCCCAAAAATTACTGCACTTAAAATATTTTTACAGTAACTGACAGTAGTTTCTTTATAAAGTTATCCGTATATTTGTTTTCATATGATTAAATCTGTAGTCGAAACGCAAAGAAATATATATTTTACAACTTTTATTTGACATTTATTCAAAAAAATAAATTTTATATAAATACTAATTTTTTGTTACAGTTAATATATTAATTTAAAATGTTCTGCGAAAAAATAAATTATTGTTTATATTTAATAAAAAAAATTAATAAAATAAATGAAAAGTCGTTTATAGACTTCGTAGTTAACTGTTATAATATTTAAGAGCGACATAAATGAAATATCATTTATTTTGACGGATTTCGTGGTTGACAGTTGCAAAAAATAAATAAAGCGAATATCATTTGTTTTTACGGATTTGTGGTTAGTTTGTTAACAGTTAAAATAAATGAAAAATCATTTATTTTTTACGGATATTGTAAGTTATTTTTTTTTTAACATTTATAAATAAATAAAAAGTTCTTTTGATTTTTTTGAAAAGTGAGTGGTTCGGTTTTTAAGAGATTTTTAATTTATTTTAAATTACATTTTCAATTATTTTAAACTACAAACTATGTATTTTGAGTGCATATTTCAATCAATTATTAAAATATAATTTTGCAGAGATTTTTTAAAGCGAAAACTTTAAGGTTCCGTGAGTAAATTTTTTAAAATAGATTCTGGAACATTTTTAGTAAAGGTATTTTTAACTTGGTTCACAATTTTTTTAATTCTGGGAAAATTTGGAATGTCACAAAAAATTGCAATTAATTTTCATTTTTGGTTTGATTTTCTAAATAGTATGTTTTTGAATATATTGCGAATAATTCATATGGAAAATAACTAACAATGATTTAGAAACTTCTTGATTTGTTGATGGCAAACGTCTCAGTTGTACAGCTATAATCTACTAAAGGGTGGTTAAGTTTTAAGGGCCGATGTTGATTTTGAATAAATCACAAATTATTTAGGAAATTATTGTCATTTCTTTTTATTATGATAATATGGTATGGTTCAATTATGCATGGAACAAAATATCGGCAAAATGGCCGCCGCGACCTCGGCGGCACACCTCCATTGGATGGTCCAAATTTTCGATGACACTGAGGCATAATTGAGGTTCTATGCCATTAATGTGCCGAATTATCTCATCCTTGCATTGTTGCTGGCTTATCGACGTACACGGTGTCAAATCACATGATCTTGGCGGCCAATTGACATCGTCACCACGTAAGATAACACGGCCATTAAATTCGTCGCGCAAAAGAGCCATTGTTTCGTTAGCTGTGTGGCAAGTGGCACCGTCCTGTTGAAACCACATATCGTCCAGTGTCATATCCTCAATTCCTGGCCACAATAAGTTCGTTACCATCTCGCGATAGCGAACACCATTCACAGTAAATGCTTGGCCGACCTCATGACATACTTTCGCGAACAACAGCAATGTTTTCCGCAGAACGGACTGGGCACAGGTTTTTTTACAGACCAGGTTTCCTGAAATTTGCCCACAATTCTCCCGATTGTAGACACATTTGGTCAATTATGCTGACCAAAAAAAATCACGAAGTGCACGAAAAACATTTTGATTTGAACGTCCATTTTCATAATATGCCTGAATAACTTTAACGCGTTGCTCGATTGTGTATCTTTCCATGGTTCAAATTGAGTTAGTCTGAAATTGAGAAATGTCAAATGAAATGCAGAAAAAGACTTGAAGTTAAGGTGTGGTTCACATTCAACATCGGCCCTTAAAATTTAACCACCATTTATATTAATTTTGCTTTAATCAATTTAAAATTAAAAAAATATAACATTTCGCCAAAACAAATATTTTTCGATTTTTTTCGTGATCTTATTATTTCCGTTACTTATTGTTTCTTTTGAAAAAGTCCTAAAATAACTTTTATTTTTTTTTTAAAAAACAAAATATGCGTTATTGGTCTGACAGCAACCCACACATACTCCATGAGTCATCATTGCATCCCGAAAAAATTACGGTTTGGTGCGGTTTATGGGCCGGCGGCGTCATTGGGCCGTACTTCTTCCGTGATGATCAAGACCGGCACGTTACTGTGAATGGGAATCGCTACCGTTCAATGATAACCGAATATTTTTGGCCCCAATTGGATGATATGGACTTGGAGGACATGTGGTTCCAACAGGACGGCGTCACAATCAATATATTGGAAACCAAGTTTGCAGAACGTGTTATCTCACGAAATGCTTCAGTCAATTGGCCGCCTCGGTCGTGCGATTTGACGCCGTTAGACTATTTTCTGTGGGGCTACGTCAAGTTTATGGTCTATGCCAACAAGCCAGTGACGATTGATGAACTTCGAACGAATATCGAACGTGAAATTGCAGCAGTCTCGGCCGATTTATGCTTAAAAACCGTCGAAAATTGAGTTTAGCGTCTGGACTTCTGCAAGCGTGCCCGTGGTGGCCATGCAAAAGAAATCGAGTTCCATACATAATGGCATCGAACGTACTTTCACAGGAATAAAGAATTTCATTGATATCCAAAACCGTTTTTGTTTTATTTAAAAAAAAATGTTTGTAGCGCTCTTATTGAAAAACCCTTTATAAATGAATATTATATATAAATTAGATAAATATTAAAAAGTTTAAATTACAAAAGCATTCAAAACAAATTCAGTTTTTTGAATAAAAAAGTGTAATTGTTATTTCTGAAATACAAGAAAATAATTTAGCTCACCGTTTGTTCACTCACTCACTATACGTATACTTATTATATTAATTATACGATTAGGTGTCCCAAAGAAATAAAACAAAATATCTAATTTTTATTGAATATTTTCGATGTACAATATTCACTGAAACAATAAAAATATCTGAGATTTTTCATAAATAAAAAAAAATGTCTGGTAAAATGAAAGTGAGAAAAATACAGCGAACACACAAAACCAGATTTCATACCCAAAAATAAACGTTAAATTTATTAATTTTTTATTAAATAATATTTAAACTGCCAAATAACAACTTACATTTTCAAATGTATTTTTCCTTATTAAGAAGAAACAATTTTTTATTGTAAATGTTTTATTTAACTTTAATATTTTTTCACAAATATAAAACGGCTGACTTATTTGCAGCAGGTGAGGACTTCACAGTTTTGCCATTTTACCGGATCAAAACATAACTACAGTCTGATGAACATTATCATTTACCCAATTTTCGTTTCAAGAATATAAGTCCTCGATATGTATATAATTTTTACTTTTAAAAAGGAAAATTTAATATCTTTTAATAGTTCGCGACATGTCAAAAATTTGTAATGCAAGACAAAATTACTTTTGTAGCTGTCTGAAAAGTAAAGCCAGTATAAAATTCTCATATACTTAATACTTTTACAGCACTACTAGCAATTCACATTGATGCACTCAACCACCAGCAGCAGTAACAATAGCAACATTTATAGTTCACCATTCGCTTGGAATATTAATGATTTATAATGAAGAGAACTAAGAACTCACCTTAAACACTACATAAATTTAAAATAATTTCACAGTTAATCATAAATATTGCATTAAGGTGATTACACAGACAAGTCACCTTCGATTTAAAATTTAACAACAGCAATTCAAGCAACAACAAGCAACAGCAGCAGCAGCAGCACAAAATATATAAATTACTCAACACAAAAACAAGGTATCAAAAGATCAAAACTATTTATGTGAGCACAAGTTATACTCAACTTCTGTACAATCACTCCAATGTATGCACACAAATCAATGATCAACCAACCATCAGACACAACTACCACTACATGAGTACACACTACACAACAGCAAACAAAAAAATAATCAATATTACGAAATTACCATCCATATTGAAAAGAAGAAGTAAATAGAAACAAAAAAAACGCGAATTGAACATCAAAGAAATAAACTAAAAATGTGAATTTGTGCTGAGGTGATATGATTCCATAAATGATGAATCCAAAAAAAAAATCATCAACAACCAACAGCCAGTCCAAGTTAGCTTAGCCAACCATCCGAGCAGAAAAACAACAACAACAACAATAATCAACAGCAAATCGAATTGATTAATTCGTAATTTATGTACATGTGATCAAATGTGAATAAGTGAGTGATCGCCAAAGTTACTTGAACGTATGGCGGACGGACCAACTGACTATATTGCTCTTACACATTTACTCGTAGTATTGCTTGAAGAAATCAATTGCTGATTTATGCAAATATTTCTTGGCCTATGCAACCATCAGACATTTACATGATACCTCGACGATCAACAACAGCAACAACAACAACAACAGCTAAAAATTAACACCACAATTAAAACAAAAATGAAGGCATTGAACAATCGCAAATCGATTGTTCGTTTAGACAAACTAAGACATTAAGTATGGCGTTGTTTTTAATTGAAAAATGGATTAAAATACAACAACATCAACAAATCACAAAGACAATATTTTTTTTTCTTTTTCTTTCACAAATAAATTTTACATTAAACATACACCAGCCATAGTTTTAATACAAATATTTAACTGATCTGTACAATATTTAATTGGATTTTAAAAAATTTTAATATTCAGAAGTCTATAAAATTGTTCTAATTTCGACTAACCATAGAGAATAAGGAATATTAAAAAAAAAACGTTAAGGTAAAATATCAGTTTTAAAAATTATTTAGCTCAATTTTACTAAGCATGCCTAAAAAGGAGAAAACGTTCAAGAACCCTCTGAAGTCCTGCTACCCAGAAAATTATTATAATTTTATTTTCGTTCTCAGGCAGACATACATTCATTTATACTTGGAAAAATCTTGTAATTTAAACCAGGGCTCTAATCGCCGCATTCGTGATCGAATTTGATATCGTACAAAAAATAAATTCGATAGGTATCGAATTGCCTAATTACGGCATTCGATTGGTAACGAATCGAAAATTTTGCGAATTGTAAAAGATTTTATTTTAATTGTAATAGAGTCCTGACATAAGTTTCACACAAATGTAAACAAAAAAAGAAAAACAAAAACAGCAAATTTAAAACAGAATAAGTAACAATTATGCTTTTTAGTTAATTTATTTAAATAAAACATTTTGTATAGACAATGAGTCAACAATTACTATTAATAATGCACATGTCCTCATCGGAATCTGAAGATGAACATGGCGTAATGCGCATAAGAAGACAAATGCGGGATAAAAGCGACCCTCTTTCCTTGCCTGCTAAAGCGTAATTAATTTATTTATAAAACCAAAAAATACTTCACTAAGGATTTATTTGCAGATTTAAACAGCGAATTAGACTGTCGAAGGAGGCGTTTAATTATGTTCTTGCCCAGATTGATTTTGTTGGGCACATGTCAACTGCGGTGCCGCCAACGCTTCAGTTGGCAGCAACACTGTCTCTGTTTGCTACCGGTAGCTTCCAACATGCGGTTGGAAACGATTATTTAGTTGGTATGTGTCAAAGCACTGTTAGCAAAACTGTTAATAATGTGGCAAAGGACATAGAAGAGACAGTGTGTCCGAATTACATAAATTTGCACTTGTCCTAAAAACTTAACAATTAATACTTTTTTTAATTAAAATTAAATAAAACTTAAATTTTGTTCACTTTTTTATATGAAAACACTTTAAAACAATTTTTTTTTTAATTTCGACACCTATTGCTGTATCGAACAATATTGTAAAAGATTGCACTCGATCGATTGCTCGTTATCCAATCTTATCATCTCAAAATACGTTAATTTTTGTTCGATAACGAATGCCATAATCTCAAAATAAAAATATTCGATCAAAGTTGTTCGATCACGAAAGCGGCGATTAGACCCCAGCTTTTAGCGATATACGAGTATGGAACACATGTGCTTAATGTGTTTAATTTTAAATTTAATGTCTATCTAAGAAATGTCAATATTATTTTTACCACTTTTTTTTTATAAAAATGAAGCAAACAAGATACACACATTTGTTAACTAACAAAAAAAAATCTAAAAAAGTAGCAAACTTTCTACGTAATTTTAGGTATTTTTCCTACAACATACACTCAGAAAAAAAAATTTAGAAAAATTTGTAAACGGTTTTCAATCCCACTTTACTATTTTTGAACTGATTTTTAGTAAAACAATTATTATTTAGTATTTTTTTTTGCTATTTACATTTTACAAATTACTGAATTTTTACAGAATATTTATACATTTTTGATGTTAATTTCAGTACTCATTTTACAAATTTTTGAAAACCCGATTTGCTAAAATTAACAAACAAAATTTATTAATTTTAAAAAGTGGATATAGAAGGAAATTTTATATCTAATAATTAAAACCTTTTCTTACAAACTTAAATCGCCTTAAAATCTTACATAGGATGTTTAATAGAACGTCTACTTAAAATAGCACTAAAAAGTTCTAAAAATCAGCCCTTAAAACAATTAAAATTTGACCTTAAATCCAAAAAATTTACTAAAAATATTTTTCAAAACAAAAATAAGCAAATTAAAACGAAAAATTTGATTATGCTTTCACTATATTTTAAGATCTAGATTTTTTTTTATTTTGTCAAAAATATTTTTTGAAAAAAATAAATGAAATAACAAAATTGTGGTCGATAAATCAAAATTATACATTTGTATACTCTTAATTCGTAAGGCAATTTCAAAAAAAGAATTAATAGGTTTAAAGAAAGCAGGTGTATTTAAAACTTATTGGGTTAATTTGTGCATTTTAATAATTTTTATTATAAATTAAAATTGTGCTATATTTTACCATTCATTGAGTTTAGTTTACAAATCTTTATCAAAAATTTTTCTTAATTCCAAATAATTTAATTTAATAAACTTTGTACATAATTTTACCAATCTTTAGAAGCGGTTATTAACTTTCCTGCTATTTCCACTTTACTAATATATTTAGTAAAATTTATTGCTTATTTTAGCACATCTACAGGAATTTACTAAAGTTTTGTAGCGCTTACTTATTTTTTATAATAATTTGATTGTACTAATATTTAGTAAATTTTTTTTGCTGGTTTTAACAAACTGATTTTAAATTGCACTTTACAAAAGGTTTACTAAAATTTAGTAGCGGCCACTAATTTTTTCTACTAATTTCATTGTGCTGCACGTCAGCAGACATGTGTTGCTAAGATTAGCAAAAATTACCGCTGGGCTGAAATTAGCAAAATGTTTCGTAATAACAGCAAAAGTTTCAGTTGCCATTACAGACTTTTTTTTGGTTAGTATCTCCTCACAGATGATGTGAATCTAAAAAATATTCTTAGATTCCGCGGACTTTTTTCTTTAGAAAATGCCTCAAATTTTTAGAACTTTTTCTAGAGCTAATACCCAGAGGAATTTTTCTTTGGAAAACCAATAAGATTCTTACAATGTTTTTATTTTTATAGAAACCCCGAAGATTTATTTGCGATAGAAAATCCGTAAGATTTTTATAACTTCTTGCATAAGAAAAACTCTTACATTTTGAAGATATTTTCTAAAGAACAATTCCGTTTTAAAGATTTTACCTTTTCCTACAAAAAAAATGACATACTGTAAAGATTTTTTTTACAGAAAAGTCCTCAAATTCTGATAACTCTTTCTTTAGGTAGAATAACTCTCTTATTCTTAGGACCCTTTCATTAAGAAAATTCTTAAATTTGTGAAAGATATCAAATTCTATTCCTATATTTTAGGGATGTTTTTCTATATAAAAATTTTAGAGTCTGGAGACCTTTTTTAATAAAAAAAGCTACATATTCTTTAAGCTTTTTTCCTTTAGAGAAACTCCTAAATTCCGAAGCATTTCTTCTATAGAAACTCTTCAGAGTTTGAGGAACATTTTGTATAGAAAAACTTTTTAATTCTTATAAATTTTTTTTGCAATTTTCAAAAAAAAACTGTCAGACTCTGTGGACTTTTTCCTTCCAAAGAACTCTTAGAATTAGATGTATTTTTCTTTCTGAGATTCTGAGGACTTTTTCCGGTAGAAAAATTGTCAGACTCTGTAAACTTTTTCATTTAAAAACCCCTCAGATTCTGATGATTTGTTTTCTTAAGAAAATCCCTCGGATTGGATAACTTTTTCGTGGTGAAAAATTCACAGATTCTAAGGGCTTTTTGATATATATAATATCCTAGATTTTGATAAATTTTTCCTTTGGAAAACCACTCTAACTCTGAAAAACTTTTTCTTATAAAACTTAGAACTTTTTCCTTTAGAAATATCCTCAGATCCTGATGACTATTTTTATAGACACTTCGGACTTTTTACATTGATCCCCTCGAGAGAAAAACGTCGATTTATCACACTTTAAGGTCCGACTTAAAATTTAAAAAGACGACCACTACGTTCCCTTGCAAAAATACTATATATTCGAAGGTGTACGGCGAACTTTTTTTCTGGTATGGTCTAGTGTACATATAGATGGGTGCCACACTCACAACACTGTCTTCCTTTCTGTTGCATAACTCCACATTTTTAGTCCATGCATAGAGATGGGCAAAGGGTAAATACCCAAATGGTAAATGGTAAAATAGGTAAATTGGCTAAAAATGGTTAAATACCAGGATATTTACCAAAAAGGTGGGTTAAACTATGTTGTAGAAAATTTGGTGAACAAAAACATTTTGCAGCAAAATTTAATGAATTTTATTTTAAATTTTATTAATAAAAATAAAAATGCTTACAGAGCAGTTGGAAAATAAGAACTTAAGGTAATAACAATAGTATATATACATTAGCGTGGGCCATCGCTTTTTCGATAGCTTTTGACATCAGGAAAAAAAGTTCCACTACGACATATCAAAAAATTAATTTTCGAAGCGCCCAAATTTAACTTTTTTTTTACTTTTTCTCAACTTTTATTTTTAAGGTTTTTTTAGTAGCAATAAAAAAAATTAGATTTAATTTTTTTTAAATATTGCCTTTTAATTTTTTCGATATTTCGTAATGGAATTTTTTTCCTCATGCCAAAAGCTATCGAAAAATCGATGGCACAATATCGATTGCTAAATCGACCCACCATAATCCCACCCCAATCAAAATCGCTGCCGTTGTCGCTGAATGTTTCATCGTCACTTTCACTCCGAAAATAATTAAACGATCAATGAGGGGTAGAATGGGTGATACCAGTGAAAGTGGAAGGTGCTTCTTCAAATGAATTGGCAAAATTGGTTGCATTCTCATCCGGTACTATTTGTGGGGAAATATACTTTTGTCGTATGTCTTTATTGGCGAGATTTCAAATGCTTTTTATAAACACCCAAATAAATTCCCAAAAAGGTATTTATCTTTTATTTACCCGGTATTTACACATGCATCAGGTAAATACCGGGTAGAATCCTATCTCTATCCATGAAATCAGATGATTATTCAAAGGACACCCAAACGATAAAAGAACTTTTAAAACAAATTTATATTTTCTTTTATTTCATTTCGGACTTTTTCAAAATTAAATAATCTAAAAAGTTGAAGATAAAATAATTTCCAAAAAAAGTATTTAATGGCAACTAAATTTGCTGTTATTACGGGGAATTTTGCTAATTTGAGCCCAGCGGTATTTTTTTTTTTTTGCTCTTCTTAACAACACATGTTTGCTGACGTGTAGTACTATGTAATTTGTTTAAAAACATAAACGAATTTATAATTTTGTTTTAATTTTGGTAAATTCTGTTTTGAAAAATATTTTAGTAATTTTTTTTTTTTTACTTTTAAGATAAAATTTTAATTGTTCTTAGAGCTGATTTTTAGAACTAAAAATACTCTTTAGTGCTATTTTAAGTGGATGTCCTATTTTCAGACATGAGTCAGTATCTTCACTTCCGATCCCTTTTTTAAATCTAGGTAAGTTTAAATTATAAACAACATTTCCTTCAATTAGTATTGTTTTTTTTTTTGCAAATTTTAGCAAATCGGTTTTAAAAAATTTGTAAAATGATTTCTGAAATTAGCAACACAAATTTGTAAATATTCTGTAAATATTGTGTAATTTGTAAAATGTAAATAGCAAAAAGATTTGCTAAATAATATTTTTTTTACTAAAAATTAGTACAAAAATAGTAAAGTGTGATTGAAAACTGTTTACAAATTTTTCTACCAACTTTTTTTTGTGAGTGCAATTTTATGAGAAGTTTTTTTATATTTTTCCCCTTTGGGAGTTATTTCATTGGGGATCAGAGAACAGCAAACGCTGATTGCAATACGTTCGTACGCAATCACAACACAAGAATAAATATGTGTTTGCGTTCAAACGTTAAATATACTCCAACACACATATTTGTTGATGATTTTAAATCAATCAAACAACGTGCAAATTGTTGTCACTGATTTATAATCATCGGTCGTTTTTATACCATTGATTTTATTCTGTTCGTTTGAGTCAACAATAATTATTTTGATGTAGAATAAATCAGAAAAAGCAATAAATAACGCGTGTGTGTGTATTCATAATAAAAACAAAATAGTTTCTTATCTATAAAAAGGGGGTGGTCTTGTAGAAACACATTTCATAAATTAGGGTGGGTCTAAAATCCGTTTTTTTTAGAATTTTTATTGGTAATACCAAAAATATTGTTCTTTGTGAACTTTTTTTTTTAAGTTTAGGTCGATTTCTCAGGCTCTCCCAATCCGGTTAAAGTTAAGTATTGCCTAATTTTCCAATCAAAATAGATGAAAAATAAATTTAGACAATATTTAAATCTTTCCGGATTAGGCAAGCCTGAGATGTCGACCTAAATTTTTTTTCCAAAAAAATATTTTTATTTCACAAAGAAGAATATTTTTAGTATTGTATTACTAATAAAAATACTAAAAAAGCGAATTTAAGTCCCACCCTAATGTACATTCATGAAATGTGTTTCTATTTTGTTTTGATTATGAATACACTCATAAGCGTTGTTTGTTGTTTTTTCTGATTTATTCAACGCTGACTTTTTGTTGAGTGATTACATTTGCATGAAACATAATCGACAGATGATTCACACTGATCCCAATTACGCGTTAAGTAACATGAATTTTGTTGAATTATTAAATGTGAAGAAGAATTTTTGTGTATGATTAAATCAAGAAAAAAAGTTGATTTTGCAGTTCTCTGTTGGGGATTATATTGTAGCATTGATATTAGCTCCTTACGATTGATGAATCCTTTTCTAAAACGATTCGCTAATAAGTCGTGGACTTCAAACTAAACCATCATATTTACTTATTCTATTTATAAGCAGCTGTCCCTTTCTCGTAGTACAAACAAATAAAATCTGGCATAAGGTTGTGCAGCTCGGGTTTTTTGGATTGATCATTGTAATATTGATTTTATTAACTAAAGCAGCTTGATTTAAAATGCTTTAAGAAACTATTATAGAATTTCAGTACAGGATCATTAAGGTTAATTATTTATAAAATCACAACAACTTTAAACGTATAAGAATGAGAAGAATTAAACTGAATTAATATCATGGAAATATTTTACTCATTAAAATTAAATATCAACAAGTCTGACGTAGGTTACTTTAAAATTGTCATGAAAATAATTTATAGATCATTTCCTTTTTTTTTTCCTCGAACATAATCTTGCAACACAAAGAAGACATTTTTCAAGAATTTATTGAACATGTTAAAAAAATGACAATGAATATTAATGAGGATTGGGAAGAGTAAGTATCCTTATCGTTTTTAAAATTTAAGAAACAATTTCATGATGACCAAAACATAAACTTGCATGGTGTCTGAGTTTGTTCATGTACTATTTACTTATTCTCCTATCATATCTGTAACAAATAAACAAACAAACAAAATTAGTGAATCAAATGCGTTTTCGTGCGTTAAACCAAAATCAAAACTAATGTTTTATTTTGCCTGTTTAACTATGTTTTTTTTTATTTTTTTGATGGTTATGGAGAGTTATCTTGAGTGTATTTTGTTGTTTTAACTTTCTCGTTTCTTGTACGGCAGCAAACTACTTACTACTACATTTAGGAAGTTTTTTTTTAATTTTTTTGCTTTAACTTCCGGTATAGCTAAATTAGTTTCATATAATTCAATTTTAACCATTTTAAATTTATTTTTTTACTACTTATTTGTTATCTTATGCAATTGACCTCAAAATAGAATTGTAAGATTTTAAAGAATTTGTCACCTAATGACCAAAAATAAGGGAGATTGTTCACATTCCAGCATTAGTCATCCAAATATATTATTTGAAAACTAATTTCAGTTGAAGGTCATTTAGGAAAATAATAAAAATTTTAAAAGGTTTTTTAAATTTTTTTTTGTCTACACATTGGTATCTTAAATCCGGTTAAGTGTCTATGGAATATCTATGGAATTTCTTTATACAAATATTTAATAGACCCACTAACATGTATTTCCCCAAATCTTTTACTATTTGAATGTAACTTAGAAAAATATTTACTCCAAGTAAACAGGAACAGCTCCAACTTTTTCTAAGAGTATATTTTTATTTTTAATAAACATTTCAAGTTCCGGTGTAAGATAAACATAGTGATGCCACAAATCATGGTACATTTGTGATAAAACATTCATGATTCACACTTCAAAGAAAAAATCAAACTGAAAACGGAGATAATAAAAGTTAAGATGAAACAAAAATAAGCCGACTCCACTCTAGTTTGAATACGTAAAAAAAGAAAAATAAACTTTAAAACAAGTTAACATGTATGTTAGCCAACTTCAAAAAAAAAAAAACAACATAAACGAGTTGAAAATGTGATAGATGGATGACACATATGACAATAATATGAACAACAAAAAAAAATTTAACATGTTTTACGCGTTAAATATTGCGCTTACTAAAACAACATAAGCTAAAAAACAACAACAAAACTAAATAAAACTAAGACGCACCTTTTGACGCACGCTTAGCACAGTGTTGGCTTTATTGACTCGCATCCGTTGTGGTTTCTTCTGCATTTGGGTGGCGTTTATTTGGAGTTAAGTGAACTTATCCCCGGAGCCAAGATTTTCGATCGCAACATCCGCTTATCGTCCAATGGATCGCACAGCACATTATAGAGAAAATTCTTTACAATTTGCCTTATGTGAAATAGACTCCCCGCATAGGGCTTTTCTGAGAATAACAATGTAGATAAATACAAGTTTAATGTCCACAAAAACACAACTCCTGCTGTCATCTTCCTCATAACCTATTTTCCTGATATCAACACTGCATTTATAGGTGACATCCCCTGAGTGTTGGTTCAACACAAAACAAAAGTAAATTACTTTAAGAAGTAACTTATTTGTTTCAAATGTAATGAAGCAATCGTGGTTTATCTCCTTGCGATAAATTTTGGGTAAATCTGCAGCGTATCGAAATGAAACAATATCGAGATCCTAACATAAACAATAATTCGTTACAGTACACTGTAATGAAATCCGGACCACATATCTGCGTTTGCCAAAAAAAAAAAAAAAAAACTGCAAGACTTATCCTTTAAGCACACTCCATTGAGGGTTCTTTGTTAGTTAGATGAAATTTGGAAATGTGATAGAGGGGACAACATTAGTTAATAAACATAGGGGCTAAATTGGGTTTCAAAATTGAGCCAAGATTTTTGCTTTTATATATGTGTTCCATTGGAAAAATTTTCAAAGCCCGAGTAAAAAAAGTTTATTTATAATCATATATGGCTTTATCTAATAATATGTTATCGTACACTCACCAAAAAAGTCTGTAATGGCAACTGAAAATTTTGCTAATTTGAAATTCTGCTAATTTGAGCCCAGCGGCATTTTTTGCTAATCTTTGCAACACATGTCTGCTGACGTGTAGTACAATGAAATTAGTAGAAAAATTAGCAGCCGCTACTTAATTTTAGTAGACTTTTTGTAAAGTGGAATTTAAAATCTGTTTGCTAAAATCAGCAAAAAAATTACTAAATACTATTAATATTAGTAGAAAGTTTTAGATTTATTTTTTTTATCGAGCATCAAAAATTTTGATTATATTTTTTAAAAAATATTTAATACAAAATAAAAAAAAAATAAAGGCTTAAAAATCTTAAAAATTGTTAAAACATAAACGAATTTATTATTTTGTTTTAATTTGGTAATTTTCTTTTTGAAAAATATTTTAGTCACTTTTACTTTTAAGATTAAATTTAATTGTTTTTAGGGCTGATTTTTAGAACTAAAAAATCCTTTTTAGTGCTATTTTAAGTGGATGTCCTATTTTCAGACATGAGTCGGTATCTTCACTTTTGATCCCTTTTTTAATCCTATGTAAGATTTTAGGGCAATTTAAGTTTGTAGGCGTAAATGTTAATTGGAAAAAACATTTACTTCAATATCAACTTTTTTTAAATTAGTAATTTTTTTTGTTAATTTTAGCAAATCGGTTTTCAAAAATTTGTAAAATGATTTCTGAAATTAGCAACGAAAATTTGTAAATATTATGTAAAAATTCTGTAATTTGTAAAATGTAAATAGCAAAAAGATTTGCTAAATAATATTTTTTTTACTAAAAATCAGTACGAAAATATTAAAGTGGGATTGAAAACCGTTTACAAATTTTTCTACTAACTTTTTTTTCTGAGTGTATATAAATACATATGTCGGTATATATAAACATATATAATTACCCAGCAAAAAAAATTGTTAGTCATTCTCTGGCTATAATTCTTTCATTGCTTCCTAATCTTCAGTAAACATTTTTCTAAAGTTTTCTGGCGTTATTCTAAGAAACTTCTGAAAGAATTCATATGCTCATATTTCAGATGTAGTGATTTGGATATAAGCTCGATTCATATCTTTTAAAAATTACTATTTTCTGAATATAAAGCATTTATTCACAATATTGACTAAAAAAAAAATAAATAATAATAATAAGAAAAAATAATACTGATGAACTTATATAATTTTTAATTAAATCATTATTTTATTATTATTAGAATTTTCCAAAATAATTTTAAAATTGTGTAAAAATGTTTTAAAATGATCCAAAATAATTTAAAAATTAAGTAAAAATTATTTCAAATTGCACAAAAAGATTTAAGAATTGTCTAAGATTTTCTAAAATTTTTCAAAAATATTTGAAAATTGTCTAAAAATGTTTCAAAATTAATTGTATAACCAGTTTTTAAATAATCAAAAAATGTTTTAAATTTGTCCAAATATTTATCAAAATTTTTTGAAAAATGTTTCAAAGTTGCCAAAATGGCTCTAAATTTCCCCTAATACAAATTTTTAAAATGTATTTGAATAATTTTGAAATATATTTTGGAAAATTTTAAAATATATATTTGAAAAATTACAATATAATAATTCTAATAAACAGTATTTCTATATCAATGCATAAAGTTCGCTTCTTTAAACTGATTTTTATGCATACTTATCAGAGAACTGCATTTGCTAATTGCAAAACGTTCATACGCAATCAACACAAGAATAAATATGTGTTTGCGTTCAAACGCTGAATATACTCCAACACACATATTTGTTGATGATTTTAAATCAATCAAACGACGTGCAAACTGTTTTGTCACTGATTTATAATCATTGGTGGTTGTTAAACCATTGATTTTATTCTGTTCATTCGAGCCAACAATTATTATTTTGATGTAGAATAAATCAGAAAAAACAACAAACAACGTCTATGCGTGTAATCATAATTAAAACAAAATAGTTTCTTGTATAAACACATTGCATAAATGTTATATGGATATTAGGGTGGGTCTAAAATCCGTTTTTTAGAATTTTTATTAGGAATACCGAAAATATTGTTCTTTGTTAACTTTTTTTTTTTTTTAATTTAGGTCGACATCTCAGGCTCGCCCAATCCGGTTAAAGTTAAATATTGCCTAATTTTCCAATCAAAATAGATGAAAAAAAATTTTGACAATATTTAAATTTTTCCGGATTAGGCAAGCCTGAGATATCGACCTAAATTTTTTTTCCAAAAAAATATTTATATTTCACAAAGAAGAATATTTTTATTACTAATAAAAATTCTAAAAAAGCGGATTTAAGTCCCACCCTAATGTAAACAATATCATTTATGAAATGTGTTTCTATTTTGTTTTAATTATGAATACACTCATACGCGTTGTTTGTTGTTTTTTTTCTGATTTATTCAACGCTGACTTTTTGTTGAGTGATTACATTTGCATGAAACATAACCGACAGATGATTCACACTGATCCCAATTACGCGTTAAGTAACGTGAATTTTGTTGAATTATTAAATGTGAAGAAGAATTTTTGTGTATGATTAAATAAAGAAAAAAGTTGATTTTGCAGTTCTCTGATACTTATGACTTAAATATTCATTAAAGCTTAAATACTACAAAATATATAAACATTTTCCACTCATGCATCAAAATATCTAATCCCAGAAATAGCAGCTCATTGCTTTTTGCATTATCAATAATGACCTACCCCTACCCACTGAATTACTTCCAAAGTAAAAATAATGAGTTACTAATAATGTGTTATACAGCGATAGATATTCCATGTCAGCTCCTTGCATACTACATTACTTTCAATGTGAAAATAATAAGTAACTAATAATGTATTTTAACAACTTATTTTGGCAGTTAAAATCTATTTTTGGTTTTGTTATTTCTTTTTTCAAATTGTTATCAAAAATCAATTCAAATTAAAACCAAATAAAAAATTAATAGAAAAAAATTTGAAACATAATAAAAAATAGTTTTTAATTTGCTTTTAAGAATTTCTGTTTCTTAATGATTTTAATTGAAATACTTTGTTAATTATAAAAACCATTTACAATTAAATTTTTGAGTTTTCAAAATAATATTTAGAAAATTCCTAGAAAAATTGATTTTCTATTTTAAATTGGAAAAATACAAAAAAGACAAATAAATTCAATCACTTCAAATTCAGAAAATTCAATGGAAAATCTATATTGCACTTGCAGATTTCTCAATTTAAAATGGGATTTTTCAATAACATTTTGAATTGGAATTTTGAACGAATTAATCTGAAAGTTATTTTATTTTTTTATTTTTTACCTCCAATGACATGCCAATGTTAAAATTAGGATCTTAGCAGACTAACTTCAACCAGTTACTGCTCGTTCTAAAACCCATTATTTGGCAAGGTCTTTTTTTGCTGGGATCATTGTATTTTCATCGGTTCCTTAGAGTAAAGTATAAATGATGGGTAGCAGCCAGGTATGTCACGCCAATGTTAAATTCATCGATGAAACCATCAGAAAAGAAGTGATGCCTTTGCCATAGTAGTGATGCTTTTATTGCTTCTTTGGCAGCTTTATTTTTGCTGGGTATATATTACATTAAGTTTTTTTGTTTAATTATCTTAAGGCCGAAATATTAGATTATAAATTTATCATTCAATCACAATATAAAGCATTTTTTGCAATTTTTTCCAAATTCTGGTATATAAACATAATTATATACAAATCCAAAAGATATAACACATTATACGAGCAATGAAGGGGTTTATTAATTGATTGGACTAATTAATTGATGATTTCATTAGCATTTAATTTAAAAATATTTTAATGAAATTATTTTCACTACAATTTATTTTTCAGTAATGATTTTAATTGTTTGATTTCATTGATAAATGGTAATGATTTTTAAATTCTATTCTAATTTTTTTAATAAATTAAAAATAAATCATTGCAATTGACATTAAAGCTTTTGAAAAATTGTTAAAATGGAGATACATTTTTGAAATGGATTGAAATCGGTAACGACTAAAATTGAAAGACTAATCACTGCGAACGAAATGGAATGAAATGGACATCGAAATTTGTATTACAGGAGTTTGTTTATATACATTATTATATAAATTAATAAAAAAAAATAGTCACGCTGTGGCTGTTTTATAAAAGTTCAATGGACGTACCGAATCTGTACTATAGAAATGTAACCTGTGTCGAGCTTTGCAAAAATTTTGCCCGTTTTGCGCTATCTCGCTTACTTTTCGAGATATTCGCCATTTTGTAAAATGACCATTTTTAAAATGGCCGATATCTCTAAAGCTAACCTTGATAGGCCAGGTGCGGGAGAGATCCAGATGGATCCATTTTATAAAACAGCCTAAGTAAAGCAATTTAAACATCTCCTTTTTTGTAAACTATTTTTGAGCTATTGTAATTAGTTTTCGAGGTATTAGTACGATTTCATTAGCATTTAGTTATTTACAATTAAATGAATTGTATTAATAGGATTTTAGATCATATAATCATATTCTTTTTTTATAAATTGTTTTATTGCAAAGAACCATGAATATTTTATTAGTAAGTTGTAGAGAAAAAAATTGAAAAAAAAATCCACAGAGCCAACAGGATAGACACTAAGTATTTTCGGTTGCCGCAACACAACCCTCTTTAGTATCCACGCTCTTTAACAATTTATAAAAAAAGAATATGATTATATGATCTAAAATCCTATTAATACAATTCATGTACCAAAATAACAGATAAACAATATATAAAAAATTATTAACAATTTTTTTATAGTACATATATTGTTTTATAAACTAGATTCCATACAATATATAATCTGATACAATTAGATTTTTTGTGGATCAATTTGATAGCCTGTTCCTCGATCTCGAACGAAAAACTAGACGAACGAAAGCAAGTCACTCGAATTCGAATCAATTTGGGTTTCTCTATTTCGAAAGCCTTCGATCGACTTGACTTACGTGGGTCAATTTTTGTTTCTTACGCATTTACAAATCACAGAGATGCCAGATCATATATTTTGAGCATTTGTTACAATTTTCTTTAAAAGTAGCAAAATACTACTAAGCTGCTTAAAGACAAAAACAACCCTGCTTAACAGTGATCAGCTGTATATGACAAATGAAATAAAAAAATAATAATAAACAAATCAATTTTTATTTGGAAAGTGTGTTTATTTGTAAAAATTTTTGTTATCGATTGGTTGTGGGTGAAATTGTTGTTTGGAGAGCATTTCTGTTGCCTGTTGTCTGTTCGGTGCGGTCACTGCTAAAGTCCTTGTAAAATAAAAGATGTAAAATAAAAAATGTAAATATGAGCTTCTTGGGCAAACGTAAGCCACAAACAACACACACATACCTTTTACCACTCAACAAAAGCGTTATAGAGGGTGAAACGGAGTTTAGTTTTCTGGTCAAATTTTCCTCCTCTGCGGAAAATTTGTTTGCTCCGAACACCAGAGTCCTTCAGGCAAAATCAGGCCTTTCTTCCATATAAAATACAAGCGTCTTTGGATGGTCCATTGTTGATTTTTTTTAACTAAAATTTAAAATTCTTAATAAACTATAAATGTTTGTAAAGGGTGTCCCAAGAAGAACGCAATTTCTAAATTTTAAATAAAACACCGATATTTAAAAAAAAAATTGTGAAACTTTATTATATCGTAAAGTAGACAGAATGAGGTTATGTATGGAACAATATATCGTGTAGATGGCCGCCGCGGCTTTGCTGGCATGCACGCGATCTTTTAATGAAATTTTCAATGACCGTTTTGCATGAATGCTGCGGTATTTCATTAATGCAGCGTCCAATTTCCTCTTTTAAGGCTTGAGTCGTCGTCGGCTTATTCGCGTAAACCATCGACTTCAAAAAACCCCAAAGAAAAAAATCTAATGGTGTTAAATCGCACGATCTAGGCGGCCAATTCTGATCTCCAAAACGCGAAATAACACGACCGGGAAATGACTGATGCAGCAATTGAATTGTTTCTCTGGCTGTATGACATGTGGCGCCGTCTTGTTGGAACCACATGCCCTCCACATTAATTTCTTCAATTCTAGGCAAGAAAAAACTGGTTATCATTTCACGATACCGAACACCATTGACTGTTTGCGCTTGACCTGCCTCATTTTCATAAAAAAAAGGTCCAATGATTCCTCCAGCCCAAAAACCACACCACACAGAGACACGTTGAGGATGCATTTGCTTCTCGTGAATCACTCGAGGATTTTCCTCACCCCAAATGCGACAATTCTGCCTATTGACGAAGCCATCAAGATGAAAATGGGCCTCGTCACTGAAGATGATTTTATCGGCAAAATCAGCATTTTCATGTTGTCTCTCCAATACCCAATTAACGAACTCCCTTCGCTGTCCATGGTCAGCTGGCTTCAGTTACTGAGTCAATTGAACTTTGTATGCATGA
The DNA here is from genome assembly GCA_949748255.1 of Eustalomyia histrio. Classification (NCBI taxonomy): domain Eukaryota; kingdom Metazoa; phylum Arthropoda; class Insecta; order Diptera; family Anthomyiidae; genus Eustalomyia; species Eustalomyia histrio. The sequence continues at coordinate 60,228,779 of OX456525.1, read as the reverse complement.
AGATGCAAATCTTTCGTCAAAATTCGCTGCAAAGTGGATTTGGAGACACCAATTTGCTGAGTTCGGTGTCGAATTGAGGTGAATGGAGTTTGAGCGACATCATCACGTACAGCTGCAACATTTTCGGTCGATCGACCTGGTCGATAGCGCGTTGTTGTCTTTACATCACTAACAGACCCAGTTTCGGCAAATTTATCCATTAATCTCTTTACAGTTGACTCTTTTGGAGCATTATTGTGACCCCAAATTGATCGCAATTCGCGAACTGTAGCCGCAAAACTTTCACCATTTTGGTAAAACAATTTCACAATGAGAATGCGTTGTTCATTCGTGTAGCGCTCCATTTTTACTAACCTCGTACCTTCTACTAGCAAACAATAACAATTGTTTAAATGTCAAACAATGACACTTCGAATGTTACCAGATTTAAAAATTGCGTTCTTCTTGGGACACCCTTTATTATTTTGTACTTACCTTTTGCTATCCATTGCTTTTTTTACTTCATTTTGCTATTAAAAATATCAAATATCTATTTACTCGACAAAAAAATAGCAAGTGACTGATTTTGACATTTGCGTTCGAGCTGTTCGAAATAGAGAAACCAAATTTTGTATGAAAACAGTTACGTTTTCATTCGACTTGTTGTTCGAGTCATCGTTCGCATAAAAATAGAGTTAGTGAAACCCAAATCAGTTTTCTTTCGACTAGAAAGCGAACGAACGTGTTCTTTCGAAATAGAGGAACATGCTATGTATGAATCTTACTAAATCCCAAAATATATTTGTGGATCTAATTTGATCTGCCATTTTCGGGATCAATTTAGATCTTATCTAATCTAATTTGATGTGCCATTTTTCGGAACAAATAAAATCAGCCAGATATTACAGCAGATATTAAAGAATATCAAAGTGCATGTAATTAAATATTGCGCCAAATAAACATTTTTTTACTCGGACTATCAGGATAATGACATTGTCAGTTTTCGCCTCATTCCTCAATATGGTATTAAACCCCAAAATTTGTAATAAATATATAAGTGTCACACTTTTTGTTTTTACATCAATTCTATGTCTGTCTTTATTTAATCTATATGATATAGCTTTATGTATCCCCATTATACAGTGATGATGATGATGATGATGATGATGATGAAGACAACTTCTACTACTTGTTAAAATGATGAAAATGTTTAAATAACAAGTTAAAACATTTAAACCGCTACAAACAGAACAAGTTAAGAGGTAAAATGTAAAATGCTACTGTTTTCCAAAAAAGATATTCAAAAGAGATACAACACATAAAGACACACTAGAAGAGTCAAATAGAAAGATCATAACACCACAGAGAATGATGGTTATTTTCACTTAAAGACCGTTTAACGACCTTTTTCTTTGAGTTTGGGCCGCTTTAATCTTGTTTTGTTTTTTGGTTTTTTGGTTTATGAACTGGATTTAATTCTCCCTGGTGTTTTACTAAATATGAAATACATGAAATATTGTTCATATCTACGATACAACCTGTGATGTTAATGTTTTAATTTAATTATGACAAGTTACCAAGAGATTTATATAGACAGTGTTTTACTTAAATACTAACTTGAAGACTTTTATATGGCTGCTACTTACTGCTACTTTGTAGTAAATCTTTATTCATAACTACACTTTATTACAACCTACATAGGTGGTCGGTCTTTCGGTCGGTCTGTCGGTTGTTTGGTCAACATTGGTGGGAATATTATTTTAGTTTATATATTTTGTATCTGTTTCGTTTCAGTTGTCAGTTTATCTGGGTCATACAGACTCATAAGTTCATTCATTTTAGTTTTTATTTTATTATTAGTAATCAAGTACTATTTTTGTTTTTAGCTCTCATGTGACATTGCTAAATAGAGGTACTTGCTACTTTATGTCCGAGTTTAATTGCCACCTATGTTGTTTTTTGGTTTCTTCGTGTGTGTGAGTGTATGTTTTTTAAAGACATCTTAGACAATGTTGTTTCTTCATTTTTATGAGAACACTTAAAATGTTAATGTTTTATAGCATCTTACTTGTGTTTCAGTAGTAGTCTGTAACATTTTTAAACATGGGAGGTCACTGGACAGAAAACAAGTGTACATAACACAATAAATTGTATTTCAACAAGTTATGATTTTCTATTTAATCTCACACAGCCAAATTAAAAAGCAAATTTATCGCTTATCTAACTTTATCCTGGTGTAAAGTTAAAGAAGCATTTTGTGGCCAAAAGATGTTCCTGCAACAAGTACTTTTCTTCTCAGATGTATTTCCTTCTCGTTCTCTTCTTTTTTTGGAAGAAATTAGTTTAAACAAAAATTTGCTTAGATATAACGATGGAAGTACTCGGATACTGCATACAGATAAACTTGTTATGGGACGAATAATTTCTAAGGATTGGAGGTTAGGTAGAAGTGGCATCCTGCATTGAGTGTATAATTTCAAGCAACAAAAACTTTTACTCACGCCGTAACGTAACAAAGACAATACTTTCCTACACTTTTTCGTACATTCATATTTAGTACCAAAAAATACGCTTCTTTCACAGCAAATCCCTATACCGCTGGGCTCAAATTTCCATTACAGATCGTTGAATGTTTTCTTCATAAGCAGTGTTAAGTTATTGCTGCCATCGACTTCAAAACTGCCTTCTTGCATTATAAGGGTCGATGAGACCGGATTTGTGTTCAACAATTGAAGGGGGGCCGCGAACAACGTTTTAAGCGACAATTTTTACAAAACCTATTTTTTCCAGATTACCGTTAGAATAACTCTCTTTTATGACTTAAAAATGAAATTAGGCAAAATTATGCAGGATTTCGTTATTAAAATGCAATCTAAAGAAGTCAGTCAGTGGGATACTCATACAAGTTATAAAACGTTTTTTTTCGATTTCTCAACAATTTCAATTTTGTCGCTTCCCAGCAAAAATGAAGCTGCCAAAGAAGCAATAAAAGCATCACTACTATGGCAAAGGCATCACTTCTTTTCTAATGGTTTCATAGATGAATTTAATATTAGCGTGTTATAGGATGGAAGTATTCAAATGTAGCTACTAGCATTACTCATACTTTACTCTAAGGAAGCAATGATAATACAAAGATTAGGTAATCTGATGCATGAGTGGAAAATGTTCATATACTTTGTAGTATTTAAGCTTTGATGAAAATTTAATTCATAAGAATGCAGAAAAATAAGTTTAAAGAAGCGAAATGTATGCATTGATATACAAATACTCTTTATTAAAACAAATAAATAATTCTGCATTGTGAAAAAGCATTTTTGAAACATTTTTCAAAAATTTTAATGAATTTTTAGACAAATTTTAAAATATTTTTGGATAATTTAAAAACTGGTTGTACAATTTGGAAATATTTTTAGACAATTTTAAAATATTTTTGAACATTTTTAAATAATTTTTGCACAATTTTAAAACATTTTTGGGCAATTTGAAATAATTTTTACACAATTTTTAAATTATTTTGATAAATTCTAAATTAAAACTGGAAATGGTGTAGTGTCAAATAATAAACATAATTCAAAAATGCACAGATTGCGACCTCATAAATATTTAAGGCTGAAAAAATGCAAATAACAGCCCAGCTAGTTTCAATTAAAGGTTAAAAATATATGTTTTTCTTGATATTTCAAAACTTAGTAAAACTGCATAAATTCTAACCCTCATGAAATTTTAAACTAAAATATAAAAAATTATTAAATAAAAAAATTAAAAAAAAATTCATCAGAAATTCAAAAAATATACGATATACTATAACATATGCTTTAGAAGTAATGAAGAGTGATTTTTTAAGATATACATTGGGTTTATATCCAGATCACTGCATTTGAAATATGAACACATGAATTCTTTTGGAAGTGCCTTAGAATAACACCAAAAAATCATAAAAGAATGTCAACTGAAGTTTAGGAAGCAATGAAAGAAGTTATAGTCAGAGAATGACTACCATTTTCTTTTTTGCTGGGTTACAACGTTATTCGCGGCTCTGCTTCAATTAGCTCATCCATGATTAGTCGTATTCATAGCGCTGTAACCAAAAGTAGTTTCTTTGCAATACAACTTCTGGAATAAGCCTGTACCTGAGACCCATGTAAACCAAATATTACACTCACCAAAAAAAGGCTGTAATGCCAACTGAAAATTTTGTTGTTATTACGGGAAATTTTGCTAATTTGAGCTTAGCGGTATTTTTTGCTAATCTTAGCAACACATGTCTGCTGACGTATAGTACAATGAAATTAGTAGAAAAAATTAGTTGTCCCTACTAAATTTTAAGTAAACTTTTTGTAAAATGGAATTTATAATTGGTTTGCTAAAATCAGCAAACAAAATTACAAAATATTTTCAATATTAGAAAAATCAAATTACTATAAAAAATTAGTAAGCGCTACTAAATTTCTGTAAACTCAATGAATTGTAAAATAAAGTAAAATTTTAATTTATAAAAAAAAAATTATTCAAATGCACAAATTAACTCAATTATTTTAAGATACACTTGTTACACTTTAAAGCCGCTAATTTGTTTGAAATTGCCTAAGGAATTCAAATATATACAAATTTATAATTTTTATAAAGTAACATTCTTTTATTTTATTTTTCAAAAAATATTTTAGACAAGATTAAAAAAGAAAAAATCAAAGGCTTAAAAAATAGTAAAAACATAAACGTATTTATTATTTTGATTTGGTAATTTTTGTTTTGAAAAATATTTTTAGTAAATTTTTTTGGATTTTAAGGTAAAATTTTAATTGTTTTAAGGGCTGATTTTTAGAACTAAGAAAGTTTTTAATGCTATTTTAAGTGATAACCTATTTTTGACATGAGTCGGTTGTGAAAAGAATCTTCACTTTCGATGCCTTTTTTCAGCCTACATATGTAACATTTTAAATTTGTAAAATGAGTTCTGAAATTAGCAACAAAAATTTGTAAATATTCTGTAAAAATTCTATAATTTGTAAAATGTAAATATCAAAAAAAATTTACTAAATAATATTTTTTTTTACTAAAAATCAGTAGACAAACAATAAATTGAGATTGAAAACGGTTTACAATTTTTTTACAAACTTTTTTATTTTGAGTGTAGTATTTAAGCCAGCAATTTTAAGCTATAGAGATACTCACTGGTGCATAGGCATCTACTAGTTTTTGTAGGCACTGTAGGTATCTATTGCTTAAAATTATGGGCATTATTCAACAAAATTCTTTATTACCAGAACATTCGGCTGCACTTTTAATCACCAAGACTCCGAGTTCTTCGAAACCGTTAAGTTTTAGCTTCTTTGAGTATACTCTGAATCTCTTATGCTTTTACCCATCTGTATGAAAATTTATACTACTTCTGTTCGAATACCCTCTCCGATCATTCTTTTATGGAAGCTACACTCACCAAAAAAAGTCTGTAATGGCAACTGAAAATTTTGCTGTTATTACGGGAAATTCTGCTAATTTGAGCCCAGCTGTATTTTTTGCTAATTTTAGCAACACATGTCTGCTGACGTGTAGTACAATGAAATTAGTAGAAAAATTAGTAGCCGCTACTAAATTTTAGTAGACTTTTTGTAAAGTGGAATTTAAAATCTGTTTGCTAAAATCAGCAAAAAAAATTACTAAATTTTATTAATATTAGTAAAAGGCTTTGATTTTTTTTTTTTCTTATCGAGCATCAAAAATTTTGAATATATTTTTTAAAAAACGAATTAATCATTTTGTTTTAACTTGGTAATTTCTGTTTGAAAAATATTTTGGTCATTTTTTTTACTTTTAAGGTTAAATTTTAATTGCTTTTAGGGCGGATTTTTAGAACTAAAAAACCTTTTTAGTGCTTTTTTAAGTGGATGTCCTTTTTTTAGATATCAGTCGGTATCTTCACTTCCAATCCCTTTTTTAATATATGTAACATTTTAAGGAAATTTAAGTTTGTAGGTGTAAGTTTTAATTAGAAATAACATTTTCTTCAATAAACACTTTTTTAAAATTAGTAATTTTTTTTGTTAATTTTAGCAAATCGGTTTTCAAAAATTTGTAAAATGATTTCTGAAATTAGCAACAAAAATTTGTTAATATTCTGTAAAAATTCTGTAATTTGTAAAATGTAAATAGCAAAAAGATTTGCTAAATAATAATTTTTTACTAAAAATCAGTACAAAAATAGTAGAGTGGGATTGAAAACCGTTTACAAATTTTTCTACTAACTTTTTTTTTTTGAGTGTATTTTGTTGGAATAGTTTCGTTTATGCTCATCTTTTGGAGCCATATTGGTATAATCTTCGTTGACTATCCCGTCACATCCTTTACTTTTTTTTTCATTACTTTCGAAGCATTATTTAACTTGTATATATTTTATCGGCCCAATGTAATATTTAGTGGGTGGGACTTAGTGGTAAAAACGAAAGTATCTGCACCCAGAGAAAATATTGGTTGCAATTCGATCAAAATTAATAATATTTTTTTGTAAGGATTTTATTTTATTTGGAGTCACCTATAATCCATTATTATACCAATACATAATATGGCATTGTGAATTTAAAAGATGGAAAAGAAACCAGAAAATGATACTATTATGCAATTATTGGTATTTCCAATCAAATTTACGAATAAAATTCGTTTAGAAATTTCGTACAGTAGAAGCAAGAAAATTAGACCAATCTATTAAATTAATTAAAAAATTGTCAATATTTGAAAGTGGTAACAACAAATACGGTTATCCTGATCAAATATATCATTAAATTAGGGTTTCAATTGAACCAACCAAATTGTGGATTGTATTGATTATAGAAGCCACTAAAGATTGGTATTTGTAAACGAATTTTCTGTTATATTTATTTTCTAAAAAATTATTTAAATTCAAAATTAGTCATTAAAATTTATAAGTGTTTGTGGGTAGAGAGCTAGCCTAGTACTCCTAATTTCAGAGCTCAAATTCCGATAAAGGCAAACATATAAAAAAAAATATTTTTTCTTAATTAAAAAAAAATATTCAAATGTTTAAATAACATATATATCAAAGAAAATTTAATTAAATTGTGGTGCAGTAAGCAAGGGTGTGAACTATGAATCTGAATGCCCTGGTACCGGAAAAATCTAAAAATAATTGTTTTTTTTTAAACAATATTTTGTGGAACGTAATAATATTTATGTGGAATAAAAATATTAAATTATACAACTTAATATTGGCTTTCACAACTAAAAATATAATATGAAGATAGTTGTCGTAACCACCAGAATTCGATTGGCAACAAATTCAGTGACCACAACTGATACTGTTTTCTGGGTGTGAATTTTATGAAACATTTTTTTTATATAATTTCTTGGGCGCAGTGCTACTCCAAGGTTCTGTTCTTTTTCCTTTTATTTTTTTCTTATTACAGCAACGTTTGTCATTCATTTTCTTTTAATCGTAAGTCAAAACTTGTGGAGGCCAAAAGGCAAGATTATGAATGACAAACTTAATCACGAGCTTTTGGTAGTCTCTGATTGGAGTTTTGCAAATAGGATCGATGTTAATTAGCGTAAGAGCTAATGCTGGATGTTGTCTAAAGAGGTCCTTAGATTTACTGGTATAACCCATTTGCATATCTTAGAATAAAGTATATCTTTACATTAATGCAAATTTATGCACTAGCAATTTCAGACCAGACTGGGCCCATCAGTCTTTATATTATGGAATCATTCTAATATTGTGCAAACTGTTTTTTTATATTAACGAAACTATTTTTAGGGGTATCACGTCCAATTTTACCAAAAATAAATTTTTTATGATCGCAAAACAGAAAGTTAATGCTAAACTTTCCTAAGTTTAGGCCGTCGCTCCCACTAGAAATATTTTTGCTTATATGAAGAAATATTTAACAAATATTTAATAAAATATTGTAATTTATGCATAATAGATAGATATTGCGCATTGATCCAAAATATGTGGTACTATTAAAGAATCAGAAGGAATTTATGTTCTCGGCATGTCCGTTGGAATGAACATGATTTTAAAGTGTCAAAAGAATAATTTAAGTACACAGGTTATTTGAAATGTTATCAGAATTACTTCGACTTATTCCAATTTTTTCTACTATATATTCCTCCTTTATTTCCGGCCGAGAATATAAAAAAACTTCCATAAAGTATATTTTAGAGCATTTGTAACGCCTTCAAAGGAAAGGCGTTGGCGTTTATCATTGGCAGTAACGTAACCAGCTCTGTTGATTCATTGAAAAATCCTTTGAATGGTGGTTGTGTGTCACTTTTCTATCGATATTAGCTGGTGTTTGATGCTTATCCCTAAACCCCGATTTTTTGTACAAAATACCTCCTTACCCAATAGAGCGAAACATTTTTGGGATCGATTGCACAATGCATTACCGATAATATTCGCTTATTAGTCGGACTAGCTGTATGTAAAATAAACCACTCCCAAAGATTTCCCCTGACAAAGAAATTAAGTTCTATCTCCATAAACACTCCTCCCTCTATCCTCCTTCTAATAATACATTTTCTTGATATCAGTTTAATGCAATGTATTTGTAGGTGACATACTCTGAGTGTTGATGTAACGCAGAAAATAACACTGCTTAAATAGACAAAAAATGTTTGTTGAATTTTTCAACAGTCTTTTCGCAGGAATACAAGACAATCAATTAATGTGTTTGCCCTCTTCTATCCATTAAAGTTAAATAGTAGCTTTTCACACAAAACTCCTTTCTCTAGATCCAACCTTTGGACTTTGTCAACTCTACATAAATTGCCTATTTAAATAATTAGAATTTCAAATTTCAATTGTTTACCATCCCATTAAAGTTAATCAAAATCATAAATTACCAATTCTAATTAAATATTTAGGTCATACAATTAAACAAAAAAAAAAAAAAAAAGAAAAGAAACTTTCCTTCATTAACATTTATCAAATATTAAAACATCTTCGTGATATTACTTTTTTTTATATTCGATACATTAAGTTCAATGACTGTATTGTATGACCATATATTAAGTTAACTAACATTCATTAATAGTACAAATGCCATCGTTTACAATAAATTTCTCTAAATCATAATTTTTTTTTTATAAATATTAAACATAGATCTTCATAGAGCTCTCACCTCGCAAACGACCAAACAAATATTTAAAATAAGCAAAAAAAAAGTATTTAATTCCTAATAAAAACATGGTGGCATGACAATAAATTTCTTTTTTTTTTTATCAACAACATTCAATATTTTTTATGATAAATACGACATGATTTCCAAATATGCGTATGAGATTCATTAGCATAACTGTATGCAGACATACAGAGAGAGACGGATCGACAAACCAACAGATACTTTGGTTTGTCTTAAGCTTTGATTTTGGATGACAGTTTTATTAAGGAGTGTTTAAACCTAAAGACGGGTGGAGTCGACATATTTTATAAGGTAATAAAAATAAAAAAAATAAATAAACTAATTGTTGCTTAGATAAATTATTTAATACTGTATATTATATTATGGCTAAGGGTTGTTGTTTGATGGTCTTAATCTTTATTTACTGAGCAAACAAATTTCTAAGCGCTCAAAAATTATAATATAAATATGGGACTTTTCAGAGCTTTTTAGTTTTGCAAAAGTTTTAGGGCTATTTGATAAGACTTTTTGACTTTGAAATGTGTCTTCTCAGATACATTCCACCTTAATTTAACACCAAGGTTGGCTTCCCAGCCAAACTACACATTACCAAATAATGGGTAAAGTAATGTAATGCCATAGGGGCCGATGGATTACTTTACACCTTACTTCATTGATGAATTTTATAGGCGATGAGCCTCAAAGTTGTGTATATACCCATTACTTTAACACGTTGCTGCCACGTCGCAAATTTTCATGCGACACCCAGATGTTACCCTGAGGCCACATCGCACATTTTCGTGCGACATCTAAATGTTACCCTGAGGCCACGTCGCACATTTTCGTGCGACACCTGAATGTTACCCTGAGGCCACGTCGCACATTTTCGTGCGACATCTAAATGTTACCCTGAGGCCACATCGCACATTTTCGTGCGACATCTAAATGTTACCCTGAGGCCACGTCGCACATTTTCGTGCGACACCTGAATGTTACCCTAAGGCCACATCGCACATTTTCGTGCGACATCTAAATGTTACCCTGAGGCCACATCGCACATTTTCGTGCGACATCCAAATGTTACCCTGAGGCCACGTCGCACATTTTCGTACATTTAAATATGAAATCTTACATGAAATTTGGCCTGTGGTGAACATTTTGGTGTATTTTTAATGGTATTTTTTTGGAAAATAAAAAAGTTGAAAATTCAAATTTGTCTTTTTATTAATTCTTTTAAAAATCAATTCATTTATGAGCAAAAGAAATAAAAAAATATATATTTATGTAAATTCAAATGGAGATCAGTAGAAAAACAATAAACTTAAAATTAGAAATTAAATTTGGAGATCAGTAGAAAAACATGTTTTATGTTCTCCCAGGCCATGTCGCACGAAAATGTGCGATACCAAAAAACCGTTATAACTTCAAAATTAGGGACCAAAATAAAGTCGCGAGTAGTGAAAACTTATTTTTAGGCAAAATAGAACAAAAATAAGTTGTTGGCCTCAGGTGACCAAAATTGTTAAATGACATTGCTACTGAACGATCAAAATTCTAAAAAGGTGTTGGCAGCCAACGTGTTAGAGGTGATAATTTAAGGGGTTACTTATGTGGTTACGAGTATGGAAAAAGTAATGTGTCTAAAAATAGATTTTTAAAAAAGAGGAATTTTTATTAAAAAAAATTAATAAAAATATTTTATTGAAAATATTTGTAATTAAAAATAATGTGTTCAAGATGGGAATCGAACCAGGGAAATCTGGTTGCCAGCCAAAAACTATACCCACTGAGCTATCCACGCATATAGTACTTGATTGCTTTAAACTTAAATGTATTGTTGCGCTTCGTTTTTTCGCTAGTGTTATCAAAACAAACATACATTACCCTTTTGTTTACAAAAATACACAATGTAATGTATCTAAAAATAGATTTTCAAAAATATTTCAATTATTACTTTACATTTATAAATCATATATTACGCAATCAATAATGAGTAACTTATTACTTTATGCTTGCAAATAATGAACAAGGTAACTAGCTATCATTACAAGGTAACGCATGAGAATATCGCACCCATTACCAAAGTTTTGCTGGGTTTTTAATTTTGTAAAAGTTTCAGGGCTATTTGATGAGACTTTTTGACTTTGTTACAAATGGCGCCCACCGCTACACTATAGTTGTAATGCATATTAGTCGGCCCCACGTTATGTGCCATTTGTAACATGTGACCCCCCGAGTAAGGAGGCAATTTAATATGTGGTTATATAGGAACAGAAGACCTTTTTTCCCCCTAATTTCCTAATATTTCCTCCATCGTATTATTTTTGATTTAAAAATGTTACATTATCTGTTATATGCAAGAGAGTAGCTAGAATTGTAAATTAATTCATATATTTTGTTTAGATAGATAGAATAAGTACAGTCTTAGTAATCTTGCATTTAACAATAGAAGCCACATCTCATTTTGCATACACTAAAGGGTTTCTTCGTCGAATCAACGATGTGCATTCATTTCTAAAATAAAATAAAACTTTCAAATTTAATTTTTTAGAACTCATAACTAAAAACCTTACAATAATTTAATTAATTTTTTTTTTTAATAAAACGATCCAACAAAGATTGACAGTCTAGGGTTTATAAAGCTTCATTGAGCAAAAAAGCTCGATGTGGAGTAACAGAAGTCATTACCGGTACTAAAATAATTAAACCTTCTAGTGTAACAAACCTCACTTAAAAAATTTAATATTGCCTAAATAATGTAGGGTACTAAAATAAACATCAAATTCTTTAGCTCCAAATTAAGAAGACAATTCAAAATAAAATCTTTAAATCAAAATTATAGTTAGTTGTATCAGTGTATAGGTAAACATAAAAGTGTATTTAAGTACGCGTATGTTTGGGGGGCTATGGACGAATTGCGTTTGGTTTTATTTTAGATTTTATGGATGTGCTGCTTGATTTCTTGTACAATGAAGCTTCTTCCAATGTTGGTAATCAATGGTCATTAAAGATTCATCAGGTGTCGACCAAAACAAAACAAAACAAATGTGTGAGTATGACATTTAAGCCTCAATATTATACGAACACACCACCGCCACTACCACCACTATGGCAATAAAGACAGTTCAATGATGGCGATGGTGATAGCGGATGAAGAAGACACGCACTTACAAACTATAAACGCACACAGGCATGTGAGCACGACAGTACGGCTCACAAAATACCTTAGCATAGTACGTACGCGTACGATGTACGCTGTTACACCATAGATGGTATTTGTCGCATCGTTATTGACCATCAATCCGATGGTTCGATCGATGGTAAAGGCATATAAATAGTATGTGGATGGTTATTACTGCTGCTGCTGCTGCTGGATGTGTGCTGTTTTCGTTGTCAGACTTTCTTTTCCACTGAAATTGTTGATCACGTCCAACAAAACACCAAACAAGTTATCATAAAAAGCCCTCCGCCTCTAACATAAATATAAACCAATCGATCGATAGTCTTAACTTATGTTGCTGCTGCTGCTGTTGTATTAACTATTTAAGCATTCACTCGCCTTATTGGCGATCGTTAAGATATGAAGTCATACGGTATGATCATTTATTTTGTTGTTTTTGTATTTATTTCAATATGCCCTTCGTTGGCGTTGAATGTATTTGAATTGATTCACAATGTGTGTATGTGGTGTGTGTTGATTTAAATGTCTGTCTTCACATTGGATTGTTGGATGTTGTTTTGATGGTTTGGCCTCAAATGTCTGCATTCGATAAATAAAAAAAAACACCAAATACAAAATGTCGCTATTAAAATGCTGTACCATACTCCATTGCTAATGCAACCCACACGCGTTCATTTTTTTATGTACTCGTATGTTTGGATTATGTACTCGTAGTTTCTTAAAATTCAATGATGTTATTTTATTATTAGAAAAACTTATTTTAATGATCATTGCTCAATTGAAAAATAACGAAAAAAAAAATTGTTTATTTGTAGACAACAGTATTATTGATGAATTATTCGCGGTTTATATACAGTGTCTTAAATAATCCCTTATCTCAGGGGGACTAATACTAAATACTAAAAACAAATTCCTTTTAGTAAACCCTAGATTTTTTAAAAATAATATTTCGAATTTCGTGAAAGTGAAGAAACATTTTTAGTAAAATAAATAAATAACAGTTACAAGCTACCTGATGTTAATGACTATCACAGTTTCGCCACATCTGAGGACTTGTCAATGGTGAGGGTCAGAGAACTGCAAATGCTAATTGCAAAACGTTCATACGCAATCAACACAAGAATAAATATGTGTTTGCGTTCAAACGTTGAATATACTCCAACACATATATTTGTTGATGATTTTAAATCAATCAAACGACGTGCAAATTGTTGTCACTGATTTATAATCATCGGTCGTTTTTATACCATTGATTTTATTCTGTTCGTTTGAGTCAACAATAATTATTTTGATGTAGAATAAATCAGAAAAAGCAATAAATAAAGCGTATGAGTGTGTTCATAATTAAAACAAAATAGTTTATTATCTATAAAAAGGGTGTGGTTTTGTAGAAACACATTTCATAAATTAGGGTGGGTCTAAAATCCGTTTTTTTACAATTTTTATTAGTAATACCAAAAATATTGTTCTTTGTGAATTTTTTTTTTTTTTAAATTTAGGTCGATATCTCAGGCTCTCCCAATCCGGTTAAAGTTAAATATTGCCTAATTTTCTAATCAAAATAGATGAAAAAATTCAACAATATTTAAATTTTTCCAGATTAGGCAAGCCTGAGATATCGACCTAAATTTTTTTTCCAAAAAAATATTTTTATTTCACAAAAAAGAATATTTTTAGTATTGTATTACTAATAAAATTCTAAAAAAGCGGATTTAAGTCCCACCCTAATGTACATTTATGAAATGTGTTTCTATTTTGTTTTGATTATGATTACACTCATACGGGTTGTTTGTTCTTTTTTCTGATTTATTCAACGCTGACTTTTTGTTGAGTGATTACATTTACATAAAACTTAATCGACAAATGATTCACACTGAGCCCAATTACGCGTTCAGTCACATGATGCTGATTTTATTCTACAGTGAATTTTGTTGAATTATTAAATGTGAACAAGAATTTTTGTGTATGATTAAATCAAGAAAAAAGTTGATTTTGCAGTTCTCTGGTGAGGGTACATATCGATGTCTCCAAGTTTAAGATTTTATATTCCACAATATCGTCAAAATGTGGTAATCATCAGTCAATCTATTCAATAAATTGTTAGCAAGAAAGTATTAAGCATGCAAATATAGATTTAAATTTTTAGATTCTGAGAACTTTTCATAATAAAAATTCTTTTCATAATGGGAAATACCTAAATTCTAAGGACTTTTTATAGTAGAAATGTTCTTAGATCCTAAGGACTTTTTCTAAAAGAAAAATTCTGATACTCTAAGCTATCTAAAAAAATCTTAAAAATGCCCTTAGTATATTAGAATTTTTCTATTACAAAAAGTTCATAGAATCTGTGTTTTGTTTTTTAAAAGTCCTTAGAATTTAAATTTTTTTAAAGTATTTTTATTTAAGAGTCCATAGAATCAAAGAAGTTTTCTTGAAAAAGTCTTTAATATCAAATTTTTTGTCGTTATTAGAAGTTTACGCATGATACTAAGAGGTAAAAGGATTAGCCAATTAGCTTTAAAGAGTACTGTTTGAGCATATTCCATATGACCCTGAAGACTGGTTTACGTTAAGATTCTAAAAGAGTAATTTTTATGACAGGAACTGGAGAGAATATACGAGGTCCGTGACTTTTTGAATTAAACACAGTTTTTTTCTTGCAAAAAAAAAAAAATTTTTTTTCAACAAAATCTCCTTTTAGCTCAATACACTTAGTCCAACGTTTCTCCAACTTTTGTATCCCTTGCAAAAATAGGATTTTTCGAGGTCCATTAAAAACAGGCATTTTTTTAATCAATAATTCCATCGTTGGAGCTAAATCTTCATTAGGTTTGGAAATAGGAAATAGTCACTGGAGGCTAAATCCGGAGAATAAGGCGAATGATGTACCTTTTCGTAGCCCAATTCATGAAATTTTGCCATTGAGACTACACACGTGAAAAAGAACTTTTTTCTTGGCCATATGGGGTCGTTGTTTCTATATCCTCGTTAAATCGGGCCAATAAGTTGGCATAATATTATTTATTATTTATTGTTTTTCCCTTTTGCAGGTAATCGATGTGGATCCCAAAAAACTGTTGCCATCACCTTATTGGCCGAAAAACTTACCTTGGCCTTCTTCAGAGTCGGTTCACCCGGAAAACCCCATTGTTTATACTGCTTCTTCGTTTTCAGAGTGTTGTAATGGATCCATGTTTCATCCACAGTTACAAAACGTCGCAAAAACTCATTCGAATTGCGGTTAAACAACTCCAAACAATCCTTTGAAGTTGTCACACGATTACGTTTATGGTCAATTGAGAGCAAACGCAGACAGCTTTCCTAAATCCAACTGATCATTTAAAATCGAAACCACACTGCCATATGAAATGCCTATGGCATCAACAATCTCACGCATTTTTACTCTTAGATCGGCCAAAAGCAAATCGTGGAATTTTTTCGAGATTTTCAGGTGTATTGACCTCAATTGGCCGTCCAGAACGTTCAGCGTCATTTGTACTTGTGCGACTACAACGAAAGTCAGTAAACCACTTTTTTACCATTGAAATCGATGGTGCAAAAAATAATGTTTTTTTTCGCAAAGAATAATGTTTAATCAGCACTTGAAATTCACTTTTTTCCATTTTTAAAAAAATCCACGAGGTTGTATGTTTTGAACAGCTGTTAAACGCAAAGTAAATGACGGAACTTGCTCAAAATTTGACAGTAGTCTATTAACAGGTGGTAATTGATGGGAGCAGTGTTGTATTTCATATAACTGCGAGGGAAGTTCGAAAAGTCATTGACTTATTGATCAGCCCTCGTACTTTATAAAAAAAAAATTGTTAAACTCGTTTGGCAAAGGCGAGAACCGATTAAAAATGTATACAGTCATTTACAACATCTCATTGAAATTCACCAGCACAGGTAAGAACGTTTTTCTATTTATTTAATTCAATAGAAAGAGTGTCTGAGCTTTTTTCGATATTGGTTATCGTTCGGTGTTAAGGAGACAAGAATAGGCAACGTGGGTATCAAAATTTTTTGTTCTTTTAAATGTTTTATATGTGTGCATAAATGAATCTAAATTTTGTGAATTTAATTCAAATACATCTTCATTTTTGACCCCACTTTTACAACCCCTAAACGTGTCGTTACGCACCTTAAAGTTATGTGACAGTAAAAGGATTTTCCACGGCCACTTCTTTGCCACAGGATTTTATTGTTGATGTTATTCTACAGAATTGGATTTTAGAAAAAAAAATAGAATAAATTCTAAAATATCTCACTGGGCATTTCATTTTTATACCCATGACACATGATATGTTTGTAACTTCATAAAAAAAAAAAATTCATATTGATTATTTTTGTTGCAGTGTCTTTTTATACCCTTTTTTTCCAAAGTTTCCGTCAAGGAATATAAAATAAAACATAAATAAAAATAACCTAACCAAGCATTAACTGCTAGCATTTCCGACTTCCGATTAAGGACTTGAATTACATGCAGTCAGTCGCTGCTGCTGCACTTAAAAAAAAAGAAACCACACATAAACTGTGTCATCATGCATAGTGTCTGTATGTCGGCCTGTCTGCCAGAGTTTCTTACGTCTACCTTTTACTCTTATTTCACTATGTGTATGAGTGATGATGACGATAACTTTGACGTTTGTATATTTTTTTTGAGTAAAATTCCAGTTGATTAAGCACTTTTATCCAGATCAACAGTAACCTGAAGAAGTAGAAAAAAATGTTTGATATTAAATTATACGAATATTCTTTTTTTATTTTCCACACTAAGAAGCTTCAGTTTGTATTTTATACTCAGGTGGTTGGAAACATACGTGTGGCTGTTGTTGATGGCATAAAAAATAAATAAATAAAACAAAATACAAACGGGGGGATGCAATTTGTTGGAATGTAATTTGATGCAAGACACTGATCCTCAAAGTGATCTGTTTACACATTACACTTGCTAGCTGCATTTTTTTCCATATAAAAGTTTGTCTTTCTTTTTTGAATATTCGTTTTGAGGTCGAATTCTGTGTAAAACAAATGTGGCTAATAAGTAGTACTTATTGTAGTTTGTTTAAAGTGACAGGTGTTCAAGGATGCTCTCTCTCTCTGTTGCAACAGACACTGATGCACCTTTCTGCAACTGTAGCGTTTAGATGTTGCTTGTGATGGGGGTTGTTTGATTACTCAAGTGTGAAAGAATTTTTTTCTTTTGGTTTTTAGAAGAACCAAGTTTTTTTCTATAGATCTTAAAGATGGGCATGATATTTTTTATAGTTTTCTTCTGTAACCACCGGTTATTCAACTGTTACTTTTTCTAAGGGTTCATTCGGTGTTGGTTTTTTTTTTTTTTTTTGAAGGAAATTAATAAAACAGATCAATGATCTGTAGACTAATGTCATTGCTCCTTATTGAACTAATTGTCTTTTGATATTAATATTAATTTTTTTAATATATTTACAGATGTCCTTTTTAAAAAATTTCGTAAGACAATAAAAAAACATTGTTGCTATTAATTTATAATTTATGAGCTAGGTTGAAGATCTCCTCCAAGTTTAACTGAAAATTTTTCTCAACGATGTTAAAAATATTGCTAAACATTTTTTCAGTCATATTGCCTATTGGAAAAATCCAATAAAACCCGAATATCGAAGCCGAAATACACCATCGAATAAATATATATAGGGCAAAGTGGGGTAAATTTATGCGTTCTCAGAAATTCTAAATTCTGTGTTCTATTCCTTATAAGATATTTTTACTTCTAACTATTCATATGATAAAGATGTACAGGTTGGTTGAAAAGTTCCTGCGCTCGAAATGAAAGAATACTGTTTTTGTTACGAAATATATTTTTTTATTCAATATAATCTCCTAGAAGCTCAATACACTTGTTCCAATGATCTTCCAATAATTTTATCCCATCCTTCTAATGGTTTTCAGGAAGCTCTGAAAAATAACCGTCTACGGCTATTATGGCCTCTTCATTCGACGAAAAATGCTTTCGACGAAGGAATTGTTTGAGATTTCTGAAGAGATAGTATTCACTGGAAGCCAAATCTGGTGAATACGGTGGATGTTCAAGCAATTCGTACTTTAATTCTATGAATTTAGCCATCGTCAAAACACTTTTGTGAGCAAGTGCATTGTCTTGATGAAAAATGATTTTTTTCTTCTGTAAACCAGGTGTTTTCTCACGAATTTATTCATCCAGCTGATCCAAAAGGCTGCAATAATATTCAGAGTTGATTGTTTTACCTTTCTGAAGATAATCAATCAACAAAATTCCTATTGCATCCCAAAAAACTGATGCCATAACCTTCTTTGCTGATCGTTGTGACTTCACCTGCTTTGGAGCTGAACAACCAGCTTCAGTTCACTGTAAGCGTTCTCGTTTCAATTTAGGATCATGGTCGTAGATCCAAGTCTCATCCATAGTTATAAAACGACGCAAGAAGTCGGTTTTATTCGGCTTAAAACGCTCCAAATTAAGCTGAGAAATTTGTTTTCGATCCAGTTTTTGTTGAATTGTTAATGTGTGTGGCACTAACTTTCCAAACAGTTTTTACATACGTAATTCTTCATGTAAAATATGGAGTACTCGTTCGTCTGAGATGCCTCCGGCATTAGCAATTTCACGCTTAGTCAAACTTGGATCTTCACTAACCATATTATGTACCTGCTCAATGATTTCTGCTGTGGCTACAGTTGTTAATCGTCCGTCGCTGGATCGTCTTTAAGGCTGGTACGACCACTTTTAAATTCACCAGCCCAAAATTCAACAGTGCGTTTTGAAGGTGAGGACTCCTTATACACTTCTAACAATTGTTCATAAATTTCCTTTGCTTTTAAACCCTTCAAAACAAAGAATCTAATGACTGCACGGTATTCAATTTTTTCCATATTAAAAAAATCAATGACACGTCAACTTCAAATGGCTTGTAAACAAAGAAAGAATTGACAGAATGACGTGCAACTTTGCATGTGTTCTCAGGACAGTTATACCAACTTGAGAAAAAAAAAGTTTGGAGCTAGCAGTGCCATATCTTGGTGAGCGCAGGAACTTTTCAACCAACCTGTATATTGTTTTTTTAATATCAAAAAACCAAAAGGTTTAAATTGCGTTCGAGTTCTTTATAAAAAAAATAAAGCTAATTTTTGACACATCTTTCGAATGACAAACTTATTTTCCCAAATAATTTAACATTGCCAGAAAACAGGCTAAGTTATGACTACCGAATTTGGAGCCATATGTTAAGTCATAAAAACCTGCATTCATTTGTCTAATTTAATATTTATTCAAAAATACCAGTCGAATAGATTTATCTCCTACATTGGCCGACAAGTCTATGTACGCCCCTTATTTCCGCAGCTTAGAGCCTTTAAAACCATAATGATCAAAAGTAATGATACAGTTTTGGTTCAAATGTCTATTTATTAATATAACATCAAAAAATAATTAAATTTATTAAAGGGGGTCCCAAGAAGAACGCAATTTTTAAATCTGGCAACATTCGAAGTGTCATTGTTTGACATTTGAACAATTGTTATTGTTTGCTAGGCCGACGACGACTCAAGCCTTAAAAGAGGAAATTGGACGCTTCATTAATGAAATACCACAGCATTCATGCAAAACGGTCATTGAAAATTACATTAAAAGATCGCGTGCATGCCAGCAAAGCGGCGGCGGCCATCTGCACGATATATTGTTCCATGCATAACCTTATTCTGTCTACTTTACGTTATAATAAAGTTTCACGATTTTTTTTTAAATATCTGTGTTTTATTTAAAATTTAAAAATTGCGTTCTTCTTGGGACACCCTGTATAAACTTAAGCTTTTTGTCAAAAAAAAATCTAAAAATAAAGATTGACAAAAGTCTTTACATTGACACATAACCTTTGTTTATGTATTAAATCAATACTTAGTTGGGCCACCTGGGCATTGAAGCAACCAAATTTTCGAGCTCTGCAGACGTAATATTTTGCAATTCTTCTTGAAGTTTCACTTTAGCATTGGCGCACTGGTCCGTTGTAAAATCTCCCACACGTGCTCAATAATATTTAAGTTCGGACTTTGAGGCGGTGTTTACAGCTGTCGTGGGGCATGGTACAACAGCCAATTTCTGACAATTTGAGCGTTGTGCTTTGGAATATTATATTGTTGGAAAATCCAACTCTGGCCAAGCTTTAAAGCATTAACTGAGGGATTCAAGTTTTGTGGGAAAATATATTTTTACTGGTAACGGTCCATATTACCCTCAATAAACACTAACTTTCCTGCTTCAGAAGCAGCTACAGTATCCTAAACCATCACGCTGCCTCCACCATACTTAACAGTAGCGACTAAGTTCTTTGGATCCATTGCTGTATTTGTTTTGCGCCATACTTTATCGCTTCCATCACTTTTAAATACGTTTTGCTTCAACCCGTCAGTGAACAAAACTCGTTTCCTGAAGTCAATGTTCTTTCTAACATGCTTTTGGGCGAATTCTATACGAAGTCTGCGATTTTTTGTTTGCTAATTAGGGGTTTCTTGCGAGGAGTTCTACTATGGTAACCATTATTATTTAAGGTTCTTTGTATAGTTCGTCGATGTTGCGAGTTTCTTCTTCTTTTGTCAATGCTTTTTAATTGTTTTTCATTAATAATTTTTTTTAATAAAAATAGATTTCAAACAACACAACATCATTGTTTTGTTACTTAACGTTTTTTGTTTCACAAAGTGGCGAAAATTGTTATCGTACGTAGATTTTGTCGCCACTGTATATTACATATTCAAATACTAGAGCTACAGTAATTCCCACTTAAAAGAGTTCCCTTGTCAGAACATTTTCCTTTTTTTTATTGAACCATTAATCCCTCAGACATTCGGCAATAATTCGCCGTTATGCCCTCAGACATTCGGCAATAATTCGCGAATCTAAACAAAAAAACCTGATTTGCGAATAAAATTGAAAAATTAGTGTTTTCTATTTTACAGTAACATTTAATTATAATCTCGAACCCATGAAATTGTTAATAAAATATTAAAAAAAAAATTGCCCAAATTATTTTTTAATTGTTTAAGTTTTTTTTAATAAAATATTAATATTAATAAAAAATGTATATCTTTTTCTTTTTTAATATGCAAATCTTATTATTTTAATCGTTTAAAGCAAATCCCCACTAAAAATCGGTCCTATTTTGTAAACGGTCATAAGTTATACTTTACAATTGGAGATTATGTTCTAAAAGTCTTCGTCGCGTTGAATACGCATCTTATTCTACAGTTACTATGTCATGTCAATATTACCAACGCCGTCCAAGAAAATAAAAGATATTAAAAAAAGTTAAAAGCCGAAGAGTTGCACTTTCCGCTACAAAACTATTCTTTTGCAAAAACAACATATTCGAGGTGTGGTAGAGTCCAGAATAAACATCGTAACAATTTTGCCAGAAACAGATCGTTGAGCAATGCTTATAATAAAGCCTTATCAATAAAACATTAGATATTTGTTCTCGAAGTCAGTGACTTTTTATTGCGGTTATTCTCCTTACAAATCAAATGATTTGAGAAGAGAATATTTGGGTTAGGTCACAACCGACTTATGCCAAAAATATACGACATAAACTTAATGCCGAAAATCAGCTTGTTGTACGCTCTCATACAGGTTTGAATTTTCTAAAGAGTATCGGACCAATCCTTTTCCTAAAATACTCGCCTTTTTTCCCGGGCTGGGGACCGATTGACTTCGGTACCTATTAGATATCTTAAGAACACCTTTGGTTTACTTAAGCATCTGGCAAGTCTCAAACCAAGCAGGTTTAAGGAAAATATTTACAATAAAAATCAGTGAGCTCAAGCTCAAATATTTAAAGTTTTATTAACAATTAGAAAAGTCGAATAAAAACACAACTTTTATATTAAAATAAAATCTTATTATTTTCTAAATAACATATTTACACATTATTTTTCAACACTATAAATTTCTTCATTGAACTGAATTCAATAAATATTTTCATTTAAATTAATAGATTTTTTAATTGAATCTCGAATGTAATTTTTCTCTTCAAATATTTCTAATGTTGAAATAAAATTATTTTTTTGTGAAACTTTAACATACATGCCCATGTAATGTTTGTACATATGTATGAACATCTTGAAACACGTGACCAGTTTATTGAATTGTTCGTAACTAATAAGTCTTAAGAAATAAACAATTGTTTTTGTTAGATTTTATTAGAATTTTAATTTTTTTTGTTTATAATGAAACCATAGCATATTAAACCAAGATGGGCCTACTTTCATAGCCTCAAAAACCTTTAGCATTGGAATGACTGACTGGTTGGATGGTTACTTATCTTCCAAATGGTGTTCAAAAACAAAAATGTCTACAAAGTATATACACTCAGAAAAAAAAGTTAGTAGAAAAATTTGTAAACGGTTTTCAATCCCACTCTACTATTTTTGTACTGATTTTTAGTAAAAAATTATTATTTAGCAAATCTTTTTGCTATTTACATTTTACAAATTACAGAATTTTTACAGAATATTTACAAATTTTTGTTGCTAATTTCAGAAATCATTTTACAAATTTTTGAAAACCGATTTGCTAAAATTAGCAAAAAATATTACTAATTTTAAAAAAGTGGATATTGAAGCAAATGTTATTTCTAATTAAAACTTACACCTACAAACTTAAATTACCTTAAAATGTTACATAGATTAAAAAAGGGATCGGAAGTGAATATATACTGACTCATGTCTAAAAATAGGACATCCTCTTAAAATAGCACTAAAAAGGTTTTTTAGTTCTAAAAATCCGCCCTAAAAACAATTAAAATTTAACCTTAAAAGTAAAAAAAAATTGACCAAAATATTTATTAAAACAGAAATTACTAAATTAAAACAAAATGATTAATTCGTTTATATTTCAACAATTTTTAAGATTTTTAAGCCTTTGATTTGATTTTTTTTTTTTCATTTTGTATGAAATATTTTTTAAAAAACATAATCAAAATTTGTTAAGCTCGATAAAAAAAAATAAATTTAAAGCTTTTTACTAATATTAATAATATTTAGTAATTTTTTTGCTGATTTTAGCAAACAGATTTTAAATTCCACTTTACAAAAAGTCTACTAAAATTTAGTAGCGGCTACTAATTTGTCTACTAATTTCATTGTACTACACGTCAGCAGACATGTGTTGCTAAGATTAGCAAAAAATACCGCTGGGCTCAAATTAGAAAAATTTCCCGTAATAACAGCAAAATTTTCAGTTGCCATTACAGACTTTTTTCGGTGAGTGTATGTATTGTACATGTCTGTTCATTCAAATGTCTATCTATCGGTTTGTAGATACTGACCAAATACACAGCATTCCTTATATACACACTTACGGCAAACAGTGGGGCCGAAGGAAAACTATATAATAAATATTCACTTCAAGGGATTTCTTCCAAGTGAGAACTGTGATTGTATATCGAATTTGGCTATGGAAAAACTGGCTGTTCAACCCAATCTCAAATTTAGAAAATAAATGAAGATATCGTTTTTGTATGCAGAATATGTGAAATACGAAATATTATTTTTTTACACAACGTTAAGTACTTGAGAAAAGAACAGGTTTGAGATCCATATTGTGATCACAGCGTTGCCAGTTATTGGAAATATTGGATACAAAAATTGCAAAAGGGCTGCCAAAAAGTCTCATTAAAACCAAAATCACAATTATCGAATCAACTCAACCCCCGCTTAAACTGAATCAACCAAAAAAAATATATATTAATTTTGTGGCTCATATCAAAACCCGATAAAGTAAACAACATAAACATTTTAACATGATTGTGCAATTGGGTACCCCGTTAAATTGGTTTCTTGTAAATTGGTTGAAGTAATATTATTCAAACGACGCTCAATAATGAACTGAATACGGAAAAATTAACCAAAGAATTTTTTGGAGGCGATCTTTATTTTACTAACAACGCGCTGGTGGGGATTTGGAGCAGCGATTAAAATTGCCAATTGTAGTATATTTTCTACAGTTTCATTTACATGGAGTTTTCAAAAGACAATGGTCGCGAGACGAGTTGTTGTATTTTTTTTGTGATTTGCAAACACCAGCTTATATGAAAATTATAAACATTTTAGCATAAATGAGTCTTAAATGTAGGGTGCTTACAAACCAAATAATTTTGAATGCTTTACAAAATAATTCTAGTAAATATTTGTATTTAAAAAAACTGGAACTTTAAATAAACTATCACCCAATTCACACAAGGAGTTTCCACCATGTTTGAAAATCATGACTGTTTAAGTTTGTAGGCGAACGGTGTAGAAAAGCAATCGGGGTAGAGAAAAAATCACGTTTTCTGTTCTCGGTGATTGTTTTCATATTTTTCTTTACACACATTTTTTGTTATGTTGCTTCTTTTGATTTTCTCTTTCAAGGTGTCAACAGCTCTAAAACAGGGATGGAAAATTGGGTTATTTTTGGTATCAAAAAAAAATTCGAAAGTACTTTTTTGACGGTCAGAGCAAGGATCCTTGAAACCAGGATGAACAAACTACAAAATTTTAAGCCACCCATGATGCCAAATGATGTGACTACAAAAATTCTAAGCCGAGACCACAACATTCTTAGCCGATTTTCAGAAAAACTTAGCCTCTAGCAAGGGTTGTAGCGCAAGTTCAGTGATTGTGATGCGAATACATACATGTTTGAATTGTTACAACCCTTGCTAGAGGCTAAGTTTTTCTGAAAATCGGCTAAGAATGTTGTGGTCTCGGCTAAGAATTTTTGTAGTCACATCATTTGGTATCATGGCATCATGAGTGGCTAAAAATTTTGTAGTTTGTTCATTCTGGTTTCAAGGGTCCTTGGTCAGAGTACTAAATTTTTTTTACCAAAAAAATTACATAAAATTAATATACATAAAAATAAAAATGAACACAGAACGTAAAACGTAAAATTCGTTTTTACATAAAATTAACATACGTTAAAAATATATATTTTTTATATTAAATAAAAAATTTTGCTAATTTGAGCTGCTCATTTCTTATGAAATTGTCTTACGAAATCGAATATACAAATTTATATTTTTTTTTATCGAGCAACATTTTTTTATTTTATTTATTTTGTATCAACTTTTCCATCTCTGTTCTACAATACAAAAGCACTTTGTTATTACGTACAGACATCAGAAGAATAAGCGATTAAATCAACCCTAAAATCATGGAGACAAAATTATTGTATGAAAGTGTAAAGTTTTTGGAAGTTACTTTAAAGGAGAATTAAAAATAAGTCGTGATTTTAAGATCGTCGTGTGAATACACCCAAGTCTTCTATGCATATTTTTTCATCATAAAAAAAGTGGACAAAACTTAATTAAAAAAAAGTCAAAGCATTTTAATTAGCAAATTTAGATACCAATATTGTTATAAAAATTACAATTTTTATTAACAATATGCGTCAATATCGTGAATTTTAAATGCTGATAAGAAACAGAAGGTCTTGTTTATTTATCGGGACACTCTATTGTTTATTTAATACTCTATTTTCCTACTTGGAAGAAATATGAATAATATTAAAAAAAATCGGATTTTAAAATTTTTAATTTACGAAAAGGATGGGTAATATGGAATTCCCCTTTTGCTTCAAAGCTTAAAAATTAAATTAATTTAAAAAATTGTAATCACAGTAATTTGGGTTTAAATACTGTAATTTGTTTTTCTCGTAAAAAAAATTCACTCGATCTTTCATAACCACAAATGGTAATTTGAATTCTAAAAGGAAACATTTTTTTTATTTTATAAGAAATACGCAAACGCAATAAACCCAAAATGTCACTGAAAAAATAATTGTCCTATATATCAAATTTGAGTGAAAACTCAAAATATGTATACCGAAATTCAAAATATCTCGGTATTTTACATTTTTTTTAAAGGGAAGCAACTTCAAATAGGGCAACACTGAATGGAGTGAAATGATAAATCATACAAAAGTTGGTGCCCGACATTTGATGCAGAGTTGGCGAAATTATTGAAGGTTTTTATTAGTTCATAGACCTGGTTTGTTATTTTTTCTTTGGTGAGGTTAAGTCATACTCATACATATTATCTTTCAAAATTGAATTGTGTCCAATGCGCTTACCATTACATCACAACGACCTTTTTTTCCAAAGGTTTTTGAAATTATTCTTGAACATACAAATACTCTTCGATATGTTACAGCGGAGATAAATTAATAGCCACGTATTTTTTTAAGTGACCAATCTCATGTTTATTGGTAAAAAGGGTGTGGAAAGAAAGGCGATCAAACCGTTATTTTTTTAAGATTTTTCATATTTCTTTCAAAGCAACTACAGACAATTAAATATCAGTTGAAAGGTACTTGCAAAACAATTGTGTTTGATTGTAAAAGGTAGGGCAACAGTTATCATCTTATAAAAATGCAAAATGACAGCACTTTCGATATTCATAGTGAATCACAATAAATAGCAGCTATACGCCTTAAGAACGAGCGATAACTGTTACAATGTTTGCGGGCAATAATTCTTCAGTGGTGTTAACGCAAATGTGTTATCTCAGCGGCCACGTCAGTAAGCAAAATTCTCTGTTCTGGTGGACGGAAAATCCTCGCGTAATACATGAAGCACCATTACACACTCTCAAAGTCACCGTGTGTTAACGAACTAGCTGACAATAACGCTATTACGGTGAACGGCGACCACTATAGAACCATTCTGACTGAATTTTTCTTACCGAAAGTTGACGATCTAGATTTGGAGGACATGTGGTTCCAATAGGACGGGGCCACTTATCATATTGCACGTGACAAAATGCGTATTTTGAAGGATGCCCCGCGATTATGTTATTTGACTTAGCCAGTTAAATGTCTCGATTTGACTGTCTGGGGATATTTTAAGTCGTTGGTATACATACACGAACAAGCCCCGCACCTTGGAGGGTTTAAAGAACAGCATTCGAGCTGAAATTAAAAAAACTTGACACAACAAATGCTTCGCACAGTTATACAAAATGTATTCAAAAGAGCCCAAATTTGCGTCAACAACAGCCATTTGCCGTACATAATTTTCCACAATGAATTGAAACAAAATTTATAAGTGCGAATAAACATAATCAGTTAAAATCCAAATAAATTTTCACTTTGAACAAAAGATATAGCGAAAGAATCAGATGGTTTTTTTGTGTTAAAATCACATAAATTTTTTTTCTTTGCTCTAGGGATGAATTAGGGTTTTGACACTTTTCCTTTAGAGCAAGATGTAATAGCCGGTAAAAGTTGCAGACCACCATCAACATTGAAAATCCAAAATTTTTAAAAGTCAGTGGAGATCTTCTTTTATATTTTTTGCCCCAAAATTTTCGACGGCATAAATGTCTCAAAAAATAAAAAGTTTAAAACGAAAATTTAAATAAAATAATTTCTTTAAAAACCTTCAGTAATTTATTCGCTTATCCGAGAAAAAAAATAAATATAAAATCATTAACCCTTATGGACCGAAGTCCTTAAAAAATTACATTTTAAAGAAGAAGTAACTTCTATAGATATTTGTCATCTTGATATTTTTACATCAGCACTTTTTAACCTCTTGTCCCACTGTACGTTATTATTAAATATCTATAAAAATTGTTGTGTATTGTTTTTGTATTTATGAATTAGAAAACAATTATTTGTATGAATGTATAAGGTTTTCTTTTTTTTTATCATACATAATTATAATTGACTTTACGATATTTATGCTTTGCATAAATAAACTTCATTTGTGAAATTATTTTTTAAGGGGCCAAGTAAATAAAACATCCAAACAACCTACAATCTAATTAAGATGGATGATCATAATGTGTACTCGAAGTTTTTGGTCTAAAGCTTTGATTTTTTTTACCGAAATATTTATAATACATATTTCTACAAACAATACTTTGCAAATGAAATTCGGCTACTTCGAAAACATTAAAAAACCATCATGAAACCCTACGGGAATTGCGGACTATTGTACAGTGTAATTTAAAGACAATGATATATTTTTTAAATAAAATTAAACATTTTTTACAGTTGATTAGACAAATGAATCGATTTTCTTTAATAGAAGTAACCTTTAATAAAAAATATCATTTTTTTTTTTCAAAAATCTTATGACGCAAACCCCATAACTTAATCATTTTATTAAGCAAAAAAAACAATCCAAAATTAAAAAAGGAACGTGAGTGAGTGAGTAAATAATCTTTAAAGATAATAAATGTCATTGAAACTTATCTCAAGACATACTACAACAATAACAACAACAACATTATCCAAATAAAAGACGCACCTTAAAACCAAAAACATCCAATGCGAATTGATATGATTTTATATTTCCAGAGTATTTTTCCACCTTAAGATTTTAAAGGTGTTATAGATAGATAAATAATTCTTAAAAGACATACAAACATTAAAAAAAGAGAAATAATACTAATCAGTTTAAATAACTAGTAATTTATACACATATTCATTAGGGTGGATCGATTTTGGATTTTTGGCGTAAATCCGATAGAATAAAAATAAAATTTAATGTTCATTAAATTTGTTCATTTATTATCGTAATTCCAACAAAAACTTAAAATTGATCCTTTCTACTATTTGCATACATACGAACATTTGTATATTTGTTTAAAATAAACCTGACAATGTGTTAATAATTTTGTGGTGGTATTATCACTCCAATTATGAAAAACCTTTCTTTGCGCAGATGCACTATTGTTTGTGTGTGTGTGTGTACAATTAGGACACAATGTTAATCCTATTTATTTGCTAGTAAATATTTGTTTATTAAATACAAATATGTACTTATGGTACTATCATCATCGTATCGTTTAGTTTTATTTACATCCCAGCATAATTTTTTTACCCAACGAACCGCTTGTACAACAACTTCCTTTGCTTCAGCACCTATTCTAGTTTTTGTGACATCACTAATGATTTATGGTCAATTTTATTTCAAAAATCAGTCGTTCTTTTAGTCCAAAATAGAATCAGGGTTTTTTCTAAAAGAAGTTCTCGGTAAAGTTGTACCTTGCATTTTAGATTCTAAGAAGAGTTTCTAAAATAAGTTCCATGTCTCTAGGTTCTTAAAAATTGTACCTTTTGATATTGGCATGTTGGAATAATTTAAAATGTTTATACAAGGTGTGGCAATATTGGAAAGTGCTGTCATTTTTGCAAATGACATTTTGCAAACGACATTTTTGCAATGGACATTCGTGAAATAGAGACGTTCGAAATTTTTAGCGAATAAAAACGAATCCGCCATACGCATAAACCATAAGGCTTTGAAACTCAACTGATTTTTGATATGTAATTTTTTAAGAGCTTTCGGATTAAATTTAAAAAAAAAAACATAAAATTTAGAGAAATGTATGAAATCTTTTTTTGAGTCAATAGAACGGTCTATATAACTCAATGTTTAAAGATGATTTCATGTGTATGTTGATCGCGGCTGCGCCTTAAATGGTTCATTTGCTAAGTCCAATTCTTGCATACTCTCTCCAACATATCGGCCGATATCACACGAATAAATTCTTCAATATTGGCTTCCAGTGCGTTAACCGTTGCTGGCTTGTCCCTATAGACATGAGCCTTAACATAGCCCCACAAAAAATAATCTAAAGGCGTTAAATCACACGATCTAGGCGGCTAATTGACCGAACTCGGCTCTCAATTGGGCTTGTGGCACCGTCTTGTTAAAACCACATGTCAACCAAGTCCAGCTCTTTCATTTTGGGCAAAAAAAAAGTTTGTAATCATCGCACGATAGCGCTCGCCATTCACAGTAATATTCCTGCCGTCGTCATCTTTAAAAATGTACGGTCGAATGATGCCACCGGCCCATAATCCAGACCAAACAGTGCATTTTTCGAGATGCATTGGCAGTTTTTGCAATGCTTCTGGCTCACACCAATTTCGGATATTCTGTTTGTTGACGTACCCATTAAGTCGAAAATTAGCTTCATCACTGTGGACAATTTTTCGATAAAAACACATTTCTCACACAGCACCAATTTTGATAATAAAGTTCAATGATTTGCAAGCGTTGTTCGTTTGTAAGTCGATTCGTGGTTAAATTATAGAGCAAACTAAACATGTTTGACAGTAACATGTTACACGAAAACAGCTGAGCTGCCAAAAACCTTATTGCCAAAAACAAACTTGCTAAAAAATCACCCTTTACGAAGTGGATGGGTTTCCATTAAAATTGATCATGATCAATAGCAAAATTGGGGGACGAAAAAGTCACCGTGTGGTGTGTGGTTACGTCGGAAGGTCAAATTGTATCGCTAAAGAGAGAGAAAGAGCCGACTGTATCGCTATTACGGTGAACGGCGACCGCTATAAAGCCATGTGGACTGATTTTTTTTACCTGAAGATGATGATCTGGTTTTCGATGACATGTGATTCCACTCGTTATACTGCACAATGCCACTCATTATACTGCACGTGACACAATGCATACTTTGCAGGATGGCTTCCCAGATGACTTGGTTTGGCCAGCCAGATCTCCCGATTTGACTGTCCCGTACAGGGGACATTTAGTCGTTGGTGTACGCAAACAAGCGCCGCGCTTTGGAAGAGTTAAAGAACAACATTCTAGTCAACATTTACATCGTGACACCACAAATGCTGCGCACAGTTATGCAAAATGTAATCAAAAGAGCCAAAATTTGCATCAACTCCGCCGACAACCATTTGTCGGATATAATTGTCCCACAATTAATTAAAACAAAATTCTAAAGTGCGAGTAAACATAATCAAATGAGTTTTCACTTTATGCAAAAGTTATAGCGAACAAAAATCAGATGATAATTTTTACCCCACCCTGTATATCTTCAGCAAATTTACCCATACCTCAAGCAACAAATAATTTCAATTTCAGATTTTTAGCCAAAATGATTTGGCCAGGCCGTTAAGGGGAATTATTTTCTCCTGGCTAAAATATAAAAAACTTCCAGGGAATCTATATCAAATTTCCAGTTTCTAACCAAAACGATTTGGACAGGACGTTAAGGAGAGACTCCCTCTCTTCAAGTTTTCATTTTCACCACGTTCCTTGAGAAAATTCCAGGGAGTAATTTATCGATGAATTAGCCCCTACACCAAGGAACACATAAATTATATTTCAAATTTCTAGCTAAAGTGGTTTGGGCTAGCCATTAAGGTGACCCTTAACCCCTTTTAAGCTCCTGATTTTTCCAAGTTCCTGGAAAAAAATTATAAAAAGTACCTTGGCGGCAATTTAACCGATACTTCGAGAAACACATATTTTAAATTTCAGACTTCAAATCAAAGCGATTTGGGCAGTCCTTTTGGGAGAGAAATTACTCTCCTGTAGAAAATTCCAAAAAATAACTTATAAGTGAATTTGCTTATACTTCGGGAAAAACGTGTTTTAAATTTCCTAGATTTCCAAAAAAAAAATTAAAAAATCTCATTTTAGCGAATGACTACGCTGGAAGAAAAATTGACGTTCCAAATTTCAACTTCCTAGGTCCAGCGGTTTGGGCCGTGCAATTTTAAATCACTATTCTCTTATGTATCGTGATGATATGTGTAAAATTTGAAGAAGGTTTTTAGTGACTTAAAAGATTGCGAAAATCAATTAAAAGTTATTCATACATATTTTAAAGGTTTTTTCTTTGAATTTTATTACATTTTTTTATAATTTAGTTTATCTTTTAAAAAACAAACAATATTTATTGCTCCAAATAATATCTACACAACTATATCACTTATTCTATGAGCTTTCCATACAATTTATGTACACAAGTTGTGGTATGAGTAACGTTATCCATTCCCACACCCTTATCTTCTTTATATATATAATTCTCCTGTACGTGTGTTAGTGACTGCACTCCTCCTTAACGGCTGGGCCGATTTCGATGAAATTTGTTGTGTCTGTTTTATTTGATCCCTGAATGGTTTAGATTCACAATTGACCTATATGGGTACAATGGGCGTGGCACCTCCCATACGAAGTAAAAATGTATTTTTGTATATCTGGAGTACTGTTACAGTGGGAGTCTTCAAACTTTGTGTGAGCTTTTTTTATAATAATACTCATAATCTCCCAAAAAAATGAGTGCCATCCAAGCAATGGGCGTGGCACCTCCCATACGAAGAAAACATTCATTATTGCATATCTGGGGTACTATTAAAGTGGGAGTCTTCAAACTTTGTGTGAGCTTCTTTGATAATAATATTCATAATCTTCCAAAAAATATGGGGGATCCAAGCAATGGGCGTGGCACCTCCCATACGAAGTACAAATTTATTATTGCATATCTGGGGTACTATTATTGTGAGAATATTCAAACTTTGTGCGAGCTACCTAGATAATAATGTAATCCTATTCCTAGGCAGAACAACGTTTGCCGGGTCAGCTAGTAATAAATAAATAAATGATGATGGAAAAAATACTAAAAAAAAACACACAAGAATTCCAATCAATAACACAAAGTCATTGAATAATTTATCATTGAGAGGTATATACAAATCAACAACAACAACAGCAGCAAGAACAAATCCACCAACTGAACAACATACCACAACAACAATATGAAACAACGCAAAATGTATCCCAACTGAATACAACGAGAGCAACACAGACGCAGAAAAAGAAGAGGAGAACCGAAACAAGAGCCTCCAATTTAGAAAAAAAATAAAACCTACAGAACTGAACTGAAAATAATCTACTATAAATACAATATAACTAATATCTAGTGGTAGATACGTAATTTATAGGTGAAATGTATGTATGAACGGCAAGTAGTGTATATACATACTGCTGGTTGCTTGGATACTGAATTCTATGGAAAATGTACATAACAAATGTTTTTTTTTTATTTCATCGATGGCAATGAGGGCTTCAACCAAACTAAGTATTTTAAATGTTTTTTTGCTGTATTTCAATTGCTGGTGAATCGTTAGCTGTTAGGAAAAATCAACAGAGAAAAAAAATTAAGCACCTGCACTACCAGCACCGCACCGCAACCCTTTAAAGTTAAAACGGAGGAGACGTGGAATGCCTAGATGAAATCATACAAAATATTTACAACGTTTAGAAATGATGGCATAATGAATAGTTCAGGGCATCCACAAATTAAACAAACAAAAATAATCGATATTTCTATAAAAAAAAAAAGAAAAGAGTAATGGATGTACTTAAAAAGAATCATTTCACTTTATCCGATCTCCTCATTATATGTTTATACTACTTTATTTCGATAGGATATAGGATACTCCAATCCATCTCCTTTTATTTACATGGCCTACAGTCGATTAAAAATTGATCTTTGGATCTCCTCCTATTTATGGGCAGCTTCTAAAGACCGTGAATGTAACTATTTTCTTTGATAGCTTCACCTTTAAGAAAGTTAAGGTATCTATATAAAAGACATCCCAGTGGCATGGAAATGATCAAATGAGAAAGTTCTACCCCTAAAGCGAGTGTTGGTAC
This sequence comes from Eustalomyia histrio, assembly GCA_949748255.1. Taxonomy (NCBI): domain Eukaryota; kingdom Metazoa; phylum Arthropoda; class Insecta; order Diptera; family Anthomyiidae; genus Eustalomyia; species Eustalomyia histrio. Next base: position 60,194,997 of record OX456525.1, on the reverse strand, counting down.
ATTTTGTACTGCAATTCTGAATTGTGACTATGTTAGTAATCAAGCTTTTTCAGAGATTGCACATTAAGAATTTTCACGGAAGGGGTCTTATCCAAAGTGTTTGAGCTTAATACAGAAATACCTAGGGGTTCCGTTCTTTAATCTTCTCTCCTTCGCAACAAATTTGTGGTTAAAATTTCCGATCCTATAAACTGATTCGCAATGGATTTTTAGCCAAACGAATGATTCATAATGGTTTAGTGTTTTTACTAAAGGGTGTTTTTTAAGCTCGATAGAAGTTTAAATTGTAAAAGACAACAAAAAACTTATATTTAAGTCCAAAATATTTTTTTATTCGAAATATCAATATAAGACATTAACATTTGAAAATGATTTCGGGCATATGGCCACCGCGGGTTCTCTTGAGCATTGCTTGCCGTATATCAAGAATAACACGAACAATGTTGGCCTTCAAGGCTGGTTTATCAGTCTAAGCCAGTGACTTCACGTGGCCCCACAGGATATAATCGAGGTGGCAACTCACACAACTTAGGAGCCAATTGATAGGTCCATTTCTCGAAATAAAATTATTGCCAAATTTTGATTTCAATAAGTCGAGGTTGCGGTCGCCGCATGGCACGCAGGGACATCCTGTCGAAACCACATCTCGCCTGTATCGAAGTCATCGACATTTTCAACAAAAAAATCAGACCATAAAGCGAGCTCCGGCTACATTTTTAAGGAAATAAGGTCCAATAATGCCGCTAGCGTGTAAACCGCACCAAACGGTGCATTTCTCTGGATGTAATAGAGTCTGTAGAATCTGTTGTGCATTGATTTCACTCCATATGTGGCAATTTTGTTTATTAACAAAGCTGTTAAGCCAAAAAAGAGCTTCATCGTTGAACACAATTTCGTCGTCTGAATAATTTAGTAGCGTTGTTGAAAAATCAAACTATTCATGATGATTTTCCAGAGTATACTGATCATAAATGTCAAAAAGTGAACGCGTTGTGACAGTTCATTTCACAATTAACCCTTTCGTAAGTTCTATTGGGGTTAAAAACACCCTTTATTTGCATGTAATATGCTTTTGCAAAGGAATTTCAGAGGGAATTTGTCATTTTGTTAAATTTTTTTTGTCTCAACTGAATCTCTGCTCGATTTGCAACCAATGGAGGATGCTGCCAAGGTCACAGATAAGATGTTATCAAGGCAGATTTTTACCAGGAATTACGATGTGATCATCTTCGAGAGACGAATTTGGACCAGCAAATCTTGGGAACTCGAGTAGAGTTCACAGGTTTGGTTCACGGAGATCAATGGATTTACGTGTGCGGGCGTCTATGGACCAAATATTCAACGTGCCCTTCCTATGGGCAAGTACCCGTCCATATTTCAGGCAGAAATCTTTGTCAACTTTTATGTACATCGGAGTATCTTGGAAGAGCCACCAGGAGGCACTTATTTATACTCTTTCGGACAATCAAGCGGCACTCTGAGCATTGTTGTCCTATGACGTGTCTAAATTTTTTCTTGACTGCGTTGAGTCTGTCAATATACTTGGTGGACCCAACAAATTGATTCTTACCTGGGTTCCTGTGCCGACAGGTTGGCCAAATTCGGTGCCGATCGTCACTTCTATGGCCCTGAACCTTTCTTTGGTGTACCTTTCGGATAGTTTAGGAAAAACTTAGGATCTCAGATACCATTTGAGGATCAGTTGTCTGTCTGATTCAGATACTTGTAGGTTCTGTGAATTGGACGCTGAGACAGTGGATCATATACTCAACGAGTGCCCCAGGCTTCGCGGCAGGAGACTACAACTTGGTGGATATACATTATCCCTCTTGGAAATTTGGAAATATGTGCCCAGATTTGGAGGAAATCACTGAGTGCTGGAAAGCTACCAAGCTCATCGTCCCATCTAGAGGAAAATCCAGGAGACTTCTTTCTCGGAACAGGAAGGACCTTAACAGGATTTTTGACTGGACACTGTAATCTCAGATACCATTTGAGAATCAGAGGTCTGTCTGATTCAGATACTTGTAGGTTCTGTGAATTAGACGCTAAGACTGCGGAGCATATACTCCGAGGCTTCGCGGCAGGAAACTACAATTCCTTGGTGGATATACACTATCCCCCTAAGAAATTTGGAAATAATGTGCCTAGTAAAGTGACTGGCTTCATTGGAAGCCTCAATATTTAGAACATACAATTATGCTGCGCAAAAGATCAACATCTTTTGGTCGCGCTACATAGGGCATTTTGAATTTTTTATAAAGGATGCGGCTTTGAGTTGTGGTCAAAATTAATACGTAGAACACTTCCGTTGTTTTTAATTATGTATTTAAATCTCAACAGAGAAAACATATTTATTGGCAGTTGTTGTTTTCAATTTACACAATCCAATTTTACAATTTATTAATAGAACTAATGGCTTAAATATTTTTTTAGGAATACAAATTTCTATCTAAAAAATGTTTAAATACTAAGAGTATATCAAAACAGGTAACCATACAAAAAATAAATTTATCTCATCCTTCTTCTTCTTCTTTTGCCACCCAATATACGGTCGATATTTATCCAAGTTTAGAGCAGAAGAAAAACTATCTGTAATGAAATTATCATTTGAGAAGAAATCGTGCGTTGAAAAGAGAAGGCAATAGAGAAAAAAAAATCTCCTTTTTTGTAGTGTCAAACATAAACCAAACTACAAAAACAAACTTGTCATCTTCCAATAGCAGCTCTTCCTGTGTGTATGCATCAGATTTATTCTCCTCTTGCTGCTGGTGTTTACTAGTTTATTGAACCAACCCAAAATGTAAAGAAGAGATTTCATCTTGTACATAAACAAAAACTAAACTCTCATAATGCACCAACAACATCATTTCTGCACCATCATCATCCACTAAATCTATATTCTTTTTTTTACATACAACCATACACAACACAGCACACGTAACAACTACTTGTTCGTATGGAAAAATGTCCCGCTGAAGAGTACTCGAACATACGTGTATCTTGGCACATTATGTCTCTATGGTCAAAATTCACCAATTGCAGACAGTTTATTTATCAGTGAGATTTAATTTTATTTTTGCTGCTTTGGTTTGTTATTGTTTAGCATCTTTTTTTCCAAAAAGAGAACTCACAGAGGCAGAGAGCGCTTTGTACAAAAAAATATTTGTTTACTAGTGATGGAAAAAGTTGTCACTTTAGTACTTTTTTTAGTACCTTCTAATACTATAAAGTATCAGAGTACTACGTGCAGCAACAGCATAAAAAATTTATAGAACATTATTTCTACAATTGACAACTCAGGTTCCTGGTTTCTTTGTTTTTTCATTCCAAAGAAGTGAAATAAAAAATTTCAATTACCTAGGACATTATTTTTTCATAAATAATTTTATAGGAACATACAGAAAAAGTGTTTTATACGAGTAAATCGTTTATCCTTAATTCTTCATCATATTTATGAAGTTTATATATAAAAAAACATTTCATCAATTTGCATATTTATGAAATAGCTTCATCATATTTATGAAGTGCTACGTTGGACGAAAAAATGTGAAATTTTTCATCATAAAAGGTTATTTCCTAAAACACTTCGGTGAACTATTGAATTATTTGTTAAGAAATCGAAAATTTACTTCACCCAAGTGTTTTAAGAAATTAGGTAACTACTAAATTAAATAGAATTTTTTTTTTTCTAAATTAATGTGCGTTAAAGTTAAAGGTACTAAACCTTTAACTCAAATAAGTACCATTTCTATTACATTTTAGTACCATTTAACATCTGTATATAATAGAGAGCGCTCCCTCTCTCTCTCTCTCTCTTTCTCTCACACGTTTTTTTATTTTGTATACATGAGTATCTGTGTAAAGTATCTATGTGAACTCTTTTATTGTATTGGTATTGTTTGTACACAAAATTTCTACTCATTTTCAATGAGCATGGATAAACATGAGTTTCACATAGAAAAAATGGAGAAATACAGTAAATTAGTTGATGAGTAATGTAAATTATATACTCGCATGTACATCTTTAGAGATAATATTCACTAAACTTATATTGTCGCCGTCTCTGACGCCACCAAACTATATACATTCATACATAATTATGTATGTTCGTGAATGTGTGTACCTTTGGGGCCAGGTAAATGAATAATTTATATAGATATCGACCCAAAAAAAAAAATAATAATATATATTAGAAAATAAGGAAATATTGATGAAAGACAACTAAATGGAAATATTATTTTGAAAGATTTTTATGTTGTTGTAAATTTAGAATGTAAACAAAGGTCAAGATAAAGCATGCTCCGTGCAATGGGGCCTATCGTTAAAGTTTATTACAAGTCCAAAAATCTGGACACAGAAGGCTACAACAAAAAAGTTAGAAAAAACATAGCTAACATAATTATTCAGTTGCAGCAACATAACAATTTTGTTGTTGCTATTATATTTTTATAGAGTGAACTTATTTATAGTGTCACAATGAAAATTTTTTGTTAAGCACAGTAATATGTTTGGGTTTCACGTGATAAAACTGTTATACTTCTTATAATTAATAAATATATATTTCACGATAATGAATTTAACGTGAAAATTAAGTTCAATTTGTTTTCACGCAAATTTAATATTCAAGACTGTTATATTTCTAGTGAAAAGTGACTTTTTGGGTTTATTGTGATAAAAAAAAAAAAAACGTATAAAATTTTCAATTTAAATTACGTTCTCAAGTCATCAGAGTATTTAAAACCGAAACCTAAAACCGGTTAACCATTATTTTTTTTATTTTAAAAATGCGACTGCCCATGTAAAAATCGAAATATATATGAACATACATGATCATACATGGGCTTTTATATGATCATACATGGGCATACATGGTCATATACGTTCATACATGATCTCATATATGACCATATATCTTCGGATCCGAAATTTGAGGGTATATGGTGATATATGTGCATATATTATCATACATGCTCATATATTATTCATGTATGCTCGTATATGATCGCAGATGCGTCCTCTAAAATCCCATATGATCATATAAGTCCATATACCCTCAAATTTCAGATCAGAAGATATATGATCATATATGAGATCATGTATGGTCATATTTTAAACAATGTATGGACGTATATGACCATGTATGCCCATGTATGATCATATACAGGACCATGTATGCCCATGTATGATCATATACAGCCCCATGTATGATCATGTATGCTCATATATATTTCGATTTTTACATGGGTGGTTTATTTTTTCTTTCGTAAATTCAAATCAACCAAAAACAGGGTTTTATGTGCTTGCTAACAGGTTGAACTCTTCCCACACATTATTTTCCCATAGGAAATTTTGCGCCAATACAAAATCAATACGAAATCAAGCAAGTGTCATAAGGGCTTCAGTTAAAGTAAAAAATGATATTGCAATCCGTAATAATAGTTATTAATTAATAGTTGTTAGCTAAGACTGTTAAAGTTGTTTAAAATAGAAAATTTTTTCTATTTTCAAGCAAAATTATTTCATTTAACCACTTTTAAAATGCTATATAAAATTACCTAAGATATCAATTTAGCGGCATCTCGTAAAAAAATATATGTAATTCTTCCAGGCAGCATAATTTGATAAAATTAGCTACTAAGGATTTACTGTTAAACTACATTGTACAACACAAAAAAAAACAAGGTTCCAAAAAATGAGCGCTTCACTAAGGAAACATACAATTATTTTTCAAAGAAATATTTATTTTAACTTTTTTGTACATTTGTTCAAAATGATTTACTGTCATTTACTGATTTTTCCAGTTTCATTTATTTTAATAAAAAAGGGAAATTTATGTTTTTTTGTTTCCGTTACAGTTCTTACAAATTTAAATTTTGTTTGCTGTTTGTTTAAAAAAAAAAATATTCAAAAATATCAATTTGTTTTTTATTTAAGTTGTTTTTTTATATACAAAATTATTTCAATTCAAATTACAAGAACATCATTCACATAAATAAAAATACAAAAAACGGAAATAATTTCAAATAAATGAAAAATCAGTTATCTTTTACGGAATTTACTGATGTGTTCATTAGTTAAAATAAATGATTAATGTTAATGCTAATTTTTACCTACCAATTCCGTGAAACATTTGTTAAAACAACACTTTAAACTAAACAACAAAAAGTAGAGAATTTTTTTATGGTGACATATTAAAATTTAACGTTACATAAAAATACGGATTTGTGGGACATTTTAGCGCCAACTCTGTATATGTACGAAATTAACTCTTAAACGGATATTAAGTTTTGTCTAATTTCTCGCGTTTAAGTTGAATTTTGAGTTTTGGTGTATTAAGAGACTTATAGCAGAATTTTATGACAAATATTTTTATTTTCCCTCTTTTTCGCGAAAGGGGCAGAAAAAACCCATACATTAAGGAGTTAGAGGGTTAAAATGTTACACAAAAATGTTCCTCGTAATTCATTTTATATCTAATATGTAAATGTTACATTCCAATTCCAAATAAGAATGTGCAAAAGAGAGGAGAACTTAAATCCCCCCCGCCCATTAAATAAATTTGGTTTGTTGTACAGTGTCATATATCTTAGTTTTGAGTATTATATTCTCAAATTATTGGTTTGACCTATGCGCCAAATAGTTGTTATCGAGAAAAACGGCAAAGTCGATACTGAATACCTCAGATATGATACAAAAATCTTAAAACGGGGTTTCGGAATTAGAAAGAAGATATTTGCATTATGTAAAAGCCATTCCAAACTTAATATTTTTAAAAGTAGTCGGTGGGTCAAAGCAATATTAAGCCGACGATTTAAAAAAAATATCAATATCAATTTGCGAATTTTATAACACTTTTGAAAATACGACTGGCTTCTAAGTAAAATTACGTTTGATAATAAATCGCCAGATTTTCGGCTTATAGCTTACCGATAATTTTTTCCTGCTAAAGACAAATTAAAACCGCTAAATCTGACGAGAAAATAGCCAGATTTCCTTAAACATTCGTGACACAAATTTGTGACAAATTAGATTCTTCAGTCTGTCCTATTTACATAAATCCGCCCAACTGATATTTTTCGTTAAAAATACTACAAATCTTTTAAGATTTTTGTTTTAATATCGTTATTTGAATTTTTTTCAGCCGTTCAATAATTTTTTGGAAGCCGTTTTAATGTAAAATACAGAAAACGTTTAACAGTTTTTTTTTGGAAAACTGAAACCGGTTAAAATAAACGATTTTTCGAATAAACCGAAAATCGATTTTTAAAAAGGCCGATTTTTTAATACACTTGAAACCATTAAAGTTCGGGTGAAATTTTTCCACGGGAAAAACAATTTATTGTGCTTTTTTAGATTAATTGTGAAATTTTATTGATTTCTGGAAAATAGTTTGTAAGTAGAATATAATAGTGAAGATTCATCCAGAGTGCCTACAAGTTTCGAAACCAGAGTGGGTCAGAAGCTTAGAAAACCCCAATTTGGTTAGTTCGTTCACACCATAATCTAAAACATACCAAAAACTGGTATTGATATCACTTTCTCTCATTGAGTGGCGATCAAAAGTGTTTTGTACTTTACCCAGTAGTAGTTGGCGATTTCTGCAAAATCAATTTTATTGAGTTATGACAATTCTGAGAGATATGTATTTAATATTTTGCTAACATTTAACATTTTGCTAAAAATTAGCAGACTATGACACCCAACTTTATTAAAAATTCTGAAGGCACAAATATGGATATTTTCAAAAATTTGCACTGGCTTTTATTATGAGTGTAGGAATTCTTATACTATAAAATTTGAGAGCATATTAATTTTGTAAATTTCTAACAGGAAACGAAAATCACATCGAGTATAGGGTTGTGTAGGGTATATTAAAAGACTGGTGAGTACTGATATAGTTATCTTGGTTTTCTAAATATTTATTTTGTATAATTCTTCAAATTGATTAGATAAGACCACAGAATTAATAAGTAGACATCCCCGCACCCCCTCACTTCACACCACACCAATACAACAATCCTGCATTGAACTCAGCTACGCAAAAAAAAAACCTCTAACATGACAAAGAGTTAAAAATCGATTAAGAGATAAAAATAAAAATAAAACCAAAAATGACAAAATAACAAAAACAATCGAAAACAAGTTTAAAACCAAATGCCAACCAATAAAAGACAACCAAATTTTGTTCATTGGTACCAATTTAATACTGACGTTAATTGATAACACAAATAGTTTACTTCAGTTGCGAACTGAATTCGGTTATGTTCTGTTCATGTTTTCTGGCCAACTTTTCTTACGTACTGAAAAGATATTTGGTAGTTGCAACCGAAATTTTCGCGAACCGAATTTTTTAGTTACATGTACAATTGTTTTTAATCATTTTTAATAATGTTGCCTTTTAATTTATGGATTTTAATAATCTATAGATAGGTAGATTCTACTAATATATTTTATTCTACTAATATACTGACTATAGTCAGGCGTTTCCCATTTTGTTTTAACCAAAAATTTATTATGCCGCGAACTAGGCTAGAACACCGGCGGTCTTGTGTTTGTCAGGTCATTGCTTTTCCTTTAGGCTAAAAATTTAATTTGTATTATTGAACATCTTTCAAATTTTTGTATATAAAAATAGAAAAACTTTTTAAATTGACACCAATAATGGTATTTGTAAATTCCAACAATTTTTTTGTTATTATACCCTCTACCATATATGGTGAGGGGATATATCAGTTTGTCATTCCGTTTGTAACATGTCGAAATATAGGTCCAAGACCCCATAAAGTATATATTATATTCGTGATCTTTATGCAATATTAAGTCGATTTTGCGATGTCCGTCTACCTAAAAAAGTTTCTGTAAATTTTCTATACAAATTGGTGTAATTTAGTACAATTTCATAGTATCGACTGGTACATAATATATTTTTTCACCAGTCGCGTAGAAGTGAATAATATTTTGTATTCACCTTAAATATTTTTCACCTCAAAAAATTTTTTTTTACCACCAAAATTTATATTCACTACAATTTTTTTTTTCACCTCAAAATTTTCTTTCACCAAAAAATTTGCTTCCATATCCAAAAAAAATTTTCACCTCAAAAATATTTTACTTCAAAAATATTTTACATTATTTTTGTCAAAAACAGTACAGAACATTTTTTTAGAATATTGATGGAGGCTATTTAAAGATTCGGCACAGCCGAGTTTAGCCAGTTTTTACTTCTTTTTTTGTAATTTCCTTTTTATTATAAATGATTTTTTATATAAACAATAAAAATTTACAAACATTTCTAATAAATAATTGTAAGAAATTCAATTTAAGTAAATATTTTTATTACTTAAAATTTTGTAATATTTTTTCTATGTAGTTAATTTTTTTAGTCAAACTTGAATATTTTTGAGGTTTGAGGCAGCCAAAAAAGAAGTTAAATTGTGTAATCAATAAAAACAATTAATTTAAAAAAAATACTTCACAATTATAATTAAAAAAAAAATTTTACGTCTTTTGTGATATTTTTTTTTTTTTGCATATTTTATGATTTTTAATGCATATTTTTTACTTTTAATGCATATCTAATTTAAATAATAATTATGTTTAAATTAAAAATAAACTAAAGAAAGAATTTTTAAACCTTGATATTGTTGGAAATCAAAATGTACTTTAACAAAATGTACTTTGTATTTTCAACAATTATCAGAGAATCATTTGTTTTATGTTTCAATGGAATACAAATTTTTCGAATAAAATTATTAATAAATTTTATTTACTACAAAATAAAACTGTCGTGTTTTATTTTAAAATACCAAGAGATATAACGCATACTAAAAGGAAAATCATCCTGTTTCTATGTACTAAGCCAGCTGAATTGGGTTTTATTTTTAAGCAAACGAACTCAAGTAAGAAATATGATTTATAAAAATCCGCAAAATTTAAGAAAAAAATTTTTGAATTGTATTTAATATTTTTGGATTTATAGTGCATATTTTTTTTAGAGTTTAGTTCATTTAAATGCATATTTAAGTCCATATTTTATTTACAGCATATTTTAAGCGCATACTTAAAATATTTTAGGGTATGAAGGTCACTGCCCTGGTTTTAAGTAGCTTTGGGTTATAAAATTTAACACAAAATGTGAGTTACCCTAAACGTATGAGTGTTATATTACTCATACGCAGTGTAGATTTTTTTTTTTTTTTTTGGAATGCATCCAATAAATTTCTTTAAATATTTATATTAGAAGGATTTCATTGTAGCCCCCCAAGCGGCGGATTTTCAGCAAAACAAATATCAAATATGAATATCCGTGTTCAAATGTACACCAGGCGTTCACGAACCAGTAAAATTATTCAAAAGGAGTTCTCAAACGACTCGTATTGACGAGCTGATTATGGAAAAAATTTCAAGAGTACTTATTTTGTCTAATTTTTCCTCCAATTTTTTAACAAAATAGGGCTTAAAGGTTTGGCAATCTTGAGCATATTATGGGAGAAATATAAAAAAATTGTTTAACCTGCTATTTTCTATAACTGGAAAAAATTAGAAAAAAAAACTGTGAATCAGAAATTGACCAGCTTTTGGTTATTATCAGGGACTAAAATACTGTGATTTGTTAAGAAGTTTTTTTTTTAACTTTAACTATAACTTCTAATAATTTACAAAGTTTCAGCACTAGTAGTCATTAAATAACTTTCAGTTATTTAAAAACTGCCAGTCATTGTTTTAAGAAGTTTTTGTTTTCTTTATATGCTTTAACTTGAAACAAAAAAAATATACATGATGCTGCCTAAACAATTTAAGCATCAAGTAAATTTTTCTGGTTTAGCAAAAGACTAGATTTTCAATTATCTGCTGGTAACTTAAAAAACAAAACATAAGCTATAACTTTCAGCTAAAATGCAATAACTTTCAGCTAAAAACAAAATAAAAAGATCATTAGCTGGGCAATAAAACGGCTTTTCAATTATGTGCTGGCAGGTTATAAAACAAAAACTGCCAGCTAAGCACAAAAAATTATTATTAGCTGGGTGGGTTCTGTGTTTCTGTTTGGAACAGTAAATATGTATGTATCGTAGCAGGACAAAAAGATATAATAGGCTGGTAGTGAATTTCTTGAATTTCTTGCTAACTGAATATTTTGGTTTGCAGCAGTAAAATTATTTTTTTTCCTGAAATTCTGTTACATTTACCGTAATTATGTTTCTTTAACCGAATCTCGTTTCATTTTCTCTGTGTATAGAGATGAATAAACAATCAACAGTATAACAGATCTTGAAAAACGCTCAAACGCCGTCTGTACTTGAATGAAACTGTTCAACATTGGATTTTAAAAAGCGATTATTTAATTTTGTGTGCCTGTTTAGTTTTTTTAGTTTTAGCTATACTTGAAAATCTATTGCTGGCCAGTCTTCCTTCGTGTTGTTCTTTAAGCTACCAGTTATACGAGAAAAACCGATGTTATTGCTGTCGAGCTGCTTAACTTTTATTTTCATCGCTTTAGTTTTTATAGATGTTTGTTAAAATCAAAAGTTTTTTCAATAACTTTTTCAGTTTAGTTTTTCGTTTTCAAAAAATAAACTTTTACTATGCTACTGCTGTTGACATTTGATGCCAGTTATAGTGATTGTAAAAACTTTAGTTTTGTTTTTAACTTAGCTGCTGAAACAGTTAAATATAGGTGCTTTTGCTGAAATCAGTGGTTATTATGTAAATATTGGGCTATAAAATATAACACAAAAAATGCGTTACCCTAAACGTATGAGTGATTTTCATATTACTCATACGCAATGTTGTCCTTATATGTTTTCTTTTATTTTTTTGGAATTCATCCACGATTTTTTTTTTTAAATAAATATATAAATATAAAAGAATGAAAAAACATAATTTTCGCATCGTTTAGATCTTTCTTTTCAATGTTTTTCTAAGTATTTTTGGATATTATACCTAAACTTTTAAATCGATTGGGAAAACAAAAACACCTCTAAGTAATATTTTTCGCATGTTTAATTGTATTTGTGCTAATATTTGTACAGAAGAAATGTCTAACAAGGAAAGACTCTTTGAGTTGAATACTTAGATCATATTCGAAATTGGCAATCATATACTTCATGAGGAAACCTACAAACCAAAATATATAACCAAAACTCAAAACTTTCTATTTATTTGTAAATTTTGTATATATTATTTCTATCTTTAATAAATAAGTTGTCAACCTCGAGGCCACAGTTTCAATATTTCTTTATCCATTGGATGAAAATTTATATTATACAATAGAAATTGTTAATGCGTTAAGTAGTCAAATTGATGTTTGAATATTGTTACTCGTTTGCTTCTTTCTTGAAGATGTCATCCAATGGATAAAGAAATATTGAAAAATAAACAAATGATAAAATAAAATATTTATTGAAAAACTGTGACCTCTATTAAAGTTACAACAAAAAGGTCGAAGAAACATTTACTTAAATTTATTATTTTTATCTCAATATTTAAATTTTATATTTTAGAATTTATCAGGTTCAAAATCATAATTAAATGGAATAGTAAACACTAATTTATAAGTGTAGGAGGAGATGGAAAAAATTGTGAGGATCATAGCTAAAGCATAGAAAGTTTTTCGGGTTTACGTTAAAAAAAATAACTTTTGTACTCCATTTAAGGAAAAGATTTTTCACGATTATGAGTTTCATGTAAAAATGTTGTACAATTTGTGTTAACGCAAAATTTAATAAACAAGACTATTAGTTTTCTAGTAAAAAAGTGATATTTTAGGTTTATTGTGATTGTGTATATTTTATAAAATAAAAAAATAATAATTTTTACAAATAAAATTACGATTTGAGGCCATTAAAGTTCGAGTTAAATTTTATCAGGGGAAAAATAATTTACTGTGCTTAGGACACAAAATGAAGACGTTATTTTGGTATCCCATAAATATTTCTAAGAAATACAAAGCTATTTTCCTAGGAGCAGCGACGACATATTGGGAACTTATCTTAAATATACACAGAGAAGAAAAAATCATAGTAAAATCAATCAAAATGTTTTTTATTTTTTTTTTACAATAAGTATAAATTTTTTTAAAGAAAATAAGATTCTGGATAAAAATAAACTCTACCGTATTAAAATTATTATGTCAACATTTTAGATTTTGTTTTTGCATTTTAATAGTAACCCAGCAAAAATGAAGCTGCCAAAGAAGCAATAAAAGCATTACTACTATGGCAAAGGCATCACTTCTTTTCTAATGGTTTCATCGATGAATTTAACATTAGCGTGTCATAGGATGGAAGTATTCAAATAGAGCTACTAGCATTACTCATACTTTACTCTAAGGAACCAATGATAATACAGTGATTAGGTGATCTGATGCATGAGTGGAAAATGTTCATATATTCTGTAGTATATTTCATTAGAATGCAGAAAATATAAGTTTAAAGAATCGAAATTTATGCATTGATATACAAATACTCTTTATTAAAACAAATAAATAATTCTGCATTAGTGAAAAAGCGTTTTTAAAACATTTTTCAAAAATTTTAATGAATTTTTAGATAAATTTTAAAATATTTTTGGATAATTTAAAAACTGGTTGTACAATTTGGAAACATTTTTAGACAATTTTAAAATATTTTTGAACAATATTAAATAATTTTTGTACAATTTTAAAATATTTTTGGGCAATTTGAAAAAATTTTTACACAATTTTAAAATTATTTTGATAAATTCTGAATTAAAACTGGAAATGGTGTAGTGTTAATTAATAAACATAATGCTAAAATGCACAGATTGTGTCGTCAAAAAAATATTTAAGGCTGAAAAAAATGCAAATGACAGGCCAACTAGTTTCAATTAAAGTTTTAAAAAAATCTGTTTTTCTTGATATTTCAAAACTTTTATAAACATTTCAAAACTGCATAAATTCTAAACCTTATGAAATTTTAAACTAAAATATAAAAAATGAGTTAATAAAAAAATTAAAAAATTTTATCAGAACTATTTTTTCAATTTGCATTTATGCTTTAGATTAAAAAAATATACGATATACTATAACTTATGCTTCAGAAGTAATGAAGAGTGATTTTTTAAGGTATGCATCGGGTTTATATCCAGATCACTGCATTTGAAATATGAACACATGAACTCTTTTGGAAGTGCCTTAGAATAACACCAAAAAATCGTAAAAGAATGTTAAATGAAGTTTAGGAAGCAATGAAAGAAGTTAAGACTACCATTTTTTTGCTGGGAAGTTAAAACATATCAAAAATAAAAAGAAAACAATTTTGAATTGATTTTAAAGTTGTTATTATATAATTAAATGTTGTTTCTGCTGGAATATTTTTTTTCTTTTAGTTGTCATAATTATTGGTAGAAAAGGGATATAAAACTGTTCAAAAGTACTTTATTTTTAAATTACACTGCGCTACACAAAAAATATGCAGGGGTTCTCATGTTGTTATTCTGTTTTGTTAGAGTCCATAGAGTACGAAAATACTTACAGTTTTTCTCGATCACTTCATTAAGTTTGTTTTTTTATCAGCAAATAAAGTAAAATAATAGTATTCCTAAAGTTACAACTTCAATAAATCATATTTTTTAAACAAAAATGTTTTTTGTTTAAAAAATATGAACTTAACTTTTCAAATAAAACTTATTTATAAGTGTCTTGGAAAGAGGTTTTAATGTGTTAAAAAAATTACAAAAAAAAATATTAACTCCCTCACAATCAAATGAGAGCGTTACGAAAATGAAAATTTGTTGCGAAAAGTGCATTTTATTGAACTTAAACGATCGTAGCTCAGTCATTTTCGAACTAACTTTTATTTATTTATATTTTTTTTTTATTAATCATATAATTACAAATTATATCCTAATACCCTAGCCGAGCACTAGCAACAAATGCCATCGGCTCGTTGTAACGAAAACAGACCAGAGACTCTGGTGGGAATCGAACCCACGACCCCAAAATTTCTGTTTGTGTTATTAAAAATCTTTCACAAACCATTAGCATCAACAATAGAATTTGTAAATACAAACAAAATTTTGTTACTTTTTTTTGGAACTTCGCTTTTTATTTTTAAGGAATTTTTATAACAACTTACAAAAATTTAAATAAAAAATTGTTAGAAATAGAATTCGAATTTAAGCAAATATTTTTAATTACTTAAAATTGTATACTTTTTTCTGTGTATATTACCGCTGTGAATCAGCAATGATTTAACAAAAACCGAAAGATAACATATTCCCACAATCATATATTTGACCTTTGAAATTAATGTGACTAAATAGATTGTATGTATTTTAAAGTCTAAAAAGTCGTGCGATTAACTAAAACTATCGAATTCATTTTGACAATTTTGCCATAAACGAAATCAATACCGTATACAAAAAAAACAACACTACTACTAATAATAGATTTTCTAAGAGCCGTTGTTTTTTTTTAATTACTAAATATGCAATTGCGCAAGTTCATCTTAACTTTTATCCTCTATACAATATTTTAATGTTGTTAAAATGACCTGACTTCAAAACGGCGTTCGCCACTGAATTGTACGACCCAAAATTAAGTTTAAGTGTCTTGTTGTTTTCGTGTGTCATTTCAAAAGTTGAAATTTTCAATAGCCGTCGGTTAATTGTTCTTCCTTCGCCCAATTCGCGAGTTAATAAAGTTTAAAACACTGTAGTTATGAAACTGTTTCATAAAAATTTTACTTACATGATCTGGTTCGTAATTTCACTCGGACATAACCCATTTTCTGTATTAAAATGTTTTTTTCTAGACAAAAAGAAATTTATCTATTTGATAATGTGATCCAAAAGAATCCGACCCTTTTCAGAAATTTGACAGCCATATTTGATTTGCCATTTTAAATATTTTAAATAAAAGATTATATTCGCAATTATCGATTTCAAAAAATTTATGATACAATGCTTTTCCCAATCTTTTCAATATGTAAATTTATTTCCTAAGTCTCCAAAGAGACAATTTTTGAATCTGCCACTTTTTATTTAAATGTTTATTTTTTTCTCTCACAATTTTGGGCAAAGCGCTAAGGTGGCTGATCCAGAATATAACCTCCAGAAAAAAATGTTGACACAAATAATGTAAAAAACTTCAGAAGTTATATTAAAAAGGTGAACAAATTTTTTGAGGTGAAAAAATTTTTTTTGGATGTGAAAACAAATTTAATGGTGGAAAAAAATTTGAGGTGAAAACATTAGTGGTGAAAAATATTTTTTGAGGTGAAAAATATTTGAGGCGAATATAAAATACTATTCAATATAAAATACTGGTGAAAAAAACAAAATATTTTACTTGCCGGTCGCTACTATGAAATTATACTAAAATACACCAATTGTATGGAAAATTTATAGGTACCTTCACATTTTCACTCATAACGTTTTAAGCGCTAGGCCGATTTTGCTCAGTTTCAATAGAAAACTGTTCGGGAGGATGTTCAACAATCCCGCGTGCGTCTTCGCGCCGCACTGTGCTTTGACCCATAGACAAAAATCAAAAAAAAAAATTGTGTCAAAATGTGATAAAATTTATAGTGATCGATAGATAACAATACAACTCAAATAAATTTTAAGGAACTGGTATCATTTGGCTCTCCTAGACTGCACTAGAGGGCGCTAAAGTTAGTGAAATTTAAGCAAAAATGAATGAATTAAAAACTGCATTTTATTGCTTCAGGAAAATAGTTCCGAAAAATTCATTTTTTTAAGAAAGTGCATGAAATTTTGATTTTTATGTTATTCAATACGTTCAGAATACGGTTGGTTTTCTTATCTAGAGTATATTTTAATACCTCACAAAAAATTATTTTTTCTAAAAAATTTTAAAATTTATAAAAGTTTAATGGAATTTAAAAAAAAATCCGAAAAAATCCAACATATTTTTATTTTGTTTTTAGTCAGTTTATAGTGTTTTTAAAAGATCCAAAAAAAAATTTAGAGCCTATTTTTTGCCACAACTCAAAAAAACAGAGTTTTAAAAATGTACTAAATTCACATTTTTACTTAAAATTTTATTATCTAGTGTGGCAAAAAAACGACCTATATGAAATAACATAAAAATCTGAAATAAGATTAAAGAAATAATCAGAAGTTATTAAATAAAAATCAAATGGTTGACAAAACCTAAGCCAGAGGCCGCTTAATATTATAATGTTTTAGGTAGCTCGATAGAACCAACCATTTTTATGTGGAAAATAAGAAATTAGCAGGCACATCTCTCTTAAATTTTTTAACTTTATAAACTAACAAAATTCGGTTAAAGAATTTAAATATTTCTTCATGAAATATAAAGTAAGTGATAATTTTGTATTTTAAAACAATTTTCGTCTATTTATTGTTCTACAAAATATGTCAGTCATGTTGATATTCGATCCAAGATCAACAGTTTCGTAGATACATCAAACATCAGCACCTTAACGATCTCAATCACTAGCAGGTTGATCATATTGTCTGTTATTTTAGGTTTCAGCTGTAGCTTGAATGGTTGTTGAATGATTGTTGGAAGTGTTATTTTTTTATCGTTTTAAGATTTTATTTTAGAAACTTCCCAAGTTGTGAATATACAAAAGAAATTTTGAAATTCAAGTTCGATTTTTATAAAAGTCAGATTTCAATAAAAACTTATTTTCTTAAATATAGTATTTAGTTATTTGTTATTACGTTAAAAATATTTTATTTTTTTGTAAGTAAATTTTTTTTTATATTGTAAAAATATTTTTAGGGATTATAAAGACTTAAAAAAATGATACACTCACAATATTTTTTCCGTTACCGACTGTAGTTTATTTAAAAAGTAATACGTAAAGTTTGTTTTTAAATGAAGAATCAATTGAAATTTATAGAAATATATTTTTTAACTATTTGAATCAGTCATTCAAAAACAAACTATAAAAATTTACAGACATTCAGTAGGAGTTGATATTTTCAGTTGAATGTAAAATTTTATGTTTTCTGCTTCAAATAATAGAAATTCATATAATTCCTTTTTGTTTTTTTACCAAAATAATTTGTATATATAAAAAATTATTTCAATAAAAATTACAAGAAATTATTCAAATATACATACACACAAAGCCAATAAAAATATATACAACTGTATATGTTGTGTTCTGTTTTGTAATTACACACAAATAAAAAAAATTTCAATTGGAAAAACAAACAACAAAAGTAGCTTTTTCTAACTTTTTGTTAATAAAAATTGGATGGTTATTTTAAACGACTTTCTATTGTTTTTACTTTTGTCGATTATTAAACAATGATTAAAAATATTTAAACAACAAAATGGGTTGAATATAATGAAAATCAGTAGTCCTCTTTTTGATTGTATTTTCGATTAATTTAATATGTATTTTAATTTGTTTTTAACGAAATAATATTGTGAGTGTACAAAATGACTTTTTAGTTACAAAACCGAGTCATCGAATTTTAGTATACATGTTTTTTATGTTTATTTAAATTAATTTGATAAGTTTGAATGTAATCGGTTAACTTTCACAGATTTTATGTAATTTTTTTAAAAAAGGATATATGACAGGTAAGCGAGTCCTTCCTTCGATTGAAAAGAAAATTGGCAGGCACGTTAATAACTTTGTTCTAATAACAATTATCAATTTTCGTTAAGTTCTGATTTGAAGATTTTATTACATTTTTAAACTTCCCAAAATTTCGTTTATCTTCTAATTAACTCAAACTAAAATCGCGTACCAAATTTCAGTAAGCTACGATAACTCCTTCTATTTTTGTCCACTCGTTATATGGGAACAAAGCACTGTGTGCCGTGATCGCCATTTCAACAGACAGACGGACATCGCTAAATCGACTTGAAATTGCATAAGTATCATGAATATATATACTTTAAGGAGTCTTAGACTCATATTTCGACATGTTACAAACGCAATGACAAACTGATATATATTCTCAACATACATATATGGTGAAAAATTTGCGACTTAAAATATTTCTCAACTAAGTTAATCAAAATATTTAAGTGCCATCTGAATGGTAATAGTGACAACTCTTAATAAAACTACGATTTGGTTTGGGGAGTGAAATTCTAGAGCAGCAAAGATAATAAACATGTCCGAGGAAAAAATGTTTTTCAAATACATATGGGATTTTATTTCGAAAATTATTTTTGTGTTGTTAGGCTTTCTTTCTGTACTTGCTATTGACATTTATTCCCGAAATTAAAAAATTGTGAAAATGATTTTGAAATCAGCTGTTTGGTATTTTTTTTTTAATGATCTTGAACTAAAAAAGCAAAAAGTTGAAGTTAATAGAAAGAAAAAAATATTCCCCCCCCCCCCCCCAAAAGCAAAGGCTGGATCCACCACTCTTTAACCCTAATATGTATATCTCGAAGTTTTGATGTGGAAAAAACAATTCTGAGGCCAGATTCGAATTCAGCGCACAGTAGGTATAGTTTAGTCAAAGTTAAAGTGCCAGAAATATTAACAATTAATCATCTGTGCCGCCTACTACAGGTCAGATATTTGAGGGTGTAATTTAGTCAAATATGTTAGGTTTGTAATTTAAATGTTTAATCAAAAACTTATGCTGACTGATGTTGGCCAGGCCATTATTTTATATTACCAAAGTGCGTCTGTTGCATATTTAAGTGTCAATAACCCGCAGAATTGAATTAAACAAAAAAAAAAGAAGAAGAAGAAGAAAAAGAAACAATGAAACAAAAACAAAAAAAAAATAATACAATAAAATGATGATAAAGCAAAGAATATTTAACTGTACGAATGAAAAATATCAGAAAATTACCAAAAAAAAAAAAAGAAACAAAAAAGATATTTAATATCCGATGCACAGACTGAAAGTAAGAAAGAGTTTAATGTTGCACGAGGAGGTGGAGTGCTGAAGTGGATTTATTTTTTTTTTAGCTGTTAATCTGATTCGAAATATATTTCAGAACTTTGTATTTCGTATTGATATTGTGACACCTGATGTCCAATGATTAGCAATCACTCTACTTAAAAGTGATGGTGTTGTTTGTGTTTGTTTCTGGTGTTATTTTTTTTTTTTTTTTTTGCTAAACGATTTCTCACTTGATACTAAAGAATTTTGCAATATGATTTATATGATTTTTTTTTTTGTTGAAATGAAAAAAAAAATAATTAAATTGTCGGTAATAAATATATCGATGGTTATAAATTGCCCTGTTTTATAAGGCATTTTAATAAAATTTTTGATAAGCATAAGTAACGACTTGTTCATTATCCAAATGTTCTACGTTATGCTAATTTCAAGTTTTAAAAAAATTGTCATTACAGGGAGAACAACTTATAACCCTCGACATAGAATAATATAGAATAATTTTAAGATACGCGACTCGATGATATTGACTTTTCATTTTGCCCTGATTGTTTTCATTTCAATTTTTTTAGACGTTTCTTTGTTTAAATCGTGTTCTCAATTTTGAGAAAAGGTTTCATATTTCGTCTTCGATTTTTATTCAATTTAGAGAATTTCATAATATATATTTTTTTTTTTTTTTGCTTATTTAATAGAATTTATAGTTTTTTTTTTTTTGCATTATTATTTTTTGTGAAAAACTTAAATACACACATTTAAGATACCGAAAATTTTCATTTTCAATGTAACGGTCAGTTGATTTTTTTTTTTTTTTTTGCCTGACATCTTTGTGATGAGGTTTTTGGCTGTTGAGTGTATAAAAATGATGCCAAAACATAAATTAACAACCATGGATCAAACAGAAAATTAACTAAATAAAATAGACAACAAATTACATTTTCAAAACAAGAGACAAGTTGGCAATTTTGAAATCAAAAGAAAAAAATAATAACATGACCACACTGTGGAATCAAGAAATAACAAATTTGTATTAAATTTGGTAAATATTTTAAGAAACTTAAATGGCGGTTAATTAATCTTAAGAATATTAATTCAAATAATCCTCGCTTTGCCTAATTTTTCAGGACGTCCGCCGCGGGGCAAAGACTTTTCTAGAATTAAATTTTGTTTATTTGTTTACCGTAGCAAACTTATTGACCAAACTTCTGAATTAACAAAAAATACACTTTTCTGGCCTATACAGAAATAAGGAAAAAAAAAACATAAAACTCCAGAATCGCATTGAAAAATTTTCTAAAAATCGTTGGTTGTCCAATTTCTGCCTGTCGGCAAAGAATAAATCAGGGTTCGGCTATAGTTAACAAAATGTTGTTTCCTGGCCTGCTAAGCTTAAAAATTACCTTTACAATGCAACTGAATTTTTATACCCTTCACCACAGGTGGAAGGGTATATATAAGTTTGTCATTTCGTTTGTAATTTCTACAATATTGATCTTAGACCCTATAAAGTATATATATATTCTGGGTCCTTATGAAGAGCGAAGTTGATTTAACGATGTCAGTCTGTCCATCTGTCCGTCTGTGTGTTGAAATGGGTTTTCCGAAGAACCCAGACATGATGAGGACTTGATTGTTTTTTATTTCTGTTTGCTATTAAAAATCAGACAGATCGGTTAATAAATGGCTGAAATGTTAGCAAAAAACCAGGACTATCTCTAATTTTTTCCATAAAATCCCTTTGTTTAATATGTATGCAGAATTTTTCGCACAACAAACACATCCATGTGTTAAAATTCTTTTCTTTCATCTCCACCTTTTATACACAAACAACACACATACAAAGATTTGTCATTTAAATAAAAACTAAACAAATCTCTAATGAACGAAGACTTTTATATATGTACCCCTATTGACGATGATTTTGTGTGAGCTTCAATAGCTCAGTTGTCTAGACGCTATGTCACAAATACTTTTTTTCCTCTAAGGCCGCGGGTTCGAATCCCGGTCAATTCACTTTTTTTTGTACATTTTTTTTTATTTTTTTCTTTAAGACTTTTTTTTTTGTTTATTTTTGGTTTTTTTTTAACATTTAATAACTAATTTAAATAAAATTTTATAT
The DNA here is from genome assembly GCA_949748255.1 of Eustalomyia histrio. Taxonomy (NCBI): domain Eukaryota; kingdom Metazoa; phylum Arthropoda; class Insecta; order Diptera; family Anthomyiidae; genus Eustalomyia; species Eustalomyia histrio. Next base: position 60,173,036 of record OX456525.1, on the reverse strand, counting down.
TAACAATTTAATAATCCATAAATAGGCTAAAAACATCAAAATTTTTATAAAAACCCTCTGATACAAACAAAATACAAACGGTTTTATTTCTATTTTTGCTCCGATTTAAAAGAATTTATAAAAAGATTTTTAAACCAACAAACACTATTCTAGAGCTGTAATATGGCATATGGATACGTCTTATATAACAAAAGATCGAAAATCTTTAGTATAACATATTTGCTGAAAAAACTCGGAAATATCGGTTCAGATACAAAAAAGTTATGCCCAAAACATAAATTTTTTTTAAATACCTATTTTCTGGAACTATAAATCTTTCCGAGTCCAAGTTTCATCACCAAACTAAATGGTTAATTTCCTCTTAAAGGCGTCCGTATATAAATCTGTCCATTCCATATATGTCCATATATAAACTTCAGGTTTTTCCCAACCATGGTGAAGGGTATATAAGATTCGGCATAGCCGAATTTAGCCGCTCTTACTTGTTTTATTTTCTTTTTTTTTCTAAAAATTGCTTGAAAATTATTTTAGGACAATTAACTACAATTCACACAGAAACATTTCTTAAATTAATTTTTTTTGTACCACGGTGCATCATGTAAATATATACGACAACTTTATATTGAATTAAAGATTCGTAGCACGTTAATTCACCAGAAATGTTTGCAATGATTTCAAAGTTTTTTTTTCTTCTTTGCTTATAGTTTTTTTTTTGCTGTTGTTTGTAGCTGCTACACACGCATGTGATTATTTCAGTTTTTTGAAGATCACAAAAACTTTATATCCATAATTTATATGTTTTTTTTTTAACAAAACACATTTGTGATGATAAGGAATGAATAAAAAGAAGCATTAAACTTTAAAATCTAACCACAATTTGTCTCATTTATCAGCTGCCTTATTTTGAAACCAACAAGAAAAACCTAAAATACTTACAGAAAACCACAATTGTTGGATGGCCTTACCAAGCTATTTTGTCAATCTTATTAGCATTTTGGGTTTTATATTATAAAAATCATGCAAACAATATTATTATGCTGGCAAAGTTATTTAAACATAAGAAATAGTTCATCTAAAATCGGGATGTATGCCGGAAATTATCTTTTATATATGTATATACCTTACACTACTACGTCACCAGGGTATAAATATTTAAATATATTTATTTATATTAATCATATAATTACAAATAATATCCTAATACCCTAACCGAGCACTAGCAACAAAGGCCATCGGCTCGTTGTAGCGAAAACAGACCAGAGCCTCTGGTGGGAATCGAACCCACGACCCCCGCACTGATAAGCTAGCACGCTACCAACTAGCCTACCGGAGCGCTCACATCAGGATATAATAAATTCAAGTAGATGTAACAACAAACAAGTAAAAAGGCTTAATCAGCTGTGCTGAATCTTTGAATAACCTCCACCAATGTCTTAAATAAAATGTTCTCTGTGTTTGATACAAATAATGTAAAAAACTTTTGACGTGAAATAATGGAGAAGAAAAAATTTTTCAAGGTGAAAAACTTGTTTGGATATAAAAACAAATTTTGTGGTAAAAAACAAATTAAAGGTGAAAAACATTGTTTGAGGTGAAAAAAATGTTTGTGGTAGAGAAAAATTTTGTGGTGAAAAAAGTTTTTGAGGTAAAAAATCTTTACGGTGATTATAAAATATTATTCAATTCTAAGCCAGTGGTGAAAAACAAGAGAAAATATTTTACTTGTACTAAAATACACCAATTTGCAGAGAATTTAGAAGTACCTTTGCCTTTTCACTCATAACTTTTTAACCGCTGGACCGATTTTGCTCACTTTCAGTAATAATTGCTCGGGAGGAGATTCATTAATTTAGGTAAAAATGAGAACCCCCGCTTACGTCTTCGCCCCTTGATTGCCAAATCGACTTAAAAACGCTTAAGCATCTAGAATTTATATAATTTATGTGGGTTACAAACGGAATGACAAACGATATGTATGAGGGATAGAAAGAAAACTCATATTTATTATTTTTCTAAATTGATGTTGCTATCCCTGGGGATCAAACCCGCAAACTTCTATGTAATAATCCAATGCGCTAACCATTAATCCACAATGTCTACAAATATATTAATGTATTCTTATTCAAGAAAATGTCAAGATATTTTGATGAAATTTTATACACTTACTCATATCGGCCGAAGGACAATGCCAATTGATCTTGTTTAAAATTAATCCATGTTTAGATTCAGTGCCCATATTAAAGCTCCCAAAAATTGGCTCTTATGATTGTGCAGGCAAGAGTAGACATTTCGTAGAAAACTTGTATACTTACTACTTCTACACGCAGAGAAAGGAGCATCATAAAACCTAGTGATCATTATCATATTTATTATCGTTAGAAGTATCACTTTCTTTTTATTTTAATTTTTACAAAATAAAATTAAAATTCTTGACACTAAATTGTGAAAATTCATAATAATAAAAAATTATTTTTATAATTGTATTGGGGAAGCCTACACAGAATCATACTATGATAATTGCAAATCCCCCTTAATGTTCAACTTTACTTTTTTTTTTGTGTGTGTGTTGTGTTTGATTATAATCGGTCAACCGTTTTTATCTAATCCGCATACAAGTGTTACTTGTAGCTGACTATTCTGGAGCCACATTTGGATTTAGAAAGATCGCATGACTAGGAATAGTATAGAAGGAGGTGGTAGCGTCGACCTGGTTACATTATCTCTTCAAGGTTGTCGAAGCTTAGTGCATTATTTATCAGGCAGAAATCATGACAATACGAAGCTTTAAATAAGGCGGTGGATATTACTCCTGAAGTATCTCAAATATCCAGATTATCGCAATCATCACTGATTGGGCGGTAGAACTTTGTAGCTCTATGTTTCTTTTTTTAAATGAAGTTTTCGAACGTTCAGTCTTGAACGGCCTATGGATCTATTTGATATTAATATTGTCTGGGGAGCTAGTTGATTCGGATTGAATTCTAATTTCTGCACTCACAATATATTTTCCGTTACTGACTGTAGTTTATTTAAAAAGTAATATGTAAAGTTTGTTTTTAAAAGAAGAATCAATTGAAATTCATAGAAATATATTTTTTAACTATTTGAATCAGTCATTCAAAAAACAAACTATAAAAATTTACAGACATTCAGTAGGAGTTGATATTTTCTGTTAAATGTAAAATTTCATGTTTTCTGTTTTTAAAAATTGAAATTGATTTAATTTTTTATTTGTTTTTTTTTACCAAAATAGTTTGTATATATATAAAATTATTTCAATAAAAATTACAAGAAATTGTTCAAATATACATACACACAAGACAATAAAAAAATATATACATCTGTGTGTGTTGTGTTTTGTAAAATTTCACAGAAATAAAAAAACATTTCAATTTGAAAAACAAACCCAAAAATCGTTTTTTTCTACTTTTTGTCAGTTAAAAATTGATGGTTATTTTAAACAACTTTCTATTGTTTTTACTACTTTTGGCGATTATTAAACAATGATTGAAAATATGAAATGGGCTGAATATAATTAAAAATCAGTAGTCCTCTTTTTAAATTTATTTTCGATTAATTTAATATGTATTTTAGATTGTTTTTAACGAAATAATATTGTGAGTGCGATTTTTGCTATCCTTAATAAGCTCATCAGAGGGCCACACCCAGACAAAAACTAGCTTTTTGTTTCAGTGCAACTGCAACCCAACCTAGGTTACATTAACACTTAAAAACAACAACAGATCTTTAACATTGAGTGTTCATTTCATTTCTCTAAAGACTATGCATGATCGTCGCTTTACCACATAAATACCGCCCATTAAACCTTAAACACACAGAATTATTTTGGTTGCAACAACCAATAAATTCGGTTATTACAACCATATTCAAATGTGATTGCTGCACGCAGAATTAAACCTTGGTTGCAACATAAACAATGCTACTATATTATGCTTGCTGCATTTGGGTATGGTTGTCAGAATCATGTTATTGATTTATAGATATGTGTTAACCATTAATATGGTCGCTACCATCATTATTATTGAAAGTATTTTATTATTTCATGATTGCCACTTTATATTTTTAATTTATATAATTCGCTGTAATCATACTATGGTAACAAAACTTCTGACTATGAAATAATATGATAATTATGGAGCTATAAAATGCTGAGAACAATCATTTAAAGAAAACATGGCTTTAACATTTACACTTATAAAACTATTTTGTTTTCATAAAAAAAATTATATCAGTTTGCCTGGGGTGTTTCATTTTTGAAAATTCCGTATACATATAACATTATAATTTACACTAAACAATTCATTGTCGAAAAATTTCATTGTCAAAAAGGTCCCATATATTTTTTTTTATTTTTTATTTTTAAATTCTTTTGAATAAAAATACTCAGACTATTTATAACATAATTTTTTATAAGAAAAAGTCCGAAGAGCCCAAGAGTTATTTGTGCGAAAAGGTTTCTTATAAAAAATACTTTATTTTTAGAATTTTTTCTAATAGAAATATATTTAGATTCGATGGACTTTTCGTTAAAGTAAAATTCTTGGATTCTGCAAATTGTTTCTTAGATGACAATTCATATATTCCTAAAAAAAAAACTTAGATTCTTAAGCATATCTTTGAATAAAAAAATTCTTAGATTTTTCGAACTTTTCATCATGGAAAATACCAGATTCTAAGGACTTTTTCTAAAAGAAAAATTCTGAGACTCTAATGATTTTAGAATCTATGAACTTTTATATTAAAAGAAGTCCATAGAATTTATGTTTATTATTAAAAAGTCCTAAGAATTGCATTTTTTTTCAGTATTTTCCTTAAAAAAAAGTTCATAAAATAAAAGAAGTTTTCTTAAAAAAACTTCTTAATATCAATTTATTTCTTTAGGAAAAACATTTCTTAAATAAATATTCATAAATTTAAAGAATTTTTCCATATTTTCGAATCATAATATAACTGTAGAGGCCATATTATGTTAAAATTATGGTTATTTTATTATCATAATATAATAATTATACTATAGTACGACTATGGTTGGCACAATTATAATCCCAAAAACATATGATGCTCTTCGAATATGATTGCCCCAACCATGTTTTTTCTCTGCGTGTGAGTATTTTGGATGTTGCATCTAAAATTGTATTGGGAAAACCAATATTCAGTTGTATCAACAGATTTTGTATGAACCAACTTACAAGCGATTTCCATAGAATTTTGTCATATGAGAGATGAGATAGAATAAATCGAACCAAGAGCGTTTTTCGATTTTCTGCTCATGTAATTTTTCAAAGCGATTTTCCTACAATTTTTCGGTCTTTATAAATTATTAGACTTTTGGCCCGCTAAGTATCTCTTAAATCGCAATACAATAGAATTTGTTCTATAATTGGTAAACTTAATGCTATATTAGATTATTTCGGTAACGGTATTTTAAAGGTTACGGTATTTTATTTATTTCGATACCGGTATTTTAAGGATAACAGTTTTTTCTGTTATTTTGGTAACGGTCTCTTAAGCGTGATGGTAGTCGATTGAAAGGGTTTTGAATCGATAACGGTATTAAAGCGTTATCAGCTGCCAACCGCATTAAAATCTACATTTTCATAAAATGTGGACTTGTCCCCTCTTTACACTAAGCTAACAATATGTTAAATGTATCCAGATTTGAAGTGAATCATTCTTTACCTACATGATGCTGCACTTGCATCATAGTTTTTTTACTACTCAGGTTTTTATCTGTGCACACTGGGTAAACAATCATACAAGGAAAATTTTTCAACTCTTAATCTTCGTCTTGGCCATAATAACTGTTGACTGGCCTACAGTAGGTAAATATTTACGTTTGGAAGCAGATGTCGTTTTTTTCTTAACAACATTGATGCTTAATAATTGCATGTTTAGAGTATTAGGGTTGTTGATGTTGTTGTTGCTGCTGTTACTACACAACAAGAACAACAATTTACAACGTTTTTTAATATTACTTTTTCATAATTTTTTTAAGTAAAACATCAGTCTACCAGTGTCACAACTGGTGGCGGTATTGCCGTATTATTGCCGCTGTTGTTATTGTTAATACAGAATCATCATCATCATCGTTGTCAGTAGCAGCAGAAATATCAGCTGTTTGCTTTATTTCTACTTGAGTAACTGAGTTCATTCTCCGTTGTTGTTATTATTATTATTGTTGTATCGATGTTGTTATTGTTAACTCTACGTTAAGATCGTTTAATGACCCCATTTTTTTTTTTTTGTGATCTGTCTACCAAAAACAGGTGTATTATAATCGTACTCGTGCCTCTTAAAAATTGAAAAAAAAAAAAAAAAAAATTTTTTTATTGTATAAGAAGTATAATGAACCCTTTTATCGTATTGTTTGATATGTAAGAAAAAAAATCAATAAGTCAGCTTTATTGATTTTTTTATACTTAAATTTGTTATCCTAGACTTCAGAAAATTAAACATTCAAAGAAACTTGATAGGATAGGTAAACAGAGATATAGAGTTCGCTTTTGGATTTTTATCGTACCATGTTATTTATAATGCGCACTACTTTTGTTTCTATATGAAAGGATTCTAGATTTATCGGTGGGTATGATTCAAGGTTTACATAGCTTTCCTTATCCGATTTTGATAAAAAACAAAACTTTTGCTCTCGCCATAGCGTGGGATTGCATGCAGAATTTAGGCAAGCACCGATGTTTCCATTCACCGATTTTTTGTTTTGCGTAGCTGCAGATCCACGCCAACATACTTATTCTGAGCTCCAAGAACTCTCCTGAAAGTCTTCTTACTAAAATTTTTTTCTTAATTGGTTTACTTTTATAACTTCTCAACGTCGAAAAACATGTTTTGTTAAACTCTTTAAAAAAAGATATAACTTCCTTATTCGTTTAAAATCTCTTTCTCAAAAGCCATATTTTCAAGTTTGGAAACTAATAGCAGTCGCTGTCATACAATTCAGATCAATAAGTCCGTGGCTTTTCGAACTTGCCTCGTAGTTATTTGAAATGCAACACTGTTCCCATCAAGTAACACCTCTTAATATACTGATGTCAAATGTTTAGCAAGTTCTGTCATTTACTTTGCGTTTTTAACAGCTGTTCAAAACATACAACCTCGTGGATTTTTTTTTAAATGGAAAAAATTGAATTTCGAGTGCTTCTTAAACATTATTTTTTGCGAAAAAAACCGTCTATCAAACCAAGAAAAAGCCTAATATATACTATGGGGACTCGGCGCTATCGATTTCAATGGTAAAAAAGTGGACTAATGACGCTAAAAGTTCTGGACGGCCAATTGAGGTTAATACACCCGAAAATTTCAAAAAAATCCACGACAGGGTGTTGGCCGATCAAAGAGTAAAAGTGCGTGAGATTGTTAATCCCATAAGCATTTCATAAGACAGTGTGGTTGCGATTTTAAATGATCAGTTTGATTTAAGAAAGCTGTCTGCAAGATGTGTGCCGAGTTTGCTCTCAATTGACCTTAAACGTAATAGTGTGACGTGAGTAGTCTTAATGGCAAAATTCCATGATTTGGGCTACGAATTGGCACCTCATCCGCCATATTCTCCGCCCCCAGTAACTATTTCCTATTTCCAAAATCAAAGAAATGGCTCGGTGGAAAGAGATTTAGCTACGAAGATGAAATTACTCGTATTTATGAAACAAATGCCTATTTTATGGACCTCGCAAAATCCTATTTTTTGGAAGGGATACAAAAATCGTAGAAACGTTGGACTAAGTGCAAAAAAAACTATGTTTTATTCAAAAAGTCACAGACTTATTGATACGCCCTTGTATCTCAAATAAGGTCAAAATTTGGGCACCCATTGGGAAAGACAATTATGTAACAAATTATATGATGTTAGCAATTTTCCCCACTTTAACTTTTTGATCAGTGACTGCCTGATTTATACGAGCTCGACGAAGCCTAAATTTAAATTCAGATTTTTAAATAACATATTTTTTACCAATTTAATCCATTTTTCTTCAAACTTCAAAGCAAGTATTATTTTTTAACGATGACTAGTTAGAGTTGGTTCTATAGAAAAAAATAATATAATATTAATATTGCTACTAAACCGGCCATTTTTATGTGAGGCCACGGACTTTCCATCCCCTGTAGTACCATAGTAACTTCTTCATTTTAAGGAATGTCGCCTTAAGACATCCAATGATGGCATCATTCTTTTGATTTTCCGTATTCCAATGTCCTTATGTGAGTTTATTATCACTACTTTCTCTATATGTTGAATCTTTTTTGGTGGGGGTTGGGGAAACTTCAATCAAATTTTGGGATAGGTTAGTTTTAGTTTTTCGCCTCATCAAGGGTTCATTGATATATATATGTTTTGAATAAAGTGAAGCAACACTCCACATAGGAAAGGGAACTAAAGTTTCGAGGCGAGAAATGCTGGAAGACTTGTGTAAAGAATAAAGTGAAACTGGGCCAAAAACATAAACAAACCTTGAGGGATGTCACAGAACTAGGTTGATTGGTTGGACTAAGTAGCAGCTTATGCCATTATCAGCATCAAGTACATATTTTCAAAGGCGACTCCGATTAAACTAGCTCATCGAATTAGCTCCAACACATTATTAGCTGCAACACAAAAAATAAAGAAAACGGAATAGATCGAAGTGCTGCATAATCCCAGAAGAAAATAAATACTGTTTCCTCTTCTCTGGGTTTGCCATTAAACATATCCCCAGTTCGAATCTATCCCATGTGTATCTAAAGGGAATTGTATTTTCTGGCATACATTTAGTTCTGTGATATATCGAAGTGGGTAAAGTAAAAGATCTTTTTTTATATAAGTAAAAGGTCCTATCCTATGTATGTTCGTACAAATTTTCCATAAGGTACTTAACAATACTGGAACAACTTCAAATAAATTGGAACTTTTTTATGTGCGATATATTCTTCCAAGATAAACATCAAGATTTTATTTCCTTTCCATATTCATTCATTGATCATCGAATTACACATTATTTAAACAATATAATAACAAATTCCCTTATGTTTTTTGTTCACCTTAATTATCTTTTAAGACATTTATTCGTTTTACTTCATTAATCATGACAAACATTGTGTGAAAAGACGAAGGCACATGCCACAAATTGAGAATCAAACAACAACAGCAAACAAAACCCTATAATAGATGGGATGTACATATGTATGGATGCACCTACTCGTAACTGACTTGAACAAATAAAAATGCAACAGCTACATAGAGTTACAAACAATTAAAACACCTGCCTACACCTGTTCTATCATGCAAGAAACAAAAAACTCATAGATAGACAGAAGATGATGATTGTAATGGGGATGACGATGGTAACGAATATAATGGGTTCATATCAAAAATACAGCTGTGATGTGAAAGAAAAGAAAGGAAAAATAGAAATTTTAATAGAAAAATATTTTTATATAAAAACAAAATTAAATAATTCAGATTCACAGGCCAAAAGAAATATTATACATAGTTTTTGTATTTTTTTACGAGTTCAATCTTTAATTATTTGTCCAGTGTAAACATTGAAAATGCACGCGCCATATAAATATAATTAAACCAACAACAACAACTACTACTACGTGGGAGAAGGGAGTTACAACAATTCTGTGTATACTTTTTTCCTCTAATTTGGCCAAACGTTCATCACATTCGATTATCAACCAACGCCAACATCAGCGCCGCTATTGTTTATTTTTGTTGTGTAGTCATAATAATGATGCATTTATTCGATCACTATTGTTTTTCATTTTGTTTATTTAATGATTTTTTTTACACACAATTAAGTTTTTTTTTGTTACTCCATTATAGCCTTCCTCCACATTTGGTAAGGGTTTATATTAGTTTGTCATTCCGTTTGTAACATGTCGAAAAATAAGTCTCCGGCTCCATCAAGTAAAGCGATGTAAGTATGTCCGTTGAAATGGGGGTCGCAAATTTTTATGTAGATTAAAGGACATCCACCCGATCTCTTTGATATTGAGCAAAATGGGTCCAGCGGTTTCAAAGTTATGAGTAAAAATTTGAGGGCACTTTTTCCCTACAAAACCGAACCCTGCCAACTGTATGGTTCAGGTTTAGTCACCAATATTCAATTACAACAAAATTCCTATTTTTTTGTTTAATTAAACACATTTGTTGTTGTGACAACCAAATCAATCAGTTTGCAAGAATTTCAGTTGCCACAAATAATTTTTTCTCTCTGTACATTATAGAAAGATCTGGTGAATAAAATATTTTGTCATATTTTCCACCAGACATCTTAAGGCGAATAATGTCTTATTTAATTTTTTTCATCAAAAAGTTCTTTTCCATCAAAAAGTTGTTTTTCACCTTAAAAATATTTTTTTCATAATAATAATTATTTTCATAGCCAAAAAAAAAAAAGATTTTCAATCCAAAATCCTTTTTTTTTCACCTCTATAATGTTTTCTCATTAAAATTTTTAAATTTTTGTAACAGCACAATGTGGAGGGTATTTAAAAATCGGTAAAGCCGAATTTAAGGCTTTTTACTTGTTTTTTTTTTTTAATCATCTAGATTCTTGTTTAAATATCAAACTATATGCAAACAGTGTATCGTATTACCTTTTCAAACAAAGACGGGGAATGCTGGGAATTCTCAACGTCTGAATGTCGAATACAGACTCTGTTTTTTTTTTCGTTTGTTTGATTATTGTCTTTTATAACCATATTTTTGCTGTTGTTTTTGTCGGTGTTGTTTTTGTTTGACGCCTGTAAGTATAAGCTGAGAAAGTGCGAAATATGAATATCTGAATTAAAGCGGGTGTATACAAATTTTGGCCCTTCAGAGATTACTGAATATTGATAGTGATCGCTTGTAGATTATTAATTACACAGTTCAACACAATACAAAATTATGGGATTCCGACGATTGATTCTTGTTAAGGAGGCAAAAAAAAAAATATACGTGTGTCGGGGTTTTGATAGATCACATCGGATTTTCATTTTAGAGGCGGTTAAAATTTCCCAGCTCTGGCCTGTTCTTGCAGCATATCGGTATATAAAACTATGTTTTCTTTACATCTGAGGTGTAGGGTATGTTCAGCAACTTTGTATATTAATGGTATGGCAAATATTTTTGTTGAACATATTAACCCTCTAACTCCCCCTCATAACGGCATTTTTTTTTAGCCTCCTTAACAAGAATCCATCGTCGGAACTCCGAAATTTTGGAAAAAAAATTTAATTGTTGTACAGTGTTATTCTTATTTCTGCAAAAAGATTCACTTTAATATGTTGGAACGAATTTCTCACAATAATCACATTCGAGATCGATTTGGTCGACTTTTTTACATTCTTCGTTACATAAAACCGGTTGATATATTGACAATTTCGAAAACGAAACGATGCGTGTCGTATCGCGCATATTTTCTTTTCGAAATTCTCAGAGTATCAATCGGATTTGCGAATGAAAGGATTGTCACCGTTTTCCATTCAGATTCTGAAAAAACTTTCTACCACATATATATATATTTTTTTAACGAGTTCAAAGTATAAAATTATGTAAAAAAAAGGACACTTTTGGCTAGCGTAGGAAAAAGATGCTTGGAAGTTCATTTACACCAGATTAATAAAAAAAAATATTGTATACCAAATCAATTTGTGCCTGCAAATAGGAAACGAGTAACATTTAAGAAAAGCCAAAACTAAATTGATAAATTGTATGCTTAAGTTATAATAAAAATTGCATTATCTTAAGTTTCTAAACGCTTTGACCAGATTTGTATTTATCATGAAAAAATATCGGAAATTGTTAGCACTCCATTCAAATTTCAAAAGTGTGTTATAACTTGTAACTATTTATTTATTAGGGTGGATCTAATAACCTCTTTGGAGGAATTTCGCTAAAGGCAAGGATGGACATGCTGTGGATAGATGTATTAAATATTTTTTGAATGGTTTCAGTCAAATCGTAATTGATTTTCAAATTTGTGCATATCATGTAAAAATTTGAAATTTTCGAAAAAAAAAGAAAACAAAATTTATTTTTTTTCGAATTTGAAATTTTTTTACGATTAATATTTCTTCATTCTCCATTATTAACAACAATACTGAAATCACCTTTTTCCGAATATATTTCTTCCGATCTGCCAATTCCAAACTACAGGCTAAAATTTTCAAGGGAAATGTATCGAGCTAAACTCTTTAAGAACCACCTGTATAACATTTTCGGTGGGAGATTTTCGGGACTAAGGAGATGCAATAGATGAAAACAATTGTTGTTAATTTTTTTTTGTCCAACAAAATGCATACCAATAATATATTTTTTGGGACAGGAAGTTTGGTATACGAGTACATAAGGGCCACGTTTTAGCACAGGGTTGCCAAGTTGTTCTAAAAAGTACCAAGAAAATATAAAATATTATATATGTTTACGGAAGTCATTTGAGTATTCTTCTCAATATAACCCACACAAAAATTTTAATCTTTTTAACAGCAACACTTTAAAAAAAATTAAATAGTCACAAAAAATGAGCGTTTCACACAAGGGACCACCACTAGTATATGAACCAATATTCTAGTTTCCAATGTCTAGCAGCTAAAACCTATTGTAAATGAGCATCTTTGGCAGTTTGTGCCATTTGGTTGAAACGTAAACAACAATACTAAATATCAGATAAAGTGTTGTTGCGAAGAGATCTTCTTTATTACTTCAATATGAAGAAATGTACGGTAGAGGGTCATCGAATCTTAGTGAAACTTCCCGGCAAGCATGCTATATGTCAACACTTGTGTCGAAAGTGGTTTGGTCTCTTTAAAAGTGGTAATTTTGAGCTCAAAGACAAGGAATGACCGGATCAATTCAAAAACTTTTAAGACGAAGAATTGGAATCATTTAGAAGTTGTCAGAATCATTGGGTCAGCAAACGATTAAAAGCCATTGGATTGATTCAAAAGCTAGGAAACTGAGTGCCATACGAGTTCAAGCGACGCGATGACAAAAGGCGATTTTTAGCTTGTGAACAGCTTCCCAAACGCCAAAAGGGCCGGGTTTTTGCATCGCATTGTGTCTGGCGATAAAAAGTGGTAATAGATTCCCAAGCGCAAAAAGTCATGTGAATATTCATGCCATGAAGCTTATGCTCTGTATTTGGTGGAACCAGAGTGGCGTGATCTACTATGAGCTGCTCAAGCCGAATAAAACGATCACGGAGGAACGCTATCGGACTCAGGTCATGCGTTTGAACCACGCACTGAAGAAAAATCGGCCGGAATACGAAGAAAGGCACGACAAAATGATTTTGCAGGATAAAGACGCTGAAATTAAAAGTCCTACCTAGACAAGTCGATGTTACAATAGAATTTTCAATTCTAAAAAATATCTTGTAATGCCTTCCATTTTAGTGGTTATAATTCAATGATACACTCATCAAAAAAAGTCTTTAATGGCAACTGTAAATTTTGCTGTTATTATGGGATATTTTGCTAATTTGAGCCCAGCAGTATTTTTTGCTTATCTTAGCCACACATGTCTGCTAACGTGTAGTACAATGAAATTAGTAGAAAAAATTAGTAGCCGCTACTAAATTTTAGTAAATTTTTTGTAAAGTGAAATTTAAAATCGATTTGCTTAAGTCAGCAAAAAAAATTTACTAAATATTAGTACAATCAAATTCGTATACAAAATTATTAAGCGCTACTAAATTTTAGTAAATTGCTGTAAACTCAATGAATTGTTAAATATAGCAAAATTTTAATTTATAAAAAAAATTTTTTTTAAAATGCACAATATTAACTCAATTATTTTTAGATACACTTGTTACACTTGAAATCGCCTTAGGATTTCGAATATACAAATTTATATTTTTTTATCGAGCAACATTTTTTATTTTATTTATTTTTTATTTATTAATATTCTGTGAAAGTACTATAATTTGTAAAATGTAAATAGTAAAAAAAATTACTAAATAATATTTTTTTTCCTAAAAGTCAGTAAAAATAGCAAAGTGGGATTGAAACCGTTTACAAATTTTTCAACTAACTTTTTTTTCTGAGTGTACTCTCCTACAATAACGGCAACCATTTTAGCAATATACACTATTTGTAAGGCAATGCTGAATTAGAAGAGTTTTTTGATGTTATTGTATTTTTGTTGTAAAAGGTGATTGTTTGGCAATTCGTTATGTGAGTGCAAATTTTTTCAGTGTAAAAAAAAGATTCGTAATCACCTTTTGGGAGCATTCCATTGCCTGGAAAGCTCATGCGATCTTAACCTACTACACTACTTTTGGTGGGGATACGTGAAGTTTTTCCTGTACAGGGGCAAACCAGTCACAATTCCATCCCTGGAAGGCAAAAATGCAGCTGCCATTAGTGAGATACCGACCGAAATTTAAAAAAAAAACGTATGCCAAAATTGGAACTCACGGATATACCACCTACGACGTAGCGGTAGGCAACATTTACATAAAATAATCTTTAAAAAGTAAATAGCAGGCATTCATTTACCGCCCAAAAAAATTCATTCACTTTTGTAAATTTTCTGTGTTAAAAAATCACCCTTTAGTTTATTACTTCCAAGTAGGACATCGCGAACAAAAATCATGTCCTATATCCTGCCTCATTTTATTGCATTTGTGAATCATACATATATATTTTTCATTTAGTTGTGTAATATTTTTAAAAGTGGCCCCCTTAACAAAAAACGTTTGGACTTCCCTTATTAATAGTGTTTTTTTTTTGTTCATTAAGTGCGTTAAAAGTAAATTTGATCAGTAACTGAATAGTTATGAGTGTGATGCAAACAGATGCATTTTTTATATTTATTTATAAACGCATCAGTATATTAAATTAAAAAAATTAAGTTGAAATCACATATTTTTTCTTTCTACAAGGTGGCGTAAAAGTAATCCTCCTATCAGAAAATGCTATAAATTTTGCGATTGGCCCCTAATGTCAGTTCTGTTTTGACATTTGTGTTGTAAACACATGCAAAATACACGTTAATGAACAATGTTACGCTACACTGCTCCAGAACGCGGAATATTGGTGACTATTTATTTGAGCAATACTACTAAATAAGCAAAATTTACGCTTCTGGGGCACTTAAAATCCGCGTGTAACCCACGAAGAGCCATTACACTCGCTCAAAGTCACTGTACGATGTGCTGTTTTCGCTGGAGGAGTCATCGCGGGCCAAACGGTTACTGTGAATGGTGAGCGCTACAGAGCAATGATCAACGAGTTCTTTTTGCCGCAACTTGATGAATTGGGATTGGAAAACATGTGGTTCCAACAGGACGGTGCAACGCCACACACTACACGTGCCACAACCGATATGCTGAAGGATGCATTTCCCGGGCGCCTAATCTCCCGTTTTGGCGATTTTCACTGGCCAGCAAGATCGCCTGATTTGACCGCTCCAGACTTCTTTTTGTGGGGCATTTTGAAGTCGCGGGTTTATGTCAACAAGCCTCAGACTCTTGCAGCTCTTAAAGACAATATCCGTCAAGAATGTGAGGACCTATCGCCGGAAGTTTTGGCCAAAGTGATGGAAAATGCCATAAAAAGGGCTCAAATGACAATCAACTGTGGCGGCGGCCATTTACATGACATCATATTCTCGACTTGATGTAAAAAAAATTAAAAGACCAAATAAAAATAATCCACAAGAAGAATCAAAGTTTTTCATTTTTTTTTTAAATTACAGCCAAAAAACATCGGAAATTTTTTTTTGCGCCACCCTGTAACTACAGCATAAAGTTTATTAAAATAAACACTGAAAAAATTGCATTTCTCTGTTAAACAACAAGAGGTATATCATTTTACCAACGTATTAAGTTTTTAACTGAATTAATATTTTTTTTTTTAACTTTCTGGTCTTGTTATTTTCACACATTTTTTTTCTCTAAACACACAGTTTATTTGCTTGTTTAATTTTAATATATAATTTCAGACACCAGATACAACAAAGATACTTTTATAATCCAGCTTTTTTGTAATACCCCTACAATACAAAATAACTAATTTCATGAACTTGATTTCAGTTTGTTGAGTTGTTTGTTAAATCAGGAGTTTTAAATGTGGGATTCCTCTGGTTTTTAGTAGCTCGCATAAAGATTAGCAATAACCCTAGAAGTGTATTTGATCTTACAGATAAATCATATTAATGTTGATGCACGTCCTAAAATTAATCGTAATATATGCCTACCACATTACATCCAAATGGTTTAACAGTCTTTAGTAGACATTTTAGGGAAATGTTTAGACTTAGTTTTCCCTTATCAAAATATTTTTTTATCAATTATTCAAAAACAAAGTACAGGGTATCATATAGTCGTTCTTGATAAGAAATAATAACTTTTCCTACTTTATTTTTTATTATCTCATAACAGTTTCTGCATTATAATTCTTTTGTTTTCATTCTTGATATTTTCTTGTATATTTTTGGTTAGCATTAACTTAATATAATTATCCCTGTTTTTAGCCTTAATTTCATTATATAATTCATACACGTGTGTGTATACTTCTATATACTTCCCATTTTATATACACATAAGTAAAACTAAAAGGAAGAAGCCTCACAAACGTTATGCTTGACTTCCTTTAAAGTCTTTCATATTAAAAAGAGTACTGACAGTAGCAACTTCAAATTGTTCTTTAGTCCCTCTATCTTCATTGCATGTGTTTGTTATTTTATCTGTCACATTTAATTATTTTTAAGTTATTTCTAGAAGAAGAAAAAAACCCATTACGAAATTAAGATTGTTATCCGCCTTCAAGAGGTGTCAATGTGAGTCATTCGTTAAATATTTATATGTCACACAGAGAAAACAAATTCGTGTTGTTTGCCAATCGAATGGTTTGGTCGTGGTAACCGAATATTTCGGTTGTGGAATAAGAAAATATGTTGAGACAGTCGAAACGAAGACTTTAGTTCCAGCCGAGGAATTCGAATTTTGCGATTGTGTCATACAATTAGCAACAAGTTCGAATACGTTGTCAATTATATGTGTATTGTATGTAATTTAACATTATTTTCCAAAACTTCTTATTCACAATAATGTCATTTAATCCCACTGTAAGTTTTAGGAATTGGTTTCTTGAATAAGAATTCCAATAGAGTGCATAATAGGAAATACAAATTGATGCTCCCAAGCTGCTAATGTAGATAAACACAGCACATACAGTAAAATCTTCTAAATCATTAGTTAATCCTTTTAAAGATAAGGAAAAAGTCCACTTTTTAAGCTCATATCTCATATATGGGGGCTTGAAAGCAGGTGAAAAATTGTAGTGTTTTTTTTTATTTTTTTGGTTTTACTAAAATTTTGCAATTGATAAATTGGGTCTCAAGTGATTTTCGGAATCGGATAATGTTTAAAAATATTTTTTTAAAAACTTCTCTTAGACTGCCCAAATCTTAGACGTATCTGCTTTCCAGATATCTAAGACGCCCCTCCTTCAGTCCTGTACATTCACAGGGTAGACGCCATGGTATCTGCTCCTTCTCTTCAACCTAACCATATGTCGCGCAGTGACCAGAAACATCAAATTCACACGATGACTTTCCACCATGTTTGAAAATCATGATTTTTTGAGTTTGTAAACGAACGGTGTAGAGAAGCAATAGGGGTAGAGAAAAAATCACGTTTTCTGTTCTCGGTGATTGTTTTCATATTTTTCTTTATACACATTCGTTTTTTTTTTATGTTGCTTCATTTGATTTTCTCTTACAATGTGTCAATATCTCTACAACAGGGATGGAAAATTGGATTTCTTTCGGTATCAAAAAAAAAAATTCAAAAGTACTTTTTCGACGCTCAGAGAACTGGGTGGATTGAGTGTAAGAATCCTTATAAGTACGTTTACCAAAAACCAAGAGTCCTTATTTTTTTGGAATAGGCAAAGGGAATAAAGTTTTAAATACATAACAAGTAACCAAAGCCGTTCAGCTTTATCTTGTCCCCCTATCCGACATATTTCCAATCGCACCTATAAGCACCACCAGAGGGACCAAGATTTTCGTTTTATTTTAATATCCGACAGACTCAAATCGAATGTACATTTACTAGTCAACACGTTTTCCATGACCTCAATATGTCCTGGAACCCTTGTCAGTCCTATCGTTTATTGACAGGTCTGTTAGAGGGATTCACACATTCACCCACATATTTCGATCTTTCATAGACTAGTGGATAATGGATTCGATTTATGCTTTCGATAAAATCTAGTCTGTACATAGCTGCCATATTTCACGATTTATCGTCATTTTGATGATTTATTGTCCAAAAAATGACAAACGACGATTTGACAATTTTTGCTCCAAAAATTACGATTTTTCATATTTACCTAAGAGTCAAATTAGACGGTGACTTTTTTGAATGCAATTCATTTTTCCTGCATGTTTTTGTTATTTTTCTATCGCACTAATATGTATTCTTCTTTGTTGCTTCATTTATATTCGGTTTTAGAGCTAAAAAATCACCGTATAAATAAAGCATGCAATCAATTGCATCGTATAAACCTGACTTATTAAAAATAAATTGTAGCATTTATACGTAAACTGAATTAAAGGGTGGTTAGATTTTAAGGGCCGATGTTGAATGTGAGCCACACCTAAACGTCAAGTTTTTTCTGCATTTTATTTCAATTTGAACCATGAAAAGATACACAATCGAGCAAAGCGTTAAAGTTATTCAGGCTTATTATGAAAATGGGCGTTCAAATCAAAATGCGCTTTGTGATTTTTTTGGTCAGCATAATCGACCAAATGTGTTCACAATTGGGAGAATTGTGCTCAAATTTCAGCAAACCGGGTCTGTAGGAAATGTAAAAACACATGTGAATGCTTGCATAAACTGTAGAAATTGAGGATATGAACCTGGACGATATGTGGTTCCAATAGGATGGGGACACTTGCCACATAGTCAACGAAATAATGGCTCTTTGGACTTCTTTCTTTGGGAATATTTAAAAGAAAAAGTGTACTTCAATAAGCCAAGAACAGTTCAAGAGCTAAAGGATGAAATAATTCGGCACATTAACGACATTGAACGAAAATTTTGTTTCAGGATCATTCAAAATATGGACCCTCGGATAGAGGTACCAAGGCCGTGGCGATCATTTGGCAGATATTTTGTTTCACACATAATAAAAATATTAAGATAATTATTAAAAAAATTTTTTTTTATTTTCAATTAACATCGTGCATTATGGTTGGACCACCCTTTAAATAAAAAAATAGATGAGTATTTTTAACTCGTGTAACAGAATATCTATCTAATCATTGCATTTTTATTGCTACATTTAGAGAATTTTAGAGTATATAAATATTTCCATCCTATGACACATCAATGTTAAATACATCGATGAAACCATCAAAAAATCAGTAATGCCCTTGTCCCAGTTCGTTTCAGTCTTCCTCTAGTGATGCAGTGATTCCATTGAATGTTGTTGACAAAAATCTAAAGAAAGGAATTACATGAACGCACACAGATTAAAAGATACCTATCACTTTAAACACAGAGAAAACAGATTCATTGTGACAACCAAATTTCTCGCCAACGAATATATTGGTTGCAGCAACCGAATTATTAAGTTGTCCCAACCAAATGTCTTCCTGATGCAATTGAAATATTTAAATTCTGTTGCATATCGGAGGTTCCAACCAAACCATTTATGCTCGATAGACTTGGAAGAGTTTGCAATCCAGACCTATTTGTCAACAGCCTCGCTTGGAAAATCAACATCGTTCTCGCCTTCCTCCAGTGATGCAATTATTCCATTAGTCATTTAAATATGACTTAGCTACTGTTTAAGATTCTTCGCATTGAGGAAACCAGAACCTGGTAAAACTACATGCTAGACTTTAAATTTAAGACCATGTTTAGAAGGATAATCTAGATTTTACACTTTATACAGAAGGTTATATGAACTCAACGAGAATTACAAACATATTTTTAGCTAAGGAATTAATCCAAACATAGACTGCTGGGTAAGTGTTTTAGTGTTTAGTGTTAGGCCTATACTTAAGTAAAGTTCATTAGAATAACAAATTTTTAGTTTTAATTTGGGTTAAACGTTTTCTTATCGATTCAATCAACAATATTTTAAAACAAAAAAACAAAATACGTACTATGACCCACTAGCCCCTTAAAATATCATCTGTTATAAAATAAAAAACAAACATTAAAAATTAAATTATCATCATTTAATAAACTATTGGACCAATAAATTTTCCAAATTACTAAGCATCTGTTTATTAAGCATATTGGAAAATAGATAGCAAATGAAAAATAATAACATGCGATGTATCTATCAAAAAAATGAAACGTCAACCACTTCCCCCCATTAAAATGAAGAGAAACCAATTTAATATTAACATCATCATCATCATAATCATGAACATCAGTCAACATAAAACAACAACAACGTATACCATTTTACAAGCTTCTGCAGTACATAACAGACAATTGTATATATTTACTCCCATTAAGTAGAAATTACGAAAAGTAACAACATCCAAAATATTACACATAGTAATGTATTGTTCCCGACCATAACCACAGTACCAAAATAATAAGAGCGTTGCTGCAGCCGGTAATTCTATGGTTAAACATTGCTTTGATATCAATTGTACCACTACTGTTGCTGCTGCTGCTGAAGATGATGATGATGATGATAGTGTGGACGATATTGCTGTTGCTGACTGGTCTTGTTTTATTCGTTTTTATGGTCAGACCTTGAAACAGTTCAAAAACGTAAACGGTTCAGTGATCATTGAATATACATACGTTCGAATTATAGTAGTCACAGTTTGGTACTCCAACAAATGCTCAAAAGACGTAGTAGAAGAACAGCGACAACAAAAGACACCAGCAGTTACACACAAATGATACATGCATTTCGGTATGTTGTAAATGCGTTTACATCTAAAGCATTCAGTTTATAAGACAACTTTACTATGTACCAGCAATGTATGTTGACTTAGTAGGTTGCCACTTGTTTTTAACATCACATTTCCGAAGAGTATTTTTAGAAGATAAATCCATTTCCACCATTTCAGCATTTTCTTTTATATTTGGAATAATAATTGTTTAGTATAGAAATTTAGAAGGAACATTGCCATATCTGAGTCCAATTCTTACCACTTGCAATTAAATCAACCTAAACATTCACATAACAAATAAGTGCCTCCTTATTGTTTTAACTCTTTTTTTTTTTTAAGTAAGCTTAGTAACCATTAATTCATTTAGTCACTCATCCAGCAACCAGTCATCCATTCTATTCATCTTCTCTTCTATACATATCGTACCACATACTGTATGTACTATGAATGTTCAGATAAAAGTTGTTTAACTTTATGTTCAGATACAAAGTAACAAACTTTGCTATATGTATTTACTATCATCATGTGCGACTAAATTTAATTTTGGTTTGGTACACTCTTCTTTTGACTTTTTTTTTTGTTATTTATTTGTAAATATTTTTATATATTTTGTTTTAATGTTTCATCTTTTGTTAAAAAAAAAATTGTTTTTAAAAGAGGGGGAATACATTTACGGGAGTAGATGTAGTTTTCTTGTCTCGTAATCGTTCAGGCGTTAAGACTTTGTTTTTTTGATGATCATCATAATTAACGTCATTATCATCTTGATCATCATCGTCATTATCTCTGCATGTTGTGACGATGATGACGCTTAACGCGATGCTAAAATATTAGGGAGATGCCAGATGAAAGTTAAAACTATAATTGAATCCGAATTTCCACACTTTAAATGTTTCGAGAAGAGACCAGGTTGAGGCCACTTGCAAATTGCAATTATAGATCTACAATATGGAAAATCGGAGAGAGGAATCTAAGCCTTCGAATTGCTTTTGTGATGTCAAACTTGTTTATTTTTATACCTTTCAGCAATCATTGATCAATTTTTCCAAATAAAAATTAGCACATCATGGTAGTCTCCATGTTAAATGTACCGAACTCGACAACTGTGACATTATCTAATCCAGTATACTAAGACAGATTTAAGTAAGACATTTATATTATTAATACTTATTATTATATTATTATATTATTAATACTTAGTCGTACCTCCGTGTTAGCCGTAAAGCTTAAATCTTAATGGCAGATATACAACTGTGAGAACGTTATAATCGTTAACAGAAGCATAAGATCACTAAGTGTTGACTATGTGGCTCTAAAAGTTGAGAATGAACATCATTTCGCACGATTCCTAAACAGATGCATCGAAGCTAAAAAGCTAAGTTGACTTTGAAGCTTACTCAAAGCAGCTGCAGCATCTATCGTTCGAAAATGTTGGCAATATAGAAAAATTAAAACTGTTCCTGTATCTTAACAAAAGCAGATCATGACAAATGAATGTCATGACTATTGCATGTTTGACACAATTGAACAGCGCGTTAAGATTGTTGAAGCCTTTTACGAAAACGGACGTCCAAATTAAAATGCATTTCGTGCACTTCGTGATTTTTTGTTCAGCACAATCGACCAAATGTGTTCACAATTGGGAGAATTGTGCTCAAATTTCAGCAAACCGGGTCTGTAGGAAATGTAAAAACACATGTGAATGCTTGCATAAACTGTAGAAATTGAGGATATGAACCTGGACGATATGTGGTTCCAATAGGATGGGGACACTTGCCACATAGTCAACGAAATAATGGCTCTTTGGACTTCTTTCTTTGGGAATATTTAAAAGAAAAAGTGTACTTCAATAAGCCAAGAACAGTTCAAGAGCTAAAGGATGAAATAATTCGGCACATTAACGACATTGAACGAAAATTTTGTTTCAGGATCATTCAAAATATGGACCCTCGGATAGAGGTACCGAGGCCGTGGCAATCATTTGGCAGATATTTTGTTTCACACATAATAAAAATATTAAGATAATTATTAAAAAAAATTTTTTTTTTATTTTCAATTAACATCGTGCATTATGGTTGGACCACCCTTTAAATAAAAAAATAGATGAGTATTTTTAACTCGTGTAACAGAATATCTATCTAATCATTTCATTTTCATTGCTACATTTAGAGAATTTTAGAGTATATAAATATTTCCATCCTATGACACATCAATGTTAAATACATCGATGAAACCATCAAAAAATCAGTAATGCCCTTGTCCCAGTAGTGATTTTTTTTATCACTTATATGGCAGCACTATTTTTGCTGGCTAAAACATAATTAACTGCTATAAGATAATATCAAACCCTTTATATTAAACTTAACAGAAACGACATTTCCTGAGAAGTAAATCCGATGAATTAACTTAAACCTACAAAATAAAATAATGACATAAATGCCTTGTTAATAGAATATTAAGAAAAAAAATATACAAATAAAACGCTAATACAATTTTATGATCATTTTTACTTAAGCATAAATTAACATTTCATGATCTTCACTGCCATTGTTATTTTGGTTTTTCTTGTCGTATTTTTTTTTTTCTCTTAAAAAAATCCATAAAGACAACAAAAGGGGGCTTGTTTACATACATCCGCCCAGAGCTTAAACCATTTACTTTGATGGCTAACTGACTGACTGACTGAGAACAATAATGGCAAAAGGCAAAAGAAGATATAAAACACGAATAAGTAAATTCAAATTCAAGATCAAAATGGTCATAAAGTCGACGGCAAACACAGAAGATACAACATAATAAAACCACAGATAAAAATCCCAACAACGACAAAAGAAATGAATGAATGAACAACGATGAAATACTAAAAAAAAATCTACAAATGATTATGATCATTTTGAGAAATCAGAATACAAACTAAAAAACCTAAATGTAGGGGAATTTGTACATTAAAAATATGCACAGCACCCACATGGCGAGCAAAAAATGTATCCATAGGATACATGTTTGAACGTTCATATATAAGAAATATGTAAGAGGAAGGAAGGTATGCTTAGTGACAGAACTTGCAGTTTTCAATGACACAGTTTTTAATTATACACTTGTGTCATTTTCTATATTATAATTGCTTTTCTGGGCTTAAATGGAAAAATGTAATTACAGATATAGTTATTATTTCCCATGTCTGGTATTCCCATAAATGTAATTGAAAACACCCAAGTCTTGTAAGTGAAAGTATGTAAACTATATTTATATCGACTAGCTATCTCTGTTTTTTATACTTTTAAACGGCAGCCACGCCCTTATACTGACTGCCTTTTTAAGAAAAATTTTTTTAATTTTCTAAATCACTTTGTTATTGAAAATGAGCAAAATTCGTTAACGTGTTTAAAATTTATAAGATAAAATACGAAAAGATTTTTAAGGTATAATTTTTATATATTTTTCTATCATAACCTCAAAAAACACAATAGCTGCATACGTTGACTTACACACAACTTTTGGAATGCACGTTAACGCTCGTTACTTCTTTAAAAAGTTTGCTGGCATACTTTCAATTATAACTAGGGTTGCTACCAGAGATGCAAGGCAACTGAAAATAGCAGTGGCTGCGGCTAAAGGCAAAAACTTACAGCGGCGGCTGCTTAGTAAGCCTTAAGCTGAAATTTCATACCACTCGTCCTACGCGCTTGTCAAAAAAGTAGAATCAGTGTAATTGTATGCTGCAAGTTACTGAGTACCAAAGCGTAGGATAGCTTGACGCGTATGACGCGAAAAGTAGGTCTACTTTCTACCTTTGTAAGCAGCGTACGAACAGATCAGCTGATTTTGATAGGTTATTTTTATTTTGAAAACCGCATAATGGAGAATAAACTAATTGAAGCTGTAAAAAAATACGAAGTTCTTTACTTTACATTTATTTTATTCAACAAATTTACACTACAGCTGATCAAAACAAAAGCGTACAGGCATCGCATGTAACTTGAATTTTAGGAAAGCGTATAAAACGTATATGCGTTCAAAGCGTTGACGCGAAAACGCGTGGTATAGACTTATAGCTTTAGATTAAAAAAAAAATAACTGTTAAAGTTCTAAAAAATAGTAAAAAAGCGATTTTGATTTTCAAAATATGTTAGCAAAACATTCTATACTAGAGTATTCTATACTAGAGTATTACGAACGAAAGAAAGTTCACTACACTTCACCGAACTGTTTTACGAAACAGATGTGGGGATTTTTAATTTTGTAAATACCCACTCACGCATACTTCCCATACTACAAACCGACTGCATAATTTTTCAATATATTCCAGAAAAAATGTACGAATCTCATAAAAAAAATTAAAGATACGGGTATTAAACTAAGATCGTAAAGATCATTGCATACAAACACATAAACCGTGTTGGTTGTCTTAAAAAAAAAAAAATATTATCATTGCTGTGTATCCAGGTATGCATGAATATCTGACTGACGCGACCACATCATCATCTTTTAAAGTTTATTTTTTTTTTTTATTCTTTTCACATAAAGATGAAAACAGGAAAAAAAAATCAAAGTTAATCATTGAAAAAAATAAGAAGAACAACATGAAATAAATAAATAAAAAAAAAATCATGGTGGATGGAACCCAAATGTGATCGTGTCGGTCTGGCGAATATTATGGGATCGCGTAATGGCAATGGTGATGGCTATTTATAGCACACCAAACAGACAAGCATTTGTGAAGAGGCAAAAAACCACAGCAGCAACAATTTAGAATCTTTACGCTCCACCTCATATTGTTGTACATACAACATTTTTTATATGGTAGCATACAATATTATCAGAATGAATTCTTTCAAAGACTAAATTCTCTGCAGAAATATAATACAGTAAAACTCTTTTAAAATGAACTCTCGGTTAATATAAACTAATTTTAAAATCTCGATGTTTTCACAATACTCATTATGTAGAAAAGCTGTGTTAAAATAAAACCTCTGTTTTAACCTCTGATAATCCCACGAACAAAATTTCATATATTTTCCAATTTTTTTTACGAATTTCTTAAAATTTTGTAATTTTTACTTAACATTTTTTTTTTTTTTTTCATTCAAACTGAATTCCAATTTTTCAAGTTTTTTACTTTCAAATTCCCTACAAATTTTTATACGACAGCTTGAAAAAATGAAAATACGTAATTTGGGGATCAATGTGAACGTAGTAAAAAAGGAAAAAATAGTGAAGTAAAACTTACAATCAAATATTTTCTTAAAAAGTATCGCAAGAAAATTTGATTTGAATTTTGAGTTTTCCTTTTAAAAATAAAAACGAATTAACAAATTTAACTTCGGTTTATATGAACATCGCTTATAAGGAACTAGTTTGACCGATCTCTTGAGGTTCATCTTAACCTTGTCTTGCTGTATTTTAAGTTTCCGTTTCCATTTCCGGCAATCACCGATCCTCTACGACACTTGAGCTTCAGGGTCTTCGTATTTGTGTGGAATGGTGTTCCCATTTCGATGAATCCTTTAACCGATTCTTCGATTAATCGCCTCTGTTTGAGACAATCGATCAAAAAATATCGATTAACAATTTCAATTTTTGTAATATATCTCATCGACCTAAAGATCTTTTATTTACAAAAAATTTATTATTAATATTTATTTATCCAAATTTTTCGTCACCCAAACTTCTTCAGGGGAAATTGTTTTTTATTTTTATTTTTTTTTATTTCCCCTGAAGAAGTCACCCAATGTGGTGACGAAATATTGAGATAAATAAGTATTTATAATTATTTTTTTGTAAATAAAAGATCTTTAGCTCGATGAGAAATATTACACAAATCAAGAAGATCGAAGAAAACTAAAAGAATTATCATTTTAATTTTTATATGGTTTTTTATTATTTATTTTGATTTTAGAATTTGAAAATTTTGATTAACAATTTTTGCTAAAAATGTTCCAGCCAAAAGGTAAATATGCCTAAAAGGAGGATCTGATTTGAAGCTTAGTGGTTATAACCCACCGGATTTAATTTTAAAGATTTATTCATTATTCGTATACAAATTTTTAAATTCAAACAAAGGAATAAATTCTTTCAAGTCTCTGAATAGATACATGCCATACGATCTTATACATACATAGTGGAAAAAATTGTATGTGCAGTAAGAGTGAACTAACGAACCATTCACGATAATCGTCTTAATGTCGACATCTTCAAATCTTCTCTGAATCAAAATGCCAAGTAGTCGTCATCTTTATAATGATCATGTTGTTGTGTTGTTGTGTTGTCTGGTTGTTGCTGATCAACTTCACCAGCAATACAATACAATTAATTTTATTGCTTTGTATAGTATTGCTGCTGCCTTTTTCAGTTTAAATTGTTTTTTTTTTTTTTTGTTGATTTGTTTTTGTATTGTTATTTGTATAATTCAAGATGATTGTTCACAATGGGTGTATACTTTGACTGTGAGTCTGTGATTTGTTTTCATTTTCAGATTTATTTTTAACTTTACAGATGATTCCATCTTTATTTTATTTTTTTTATATGTTTGTGTATGTATATTTTTTATTGAATTGAGTATTTGTCTCATTCAGATTACCAATAATGTGTTTATTTATTACTGATCGTTAAAAATAAAATGAAGTTCATATTTTTAAGGAATTATGACAGCACAATGTTGAATAAATTATTTAATGAATTCACAAATTTTTGATTTAGTTGCCACTTTGTATCATAAATAATATTGTATTTATATTATTTTGTGTAAGAATGTAGTTTTAGTATAAGACTGTCGTTTTAGTGTAACAAAATTGTTTAGTACAAAATGGCACAAAGTTTAGTATAAGACGTTAGTTTTAGTACCAGATGGCGCAAAGTTGAATACGATAGTTTTAGAATAAGAAAATAGTTTAAGTTTAAGAAAATAGTTTAAGTATAATAAAATAGCTTTAGTATAAGAAAATAGTTTTAGTATAAGAAAAAATTTATTTTTAGTATAAGAAAATAGTTTTTGAATATGAAAAAAGTTTTAGTATAAGAAAATACTTTTAGTAAAAGTGACAAAAAGTTTGGTATAAGACGGTAGTTTTAGTATAAGAAAAAAGTTTTAGTATAAGAAAATAATTTTATTATAAGAAAATAGTTTTAGTATAAGATAATAATTTTAGTATAAGAAAATAGTTTTTGTATAAGAAAAAAGTTTAAGAAAATAGTTTTAGTATAAGAAACTAGTTTTAGTATAGGAAAATTATTTTAGTATTAGAGAAAAGTTTTAGTATAAGAAAATACTTTTAGTAAAAGTGACGAAAAGTTTAGTATAAGACGTCAGTTTTAGTATAAGATAATAATTTTAGTATAAGAAAAAAGTTTTAGTATAAGGAAATAATTTTATTAAAAGAAAATAGTTTTAGTATAAGAGAGTAGTTTTAGTATAAGAAAATAGTTTTTGTATAAGAAAAAAGTTTTAGTATAAGAAAATAATTTTAGTACAAGATGGCACAAAGTTTAGTATTAAACGGTAATTTAAGTATAAGAAAGTAGTTTTAGTATAAAAAAGTTTAAGTATAAGATAATAGTTTTATTATAAGAAAAATGGTTTTAGTATAAGATAATAATTTTAGTACAAGAAAATAGTTTTAGTATAAGAAAAAATTTTAAGTATAAGAAAATAGTTTTAGTATAAGAAAATAATTTTATTATAAGAAAATAGTTTTAGTATAAGATAACAACTTTAGTATTAGCAAATAGTTTTAGTGTAAGAAAATAGGTTTATTATAAGACGGTAGTTTAACTATATGAAAATAGTTTTAGTATAAGAAAATATTTTTAGTATAAGAAAATAATTTTATTATAAGAAAATAGTTTTAGTATAAGAGAATAGTTTTAGTATAACAAATAGTTTTTGTATAAGAATAAAGTTATAGTATAAGAAAATAGTTTTAGTATAAGAAAGTAATTTTAGAATAAGAAAATAATTTTAGTATAAGAAAATAGTTTTAGTATAAGAAAGTAATTTTAATAGAATATGGCACAAAGTTTAGTAAAAGATGGGACAAAGTTTAGCTATACACGGTCGATTTAGTTAAATATGACACAACGTTTAATAAAAAAAATGACACTACATTTAGTATAAGACAGTAGTTTTAAAATAAGATATCACAAAGTTCAGTTCAAGTAAAGTTAAATACAAAACAATTTCAATAAAAATTGCATTTTAAACTGCAATACTTAAAACATACTCGTACCAAAAACCAGGCTAACAACTACATATCCAAATATATCCTTCAGTTTATTCTTTATTGATTTGAAATCATTTTGATAGTTTTTTCTCACAATCTAATGCATATTATGTACTATATAACTAACACATTTGCATAAAAAATCCGTAAACAAATCAAATTCAAAAGAAATGCATAACAAAAAAAACACAGACGTTACAAAATTCAACTCTATTCCGTATGTGAAAAACAAAAAATGTATGTTCAAAATAAACTTCAAGGATTTGGCAAAAATTCAACGATAAAACGGAACCATTTTATCTGCAAGGATTCAAATTCAAAAACTCCAAGTCAAAGTAAAGAAATAAGAAAATGTCAACTGTAGCCAATAAATTTTCATTTTCTGCGACAATTTCTTAGAGTTTATTTTTTTTTTTTGCATTTGTTCGTACTTATTGCTGTTTTATTTAACCGGAGTGTGAGTGTGTATGTAACTTGAAAAGTATGTAATAAAATGAAATGCATTGCAATCATTGTCGTAATGGGTTTTGTTGTACGACGTGCATATGTTTGTAACAAGGTACATAATATGTGAATGGATGGTGTTTCCTTTTTTTTTTTCTTTTTCAAATAGAAATTGCAGCAGCAATAAATTCTCAAAAGTATGTGTATCTTCAAAGTTTTAGTTTTATAGCTACAATTGTTTATGGTTTTAAAGAACAGTGGGTTAAAGGAGGTAAAAAAAATCAAAAAAAAATCTAAGCCGCCACCTAGGAGGAAAAGAATTGGTAATTATTGTTACTTTTTATGTTTAGAAGCATAACAATAATCTATTCTTAAAAAGAGTTAGTTTGATTTAGAAAGTCCGTTACTTTTTGAATGAAACACAGTTTTTTTGCAAAAAAAAATATATATTTTCCTTTTAGCTCAATACACTTATAGCCTTTTTCTACTGAGCTACATCTTTCATCACTTTGCAAAGATGTTAACATCTTCCCATAAGAATTATACAGGCTAAAAATTCTACATCTACAAAAGATGATCCTTTCTCACTTTGTTTCATCTTACATCTTTCATTATTTTAAGTGTCATCACTAAAAAATTACAAAAAAAATCGATTTTCTTTGTGCCATCGCTAGCAAACTGACATAGCAGAATATAAACAAAAACAAAATGATTCAACAAAGAAAACTGAGCGCCACATGTAAGAATTTCATACTTATTTCTACCAAAAATTCTTCTTCATCATCATCTTCTTCCAGAATGGCCTGTAATATTTCAATGTACTGCATTAAAATTCGAGTTTGTGCTTGCAAAGCAACAACTACTTCAATGATTAATGCTTTCTCTAAATCCATTTTTTATTTTTAACAAAAATTATGTGTCTTTTTCTTTAATTTTTTGACAGCTGAATAAATAACAAATGAAAGATGTTGTCAATGTAAACACTTGTTTCACATTTTCAACATCTTCCATGCGATTCACAAATATGTTGTTCAGTGTAAAAAGCCTATTAGTCCAAGGTTTCTCCAATTTTTGTATCCCTTCCAAAAAATAGGATTTTTCGAGGTCCATAAAATAGGCATTTGTTTGATCAATAATTTCATCGTTGAAACTAAATCTCCTTCCACCGAGCCATTTCTTTAGGTTTAGAAATAGGAAATAGTCACTGGGGGCTAAATCCATGGAATTTTGCCATTTAGACTGCACACGTGTGCACCCGTGCATTATGGTCAACGCGGCACCCATCTTACATACAGCTTTCTTAAATCCAACTGATCATTTAAAATCGAAACCACACTGCCATATGAAATGCCTATGGCATCAACAATCTCACCCACTTTTACTCTTCGATCGGCCAACATCATATCGTGGATTTTTTCGACATTTTCGTGTGTATTGACCTCAATTGGCCGTCCAGAACGTTCAGCGTTATTTGTACTGTAAACCACTTTTTTACCATTTTTCAAGCATTTCCTTGGTCTGATTGACGGTTTTTTTTTTATCGCAAAAAGTATGGTTTAATGAGCACTCGATATTCACTTTTTTCCATTTTTAAAAATATCCATGAGGTTGTATGTTTTGAACAGCTGTTAAACGCAAAGTAAATAAGAGAACTTGCTCAAAATTTGTCAGTAGTCTATTAACAGGTGCTACTTGTTGGGAGCAGTGTTGCATTTCATATATTTCCGAGGGAAGTTTGAAAAGTTACGCACTTATTGATCCGCCCTCGTATAGGGTTGCCAAGTTGTGGCAAAAAGTACCAAAAACGGGATTCTGAACAAAAAGAGCCGATTTTTAATCCAAATTTGGCCACAGCCAGGTCAGTACGATCTTACAGGTCAGTACGATCTTAAAACATATCCAAGTTTCGTCATAAAAGAATTGTTTAGCTTGGAGTACATTCCTTGTAAGTACTAAAAAATAAGATGTTAATTCAAATGTGATAAAAGTGATTTGACTATGATTTTTATTTTCTGTATACAAATATGTCACAATCTCCATGAAAGCGCACCACTGTATCTTCAACTATGGTTGGTGGAAAAAAACTAAACTTTTCTACTTTTTGTTTTTTTTTTTTTGTTAACTGCTGCTGTAAATTGTGATGTTTTTACCAAAGACCACAAAATAAAACACAACAACAATGAAAAAAAAACATTTGTAAGGCAACAAAACCTCTAAAAGAAACCTAGAAATGAATACAAAATGAGAAAGAAACAAGTAAAGGATACGATATCATGGCGTGTAAGGAATGCATTTTTTGGTGCAGTGCAGCAAATGCAGAAGAACTTTTGTAAAAAGAGTTTTAAGTTGCATTGTAACAGCAACAACTCTAACAACAATAATAATAAAAAGGGGGTTTTGTTCAAATAAGTTACCATGTTATTGCATATCCGTTTTCTGAACGAAAACCAAAAATAAAAAAAACCAAAGTTTTGTTTTTAAATAGATTCCCAAATGGAAAAAAACGTTATTCTTTAGAGACAGCGGACATCTTAACAAGAATTATGAAATACAAATTTCAATAATTCTATAATAAAGAGAAAATGATGGGGAACTTATTCCAAGCTTTTTTTTGTTTGTACTGCACTCAAAGAAAAAGACTTCATTGCTAATTTTGACGAAAATTGACGAAGCTTTGGATTTAATTCTGAATAAATACTTCCAAAACGCAAAATTAAGGGTTTTCCAATAGGTACTCGACAACTTTGAATGTAATTTATGAACGCACTATTTGACTTTCCTTTTTTTCAGTAAACTCAACATTTTCATCATGGTAAAGTACACGAACGAACAACGCATGCAAATTATAAAAATGTACTACCGAAATTCGGAGTAGTTTACCGCAATTTTAAGAGCGATAACTCCAATTTTCGGACGAAGCTCATTTTTGGCTCAATGGGTTCATCAATAAGCAAAATATGCGTTATTGGTTTGGTGCAAATCCACATGTGCTTCATGAATCACCACTTCATCCACAAAAATAACTGTTTGCTGTGGTTTGCATGCCGGCGGCATCATTTGACCATATTTTTCGTCGACAATAACGATAGTCACAAGGCGATCGTTATCGCGCCATGATTACCGATTATTTTTGGCCCGAATTGGAAAACATGGACTTGGACGACATGTGGTTTTACCAGGACGGTGCCACAAGCCACACAGCACAGGTTGCAATCGATTTATTGAAGAGTAAGTTTGGTGAGAGTGTTATCTCAAGAAATGGACCAGTGCGATTTAACGCCTTCAGACTTTTTTCTTTGGCGCTACGTCAAATCATTGGTCTATGCCAACAAGCCGACGACGTTGGAAGAACTCAGAGCCAACATTGAACGCAAAATAGCGGCCATTACGGCCGAAATGTGTGGCCGAATCATCACTAATTGGGTCCAACGAATCGACCGCTGCCGATGAGCCCGCGGTGGCCATATGAACGAAATCGAGTTCCATTCCATAAATGTTTTGATTGTATTTCAAGTCGATCATAAAGTTTTGGAAATATCTCAAATGGTTTGCGTTTTATTTAAAAAAAAAGTTGTCAAGTCCTTATTGGTAAACCCGACATAAAGGTTACTAGCTCTAACCAAATAGTTTTTTCTTTTTTTGTAAAAGTTATACAAAAACTTGTGCAAATTTACTAAGACTTGAGCTAAAAATTTTAAAAACTTTTATAAGTTACTCAATACAATTTATAGTTAATTTTTTTTTTGTATAGTTTAACGATGTCCAAAATTCCAATTGGGTAATTTTCAAATTTTGTGCATTTTAAATGTTTCAGGTGGGGAGGTTTTTATAAGTAGATTTTAAAATTCTGTTCTTAAGCATACGTAATGCGAAATTCTTTATAGTATGTTATGTATCTTGTAGATACAGTTACAGTTCACCAAAAAACACACAACAATTCAAAAACGACCCAATATACCATATAGCAATCAAAATGCAATACAACTTGAGAATAAGCTAATATTAATAGTGTGTTTTAAGCTTTTCTTAATTTCGCTTATTATAATATTTATAAAATGTGAATTCACAAGCAGTATTTAACAATGCTAGAGAAAAGATTATTATACATAACTTTTTCTCAAGTATGCTTATGAACAACATACAACAACAACGCAATATGACTATTGAAATAGATATATTTTTCAATACATTCTAGTCTTGTTGTCTTTGTTCTACGCTTATAATGCATACAACAAGTGCCATTACATACTTTTTCTTTAAATTTGTCAAACGTGTTTTGCGTGTACATTTAGTTGTAAATTGTATATAGTGAACGTGTAATTGCATATTAAATTTAATTATTTTTATTTATGGTTAAAATTAATTATTATTATTTATATTTAAAATGAATTATTATTTTTTATATTTAAAATGAGTTATTATTATTTATTTTTAAAATAAAAATAAAAAATAAATTAAATAAAAGAAAATAATTATGATTTCTCTTTTTCAACTATTAATAATATATTATTTTTGTAAGCTTATTCTACGATTGCAAGAATAAGCTTATAGTAATCATACACACATAATATTTTCACGAGGGTTCCGTTTTGATTTTTATACAATTGTTACGATAGCCTTTTTCAATATATTCTCAAGTCTTTTTCAAGCTTAAGGCTTGTGTTTGTAAGCTTATAATAATATTTTTCTCAAGTCATTTTGTATGTTGGGGAATAGAACAAAATAATACAAACAAGGACAAAACTTTAAAAAACCAAAAACATTTATTCACATACAGGATATACTCATACATGCATACATACACATACTAACAACAATTCGTTAAAAAAAATATATGTATCCATCCTTGTGCATGTAGTATTTTGTTGTATGTATATAAAAACTTTTTTTTTTTTTCATTTTTGATAGTTTAGTTTACCCTCAATCGGTTGCCCCAGCAACGCTGATTTAATAGATTTTTCCGTTTGCTTGTAACAAAAATAAACTATTTGTTCCATGTTAGATGCATTAAAACGGGAGGGAAAAACTATTACGTCGTACATCTAAAATTTATTATACTCATTTTGCAAAACTTTGTTACAACCAGTGTATATGTATAACTAAGTAGTTGTTTGCTAAATGCGTTTCAATTTACTGTGATTTGTTGGTAAATTTAACCACCAATTTTGCCTACAATCGGCAAATTTTTGTCCTTTTGATATTCACCATGTTTTTTTTTTCTCATATCCAAAGATTTTTAATAAAAGCCACACCCTGATTTAGATGGTTGTTCTGTTTTATTTGCTTCACTTCAGATTTCGAATTTATCTAGAATTCTTTCAATGTCACATAGTACTCATTAAAGTGAGGGTGTTTTTTTTTCCTTTCAGTACACTTAGCAAAATTTTCATTTCATAGATTCAATATCTTATTCAATGACTAACTTGAACAATGAAATATTCACTAGTGTTTCCTTGGGTTATATTAGTTTTTGCAATTACCAAGAATGACAAGCGAATAATGGTATTCGAACCCGTAACGGTTACGGTATTCGTACCGTAGCACAGTGGGTTCAATGGTCCCCAAAATGGCGATTAATTCAGAGAAGCCGTAGTTTTAAAATATTATATTTTTATATTGATGAGTTATCACAGACACATAAGAACACAGCATTTGAGAAAAAAATTGGAAAAAATTTTTAACCTGTTAGGCGCTTTATTGTTTTTTCGGAAAATAACATCTTAGTTTACAATTTTTGCTATAACTTTGGAATGAAAAGCGATAAATTAATATAAAAAAAATTGAAACGAGAGCGCACTTAATAATAAATGAGTTCCAGCATTCATTGAAACTTTTCATTACAATAATTCAGTTTTTCATTAAATGTTATGAAAACTTTAATTTTAAATAGTATTAGTAGGATTTTAGATCATATAATCATATTATTTTTATTATTGTTTTTAATAGATCAACAATACATAAAAATTTCATTAAATTTAATTTTATTTATTAAAAATTTCATACATTTAATGAATAAGTTTCCTAAAAAGATAGTTTCAATAATATTATGAAGCTTTTTCATTATATTTAAGAAATTTTTCATTCACTGGTTCATTAGTTTACTACAAAATTTTCATAAAAACTCGTCCAATTAAATTCTCTATATATAAAAAAAAACACTCAAATTATAAATTAATAATCGTGCATAAAGTTAGCAATACGAATTTTTATTAATAAAAATTGATAATGTAAAATTAATTGACAATTTAAGACATTTCATATTTCAAAATGTTTTATATTTTTCTAAACACATTAAAAACCAATAATAATGTTTCGGTTATCAGTTTCATTTTAAAGTGGCTAACGGCATTAAAAAGGTAACGGTTGCCAACATTGGTTAGGATTGAAGACTTACTCTTTAACCGAGTGTAAAATTTGCATACAAATAACTCTAAATAGTGCTAAATTGATTCTATTTGGTTCATTCTAATTCTAAATAGAAAACCTTAAATTTAACCGGTTCTCCACTCTTAATAAAAATTCACTATTAATAAATTATAGTAAATTTTAAAGGTTTATGCAACTTCTTTTTCAAACAATTCAAATCGACTTCTTTTTTAAAGAAAAAAATATCACATTTCTTCGGAGGTGATGTCAGTTTTATACGAGCAAATTTCCACTCCTGATTTAATTCATTTGCAATCAGAGTTAGATATATGTATATGTTTGTAGAAAATTTTAGTTCTTTTCACACAGAAAAAATATTTTAAAATCGGTATGTTTCTGCTTATTTTTTAAAGGCGAATTAAAAGTGTGTACATATAAAAAATAAAATGTTTTAACTAAAATCATATTTACTTCAAAATAAGATACATAGTTAATTTAAAAATGTTCGTTAAAATATAATTATTGATTTAATTATGATTTGTTATCTCTCTGTCTCTGGTTTGGTTTATTTGTTAAGGCTCTATATGTGTTTTAACAGATAAGACTGGCATACAAACGGCCATCGATAAATACAGCTAATTTATAAACTTTATGGAGCTTTGAACAATATATTCACATCTTAGAAATCAAAGGATAGCTGGGTACCGATTCTGAGTCGGAAAAACAAGTGAAGAGTAGTTTTTCATTGCTTCATAGCAAATCATGTGGAATCCGTACACTGTGCTTTTAAAAAGCAATAAGCGGAAAATGTTCATTATTCTTAAATCCATAAGAAAACCTATTTGAAAATAACGCGACCAATATACGAGTATTAATAAAACGAGTTGAGTACGTCTAAGCAAGTCATAGAAGGAGTCTGGTTAAACATGTTTGGTTGTTTAGGAATAGAATTATCTTTCAATACTACAAAAAAAAAAAATAATGAACGCGGCATAATCGGAACTATGCACGCAGATAAAAACATGGTTGCATGGTTATTATAATAAAAATTTATGAAAAATACCTGGATTCTAAGAAATCCAGATATAGTCTCAGATTATAATAAGCACTTTTTCTAAAAGACCCAAAGGATTATTTAAGATTTTTACTATTATATAAATTCCATAGAACCTATGTATTTTTATTAAAAAAAGTCCTTAATATTAAATTTTTTCTTTAGGAAAAACATTTTTTAAAAAACTTTTTAATAGTTTCGAATCCTAATATAACTGAAGGGACCATGTTATGCTAAAATTATGGTTATTTTATTATAACAATATGATAACTATATTATAGTACGACTATGATTGGAACAATCATAATCCCAAAAATATATGATGCGATTTGACGATTTTTGCTCTCGTATTTAACGAAAAGCCAATTTAGACGGTGACTTTTTGCATCCAATTATTGCAATCGAGGTAACAAAATAGGACGGTTTTCGTTTTTCGTGCATGTTTTTGTTATTTCTCTTTCGCACTCATTTGTATTCTTCTTTTGTTGCCTCATTCACATTCTGTTTTAGAATAACAAAAAAAAATCACCATATAAATAGAAATAACTTTGGAAGCAACTTTGAAAATGTAATTTTGAAAAAAGCATGCATCGTATAAATTAGCTCAAAATTTCGAAATTCTCTTGAAAATGATTCTATGGAGGGTATTCTTTATTACAAAGATTGCCCCAAACTAAATAATTCAGTATGTTATGATACTTTAATTGAACCTAAATTATTAAAAATACTAAATTCTAGTATTTATAAGTAAGCAGAATTTGACCATTTAAAAAAAAAAAAATTGGAAATTTGACGATTTTTTATAAAAGTTATCTGACACCTATGGCTATAACGCAGGTTGTGTAATGGCTTGAATCAACTAATCGCTTCTAGCTTGGCTTCGCTTGTAGCGGTCACTCTAACATTAGCTTAACGGATAAAGTAAAGGTGAAAATACAGGTTTATTTTCTATATTTTTTTTAGTGTACGTATATTCTCTTCTTTTCCATTGGGATTTTTGTTTTCTCTTTAACGAAAAATGTCCTGTTTTTTACTTTATTTTCCAAACTATAGCATGTTGTATAAGAACAATATAAAAGAATAGGGACGCTGCTTCATTAAAATAATGTGTAACGTAAGGAAACAAGATTATACACTGCACATTAGGGTGACAGCGATTTGTATGGAAAACAATTTTGGCATAATTCCTTGGAGTCCCAGCTGAAATGCAAAAATTATTTGTAAAAATTATCTAAATTTGCACAAAATCAGACAACGTTAACCGTGGTGTACTTCGATGAATAAAAACATGTTAAAAAGAAATTGTACAATTGTTTCCAAAAAATGCTAAAAATCGTTTTTAAATGGCATATAACTAAAATCATGCCAAATATCTAATATAATTAAAGATATCTCCAAAACCCTTTGTCAAATTTAAATTTTTCCACATACCTGTTCAGCATGCCGAAGTTAAAAAAATTATCAGCCTAACTAAAAGGCATATTTTATATTTAAAGACGAATTTAATTTTAAAAATATACGGCTTTAATAATTTTGTGTACGAGAACCCTAAAAAAAAACATTTTTTAAGTATTTTGATTGGTTAAAAATAAATCAAACAAAATTTTAAATTAAAAATACAAATCTATTTTACATTTTTTTTATAGTAAGGGTGAATGTGTAATAGCATTGCTGTGGTAAACGTACCTATCACAGGACACGTCACGTGACTGGTCCTTTGGGACAGGGAACGGTCCTCGCACCGGATCTTTTATCTGAAAGTTACCTGTCACTTTAACATGGATTTGTAATGCTGATTTTATTCTACAGTGAATTTTGTTGAATTATTAAAAGTGAACAAGAATTTTTGTGTATGATTAAATCAAGAAACAAGTTGATTTTGCAGTTCTCTGTTAAGGACCCATGATGTATTTGCCCTGGGTCAGTTGTCAAAAAAAAACCTCAGGGCCACATCTCGAAAAGAAACTTGCATACAACATTTTTGATTTAAGATTTGGGTTTAGGGGAGCAAAATACTCTTAAAAAAAGTGTTAGGAGAAAGCTATGCAAAAAAAAGGAGATTTTTTGTTGAGTAATGTTTGCTTCAAGTTAACCCCTTATTTAAAAAATACATTATTTAAAGAAGTGTGTATTTGTATGATCACCATAAACTTTAAAATCGAAAAATTTCAATTAGGGTAAATAGATATTTTGGTCTCCTAGCCAATAAATTCTTCCCGGCAATCCTAGAATATGCAAAATTTTAAAAATATTGTCACCCTACTGCACATATGTATTTATTGTTATGTGATTATATGATCACGTATTTATATACAAATATATAATATTTTATTTACTTGCCACATGCTGTGTATGCTGTAATCGCGTGACATGTTAGCTATTTTTTCGTTTTTTTTTTTTTTTTTTTTTTTTTTGTTAACGTCTGACAGACCATTGCGCGTGTTCTTAACTTAAATATGTATAAATAAAATATGAATTAACATAATATACGCATTAAAATGGCTTAAAATTCAGAGAAACTAATCCATTCATTCTCACAGAGAAAACAGATTCATTGCGACAACCAAATTCCCAGCCATCCGAATGATGGGTTTGGAGCCATTAATATGTTGTACAGGTGCAATATGTGTTTTGATACCATTAATAGTTAAATTTTGTAATTTTTTCCTTATCCATATTGTATTTTTTAATTTAGCAGTACTAATTAGATTAAACTATGACAATTATATTAGGTGTTAATTAATCTTGAGATATGTAAGAAGTGAAAATTTTACTTTGGAAACATAATGTCCTTTCGTTATATATATCGTCGAGTTTCATCTTAAGCGCCATTTTTTTCGAAATTGACTTTTTTGGTTTTTATGATAGAAAATAAAATTTGCCACCGGATTGCATTCACATCATGACAACGTTATACTTTCAGAAAAAAAAGTTAGTAGAAAAATTTGTAAACGGGTTTTAATCCCTCTTTACTATTTTTGTACTGATTTTTAGTAAAAAAATTATTATTTAGCAAATCTTTTTGCTATTTACATTTTACAAATTACAGAGTTTTTACAGAATATTTACAAATTTTTGTTGCTAATTTCAGAACTCATTTTACAAATTTTTGAAAACCGATTTGCTAAAATTTGCAAAAAAAATAACTAATTAAAAAAATTGGATGTTGAAGGAAATCTTACTTCTAATTAAAACTTACACCTACAAACTAAAATTGCCTTAAAATGTTACATAGATTAAAAAAGGGGATCGGAAGTGAATATACCGACTAATGTCTGAAAATAGGACATCCACTTAAAAAAGCACTAAAAAGTTTTTTCAGTTCTAAAAATCAACCCTAAAAAGAATTAAAATTTAACCTTAAAAGTAAAAAAAAATTTACCAAAATATTTTTCAAAACAGAAATTAACAAATTAAAACAAAATGATAAATTCATTTATGTTTTAACAATTTTTAAGATTTTTAAGCCTTTGATTTTGTTTTTAATTTTGTATAAAATATTTTTTGAAAAAAATAAACAAAATAAAAAATTTGATGCTCCATAAAAAAAAATTTGTACTAATATTCACAATATTTAGTAAATTTTTTTTGCTGATTTTAGCAAACCGGGTTTAAATTCCGCTTTACAAAAAGTTTACTAAAATTTAGTACCGGATACTAATTTTTCTACTAATTTCATTGTCTAACGTGTGGTTAAGATTAGCAAAAAATACTGCTGGGCTCAAATTAGCAAAATTTCCCGTAATAACAGCAAAATTTTCAGTTGCCATTACAGACTTTTTTTGGTGAGTGTATTAACAAAAAAATTAAAGCCATTTCGAAATCCTCGTAAGTTCCATACAAAATGACATTTGCAAGCATAATATAGCGTGCTCCATTTTGAGGTTCCCTACTTTTTTTAAAGAAAAAACCCAGAAAATTCAAATTTAATGGGGAATGTTTATTATCAATTGAAAGAACATTCTTTGGCATTTATTTTTTGAAGATTATGCCTATCAAATGTTGGCCGTTGCTACGTCGCAGATGGTCCATCCGTTGAGTCCAATTTTCGATGACTCGTTCGAGCATTTCGACTGGTAACTGGCCTGAATCGAAGCGGGTTTGTCCGCATAAACTTTAGACTTTACAGAAAAAAGTTTAACGATCTTGGTGGCCAATCGACCGGCCCAAAACATGAAATTATGTGCTCACCGAAGTGTTCTCTCAATAAATCCATTGATTGATGCGATGTGTGTGTTGAAATCAAATGTCGCCGAGATCACGAGCTTCAATTTCAGGCATCAAATAGTCGGTTATCATGGCACGATAGCGCCGAATCGATTCTCCACGAAATTCGTGTACACTCTCAGCTACGGCCGCTATATTTTATAGTACGCTCAGTAGGCCGATTATGTTAACCATAAGTTGAGCGAAGTGCACAAAACACATTCCTAACAGAACGTGAATTTTCGTAATAAAGTTGAACGATTTGTAAACGTTCTTTAGGCGTAAGTCTTTCCATTATGAAATGCCAAACAAAAATAACATGACAGCATGACACGACTCACACGTGATCTGTCAAAAAAAGCTTATTAAAAAAAAAGTATATCTTCTTGGATCACCCTTAGAATGGTTTTTATATTTAAAATTTTTACATTTAAAGTTGAAAATGATAAAGTGAAAACGATAAAGTCCCACCCACAAACATTTTTGTTTTTGATAATGACAAAAGATCTGGAAAATTTCAGGCCAATCCGAGCATTTTTGGTGTGGCGCCAGGCTCCCAAAGCCAGTAACTTTGGTAAAAACGACACTCTCCGTCGAGTAACTTAAAAACTATATATCTTATACAGCACAAATGTTCCTCCTTTAATAAAATGCAACTTTGTTCCTGTATGACAAAGCTCTAACTCAATATCTAAACATGGCTGCCGTACAAAAAGACGTTCTGAGCCGAAATTCATTTCCGGACCCTTAGGGGTTAACGCGTGCCCATACAGGGTAAATTTCTAAGACCGACCCGAATTATTTTTACATAACTAAAATTTATTGTAAAGAATTCAAAGATCTATCTCTGCTTCTTATAGTAGCTCCCATACAAACCCTAAAATGTATGGAAAAAACGTGAAAGTTGTCGTATTAATTTTTTGTTAAAAAAAACCAAAAATATTTTTAAAAATCTGATTGTTTTCTTATATTTTCTTATAGTGCATTCAATAAAGAAACTTTTGGCACACTTCCGGTCACTAATCATGCACTGGTTCAGTTTTACTAATTCTAAATTTTGAAATTTTTCTAAAACAAAGATTTTCACCATGCGATGCATAAAACATAATTTTTTTGAATTTAAGAGTTATCGGAGATATATTTTGATAATTGATGCCAGAGAAATTGGGGAACCTTTTAACAAAAATTAAAAATTTAATTAAAGATAAAGCATTTAAAGAGAGAAAGTCGATTTGTTAAATAAATTACGTTGTAGTTTTAGCTGTAGTTTACCAAATACAAGCTCTTGTACATGAAGCCCCGGTCTCCCCTAATCAGAGAAAATAAACAAAAAAAAAATTGCACGTAGTTATGTGTACAGCTTTCGTTACTTTTTTTAAGAGGATGAACTTTTTGTAAAAAATTAGCAAATTGCTGTTTGCGCCAAATTTGGCTACAGTTACACTTACCAAAAAAAGTCTGTATTGGTAACTGAAAATTTTTCTGTTATTACGGGAAATTCTGCTAATTTGAGCCCAGCGGTATTTTTTGCTAATCTTAGCAACACATGTCTGCTGACGCGTAGTACAATGAAATTAGTAGAAAAATAAGTAGCCGCTACTAAATTTTAGTAGACTTTTTGTAAAGTGGAATTTAAAATCTGTTTGCTAAAATCAGCAAAAAAAAATTTTAAATATTATTAATATTAGTACAAAGTTTTAAATTTATTTTTTTTAGTGAGCATCAAAAATTTTGATTATATTTTTAAAAAATATTTTATACAATATGAATTTATCATTTTGTTTTATTTGGTAATTTCTGTTTTGAAAAATATTTTGGTAATTTTTTTTTTTACTTTAAAGGTTAAATTTTAATAGATTTAAATGATTTTAAGAACTTAAAAACCTTTTTAGTGCTATTTTAAGTGGATGTCCTCTTTTTAGACATGAGTCGGTATCTTCACTTCCGATAATTTTTTTAAACCTAAGTAACATTTTAGGACAATTTAAGTTTGTATGTATAAGTTTTAATTATTAGAAATAACATTTCCTTCAATATCCACTTTTTAAAATTAGTATTTTTTTTGCTTATTTTAGCAAATCGGTTTTCAAAAATTTGTAAAATGATTTCTGAAATTAGCAACAAAAATTTGTAAATATTCTGTAAAAATTCTGTAATTTGTAAAATATAAATAGCAAAAATATTTGCTAAATAATAATTTTTTTACTAAAAATCAGTACAAAAATAGTAAAGTGGGATTGAAAACCGTTTACAATTTTTTCTACTAACTTTTTTTTCTGAGTGTACTTGTAGTAACAAATTTTTCGAAAAAATATTTCACCACCCCATCATAAGGTCACAAAGCCATGTGTTGTAAAATTTTTGTTTTGGAATCCATATTTAAGAAGTTATTAAGTTTTTTCGTTTTCGGAAAAATGGGTTGTTGGCGCTTACGTGACGATATGTTACATATTTGTTTGTGGCGCCCTTAATTCAGCTATAACAACAGGATTAATTGTGTCAGGAATACATATGATTACGACAACCCAATATAGAAGGTCCCCCAAATGAGAATTTTTGATTTTAATATGATTTTAAAAGATTCAGACTTTATAAGAGATCTAAGTGGCAGCTCATGTGACAGTTTAACTGTCAGCCCATTGCCACATGTGTTTTTAAATCCAACAGGAGTTATTAAAGTAACAAATGGACATATTATAGAGTCGGAATGTGTTCCCACGTGTCTTAGCCACCAACTTCGCTGTTGTTCCCAAAAAATCTCTTTTTACGTGTACTAAATAAATTTTGTGTACCTATAATTGTACATGGGTCACCACAACCCTGCAGCTCTACATATATTAAATAATTTTCAAAATATCTACTTAGTCCTAGTTGAATTGATTGTCGAATACTAATTAAGAAGAATTTTCTCAAATAAATCACGCCCACTTCTCCCACCACAGCCCACATACACCACAATAAAATATACTTTATTTAAAACCCCTTTGCAGGTATTAAAGGGTAAAACATAAACTTGAACAATACAAAAATCTCTACAATTATTCTGATGTGTCATCTTTTATTTTTGGTTTATGAACAATTTTTACTACCACCAATTTTGATTTTATTCTACTCTCAGAATATTGTCAGATTTTATTTTACCCTTATGTATAGTATTCGTCTCACCTGTCATCTGGTACTGAACACAAGTACATATATATACATACATACATACATATATAAATACAAACCACCCCATTTTGATGCCTCCCAAAAATGAAAATTACAATCCTAACACATCTGATTACATATTTATGTACTATGAACGTATATATATGTACAACAGAATTTTTGTATTTACTATGTATATAGAAGAATAAAAAACGACAGGTGAATAGTTTCCCTTTGTGCGCACATTTCTA
Organism: Eustalomyia histrio; assembly: GCA_949748255.1. Lineage (NCBI taxonomy): Eukaryota > Metazoa > Arthropoda > Insecta > Diptera > Anthomyiidae > Eustalomyia > Eustalomyia histrio. Next base: position 60,128,462 of record OX456525.1, on the reverse strand, counting down.
ATTGGATTTATCGTTCTGTTCTAAGAAAAAATCTATGAAATGAATTCTAGAAACTTTTGTTGCTGCTGGTATTGTTATTTTTATTGTTATTGTTGTTCAGTTTCTAGTATAGTTTTAATGGTCTTCTTTTCTTCTTCTATAAGAGCAGAAACAGAATTAATGCTCTCGTATATAATTTCGATTTTTTTTATATTTTATTTGATGTACCCTACACAATCACTGTCGAAAATGTTTTAGACTTATTCCTGTTGACAACACCCTGACATGGTCAGAACTTTTGCTAATAATTACAAGGTCTTTCTTGTTTTCTGATGCCATAAAGAACCCGTATAGAATTCGATAGCAAGTTAGTTGTAATTTTAACGGGAAAAAAATATTTGGACAACTCGACCGAATTATTTCGGAATTATTGCGATTCTTCCTAGGAGACCATGTTCCCACTGTCGTTTATAATCATCGGCGCCTACATTTGAATGGTAAATTTTTGGCCAAATATACGTGCTATAAATATTAGAGTCAAGACAACTGAAACCTTTTTTATGAACAGGAGTGTTGAATTCTCATTGATCCTTTTTTTTTCGATTAGTAGGGAGATGCCTTTAGCGATCTCAAAATGATAATATAATTAGACAAAAAGCATTACTGGGTTGTTCAAAAAGCATTAAAAAAGTAGTAAGTAAATTTCAGAGTTCCGGCTGCCAGCGTGCTCTTCCTATGGGTAAATATCCCCTAATTTTTCAATCTTGCCGTATGTCTTTGTGCTGCAGAGTGTCTGTGAAGGTGTACAGTCAGATCTCGCACCTACATTATTTCTGACAGTTAAGTGGCATGGGCTCATGGACTGCATTCAGGCTCTCGATCGACTTGGTAGGAACAACTCCTGGCTATGAAGGGCAACGAAAGGGTGGATTCTCTGGCCAACTATGGGGCCCATCGGCCCTGAACCTTTCTGTGTTATATTGGAAGGAGGATCAGGTTGTGGAGAGAGTCAAAATTTTTTGACTATTGAAAAAATTCTCGTGGCCAACGCCAGGCTAAAAGAGCTGAACAATCGGACACTAATATTTGTAGATTTTGTGAATTATATTCGGAGACGTCGGAGCAGTCTGCGAATTTCCCAGGCTTAATGCTAGGAGACTCAGGTTTTTGGATGGCTGTCTCGTGACGCCTTCCGATATTTGAAATATTTCACCTGGTAGGATTCTTAGGTTTACCGGTAGCTTAGACCTTTAGTGGAGATCTAGGCAGCACAAAATACCTAGGCTGATAGTGGTGCGTAGTGCCATTTGAATATAATCTAAAAAATATATTTTTCTAAAATAAAAATGATCATAAAAAACAAGTCATTTAAATTTTTTTTTTTACAAAAATCGTCATAACTAACTAAATACCTTTTCTATAGAAATTTCTCAAAATCAGAGTTTTGTTCTATAGAAAATATTCTGAAAACTTTCTAGAAAAATCCCCAGATTCAAACACTATTTTTCTGGTTGCAATAATTTTCCATTTTGGAAGAATTATGACCGAATAATCCCCAAATTGAAAATGGTATCCCCGTGGAGTTTTAGAAATGTTCTATAAAAAAAAACATCATATTCAGACTACTTTCTCTTATGTAACAAAGCATTCGATTTTGAGGACATTTTATAAAAAACATAGATTTGAATTTCCACAAAAAGATTACTTTCCACAAAAAAATACTAAATAAATTATTTTCTTCTATAAGAAGGGGGTGTTTCTAAAGTCTAAAGACTTTTTCTAAAAAATCTTCATATTCAAAAATCTTTTTCCTTTCTATAATAAATATAATAAATAATCCACGGTGGAGTATATTTGTATACAAAGATTATGCGGACTTATCCCTATAGAAAATTTTTCAGATTCAGTAATTTTTTTTTTTTTTTTTATTTTTGAGTTAAATAAGAATTATTAACAATTAACATTTTAAGGTACGAAGAATTTAGATGAAGGTCGTAACTGTCCAAAAAATGCATTCCTGGATAATGTCTAATAACTTTTTCTCTGTTTTCTCCATGATTACAAAATACAAAAATTTTTCATTTGAAAAGTTTTTTAAAATCTCGATCCAAACAAAAAAACGCCTCAAATCAAAAAAATATTATCGGTTTATGATCTTGAAAATCTTTCTATTTATTATAACTTGTTTTTTTTACATTTGGAAAAGAAAAAATTTCATTGTCTTGAACTGAGAAAATATCATCTTTTTTAAAAACCCATAAAAAAGATTTATACCTCGAACTCGAAATCATCTGATAACAAACCTTTTCTATAAACCATAAGAAAATTTGGACCTTGCTAGGAACTAACAGGGTTTCTTACCGGACACTTCGGATTGAACTACCATTTGTGGGAGATGAATCTGTTGGAGTCGCCTCTGTATCGGCTATGTCTTGAGGGAGACGAAACAACCATTCACATTTTGTGTGAGTGTGTTGTATTGCATAGGAACAGGAGGAAAGTTTTCAATAGGAACTCTTCTCCATCTCCTATATTAAAGTTCATCCTTGGTACAAACAATCCATATGGTTTGCAGTGCGTTATGCGCTGGCATAACATTTTAAGTCAAAGCTTTGCCGGTGCTTTTCATTTTAACTCCCGAAATTTTTGTAAACTAAGTAAAAGGTCGCAAATAAGTATTCTGCCAGTAATTCATTTTTAATTCCAAGGTTGTGCAATGGTTTCTCATTATTTGATTTTTTGTACCACTGGAAATTTCCGAATGGGTTTATGCAAAGTATAACTGTTACTAATACTAGGTTTATATTTCCAGTTCTGTAGTTACTAAATTTCAAAATAAATTTCTTATGGAGGAATGTAAAGGCCTCATTGGGCCAATCGCCGATTCCGACACAACATTTTGCTCACACTAAACTCTATTTGCTGCTAGATTGCGAGCAAGTATATTCCATAGCAGACTAAATGGGTCGATGTTGATCAACTATAAATGTGTTTTTACCAGTTTTTTTTTCTTACGTTTCCTTTTGCTGGCAATAGATTTAAGTTTCATTTTATTTATAGTTGACTTGATGGTATGTTGGCTTTCAGTTTTATATTTTTCTGTAAATTCATGTTGCCTTGGCCGATTCTGTTATATACCAATACAGTATATAACAGAATACATAAGCAGTGCATGCATAAGTATCTGTGTGTGTTTGTGTTAATATACATATACAATACATACACAAATAAAGAGAACTCTCTACTGATGTTTTCTGTGATAAATTCTTGGTATCCTCTTTTCATTTGTTGTGGCTGTCTGGGTCTATTTGATGGGTTTGGATTGTACTTACACTCGTACACACACGTACATAGATGTTTGGTTAATGTCATGTGGGTGGTAATGGGATTGTATATATATATATTTTTCAGTAGTAATAGTGGTGGGTGGTTGGTTGGTCGGTTGAATATTGTATGGTATCTGTAATCATTATTTATTCTTTTTAGTTTTTTTTTTTTTTTGTTATTTTTATTGTTGTAGTATATTTTTACATTCACATCAACTACAGAAAAACCTGCAGAGGATAAAAAAAAGTTTTAAACATTACGCGAGGTGCGGGGGAAATACAGTTATTTGATGATGTTTATCAGTGAGAGGATAAATTGTATATGAAATGTATGTATAGAATGAAGAAAAATAATCAATAATTATGTACAAGGTGTACATAGTTTACGTATATAGTTTTTGTATAATGGAAGGATGCAGGTGTTTTTTATTCCAGTCCCTTCTTATAACGAACACCCTCTCCTCCTAATGTATAATTCCAAATGGCCCCTATTTGATGTTGTATATAAAACAAGTGAAAGCTTTACTACTTTAATGAATTTTTATGGTGTTTTCAATCCAAAAAATCGTTTGGTGAAAAATATTTTGGGGAAAAATTTTTTGGTGAAAGAAATTTTTGGTGAAATTTTTCCAAAATTTTTGGTGAAAAATTTTAAAAAGTTTTTGGGAAAAAAATTTTTAGTGAAAAAAATTTTTTGGTGAAAAAGTTTTTGGTGACAACAATTTTGAGTCAAATATAAAATATTATTTATCTCACAAATAATTATTTAAATGTAGTAGGCGATAATTTTTATATGGCACCACTTGCCCCCTAGGAATCCTCAAAAATGGTCAAGAAATTTAGGTAATTGCCGAGTTACAAAAAACTATATTGAGTCTAACAAAATTTAACTTAATAGGTGCTTTTTTATAAACTTTAACAAACAAACAGTAAAATTCAATTCGCCAATGTCTTATGTTATCCCATTTTCATTTGTCGAAAGCTTAAAATTCTGCTGATAAATTTTCAATTTGCCCATCGTAAGCTCAAGATCTAAGATTCTTCTGGATATGGATAGGACGCAACTTATAATGGTAACAAGCCTCATTTTGGGGCACTTGGTTAGAGACAAGTAAATGAGTAGTTGATGTAGGGATACTTCAAAGGATTGCTTTCACTTTTCATGTGAATACCCAGCGATGTCTTTTAGAAGATTTAAAATATTTGGCGTTACTTCCTTCAGGATCTGTTAGAGAATCGAGAAATAAATCCACGGTTACTTTTGGCTTATATTAAAGCCTCGAATGGGAATCCGTTTGTTTGGTGGATCGGTGAAGAGGATAAAAGGAATCTTTGCCAAACCAAAAAGTTTTATTATCCTTATCCTGCTTCTATGGTAAAGGTAATATATTTTACCATATATTTTAAAGTACTTTACACTCATTGAGTAAGTATTTTTCCACTTTCGGAGGACTTTCGCTTCGTGAGGACACTGCTCTTAAAAAGCATTTTGCTATGCAATTCTGTTTTAAAACTAAATTGAATTATACTAAATTCATGTATTTAAAATATGAATTAAATTTTATTAGCAAAAAAGTAAACAAATTAAAAAAATGTACTGCAGGATATCCTGAAACGTAATAAATTGTGACAAAGTCAGATCCTTTTCGTAGTTAACTAACGGTTCTGCTTGAGAGAACTACAAAAAGGGACGCCCTACGTGACACACGGCATCTATGGCTAAGGAAGACTGGGGGTCCTTTGTCTTCTTAAATTAACTAATTTAAGGAAGTTGTTGCAAAAATACAAAATATCACAGTTACATTTCTTGTTACTATTGGAAAGTGGAAAAATGTCATAAGTTTATTTTATGGGATTTTCAGCTTAAACTTTATTTGACATATACAAATTTAACCAATTTTATTATTAAGTGAAAAAAAAAAATAGTTCGATAAATATAAAGTTTAATAAGCGCTACGTCAATTATAGGAAAGCCATTATGCTGTAATGTATAAAATGTGCCTGCGATATTTTGTATTGTAGTCAGCAAACAAAATTATAACAGAAATGCGCAAATTCGAAATTTTTAAACCTTTGCTAACAAAATTTTAAAAAAAAATTTTAAGCTACTTTAAGTTCAATGTCAAAGACTGTTAAGATTAGAGATGGGCATGTGAGCCATTTTTGAATCAAGCACCAAAAATTACAATCATGCACGATATTTTTTTTTAAATTGTTACTTTAATTTGTTTCCTTTAATAATATTTTTTTTTTTGGAAATTAGGAAAACAAACTTCTTTGTTTTTAATTTGTTTTATACCCTTCACCATAGGTGGAAGGGTATATATAAGTTTGTCATTCCGTTTGTAATTTCTACAATATTGATCTTAGACCCTATAAAGTATATATATTCTGGGTCCATATGAAGAGCGAAGTTGATTTAACGATGTCCGTCTGTCCGTCTGTCCGTCTGTCCGTCTGTCCGTCTGTGTGTTGAAATGGGTTTTCCGAAGAACCCAGACATGATGAGGACTTGATTCTTTTTTATTTCTGTTACATGTGATCCATTTCTGTTTGCTATTAAAAATCAGACAGATCGGTTAATAAATGGCTGAGATATTAGCAAAAAACCAGGACTACCTCTAATTTTTCCAGTAAAATCCCTTTGTTTAATAAGAGTGTGAAGATAAATACGTAGGTTAAATACGTTTCACAACTATTGTGAATGATATAAATAAAAAATAAATAGTAGTGTCGCCAACTTTTTTTTGCCTAGAAAATGCCAAATTTGACAAGAAAAGCGCTGAAACATATGGAAAAATATAAATTTGAGATTTTACATGACATATTATTTTGGATTAAAATTTTTGGACATTTAAGAAAAAATAAATGGGGATACCGCTTGTTTGTGGAGAGCTATGAGGTAGTAGATTCCAACGATGTATTCATCTCCTTCAGAATACCATGGTGAAGGGTATATAAGATTCGGCATAGCCGAATTTAGCCGCTCTTACTTGTTTTTGATAGAATATTGAAAATAATTTAAACGTTTTCCAACAATGAAAATTCCTATACCAAATTTTATTATTTTTTAAAGATTAGAAAACTTTTACTTGAAAAAAAAGAATATTTTATTAAATTTTTTAAAATTTATCTGAACTAAGTTACATAAAAATTTTCCTAAGCCCTAGTTCATCAGTTACTAAAATCAAGTAAGTTTTTATTATTACATAGGAAAAAATTTATTAATTTTTGTTTTTAATTGTCTGAACTAATTTTTAGAAAACAATTCTTCAAAATTAGAAAGTGGTATACTTTAAAAGTGATTTTAGAAATGGCTTTCTAAAATTTAGTTAATTTTCCTACTGGTGAACAAAAAATGAACACACATTAAGTTCAAGTACTTTCTAAATTTAAATTAGACACATCTTTTGAACTAAATGTGTGTAAATTATGTCCTATTTTTTTTTTTTTTTTTTTGAACTAAACTTAATTTTATAAACTAAGATGTTTTTTCTTAAAATTAATAAATTTTTATTTAATTGACTTGTTTTTTCCTAAAATCAAGATATATTACTTAGGAAAAAATATGAACTATTTCTGAGTATATAAACTATTTCGTTTTTCCTCAAACTTAGGAATTTTTATACTTTTTAAGCCATTTTTTTAAGTTTTAATAAAATTTAATTGAGGACATTTTATAAACTATTTTGAAGGAAATTTTTGATTACATTTTAGTTCATGTCTTTTTTATGAATCATTAATCATATTTATAAAATTTTTCATATATAAATTGAAGCTTTTTACCTAAGTGTAATTTTTTGCTTTCTAGCCAAGAAAAAGAAAAAGCTGTCTTATTTAACTATTATAAATTTATTTGCAATAATAATTGTGCTATCTGTTAAATGTTAACTTGTTATTGACTGGATGATAAATAATTAAACGTTCCAAGGTTACTTTATAAAAAGAGTAAATAATTTAAATTGAATATAGAGACAAATGATCGCATAACACCAAGATCAAGATGTAAAGACTTTATGTTTTTAATATACATTAAATCAATAAAATTAGCCATATGTAACCAAACGTATCTACATACATATGGTTGTCTCATTTTGACTCATTTATGTAGATTGAATCAGCTGATCCGTTACGTTACGTTATGTATGTATGGCTAATTCTAGCGTAAGCCTTATAATTATGCGTGTTGAAGAGCGAAGTGCACAGGAGCACATTGTCCTGATAAAATTTAACCAACAATTGAATTCAAATTGAGATATGTGCTAACTGAACATTGTGTTAAAAGGGCCAAGATAATAAATGCTTTAAGGTTAAAAAAGTTAATCCTATAGATTTTCATTGATTTTTTTTTTTTTTTTGTTTGTTTGCTTCACCTAATAAATTTTTTATAAAGAATGTTTACTCTCAGCCAGTTAAAATACTGATAAGTACAGTAGCTAAAGAGGGACGTGGAGAAATTACAACCCTTTTCATGAAATAATGTCATTTAAAGATAGTCACGTTTTACATTTATGACTTTAGATTTATTTAATGGAACGTACGTTATATACAGGGTATTTAAATTTGTATTTAAGGAAATGTAAAAACTTATTTGGGTACCTATGTTTAACCTTAATATAAAAGTAAAATGACAACAGGGTTATGAACTAACAATAATTTTAACCAACTCTTCCTCAGTTAGCTGGCAGCAGATTTATCATTTCGCATTATTACAGTGTTCATCTCTTTCTCTTACCTCTATCCATTTTACAAAAAAAGCAACGCCTTAATTAGTATGAAGAATTTTCTGAGTGTTTTTTCTCTTTAAAAAAAAATTACCAAGAAACGCAAAATAATATCGAATAAGTTTTTAAGGAATTCCTACAGTTATTGTCCTAATTATCCAAACACTCGTAACTCGATCCTTTGCAGTGAGACAGACGAGAGTGGGAATCGAACCTGTAACCCCTGTACTTATAATTAATTTTTCTTCAATTTTATTTGATACTTGAGACTGTTATAACATCTTTTTCCCGAATCCATTTATTATTTGCCAATTGAGTGATAAGTTTAGTTAGTAAATTTATAGATAATTTCTTATCAAACTTTATTTGAAGTCTTTTTAACTGGAAATCATTTTCTTTCCATAATAATTGCAACATTTTATTAGGGTAATTATAACAAGAGAGCACACAAATCCCTAGATGGTTAAACGGCGATTCTACAGCTTTTTGTTTTACAACTAATTTGTTTTTTTTTACCTAAAAGGCCGTTAAGCAAGTTAGTGGTGCAAAAGATTTGAAAAAAAAACAACAAAGAATTTATGATCTCTATTTGAAGTAACATGTAACACTTATTGATACGAAATTGGAAATTTTAACATCAGTCTTAAACTAACTGTCGCGGTGGGATAATTTTTTTTGTGAAATTTGCAACCAAATCAAAAACAAATTTGTTATTGTGTATGTTAAGTAAATTTAAATTTAAATAATTTAAATAATTTAATTAAAATAATTTTAACATTGAATAATTTTCTCGTTTTTAACCAAATTTTGCTGAAATTTTTATTACCGTAAGTTAACCGATATTTAATTTGTAAAGGGTGTCCCAAGAAGAACGCAATTTTTAAATTTTAAATAAAACACAGATATTTAAAAAAAAATCGTGAAACTTTATTATATCGTAAAGTAGACAGAATGAGGTTATGTATGGAACAATATATCGTGCAGATGGCCGCCGCGGCTTTGCTGGCATGCACGCGATCTTTTAATGAAATTTTCAATGACCGTTTTGCATGAATGCTGCGGTATTTCATTAATGCAGCGTCCAATTTCCTCTTTTAAGGCTTGAGTCGTCGTCGGCTTATTCGCGTAAACCATCGACTTCAAAAAACCCCTAAGAAAAAAATCTAATGGTGTTAAATCGCACGATCTAGGCGGCCAATTCTGATCTCCAAAACGCGAAATAACACGACCGGGAAATGACTGATGCAGCAATTGAACCACATGCCCTCCACATTCATTTCTTCAATTCTAGGCAAGAAAAAACTGGTTATCATTTCACCATACCGAACACCATTGACTGTTTGCGCTTGACCTGCCTCATTTTCATAAAAAAAGGTCCAATGATTCCTCCAGCCCAAAAACCACACCACACAGTGACACGTTGAGGATGCAGTTGCTTCTCGTGAATCACTCGAGGATTTTCCTCACCCCAAATGCGACAATTCTGCCTATTGACGAAGCCATCAAGATGAAAATGGGCCTCGTCACTGAAGATGATTTTATCGGCAAAATCTCCATTTTCATGTTGTCTCTCCAATACCCAATTAACGAACTCCCTTCGCTGTCCATGGTCAGCTGGCTTCAGTTCCTGATTCAATTGAACTTTGTATGCATGAAGATGCAAATCTTTCGTCAAAATTCGCTGCAAAGTGGATTTGGAGACACCAATTTGCTGAGCTCGGTGTCGAATTGAGGTGGATGGAGTTTGAGCGACATCATCACGTACAGCTGCGACATTTTCGGTCGATCGACCTGGTCGATGGCGCGTTGTTGTCTTTACACCAATAACAGACCCAGTTTCGGCAAATTTATCCATTAATCTCTTTACAGTTGACTCTTTTGGAGCATTATTGTGACCCCAAATTGATCGCAATTTGCGAACTGTAGCCGCAAAACTTTCACCATTTTGGTAAAACAATTTCACAATGCGAATGCGTTGTTCATTCGTGTAGCGCTCCATTTTACTAACACTTCGAATGTTGCCAGATTTAAAAATTGCGTTCTTCTTGGGACACCCTTTATATACACTCTGCGGTACAGGGTATATTAAATTTGTGCATATATTTGAAACTATCAAACCTAGACCCGACCCTTATAATATACCAAATGACTCAGAATCCCTTTCTGTCAAGGAAATTACCCCAAGCTAAGCACTTGGATTTTAATGAAATTTGGATATGTTATAGAAAAAGGAAATCTAAAAACAATCTGTCTCCGTTTTCAGCCACCTTGGGGATCTAGGAGGTAAAATATGTGGAAGAAATATGGACATTTTTGAATAGTTTTTGTTTTTTGTTCGACAGCATGTCAGGAACCTGCCTTAATATAATATATTCTTTAATTCAGGAAGTTTTATATACATAGTAACTTCGATTGGCTTGTCACGTTTTTCGAAAAGGGCTCGCGAAAAATTCGGTTAAATTCAAAATAGGTCGGAATTAAAAAGAAAAAGTACCTTGAAATTTAATAAGGAATTAAATAAATTTTAATCTAAATACAAATTGACAAAAGAAAATATTTTAAAATTTCAAAGAAATTTTATATTTAGAAATCTGAATTTAGTTTAGATTTTATTTAGCCTGTTTGCATCCACGCTAAGTATGTGAACTTATCAGTTATAGCAGTATATTTCTTTATGAAGGGTGTCCCACGACTTAAAATTGTCGGCATTTGTGCAATAAAGTGCTGCCAATCGAAAGAAAAAAAATCTGACAACTGACAATTTAGGGTTAGTAAGATTAGAGTATTACACGATATAACAATTCGTTTTCATTGATGAATAATATTTCAAAAATATTGAATGTTTGGCGGCTACAGTTTGGCCAAGCAGTGACTGTTACTGGTGATCGATATCGCTACATGATAACAGAGTTCTTTCTGTCAAATTTGGATAATATTGATGTGGATGACATTTTAACAAGACGATCCCACATGCCACGCAGTCCGTGCAACAATTCAATTATTGCATCTGAAATATCCTTCATGTGTACTCTCTCGTTTCGATGATCAGAAAGAGTGCGTCTGGGCAGAGCCGTTAAGGCAATTTGCCCGATATGCTATTTCATACATAACCCTATCTTATGTGATTCAATAAAAAAAAAATAACAATGTAAAGAAAAGAACTGTATTTTTTATTTAATTCAAATCTTGCGTGAATTTTGGGACACCAAAAAAAGGTAACAGTAAAAAGCTCTCGAAAATCCTTTTGAAAAAATTTGGAATGTACATGAACTAAAAGTTAATGCGAAATTTCCTTTAAAATAGTTTAAAAATTTTTCTCAATTTAAGTCAAATTTTATTAAAACTTAGAATAATTTTTTTAAAAATTCCTATGTTTGGGAAAAACAAGATAGCTTATACACTCAGAAATAGTTCATATCTTTCCTAAGTTATATTTATTGATATTAAAAAAATAAAAACAATAATATATGCAATAAAAATTTGTCAATTTTTAAGAAAAACATCATAGTTTTAGGAAATTTGCATACTAAAATATAATAAAACGAAGTTTAGTTAAAAAAAATAGAACATAATTTACTCCCATTTAGTTCAAAACAAGTAAAAAAAGGGCTAAATTCGGCTGTGCCGAATCTTTGAATACCCTCCACCATAGGGGCTGAAGATGATATACGTATATACTAAATTTTGCATGAACTGTAATATGAATATGTTTTGTCAATTTATGTAACGAACTTTTGTTATTTAGTTTTAGTAATGTTATTTACAGAGGTCTGCTCTGTTAGCGACTTTAACATTGTTGCTTTTAACGTTAACTTAGTTATTAAGAGTAACACACATATAGCTCTAAAATGATATTATTCTCATAGTATGTAAGACAGTAAATGTAATCGAACAAGAAGAAGACTTAATAACATTTTTACTTACTTAACAGAAAACAAAAATAAATACAGAAAAATTGTACAAATTTGTATGGAAAATTTAGAGGTACCTTCACATTTTCACTCATAACTTTTGCACCGCTTAACCGATTTTGCTCATTTTAAATACCAAACTGATCGGGAGGATGTTCAATAATCTGGGTAAAAATAGGCACCCCCGCTTGCGTCTTCGCGTCGTGATCGCCATTTCAACAGACAGACAGACGGACATCGCTAAATCGACTTAAAATTGCATAAGGATCACGAATATATATACTTTATGGGGTCTTAAACCTATATTTCGACATATTACAAACGGAATGACAAACTGATATATACCCTCACCATATATGGTGGAGGGTATAAAAATGTGTAACTTAAAATGAGAAAGTACTTGAACTTAATGTGTGTTAATTTTTTTCACGAGTAGTAAAGGTAACTAAATTTTAGAAAGCCATTTCTAAATTCAGCCTTTAAATCTACCACTTTTTAATTTTTAAGAATTGTTTTCTAAAAATTAGTTCAGGCAATTAAAAACTAAAGGTAATAAATTGTTTCCTATATAATAATCAAAATTTACTTGTATTTAGAAAGTGATGAAGTTATTCTAAGGAAAATTTTCATGCAACTTAGTTCAAATAAATTTGAAAAATTTTTATAAAATATTTTTTTTTCCAGTGAAAGTTTTCTAATATTTGAGAAATAATAACCTTACGTATAGGATTTCTTTTGTTCGAAAACGTTTAACTTATTTTCAATATTTTTTTCAAAAAAAAAAACAATAAATTAAAAGCAAACTAGTTAGTTTTCCTAATTTTACGGAAAAAATATTACTTAAGGAAACAAATTAAAGTAACCATGATTGTAATTTTTGGTTCGTGATCGTGCTTGAGCGTATTTGAAATAAAAAAAATCGAATTTTCCCTTTAATGTAATAATTTTGTTTGCTGACTACAATACAAAATATCGCAAGCGCATTTTATACATTACGGCATAATGGCTTTCCTATAATTGACGTTGCGCCTATTAAACTTTATATTTATCGAACTATTTTTTTTTTCGCTTAATAATAAAAAAGTTTAAATATTTATATGTCAAATAAAGTTTAAGCTAAAAATCCCATAAAATAAACTTATGACTTTTCCATTTTCCAATAATAACAAGAAATATAACTGTGATATTTTGTATTTTTGCAACAATTTCCTTAAATTAGTTAATTTAAGAAGACAAAGAACCCCCAGTATCCCTTAGTCATAGATGCCGTGTGTCACTTAGGGCATCCCTTTTTGTAGTTCTCTCAAGCAGAACCGTTAACTAACTCTGAAAAGTATCTTACTTCGTCACAATTTATTACGTTTCAGGATATCCTGCAGAATATTTTTTAGTACAATTCAAATGAGTTTAGTATAATTCAATTTAATTTAAAGACAAAAAAGGATAGCAAAAAGCTTGTTAAAAGCAGTATCCTCACAAATCGGAAGTCCTCCGAAGGTGGGAAAATACTTATACAGGTTGGTTGAAAAGTTCCTGCGCTCACCAAGAGATGACACTGCTTGCTCCAAACTTTTTTTTTCTCAAGTTGGTATAACTGTCCTGAGAACACATGCAAAGTTGCAAGTCATTCTGTCAATTCTTTCTTTGTTTACAAGCCAGTTGAATGTTAGAAGTGTATAAGGAGTCCTCACCTTCAAAACGCACCGTTGAATTTTGGGCTGGTGAATTTAAACGTGGTTGTACTAGCCTTAAAGACGATCCACGCGAAGGACGTCCAAAAACTGCAACCACAGCAGAAATCATTGAGCAGGTACATAATATGGTTAGTGAAGATCCAAGTTTGACTAAGCGTGAAATTGCTAATGCCATAGGCATCTCAGACGAACGGGTACTCCATATTTTACATGAAGAATTACGTATGAAAAAACACATTAACAATTCAACAAAAACTGGATCGAAAACAAATTTCTCAGCATAATTTGGAGCGTTTTAAGCCGAATAAAACCGACTTCTTGCGTCGTTTTATAACTATGGATGAGACTTGAATCTACCACCATGATCCTAAATTGAAACAAGAACGTTTACAGTGGACTGAAGCTTGTTGTTTAGCTCCAAAGCAGGTGAAGTCACAACGATCAGCAAAGAAGGTTATGGCATCAGTTTTTTGGGATGCAAAAGGAATTTTGTTGATTGATTATCTTCAGAAAGGTAAAACAATCAACTCTGAATATTATTTCAGCCTTTTGGATCAGCTGGATGAAAAAATTCGTGAGAAAAGACCTGGTTTAAAGAAGAAAAAACTTATTTTTCATCAAGACAATGCACCTGCTCACAAAAGTTTTTTGACGATGGCTAAATTCAAAGAATTAAAGTACAAATTGCTTGAACATCCACTGTATTCACCAGATTTTGCTCTCAGTGACTACTATCTCTTTAAGAATCTCAAACAATTCCTTCGTGGGAAGCATTTTTCGTCGAATGAAGAGGCCATAGCAGCCGTAGACGGTTATTTTGCAAAGCTTCCGGAAAACCATTATAAGGGTGGGATAAAATTATTGGAAGATCATTGGAACAAGTGTATTGAGCTTCTAGGAGATTTTATTTAATAAAAAAATATATTTCGTAACAAAAACAGAATTCTTTCATTTCGAGCGCAGGAACTTTTCAACCAACCTATTTAACTTAATGTTGGAAAATATTTTCTTATTTTTAGTAAGTTGTCTTAGTTTTTAGTGAAAAAAAAATTATCTAATGAACTTAAATAAAATAAACTTTTTCTTAAAACCAAGTAAACGTTTCCTAACTTACAGTAAAATTTAAGATGATATATGAACTAATTAGGATAGGAGGAAATTTGACTGTTTTGTAACAAAAATTTAGTGCACAATAGTTAAATTTTTTATAATTTTGAACAAATTTCAAATAAAATTTGCTTCTTAATTACAAGGAAAATTTGATCAAATTTTAGTAAAAAGTGTTTTTTGCGCCGTTTTTATTTTAATTTTTCCTCCAAATAGGTTAATTTTTTCTAAATTCAAGTTCATCTTTTTTTGGGTATATATTATTATTATTATTATCTTTAATTGTATTGTACCATACACAAGACTTAAAGTGTTATTTTTCAGTATAGAACTGATAATATTTAAAAATTCACATGATACCGCACTTGCATAAGTTTTTTTTTACTTTAAATTCCTTAAAAAGCTGACAAACAAAAAAATATCAATTTTTGAACTTCCTATTTACCCTCTCCAGGATGAGCCAAAAGTGGAGACAGGCCATCTTAGATTTTTTTTTTTTATCACATCAAAATATAATGAGTTGTAAAAAATTTAAGTTTCATTATAAAACCATAATATAGATTTCGTTTAGACGACTACACATGATCCATAACAATGGAATACCTACAGACACCTTTATTTTTATGATAGTCTTCATACATACTGATCAATTAAAGTTTATCAATTTGTGGGGAAATAAAACTGGCTTGTAATCTATATTGGAATTAAGAGATATTATTTTTTTACAATTGTCTATACTAATAATAATGATATTTATAAAGAAGAAATACCTCGCCTTCTTGTAAACATTTGTGAAATATATAAAATTCTATTCTGGGCATTTGAGTAAAGGCACGTGTAAAATCATGTAGCTTAACTAAGCTGTTAGTTTTTTAACAGGTATGCCAGATACTTGTATTTTTTTCCCAACCACAAAGAAATTGAAAAAATATCTTAAAAACAAAAATAATAAAAAAACAAAAATAGTCAGGTTTAGAATCTAGAAATATATTTTTCAAAAAAAAAAATGATCAAATTTCCATTATTTCTATATAAAAAAATGCTGGAGTTTATGAAAAAAAGAAAAAGTTTTTAGCATCAGAAAACTATTCAATGGAATAATGAAGAAAATCAGGATTTTTTTAAAAAAAAATATTCTAAAAAAAGATCTGTCGTAGAATTAGAGAGTACATAAAAAATTTCAATATTGAATTCAATAAATATTCTAAAGAAAACATATGAGAAACTTTGATATTTCTCAAAATATGAAAAATTTATTTTATTAATAATTTCTTTATACATATATAGAGATATTCTGAACCAAATTCGAAAAATTTTTCATTTTAAAGTTCTACCACTGCATATCGGGGGAACATAAAGTTTTGAAAATCGATTAACGACTTTCGTTATCGATTAGCGATCGCAAATTTTCAAGATTCAAAAAATTGCCTAAAATTTCTTGAATTTAATTTATAAAGTGTGAAACATCTTTTCCGGTTAACTTTGTACGCTGAACATACACAAAGAAAAAAGATTCATCGTGACAACCGAATGTTCGTGCCAACTGAATATTTTAGTTGCAGCAACCGAATTATTTAGTTGTCCCAACCAAATGTTTTCCTAAAGCAATTGAAATTTTTGGTTTCAATCGAAATTCTGGTGCATTAACCGAATTTCGGTTACGACAAACGAATATATGGATGGCTTCAATCAAACTATTCGGTTGGCAAGAAATTCGTTTGTAACAATGGATCTGTTTTCTCTGTGTACCAAAAAAAATTAAAATCGATTTTAAAAGTATTTAAAATATGGTAATACTATTTTTTTAATGTAAATTGAGTTTTTGATGGTTAATGTAAAATTTAGAAAATCCTAAAAATTTGTATTTACACTGGCAGAATCTAATAAGATGGCAAATCTTTTACATTTGTAAATAAAAAAACCACGTATTAAGAGAATACAATAAAATTTTAAATACATTTTCACCACATTGGACCAGCTATACTGAATTTCAAAAACAGTCAATCGGCATCGAAAAGTAAGTAATTTTCGAATTGAAAACCGATTATTCAAACCTAGAACAATTTTGAAAAAAGGGAAAAATAAAGTACTACCTGAAATCTAGTGTATTTTTTTACACCCAGAGAAAAGATTGGTTGCAGTTCGATCAAAACCGTTAACATTTATTTGTGAGGATTTAATTTTATTTGGAATAACCTAAAATCCATTAATAAAGCAAAAATGTTGTATTGGGAATTAAAAAAAGGAGAAAGAAACCAAAAATTAATCCTATTATTCAATTATTGGTATTTCCAACCATCCTTAAAAATATTTTTTTTTTTAATTTAAAATTAGCCATAAAAATTTATAAGTGTTTGTGGTGTAGTAGGTAGAGAGGTAGCAAATATATCAAAGAAAATTGAAATTAGTTGTGGTACAGTTAGCAAGAGTGTGAACTATGAATCTGATTGCCCAGGTTCGATACCGGAAAAATCTAAAAATTAAATTTTTTTTAAATAAAATTTTGTGGAACGTAATAATATTTCTCTGGAATATAAAATATTAAATTGTACAACTGAATATTGGCTTTCACAACTAAAATAATAATTTAATATGAAGACAGTTGTTGTAACCGCCAGAATTCGATTGGCAACAAATTCGGTGGCCACAACTGATACTGTTTTCTGGGTGTAGCAACAACTAATAAATTTAAATATGATAATAAGTATGTTGATGAAATTTTGATATGTAATAGAAAAAGAAATCTACAAACAATATTTCTCATCTTTGCGACCACCTTGGTAATCTAGAGCATGAAATAAATGGAAAAAAATCAGATATTTTTGGGTCGGTTTTTGTGTTTAAAAATTGCATTAAAGTAATATATTCGTCACATGAGGAACTTTGATACACATAAAATTTGTGTTTTACCATAGGATTGCCAAGTTGTTACAAAAAGTTATATAAAAGGACTTCGCGAAAAAATTGTTCAAATTGAACATAGCACAAATATTTTAAAGCAGGGGTGCCCAAAAGTTCCTTATGGAAGAGCAAACACCAATATATTTAAAGAATAACTAATTTTGATGCAATATTTTTTATTGTAAAAACCAATACATACAAAGAAAAAAAATATTTCATATCATACGTTAAACAAAAACAAAATCTCATCAATGTAGATTTTGTTTTTGTCGCTGTCGTCAATGTTTACCAGCAAAGCATACGAAAGTATTGTTGATTTGCACTTGCGAGTATACAGTGAAGAACGACAAAAAAAAACTAATAAGAAAAAGTTGTTTGTGTATTTCGTATTTCTAGTGCTGAGTGATCTATGTGTGTATTAAAACACACAGCCTATAGCTAAGTGCTTTTACAAAAACAAATGAGCACCAAGCGCATAGGGCTTGGGCACCCTTGTTTTAAAGATAAAAAATACGTTTTAGCTTAAATTAAATAAAGAATAAAATATGTGAATTTTGGCAGTATAACTTTCCATATAAAGTACATAACATTTTTAAACAGTAAATTCAAAATCAGTAAAGCAAAAAGTGTCAAAAAAAGGTACCAAAAAAATCCCTTTTCAACGACATAACACATGCATATGGTTTCTTTATAGAATGAAAAAAATTCTAAAATTCGGTAAATCTGCCAATTTCTGTATAAAAAATCTCTTACATGTAGATTCCATAAAACATTCAACGCGAGACGAATAAGTTACTGCATTTATTTTGTTTTTATGTTGCATGTACATTCTTTTGTTATTGTAATTTCATTCGTTTGAAGCAAAACGTGATCGGAAAATAACCACCTTTGAATTTGAAATCCTAAATTTGTAGATAAACCCCCAAATCTGGCAAGTCTGATTTAAAAAACACAATTCAAAACTAACTGCGAGAAAATGATACATACCCAGCAAAAATGAAGCTGCCAAAGAAGCAATAAAAGCATCACTACTATGGCAAAGGCATCACTTCTTTTCTAATGGTTTCATCGATGAATTTAACATTAGTGTGTCATAGGATGAAAGTATTCAAATGTAGCTACTAGCATTACTCATACTTTACTCTAAGGAAGCAATGATAATACAGTGATTAGGTGATCTGATGCATGAGTGGAAAATGTTCATATACTTTGTAGTATTTAAGCTTTGACGAAAATTAAATTCATAAGAATGCAGAAAAATAAGTTTAAAGAAGCGAAATGTATGCATTGATATACAAATACTCTTTATTAAAACAAATAAATAATTCTGCATTAGTGAAAAAGCATTTTTGAAACATTTTTCAAAAATTTTAATGAATTCTTAGACAAATTTTAAAATATTTTTCGATAAATTAAAAACTTGTTGTACAATTTTTAAACATTTTTAGACAATTTTAAAATACTTTTGAACAATTTTAAATAATTTTTGCACAATTTTAAAACATCTTTGGGCAATTTTAATTAATTTTTACACAATTTTAAAATTATTTTGATAAATTCTGAATTAAAACTGGAAATGGTGTAGTGTCAAATAATAAACATAATGCAAAAATGCACAGATTGCGACCTCATAAATATTTAAGGCTGAAAAAATGCAAATGACAGGCCAGCTAGTTTCAAGTAAAGGTTAAAAAAATCTGTTTTTTTTTTTTGATATTTCAAAACTTTTATAAAAATTGCAAAACTGCATGAGGGTTAGAAATTTTAAACTAAAATATAAAAAATGATTTAATAAAAAAATTAAAAAATTTCATCAGAACTATTTTTTCAATTTGAATAAATGCTTTAGATTTAAAAAAATATACGATATACTATAACATATGCTTTAGAAGTAATAAAGAGTGATTTTTTAAGATATCGGCTTTCTATCCAGATCACTGCATTTGAAATATGAACTCATCAATTCTTTGGAAGTGCCTTAGAATAACACGAAAAAATTATAAAAGAATGTCAACTGAAGTTTAGCAATGAAAGAAGTTATAGTCACAGAATGACTACCACTTTTTTTTGCTGGGATACTAACTACTCTAGAAATTTAACAAACGGATGGAATTTTTGTAAAAAAAAAATGTCGCGTCATAAGTATTTAAAATGTGTTACATTTATCATAAGATATATTCATGATATTCAATACAAAATTTTTCGATTAGTTTGTTATTCTGCGAATAAGATTTCTACAATTATATAATACCCCCTCTTATAGATTTAGAATTGAAATCTTAAGAATTTCGACATATAACAAATTACTTTATCATATTTATTTACAAATAAACGATGAGTACATAGAAAAGTACTACAATACTGACTTAACACTTTTGAAATTTTAAAAATCACACTGTCAAAAGCTACTTTTTCCTTTCTGCCGTTTAGATAAGATAGAGAGATATTTTTTGAGTAATGATGATGGTTATGGAATGATGATCATATTTTTTTTCATATTTATTTTATTTATTTTGTCACAAATAGATAATAAATTTCTCAATAGTACTATTTATAATAAATAGCAACAAAATGTTTAAAGAAGGGTATTAGAAAATAAAATATTAATATCTGTCAATATATGTGTATGTTAGGGTGGTTCGAAATTTAAAAAATTGCTTAAATAAATTTCAACATTATAATAGAACTATTTTCAAAAGAATATTGGTGCAAGACTCTTGATTGCAGTCCTAGTCTGCTTCCTAGCGGATGTTAACTTTAAGGGAGCAAAAAAATATATTGAAAAAATTTATGTTCGTTAAAGCTTTTGGATAAATATACTTAAGATTTTTGTTCAAATTCGCATCGCTCTACATAGGGCAACCCAGCAAAACTTGTAATGACAAATAATGACGAAGCGATTATAAATTACATATTACAAAATTTATAAACGTAAAATAATAATGTCAACATTTTTGGTAGACTATTTTTAGAAGACAGTAGGGTACATATTTCTCGACATAACAAACAAAAAGACAATTCACAGTAATTTATTTACATTTTAAGGAGCTAAATATTATATATGTCGATAGCTTATGGTATAGTTCCTTATTAACAGTCTGTGACACCAGGTTCGAATCTCAGCGTGATCAAATTATAATTAACTTTTTTCCAGTTTTTGTTTTTTGTAAAAATGAATTTTTAGGCTCCATAAAAGTTACTATTTATCATATCACCACTAAGGTAATGATTCCATGCATTACATTGGGGCTCATCGCCCGTAAATTTCATCAATAAAATAAGGTGTAAAGTAATGTCTGTAGTCTTTTTCTATGCATTTCTTTATATATAATTTGGTATTGCATGGTTTTGCTGGGAAGTTGGTCATTGTTGATTGGTAATGAAATCTTGTTCACTTATTCACCTCTCTGTATGAGTGTTCATTTGAAATTTTCAAATTGTATGAGATTCTTTGTTCCACTTACTCTATTTAATTTTTTTTTTCCATTTTAATATTTTTTTTTTTTATTTGTCTTCTAATTTTTGTTTTCATTTACGCAAAACGACTTAAAATTGGCGTCACATGAATCAAAACAATTTCATTGAAAAGATTTGAAAGAGATTAAAAATTGAAATGAAATGAAGACAAAGCAAATAAACTACTGTAAATGAATCAAATGATATTGAAAGGTAATTTTTCATTAACCCTTGGAAAACTGCAAATCACGAGCAATGAAATAATTTGAGCTTTAAAAGTTCGGTTGTACTGCAGCAATTTATTTGGTGTTATCTGAGAGGCTTTTCAATTGTACTTTATAATAAAATGTACTTTTTAATAAAAGGTACTTTTTAATAAAAGGTACTTTTTAATAAAAGGTACTTTTTAATAAAAGGTACTTTTTAATAAAAGGTACTTTTTAATAAAAGGTACTTTTTAATAAAAGGTACTTTTTAATAAAAGGTACTTTTTAATAAAAGGTACTTTTTAATAAAAGGTACTTTTTAATAAAAGGTACTTTTTAATAAAAGGTACTTTTTAATAAAAGGTACTTTTTAATAAAAGGTACTTTTTAATAAAAGGTACTTTTTAATAAAAGGTACTTTTTAATAAAAGGTACTTTTTAATAAAAGGTACTTTTTAATAAAAGGTACTTTTTAATAAAAGGTACTTTTTAATAAAAGGTACTTTTTAATAAAAGGTACTTTTTAATGAAAATATACTTTTTAATAAAAGGGTACTTTTAAATTAAATGGTACTTTTTAATAAACAGGTACTTCTTAATAAAAGGGTACTTTTTAATAAAAAGGTACTATTTAATAAAAGGTACTTTTTAATAAAAAGGTACTTTTTAATAAAAAGGAACTTTTTAATAAGAAGGTACTTTTTAATAAAAAGGTACTTTTTAATAAAAAGGTACTTTTTAATAAAAAGGTACTTTTTAATAAAAAGATACTTTTTAATAAAAAGGTACTTTTTAATAAAAAGGTACTTTTTAATAAAAAGGTACTTTTTAATAAAAAGATGCTTTTTAATAAAAAGGTACTTTTTAATAAAAAGATGCTTTTTAATAAAAAGGTACTTTTTGATAAAAAGGTACTTTTTAATTAAAAGGTACTTTTTAATAAAAAGGTACTTTTTAACAAAAAGGTACTTTTTAATAAAAATGTACTTTTTAATAAAAAGATACTTTTTAATAAAGAGGTATTTTTAATAAAAAGGTACTATTTAATAAAAAGGTACTTTTTAATAAAAAGGTACTTTTTAATAAAAATGTACTTTTTAATAGAAAAAGGTATTTTTTCACAAAAACATATTTTTTAGTTAAAACATACTTTTTAATAAATATGTACTTTTTAATAAAAAAAAGCTACTTTTAAATATTTTAAAAAGTTTACACATGGGTTAATACAATTAATAACTTTCCGATCGGAGGCAACAAAAGATAACAATATTTTACTATTTAGATTACATAGTAATATAAAACTTATTTTTATATATTATTGTTAATATTTTGTAACAAAGAAATGCTTGTATAAATGCATCGTCTTAAAAGACATTATGTAATCACATGCATTATTTACGAACAAGTTAATTCATTAAATTCTTTTTGTATAATTAAATTTAGCTTAATTTTCATTCATTACTTTTGGTAGTAATTTGAGAACTGAAACATGTTAATTTATGTGGCTACATATCTCTTTAAGTTTGTTTTATAACACTTTCATCATTTCACGTCTGAATACATACTCCCATTGAGGGAAAACTCAAGTAATTGTAAACAGTTTGGTCTACAATTACTTTCTACGATGATGCCATTATACAGTCGAGAAAAGACACGTACCTTCAGATAATCGAAATTGTTTACTATAGTCTACGACTGACTGACTACATCATGAAGTCATTAAATACTGGCGTTTAATTGCTTTTTTCACTGTTCTTTTCTTTTTTCTATTGTTTAAAAAATTAAATTAAATTTAGTTTTTTTTTTGTTGTTTTTATTTGTTTATTTTAGAGTTTGGTTACTGAAAATACGAGTAATACTATTAATTTTTTTTTTAAAGAAAAAGTAGTTTTTTTAATAGATATATCTCTATTAAGATTGAACAAGGAACTTAAATCCTCAAATTAAAGAACCTTTACCCGGCGTAATTCAGCAGTTATTAATTGTATTTCCGTAAATTCAAATGAATTTTAAAAATTATAATTTTTTTAAATATTTTCAAATTTAATCGAATATTTCAGTTATGATCGAATGCATTTCTGATATTATCAGTTTTAAAAAATATGAGAAAATGTTTAAATATTTAAAAACTGCCCTAAATTATTGTATTCAACACAAATAAGAAACATTTTAGAAATTGTTCAAATGGTTTTCAATATTTTACCCTCTAAGTTTTTTTGTTAAATTTTAGTTTTTGTAATAAATATTTGAGATCTTGGATACTTAAGGTATACTGAAATTTCATCCGAAAACACTTATTAATTTTTTTTCTTTGGATTTTACTTCTTTGTATGTCAGTAAAGCGATTTCAATAATTATCAAATTATTGAAACCGATAGCGATTTTAAATAAAATTAAAAAACAATTTTAAGTCCGAATAACTGAAATTAAAAATGTATTTTTAAACTTTTTTTTCTTCTAATAAGTAGGAAATATCTATAAAATCAAATGCAATTTCATTTAAACCAGCCTAAATTTGCAGTAATTTTTAATTGTTAAATTAGCAGTAACAATTAATAATGACTGCAATATCAGAATAATTTTAAATGATTATAAAGTGAATATAATTTTGTTAGTGGACTGTAAAAATTGACGATAATATTTCTTTATAGTTAATGATTAATTTTATGATCATTGTTTAACTTATCACAATTCTGATGTTGATTCTTTGTCAATCAATTTTTCAGCTAAATATATTTGTATTGTTTGGCATTATCAGAGATTTTAGAGCTCAGATAACAAATTCGATTACACTACGCAACAAAATTTTGAGTCAATTATTTTGGTTCGGTTGTTTTATTTTATGCTCTCTTTAAATATTAATCAATTTTAATTTCTCACAGTGCAAAGACAAAAGAAAAGTTGCTATTTTTTTCTGCCGCTTTAGAATTTTCATATTAAAAATAGGAATCGAGTAACGATTTAGAAGTTGTAAAAAGAAAAAAATCATAGTTAAATCAACTTTTTTTTTATTTTTTGAATGTAAATTAAGCGTGCATCTTCTTAAAGTAAATATAATGCTAGTTAAATTAAACGGTTTCGTATATAAATTAATATTACAACATTTTATAGTTTTTCAGCAATTTAAAAATAAATACAAACATTTTTGAATTAAAAAGAAAACAAACTTAGTATAATTCCAAACCAACACAAATTTGGAAGCAGTAAGATGAAATTTGATTATTTGTTAGAATGTTTTAAGAAAGTAACCTCCGATTTTGTTGAAATTTTCATTTGTAATTAAAAAAATCTATAGTTGACCTAACCTTTCTGCTTGAAGGCGGATCAGAAATTTCTGTTCATTGTAAAAAAAAAACATAAAAAGATTACAGTTTTGTTGTTCAAAACTTTTGTTTCCCCGTGAAGGATCTTAATTTGTACTGTCAGATTAAATAATTTTGTTTTTCGAAAATTTTATTTTATTTTGTCTTTCTAACATTTATAAAATGATAAAATCGATATTTATATATAAAATGACAACATAAGTACACTTTCTGAAGTATTTAAAAATAAATATATAGAAATACTTTTTTCTAATCTCTGTCCATTTTCAACATCACATTGATAATTGAATTAAATTTAAAATAAATCACTGGTGCCTTTTAATGAGCACGCAATTAATTACAGTTGTGAACAAGAAAAGAGTAGCACTTTAAGATAAGGTTATAAAGGGTGTCCCAAGAAGAACGCAATTTTTAAATCTGGCAACATTCGAAGTGTCATTGTTTGACATTTGAACAATTGTTATTGTTTGCTAGTAGAAGGTACGAGGTTAGTAAAAATGGAGCGCTACACGAATGAACAACGCATTCTCATTGTGAAATTGTTTTACCAAAATGGTGAAAGTTTTGCGGCTACAGTTCGCAAATTGCGATCAATTTGGGGTCACAATAATGCTCCAAAAGAGTCAACTGTAAAGAGATTAATGGATAAATTTGCCGAAACTGGGTCTGTTAGTGATGTAAAGACAACAACGCGCCATCGACCAGGTCGATCGAACGAAAATGTCGCAGCTGTACGTGATGATGTCGCTCAAACTCCATCCACCTCAATTCGACACCGAATTTGCAGCGAATTTTGACGAAAGATTTGCATCTTCATGCATACAAAGTTCAATTGACTCAGGAACTGAAGCCAGCTGACCATGGACAGCGAAGGGAGTTCGTTAGTTGGGTATTGGAGAGACAACATGAAAATGCTGATTTTGCCGAAAAAATCATCTTCAGTGACGAGGCCCATTTTCATCTTGATGGCTTCGTCAATAGGCAGAATTGTCGCATTTGGGGTGAGGAAAATCCTCGAGTGATTCACGAGAAGCAAATGCATCCTTAACGTGTCACTGTGTGGAGTGGTTTTTGGGCTGGAGGAATCATTGGACCTTTTTTTATGAAAATGTGGCAGGTCAAGCGCAAACAGTCAATGGTGTTCGGTATCGTGAAATGATAACCAGTTTTTTCTTGCCTAGAATTGAAGAAATGAATGTGGAGGGCATGTGGTTCCAACAAGACGGCGCCACATGTCATACAGCCAGAGAAACAATTCAATTGCTGCATCAGTCATTTCCCGGTCGTGTTATTTCGCGTTTTGGAGATCAGAATTGGCCGCCTAGATCGTGCGATTTAACACCATTAGATTTTTTTCTTTGGGGTTTTTTGAAGTCTATGGTTTACGCGAATAAGCCGACGACGACTCAAGCCTTAAAAGAGGAAATTGGACGCTGCATTAATGAAATACCGCAGCATTCATGCAAAACGGTCATTGAAAATTTCATTAAAAGATCGCGTGCATGCCAGCAAAGCCGCGGCGGCCATCTGCACGATATATTGTTCCATACATAACCTCATTCTGTCTACTTTACGATATAATAAAGTTTCACGATTTTTTTTTAAATATCTGTGTTTTATTTAAAATTTAAAAATTGCGTTCTTCTTGGGACACCCTTTACTTTGATCGGAAGAATTTTAAACTCATTTTACATTTTTTCAGGCAAATCGAAACTTGCGCTCTTAATTTAAAAATCTGAAATTTTAAAATAATTTTTTTTTTCGAAATCGAAAAAAAAGAAAAAAATCGGACATTTGCAGTCATCACTAGGGTTACCATATGGTTTTGATAAAAATCGTCACTTTTTTTAAAAGAAAAAAAATTTTATTTTCGCCATTTTGTCAAAATGATTTGAATTATTGAATTTTTATAGTATTTGGCATAAAAAATTCCTTTTAACATTTGATACACAACTGTTAATGAAACATGGATTTATCGTTATACGCCAGAATTAAACAAGAGTCAAAGTAAAGGATCTTACTAGGTGAATTCGCCCCGAAGAAACCGAAGACAAGAAATCTACTAGTAAGGATATGGCAACGTTTTTTTGGGGATATATATGGAACGATCAAAATTGACTGATTGGAAAGGGAAAACAATAAGTGGATAATATTATTAATTATTGGGCCAATTAAGTGAAGAAATTAAGAATCCCATTTAGCCAAAAAAATTACCTTCCATCAAGATAATTGTGCACTTTTGATGGTAAAAATACTTGAGTTGATGATAGAATACTTCCCGCATCCGTCTTATTGTCCAGATGTGGCTCCCAGCGACTTTTCCCTGTTTTAAAATTTTAAGGAAATGGCTCGGCGGAAAAAAATTCCCGTGTAATGAGAAAACCATCTCAGCAACAGAAAACTACTTTTAGCCCCTTACAAAATATGATTTTGCCAAGGGCTTAAATAAATTTTAAATTTGCTGCAAGAAGTGTATCAACCTAAAAGGAGACTATGTCGAAAAAAAGAATCAACCTAAAAAAAAAATGTTTTTCTATGCTTTTGTAAAGACTTATTGACTTGGCCTTGGGAATAAACGTGAAATAAATGAATTATTCAATTTTTGTACATATTTTAATGATATCAAAACAAATATTATAGTTTTTTCAAAACTCGTGGTCAAAATACATGTCAAAATTTTTAGAAAATTATATTAAAAAGAATAATTCATTTTACAGTTTTAAATATTTTTTTTCTTTTCTTAAGTCAGAATTTAAGACTTGCTTTTTTATGAAATAAAAAAATTCTTTAAGAATTTCACAAACCAAGTTACTATCATTGAATACAATTTTAAACCTTAAAATGGCGTGTTTTTAGGGTTCAAAAAATTGGCACCTTTCGACCGAATATGTGCAAATCAACAATTGCATTAAAATCCAATCCAAAAATCCCAAAGAGCCAATTCTTGCAGCCCAATTCATGCCGAAAAGTGGGATAATTAACAAAAAACTTAAGAAATAGTTCAGCTATTTGTTACTTAGTGGTCCAATTGCAATACAATTTAGAACAGGCGCAGCTAATCGAGCTTAAGTTTCCCAACTGAATATGTAAAATAACAAATTTGGACAGACTCAGCTCCAGTTTCTCTCGAATAGCGCGATCAAATTAAAGGCCAATTTTTCTTTTAATATTGGTTATTTATTCAAATGAATTCTGGATCAAACAAATCAAAAATTATTGCAATATCTTGTTCCACTCAAAAAGTTCATTTTTTAAAAGTAAAAATTTAAAAAATTGAATTTTTGCCACTTTTTCCTCCGAAAAACGCAAACAGTCTTTTATCTCTAAATAAATTTTTTTTCTAAACATATACAGTACTCATACTAATCTGAAAGGTTTTTTCATATAGAAGAGAAAAAAGAGAAATTAAAAAAAAAATAAAACTTTTTAAAACAAAATAAATATGATTTTAAGGATAACAGCTAGCTAAGAGTCTTTTGAAAACTGACTGGCTGATTTTTAAATTTGGAGCAGTTGATATTCTCAGACCTGAAGTGAGTATGACAAAATACTTCAAAAAAATTAACAGAAAAAAATTCGTGTCGACAGTCGATTGATTTGGTTGCGCACGAAAATAGTTTACAAGTTAAAATAACAGAAGGTGAACTGGATTTATACATCGGTGGTACGGCCTGTTCTTACTTACGGATGCACTGTTTGGTGGGATGCGTTGAGAGTGTATAGCTATAGGAAGATGCTCAACAAGGCTCAGAGGAGTGCTTCTCTTGGCATCACAGGCGCAAGGAGAAGCACTTCACAGGCAGCGTTGGTTATCCTACTACATCTGTCCCCTATTGAACATTATGTGAGGAGTGTGGCGGCTAGGAGCTTACTTAGACTCTACGAGTCTTCGTTGATTAGACATAGGTGGGATGATCACACAAGAATTCTATACGAAGTGTGTCTGCTTGATCATACTACCCAGCGGGAATTTCCGATCATAGGAGTATGACCTTGGGCTTCGGTGTAACACCGAGTTCCCAGATAGGGAGGTTTGGCGTGGATCCAACGGACTGTTTGAGGGGTGGGTAGTATTTACGGACGGGTCCAAGATGGACACTGGCACTGGTGCCGGATTTTACATTGCTGACGCTGACGTGAAAAGGTCATTCAGACTCCCGAATGGGTGCAGTGTCTTCCAGGCTGACATCCTAGCGATCTGAAAGGTGACGGAGTTGATACTGAATCATATCGTAGGGGAGTCTGTCGTGACAATTTACGTCGATAGTCAGACTGCGCTAAGGGCATCGATAAATTATACGGTGCGATCGAGTCTGGTCGCAAGGTGTAGGAATGCTGTAAGGGTAGCCGGACACTGCAAGGTGGATGGCAATGAGGTGGCGGACGAACTCGCGAGGGAGGGTTCGAATCTGGAATTAGGGGTAAGGGACGGGGAGTAAAGCCCCCCTTATGTCACTACTATGGGGTTATACGGGAAAGGTTTCGTGATGCCGTTAACCAGTCCTGGAGCGATAAGGTGGATTGCATGGTGTCGAGGGCGTTATGGTCCGGATTGGACGCAGGAAACCAAGCTTCTACTAGTATTGGATAGAAGTGGTCTCAGGACCCTTATAGGGTTCTTGACGGGGCATTGTTCTGTTCAGACTGTGCGGGGATGCCGAGGATCTAGAGATGATTAAGCATGTACTGTGCCACTGTCCTAGAATGCAGGGCCTCAGGCAGAAATGGCTAGTGGATAGATTTCACAACGAACTGGGGTGTATCCAGCCGATCTACTAGGGTTTGTCAAGGAAATAGGACGGCTGTTTCTGACGGGGGAACTGTAGAGGGAGTCTTGTCCTACGTAGTATCTTTATTTCTTCGAACCTGTCAACTTTTTTCTTCTTTACTTCTCTTTCTCTCTCTCTCTTTCTTCTGCCTCTATACTGAAGGGACTCACAATGCACCGCATTGGTCTCCGGGTGAAAATGCGCTCTTGGGCGCATAAACCTTGTTAACCTAACCTAAAATAACAGAAAATACCATTTAAAAGAAATTATATTTCATTTAAAACCGCTCTTCTTACTTTTCATTTAAATCAAATGGTTTTTGTTATTTATTTTTAAATAACTGACACTGACAGTAAGAAACAAATGATTAATCAGTTAATAATAAATGTTAAAATTTTACGTACCAATTCCGTAAAAAATGTGCAACTGTTTGATTCATTTATTTAAAATTGTTTCCGTTTTTTGTATTTTTTGTTTGATTTTTAATCTATAGACACATTTTGTTTGAATGTCGATATGTACTATGTCTGTTTTAAAGCAATTCGAAATAAAAAAATTTTGTATAAAAAACAAACAATTTTATTAAGAAACAAATTGAAATTTTTTGAATATTTTTTTGAAACCGTCAGCAAACAAAATTTATATTTGTAATAACTGTAACGGAAACAAATAAGCCACAAATTTCCGTTTTTATTAAATTTAAAACAAATGAAAAAATAAATGAAACTGAAAAAAATTGGTAAATGACAGTAAATCATTTTGAACAAATGTATAAAAAAAAGTTAAAATATATATTTCTTTAAAAAACAGAAACTTTTTTGAATTTAACTACATATACAGAAAAAGAAAACTTTTAATAAGGAAAGGAGTAGCAACAACCGATATCTAAAAGAACATTCAGTTACCATGTTTTATATCAATTTTAACATGTTTTGAAAAACTGAACTTTGCTACTACAATAATAAAACACTTTGTAAGTAGTTTCTTATTATATTTGTAGCCAATAATTGATGATCATGTACGATAGATAAAAAAAATAAACGTTCAAATGTAGTTACTAATTTAAAAGGTTTCTTTTTTTGTTCTTTAATTTTATCGGGCATGATAAAAACATTCAAATAAAAAAATATATCTGTAAACTTTTGACAAAAGCACTTATTTCAAAAAAAGTAAATTTTTCAGGAGACCTTTAAAACACATAAAAATTTTACAGTTTATAAATACTTTCTTATTTAAAATTTTGTTTCTTTTGCATGGAGAAAATTGCTGAAGTAAAAACACCTAAGTTCTTTTGTCAAAAAGAAATGTACACAATTTTTAAATAAGTTAATTTGAGGGGGTCCCATATCTTTTAGTGTCTATGGTGTGGAAATGTGAGTATTTTGTTGACTACAAAAATCTTGTAATATTTCCCTAAGTCGACTTAAAGGCTTTTGTCAAAAGTCCACAGATATATAATTGTCATTTAAATTTTGTAAAAGTTAGAAAATTAGCAGATAACATATATATATTATTGATAAAATATCAAATATCAATCAGGTGCTCTGTTGTGGTTACTCGATATATTGCTCTATATTTTTAGATATGCATTTTTCATAAATTATTTAAAATTAAGCTTTTGCTAATATATAATATAATACAGGCAGTGGCGTGCCCAGGGCCCCAACCACACTCGTAATATTATTTTGGTAAAAACAACCAAAAGTACACTTACATTTTTAAAAGCTGATCAATTGCCTTTTGTATTTAATTTAACACGTTTTTATCTTTTTTCGGACGTTTTTTAAAAAAGGAGTCAGGTATCCAAATTTCTATGAAATTTTCAAAATTGTTCAAATATTTTGTCAAAGAAATTTTAAAATCTTTTTTCAATTTGTATTTAGGTTAGAATTTATTTAACTACTTCACACAGGTCCTAAGTGTAAATTATTTAATTTGTATATTTTCTTTTTACACAAAAATATTCGTGTTTCCAATTGTATTACTATTTTTTTAATTAAAAATCTAAGATTCAAATACCACATTAAGTCTTAACTGGAATTCCCAAAATTTAGATTTATGAGATTATTTATATGTATTTAAAATTTAAAATATTTAATTACAACACTTGTATAGACTTTCAAAGTAGTTATAGTAGTTAATAAGTAAGATTTTATAAAAATGCTGCCAAGTCTTGGAAATTCTTGGTTTTTCTCTTTTAAATGTAAACAAAAATATTTGTCATTAAAATATTTGATATTTTTCTATTTCTGATTTGATAAAATATTAAAAATAACAAAAGCTAACAAATAAATTATGTGTTTGTTAGTAAATGTAGAGTAGGGCATAAAATACAATTGCTATTTTTCGTGTTTTGTTGTAGACCATATATGAAAACAAGTAGCTTTAGATATAGAGATATAAAAATAAAGCTTTTGTATAAAAAAAAAAAGACAAAATTGCCCAAAAATGACAATTGAAATTTAAAAAGAAAATAAAATCCGAAATGAAAGAACACAATTTAAATTCAAATAATTACAAATAAAATTCAAAAAGTTCGCAATCGATTCTTAAAAAGATCAATTCAAATTAAAAACATACCAAACGCAATTAAAAAAATTATTGAAATTCAACAAATTTGTATTTTATTTAATTTGGTGTTTTTGAATTTCAATTGATGCTTTATAAATTATATTTGGAGTCATTCCAGAAGTTTTTGAAACAATCTTATCGTTTTTGAAATGGTCTTTTAATTTAAGTAAAAATTTGCCATTATATTTGTGCTGTTTTTTATTTTTAAAAATTCGGTGGCGTTGTGCAAAATGGTCCCAAGAAATATGATCCCAATCTTAAAATCATAAAGAAAATTATACATAAACATTCTGTATACACATAAAATAGTTTGTAAGTTAAAATAACGGAAAATGTCATTAAGAATAAATGATATTTCTTTTAAAAACCGGTCTACTTAATTTTCATTTAAATTAAATGCCTTTTGTTATTTATTTTTTAATATTGTTTAAACAACTGACACATCCGTAAAAAACAAATGATATAATCATTTAAAATAAATGCCAAAATTTTACCTACCAATTCCTTAAAAAATAAATGTTTTTATCATTTATTTGAAATTGTTTCCCCTTTTGTATTTTTTTTTTTTTTAATACAAAATGTATGTATGCAAAGCTATGACACTGTTTGTGTGAATGTGTTTGTGTATGTATGTGTGTTTAAGAATTTCTTGTAATTTGAATTAAAAAACTTTGTATATATACAACCAATTTAAATAGAAAAACAAATTGAAATTTTTTGAATATTTTTTTTTTTTTTTTGAAACAGACAGCAAACAAAATTTAAATTTGTAATAACTGTTACAAATTAACCACAAGTTTCTGTTTTGTGGTTAAATTTTTATTAAATTTCAAACAAATGAAACTAAAAAAAATCGCTATATGATAGTCAATTATTTCGAATAAATGTATAAAAAAGTTAGTATAGATATTTCTTCGAAAAATATATGTATGTTCCTTAATTTTTAAATCGAACGGAAAACTTTTTTATTAAACTACAAACAGTAAACTACATAATATTGTGAGTGTATAGTTTTTATATTGAGAGGTAAAAACTACCAACAGCCAAAAACATTGAAAGCATCTAATAAAGAAAAGTAACTGAGTTCTCCAGTACTACTACACACAGAGAAAAATGACTATTATTCTAAAGTTGCACAACAAATTTTTCCATCAATTTAGTTATTTTATTATTTGCGTTTTCTTCTTGCAGAAATTTGTTTATTTACAAATTAAGTTTAAACTTATAGTTTCAAAGTAATTTAAATCATAGTGTGTGCTAATATCTATTTCGTCATTTGTTAGATTGTAAAAGTAAATATTTTTTATATTATTAAATATTTTTTATTTTATTTAATATTTTTCGGTTTACTTTATTATAACTAACATTAACCCATTAATCTATTTAATTTTAGTTAAATCATTTTGTAAATATCACACTCCTCTAACGAGCAGTGTGTCAATATTAAATAATATGAGTAACTGTTATTTAGTTAGAAATCATAAAAACATATAAATTAGTTAACCTAATCAATATTTTAAGAAAAGGGGAATTTTTAAAAGTTGATAACATATATCACAAAAGCTTTTTTTTTTTATTTCCTAAAATTCAAAATTATCTTTTTTTTCTAGAGAATGTGATGACTTTAAAAACGAAATAAAAACGTTTAACTACATTTCGGCGACGATAAAAACTCTAATTGTTATTAATGCTTAAAAAAAATCTAACGTTTCATTTATAGTAAGATCTAAGCACAATGTTATACCGCAATAATATAAAAGGAAAAAGCGCTGACAAGTGATTTTACGAGGTGATACAGGTACCGGTTTCAAAATGATAAGATCATTAGACGCTTGGGCCAGTTCACACGGCGAAAAATTTAACTTTTTGAGCAAATTTATCTTTATCTCATAGTTTTAAATGAATTAACAATAGTAAAATTTTTAAAAATCGCTAACTAAATTCTGGAACGATTCAGAGAAATTTTCACTTTTTCTTTATTTTTTGCTTAAAAAAATTTAAAAGTTATGAGATATATCCGACATGTATTTCAACATATTTTAAGTGCCTCGGTAGACTAGTTGGTAGCGTGCTAGCTTATCAGTGCCGGAGTGGTGGGTTCGATGCCCACCAGAGGCTCAGGTCTGTTTACGTTACAACGAGCCGATGGCCTTTGTTGCTAGTGCTCGGTTAGGGTATTAGGATATAATTTGTAATTATATAATTATTATAAATAAAAATAAAAAAAAGTATTTCATCTTAAAGGGAATTATCTACTTTATTGAAAATCAATTTATTTTGCTTGCAACAACGAGGAATTTATGCATTAAAACATAACAACTGGAGCTTAAATTATGTACTAAAATTTGTTGTACAAATTAATTATTCTTTCTTCTATGAAAAAATTAATGATATCACACTCACCACATTTTCAGCCAGAAGCCTTCTGTTTGGTAGCTTATCGCTTTATCCGTTCACCTAAAAAGTAATACAAGAAATAGATTTATAAAGTTACTTATATTCCATTCCTGAAGGAAAAGGTTTATATATAGTCATACAAACTTGATATATTATATATATTTATATATAGGGCTATTTATAACTCATACTTCAGCATATTTTATTATATATATTTATATATTAGTTGATCTTTTTTCATTATATATACTTTCATGTATATTAATATTTATATAATTCAATCGCTTTTAATATATAGTAGAATTTAACAAAATATCCCAACAAACAATACATTCCGTTTACGTAACGTTTTCGGTCCGTCATAAATGGAATCCAACTCCATTGAAATACCGTCAAAGACGGATTGTTTACGGACCGATATATCGAATGAAAAACGGAGTTGTCCGTTAAAAGTCCGTCAATGAGGGACCGTTTACGTACCGACACATCGGATGAAAAACGGAGTTGTCGGTTGAAAGTCTGGCAATGACGGACTGTTTACGGATCCGTATTCGGTCCGTATTCGTAACGTTTTTATACCCTTCACCACAGGTGGAAGGGTATATATAAGTTTGTCATTCCGTTTGTAATTTCTACAATATTGATCTTAGACCCTATAAAGTATATATATTCTGGGTCCTTATGAAGAGCGAAGTTGATTTAACGATGTCC
This sequence comes from Eustalomyia histrio, assembly GCA_949748255.1. Taxonomy (NCBI): domain Eukaryota; kingdom Metazoa; phylum Arthropoda; class Insecta; order Diptera; family Anthomyiidae; genus Eustalomyia; species Eustalomyia histrio. Next base: position 60,093,387 of record OX456525.1, on the reverse strand, counting down.
GTCTGTCCGTCTGTGTGTTGAAATGGGTTTTCCGAAGACCCCAGACATGATGAGGACTTGATTGTTATATATTTCTGTTAAATGTGATCCATTTCTGCTTGCTATTAAAAATCAGCCAGATCGGTTGATAAATGGCTGAGATATTAGCAAAAAACCAGGACTACCTCTTATTTTTTCCGTAAAATCCCTTTGTTTTTATATGTATGTTGAATATTACGCATAACAAACATATAAATTTGTTGAAATTCTTTTCTTTCACCTCTTCACCTTTTATACACGTACAACAAACCAATACAAAGATTTGTCATTTAAATAAAAACCAAACAAACCCCTATTGAACGAAAACTGTTTATTTAATTCTATTCACGATGATTCCACATGACCTTAATAGCTCAGTTGTCTAAACGCTATCTCTAAGATGCGGGTTCAATTCCTACACAAGTCAATTCAATTTTTTTTTTTTGTAAATTTTTTTTTTATTTTCTTAAGACTTTTTTGTTTTTTTAACATTTAATAATTAATTTAAATAAAATTTTATATTAATAATTAAATAATCCATAAATAGGCTAAAACATCAACATTTGTATAAAAACCCTCTGATACAAACAAAATACAAACGGTTTTATTTCAATTTTTTGCTCCGATTTAAAAGAATTTATAAAAAGATTTTTAAACCATTTTATTTCTCATATATTATTTATTTCTCATATATTATTTTAGAGCTGTAATATGACCTATGGATACGTCTTATATAGCAAAAGATCGAAAATCTTTAGTATAACATATTTGGTAAAAAACTCGGAAATATCGGTTAAGATACAAAAAAGTTATGCCCAAAGCATAAATTTTTTTTAAATACCTATTTTCTGGAACCATAAATCTCCCCGAGTCCAAGTTTTATCACCAAACTAAATGGTTAATTTCCTCTTAAAGGCGTCCGTATATAAATCCTTCCATTCCATATATGTCCATATATAAACTTCAGTTTTTTCCCAACCATGGTGAAGGGTATATAAGATTCGGCATAGCCGAATTTAGCCGCTCTTACTTGTTTTTAACAAAACACGGATTTATGTAAATGCCTAAATTTTTTAACTTTGAATAACAAATTATAGTTTTTTTTTTTCTTTAAATTGATTTATAAAGATATTTAATAAAAATAACAAAACAAAATTTTTACAAATTTACTTAAATGAAATATTCATCTCCAGCACAATTAGCATCACTGTGGTTATGGCCCATTGAATATCATGAAAAAATAAAACAAAATTTAGGTTTAATTGGAGGGGTTTACGAAATTATGTAGCATACTACGCAAATTTGTACATTTTTTTAACAAAATCTTTTATAAGCTGCCAGACAATATTTTTATTTTCATTTGCAAAATTGCATTAATTTTCGCACATCACCGGAAAACGTGTTTTAAATTTTAGAAATATTTATCTCATAGATATCACTTAAATTTATTTTTGGTGTGAGATGTAGGAGAGCTTACTCAAAATATACATTTATTTTTCTAAACTTTATCGCGCGAACCGTATAATGATCACAGACATTATTCGTTTTTGACACCAAAAAATGTTAATGTTCCGTTTACGTACAAGCTTTGACGAATACGTATTTACGGTTCGTAAACGAACAGTAGAAGCAGGATTCATGAATCCGTACGTGTCGGAGAGTCCGTTCTTGAAATAATACATTTCGGCTCGTAATTGGTTAATAAATTCCAGCATATCGTTAGAAAGGTATTTTAGGTATCTTTCGAACGACATTTAATTCAAATCTGTTAATATTTTAGTGAAGAAATAACCCATTGAATATTGTTATATATAAAAAGATATGATTGGGTAATCTGCAACTCGTAAACTATAACCCGCAAAAAATACATTGTGCACTGCAGAGTTCTCTATTAAAATTATTTTCTAAATTCACAGAAATAAAAAATCTAAGCCGAACGCATGACAAATCCCCAGACTATTTATTTTTATTTTGAATTATATCAAGTTATATTAAATTGTATATTACTTGATCAAATTAGATGAACCCATTTTTCGCATCAAATTATATCACATGAAATCTCACGGGATCCCATTAGATCAGATTATTATTTCTCATATTGCCAGGTATTCGACTCTGACAGAACGAACACGTTTAAAACGTAGTGTTAAAATGAAGTTGTGACAGATATTTTTGAACGCGTTCAAGAAGGACGGATTTTGGCCACACACCGACAGTTTTACCCGTACAGTTAAAACTGACAAAAAAAAATTGTAAACGCAACCTACAGAATTTCTTTGAAATGCAATGTACCTAATTGATTTGTAAATATTCTATTATTTTTTAGTACCTACTTGTATCTTATAGTGTTTATAAACTGATAAATCTTTAGATACAAAAAAAAATCCATAATATGATCATATTATGTTTATGTACTTTGAGCATCCGCAACATTTATGATTGTTTATTTATTTGTTTATGTGATGTTTCATATTTAAGTATCTTTTGTTGTATAAGGAAATTGTTGCATTATTATTTACTCCGATATCATAACGATATCACAAAATAAGAACAACAAAAGCAACATCATCACATTATTTGTCTTATGTTTTATGTGCAAATATTATGAATGTTCATCAGAGTCTTAATATAATGCATTTTATAATTTAAAATTTGCGTATTAATATTAATATATATTTATGTTTCTGACCATTTTGTATTAATATTTTTTATTATTGTGCTTTTAACAAACCAACAGTAATAGACATATCGATAGTCATAATGTTCTGAGATCATCTATTACAATATTTGCTCTAAAGTTTCGGACTTTAGCAAAGAATGTCCAATATTACAAAATATATATATATATTTTTTTTTATAATAAATATAGAATTTATTTTCTTCAAATTACATAACCAAAGCCCTTAGGCCATATATGATTAATAAAAGCTACTACATAATAAAAAATAAATATAACAATTTATATAATAAAAAAAAAATAAAGTAAAATAAAAATAAAATAAAATATATATAGCATAATAGCAGTACAATTATCAAGTTTCCCTAAGTGTAGCAATAGTTAATAAAATAAACAAAACAAGAAAAAACTTTAGCTAGACATTTAGTTTTTCTTAAAGAATTAAATGAAAAAAAAAAAATAATAAAAAATTAAATTTAAAGGAAAGGTAGCACAAACCGCTATTAAGCATGAAAGTAATCCTTCAGCTTCCGCATAAATACCTGGGCTGAAAAAGTGAAACCCCTCAGGTTCGTAGGTAGGGAATTCCATATCCGTGAAAGCCTAATCTGAAAGGATCGCTCAAACATTGTAGTGTAATGCACTGGGTATACTAATTGGGGATTCCTTTCCGAATTAGACAGGACAAAATCGTCAACTATGTAGTCCGGAAAACCATTCACCATTGCCTTGTAAAAGAATATCAGTAACCTCATACCTACATAATTATTAAAAGAGCACCCAAGAAATTTGACCACGTACGGTGTGACATGGAACCGAAGTCTTAGGGCAAAAACATACCTAATAATTCTATTAAAAATCTTAGAAAACTTATTAAATTCAGTATCTATGGTACCAGAAAACACCTCAACACAATACAATATATGAGGCATTAACAAGGCATTAGCAACAAGTATCCTAATCGAGAGAGGCAGATATAAATCAAGAGAGTATAACCTTCTCAACAAAAATGATATCTTCGAGGAAACGCTATTAATATGCGACGAGAAACTTAAATTATTGTCAATTAAAACTCCAAGACACTCCAATTTATCAACAAATTCGACTCTCATACCATTGAGAGTAACCATTATACTATCAGTTCCGAAACCGAACCCCATTAACTTCGTCTTTCTTGGATTGACAGCAAAACCGTTGCTAGAAAACCAAGACAAAACCTCACGTATGATGAAATTTACACCCTCTTCCAAAACATCTACAAACTGTGCATCCGCATAGCAAAGAAACTGAACATCGTCCGCATAAACGTAGGACTTACAGGATAGACCATTACCAATTGTAAGAAGATCATTCAGGTATATCATGAATAAAAAATTATTATATCATGAATAAAAATATATTTATGTTATGGAATTAATTACTGGTAAAAAAAATTTGGGTTAAGTTCATTAATATTTTTTTTAAAGTAATTGTGGACGAATATAACTATTTCTTTACAGTTATTTTAACCCAAACTGTGAAAAAAAGCCATTGAAAATCGCTTAGTATAAAATCGGTGAACACTTTTTGACAATTTATTCGTACTTTCTAATTTTTACTAATTTTTACTTGAAATATAAACAAGCAGGTCTACTTATTTTTTGACAGATTGAAAAAAGTTCATCCAGTATTGTTACAATTTCATGCTCAAAACTTATACTTTGTAGGAAAAACGAAAAAATGCCTACAATTTCAAAAATGTCTTATCCTAGATATAAAATGGTTTTATTGGCAATACTGTACATAACTCAAGTTCACATTTAGCTGACCAGATGTCAACTCATGCCAATCGATATACAACGTGTATACCTGCAAAGCTCCAGTACTTTTTGGAACTCTGTCGACAATATGATTTTTTAATGAAGAATTTATTCTTTAAATCTCCATGTTTTAAATATTCTTGTCTACATTGCAACACAATACGGAACTTCATAATCGCCGTTCATTATCTACGCAATGACTTCAAGCATAGAGTAATTAAATTTAATATAGAGAGAAATTTTCGCTCTTCACCAAAAACCAAACACAAATAAGTTTCAGCACCAAACACAAATAAGTTTCAGCTACCTTCAGGTTTGGTTATGTCGCTAAAATACCGATATCGATTCAGGACCCCTTCAACTGACTATCTTATTCATGTGACTACAAAATTGAAAGAAAAAATTTATTGGGAAGAATCCTCGATTTCTACGAAGAAGTTTGTTACTTAGCTTTAATTAACCACATAAGGCCCTAATGGCTCGGTTATGTAAATGATGAATTAGTAAAAAAAATTTTGTGTTTGTGGGAAATTAAAAGTTCAGACTATTGTAATCGAGTATTAAATATATATACTTTCAGCACAAACTTTGTCACTATTCAATATTTTACGCACACTATTTGCAAAGCAATAGATATTGTACCAGCATCCTGGTATGTTACATGCTTCAAGCTTGATAGCGCAATCACTTGAATACGCCAGCTTGCTGATATCGTGTATAGAGTAATATATAGTAAAAAAAATTTACATTGAAATCAGTAGTAAGAAATAGTTATTAAAATAGTTGTTAGTTAAGCCTGTGGAATTAAAGTGCTATATAAAATTATTTAACACATCAACTTGGCGGGATCTTGCAAAAAGTATAATTTGTGACGCAAATTTAATAAAAATTCGAGGTTTGGGTGTATACAATTCACGTAAATCCTCCCAACTAATAGAAATTTCTTAAAATCTTTCCCAATTTTTGTTTTAATATCGTTGTTTGAATTTTTTACAGCCGTCCAAAGATCTTTTCGATGCCGTTTTAATGTAAAATAAAAAACCTAAAGAACTATCAGTTAACAGTTTTTTTGTAAAAATAAGCCGAAAACCGGTTTTTGAAAAGACCGTTTTTTTTTAATACTCTAACTCTTACTGATATCGGCCTAAATGCAAAGTCCATTGATTGCAGTTAGAATCAGGCCATGTTTAGGCCTAATGACCATACGAAGTCGGATCAATAAGGCCGTGACTTTTCGAACTTCCCTCGTAGTTATATGAAATGCAACACTGCTCCCATCAAGTACCACCTGTTAATAGACTACTGTCAAATTTTAATAAACTACTGTCAAATTTTAAGCAACCTCATGGATTTTTTTAAATATTATTTTTTTCGAAAAAAAACCGTCAATCAAACCAAGGAAAAGCTTGATAAATACTATAGGGACTCTGCACCATCGATTTCAATGGTAAAAAAGTAGTTTACTTGACTTTCGTTGTGGTCGCATAAGTACAAATGACGCTGACGGTTCTGGATGGCCAATTGAGGTCAGTACACCCGAAAATGTCGAAAAAATCCACAACATGGTGTTGGCCGATTCAAGAGTAAAAGTGCGTGAGATTGTTGATTCCATAGGCATTTCATATGGCAGTGTGGTTTCGATTTTAAATGATCAGTTGAATTTAAGAAAGCTGTCTGCAGGATGGGTGCCGCCTTTGCTCTCAATTGACCATAATGCACGGGTGCCCACGTGTGTAGTCTGAATGGCAAAATTCCATGAATTGGGCTTCGAATTGGTACCTCTTCCGCCGTATTCTCCGGACTTAGCCCCCAGTGACTATTTCTATTTCCAAACCTAAAGAAATGGCTCGGTGGAAAGAGATTTAGCTCCAACGAAAAAATTATTGATCAAACAAATGCCTATTTTATGGACCTCGAAAAATCCTATTTTTTGGAAGGTATACAAATATTGGAGAAACGTTGGACAATACACTTAATTGAGCTAAAAGGAGATTATATTAAAAATATTTTTTTTTTTTTTTTTGCAAAAAAAAACTGTGTTTCATTCAAAAAGTCACGGACTTATTAACCCGCCCTCAAAAATTGTCCCATATGCTTTTTTGCACTATACTTGATACTAAAGATATTTTAAAGAAATTTTCTATTTTTTTACCAATTTATAGACGAATTTTGTCACAAGTCTATTACAAGCAACTAAAATTTCGCACCCAAATTTTTGTTGAATATCCATCAGACTAGTAACAGCCTACATATAACCCATATGCCCGACTTTAATTTGTATACCTCGTTTACATTAAGTCCATTGGTGTTGAAGAGAGCGAGAGAGAGGTGAATTCAAAAAGAGCAAACATTACTCTCTATATTGAATTTTATATACTCTATGCTTTAAGTCAATAATCGATATCAAATTTTATCTTTAAAAATTGTATATTTCTTAATACATTTTACAATGATTGCATCCATCCATCGCAGTCGATGCATAATCGTTCATTCAAGTCATTCATCTTCAATTTTTTTGTTCACCTTTTGTTGTTGTTGGCATACATGCGTAGCTATTGTTGTTGTTGTTGGCAGAGAATTACATCGTAAGATATATGCCGTCATTTAAAAATAATTACAAATTGTTTCGGTTTCGTCAATGTTTGTATGTAGAGAGTCAGTCGCGTGTTTTCCATTCTTTTATTGTGTTTTTTGTTTGTACTCTAAATATATGATAAGAATATTTGCAAAAGGTTTGTAAAAAAAAACCGAAGTATTAATAAGAGTTTGTTGATTTTTTCTTATTTAGAATTAGTAATCGATTGAAGCTGTTACATTGTGACACTCTAATTTGTTGCCAACCGAATGGTTTGGTTGCCGCAACCGAATTATTTGACTGTCGCAACTAAATGTATTCTTTGGTCAAGTGAAAAAATTACGTTCCAGCCGAAATTCTGTTAAATTAACCGAATTTCTGTCGCCACCAACAAAAATATCGATGACTACAACCAAATCATTCGGTTATCTCAATGAATCTGTTTTCTGTGTGTACAAAGAAGATCACCGAAACGGCAATTTTTAATGAAATTAGAATCTTCACTTGGTCTCATTTTTACAATGCCCCGTAAGCTACTAACTGGGATTTTAACTGTAACATTTTGAAAAATTTTAACTATTGGTTAAATTTAAACTGGACATTCTGTAATCGAGCCATATACAGTTATCTGAATGATATTAATGAATAGTTTCATTGAATCGATGAAGTTTAGTTACATTCAAAAAAAATTTGTGTTAGTTTCCAACCGAAATTCGGTTACTTCGACTAAAATCAGTTGGTACAATTGAATATTGATTTTCACAACAAAAAAAATTCAGTTAACACAATTTTAGTTGGAATATCCAAAATATTCAGGAATCTCAATTGAACTTAGTTTTCTGTTGTAGCAACCAGAAAATACTTTTCAATTCAGTTGGCACTTTTTTCGCTGTGTGAAATTCGCTAAAATACAAATTTAAAGGAAGTGGGAGATTCTCAACTCTTTATCATAAATTTTGCATAAAAAAGAATGTCTAATACCAGTCAATAAAATTTTATTAAGATATTAAAATTTATAATCACAAAATAAACGAAAATTTCTTAACATTAGTAAAATGTTTGACAATATTTTTAAAAATTAAAGTTTTCTGAGCACTAAGTTCCAATATTTTTTTCTTATTTATTCTGATTACATGAAATCGAAACATACATTTTAAATTTTTTTATGTCTTATTTACGTAATTTCAGTCGGAGTTTACCCGACTTATTCGACTATAAATATTTTTCACGGTGCAGAAATAACAAATCACCACCTTATAGGCCTTTTACACTGAACAACATCATTGTGAAACGCATGGAAGATGTTGAAAACGTGAAACATGTGTTTAAATTGGCAACATCTGTCATCTTTCATCTGTTATATATTCAGCTGTCAAAAAAATTAAAGAAAAAGACGCATAATTTTTGTTGAAGATAAAAAATGAATTTAGAGAAAGCATTTATCATTCGAGTAGTTGTTGCTTTGCAAGAACAAACCCGAATTTTAATGCAGTACATTGAAATATAAAAGGCCATTCTGGAAGAAGATGATGATGAAGAAGAATTTTTGATAGACATAAGTATGAAATTCTTACATCTGCCGCTCATTTTCCTTTGTTAAATAAATTTTTTTGTTTATTGTCCGTAATGTCAGTTTGCTAGTGATGACACAAAGAAAATCGATTATTTTTGTCATTTTTTTAGTGATGACACTTAAAATAACGAAAGATGTAAGATGGAACAAAATGAGAAAGGATCATCTTTTGTAGATGTAGAAAGATGTAGAATTTTTGGCCTGTATAATTCTTATGGGAAGATGTCATCATTTTTACAAATTCATGAAAGATGAAAGATGTAACTCAGTGGAAAAAGGCTATTACAGGCCAAAAAAATGTCATCATACACCTTCGAATCTAAAGTATCTTTGCAAGGTAATTACGAATTTTTTTTGAAGAACGTAGGGGTCGCCTTTTTAAGTTTTTCGTTATATCTTCAACATTTACAGTCGTTGTTTTTGTTACGATGAGACCATTGAGTTCAAGTACCCCGACAAAAAATTTGAAGAGGCGACTCTTACGTTCGTCAAAAAAAAAACTTTCAACAGTAGACACTCTATCTAGCGGACACCTCCCTTTAATGGACAAAAACTATGAAACGTAACACCAAATAATAATTTTCATGTGAATGAAATCTTCATAAGGAGACACTGCCTTATGAAAATCTTGCATTATGTGGACATCTTCATAAAATCACATAAAATATTTTGAATGTTTTCGTGAAATTTCGTTAATCTGGCATCGCTTTTGCATATTTTGAGTTTGCTTTCAAATATAATTCATATGGCAACTCTAAAGCAACTGCATATGAATATATATTTTTCTGCTTTCTGTGGGGATTCACGAAATTTTCATTTCGTTAAAACAGAAAACTATAAATCATTTTGTTAAAATGAATGCAAATTAGAAATTACATAACATTATATATCATAAGTTACGAGGGCAGATCAATAAGTTCGTGACTTTTCGAACACCCCTGGTAGTAATATGAAATGCAACACTGCTTCCATCAAGTACCACCTGTTAATAGGCTACTGGCAAATTTTAAACACGTTATTTACTTTAATTTAACAGCTGTTCCAAACATACAACCTCGTGGCCTTTTTTAAAAATGAAAAAAAGTGATTTTCGAGTGCTCATTAAAAATATTTTTTTTTCGAAAAAATAAACCGTCAATCAAACCAAGGAAAAGCTTAAAAAATACTATGGGGACTCCGCGCCATAGATTTCAATGATAAACAAGTGGTTTACTGACTTTCGTTGTGACCTTACAAGCACGGAAGATGCCGAACGTTCTGAACGCCCAGTTGAGTTCTTTACACCCAAAACAATTCAAGATATGCTGTTGGCTGATTGAATGTGCGATAGATTGCGAAAGACATAGGCATCTCACCTGGCTCAATTTTGAACGAAAGCTTTCCACAAGAATCGTGTGACAGCTTGGTTTCCATGGCAAACATCCATGAAGTAGACTATGAATTGCCCCCTCATTCGCCTTATTCTCCAGATTTAGCCCCCAGTGACTATTTCCTATTTCCAAACCTAAAGAAATGGCTCGGTGGAAAGAGATTGAGCTCCAACGATGAAATTATTGATCAAACAAATGCCTATTTTGTGGACCTCGAAAAATCCTGCTGTTAAACGCAAAGTAAATGACGGAACTTGTTCAAAATTTGACAGTAGTCTATTAACAGGTGGTACTTGATGGGAGCAGTGTTGCATTTCATATAACTACGAGGGAAGTTCAAAAAGTCATGGACTTATTGATCCGCTCTCATAAGTTACAATGCACCCGTGAATTTTTAAAAAGTGTTTCTTTAATTTATTTTATATATGTATTTATGTAATTGGAATTATTTTTTTTTTTGTTTTTTGTTATTCAGTAACCTAAAAAAAATATTAAGTTTTTTTATTAGACCTTCCCCTAGGCGGGAAGGACAAATTTCAGGTGACCATAGCTGCCCACTATAGAGAGTTTTCACTGTATTTCCTTAGCAATAGATAATTTTTTAACATTGGGGTTGTACATGAGGGTGGTAGGAACTGTGATCTGGTGGATAAATACTAGAACTTGAGATACTTGAGGTCAATGGTCCTTAAGATAAAAACAACGATATATTATACTTTAAGATCTGACTGTAAATGGCGGAAAAGTTAAAAGGGCGACCTCTAAGTTCGGCAAAAAAATATCGAAATTACCTTGCAAAGTTACTTTGGACTCCAAGGTGTATGGCTAACTTTTTTCTAAAACTGTCTAATGTAAATATATACATACTTAGAATGGTATTTATTCAATAAATCAAATTTTATTTAAATCAATTAATTGTGGAAATAAATATTCGTCTTTTTTTCTTAATTCATTAACAAAAAAAATATGCAAATTTTAAAAAAGAATAAACATAATTTCAGTGTCATTTTAAAAATACATTTGTTTGTCATATTTAACAGACAATCAGTGTGCAAAATGACTGCAAGCAAGTGTAATCTTCGGTTAAGATTTTATTTTTTATTGTATCCATCAAATATTTGCTCTAATTGAAATAATAAAGAAATAAAAAAGTGTTAATATCTAAGATAAAAATGTTGATGCTTTTCTCACGAATAATTTATAAAATAAAAATCTCAGTAATTCCCCTCAATTGTTGCTGATAGTAATACTGTAGTTGCTGATGTTAATGTTGTTTTTATTGCGCCAGTATTTGCATTTAGTTTACAATGTTTATTTTAGTGTTAAACATCAAAAGATTTTTTTGTTTTTGTATTAAATTGTCTTTAAATAAAACATTTTAAATCATACAATGACAAGATCATTTAAAATGATAACACATTAATGAAAATAACATCTCAAGATCGAGATCATGAAGTCATTCCGTTTTTTTATCAAATCATTGAGACAATATACAAAACATATTTTTTTTTGCGATAAAGTACATAGTTTTGATTTTGATAAGTAATAATCACAAGCAATCTGGAAAATCGATTCGAATTTCATAACAATTAGATCGATTTTCGTGATTACTGCAAGAGAATATTATTTTTAGCAAGAAAGTTTACGCTTAATATTGGGCAGGTTTAGCAGAGAACCCGCTACTGATGAGTTGTAGCGCTTTAGGATTTACTTAATCTGGTAAATGATGCTACTTTTAATTTTGTTGTTAAAGACAAATATTTGTTCAATTTTCTTTGATTTTTTATATTTTATCGTTTTTTTTTTAATTATACAATAGGTGTGTTCGACGTACGTTACCGCGGGTGCCCGCGGGAACCCAATCTTACCAGAAAGCGTTTCTTGTAACAAAAATTGGGTAAATGAGAGCGTTCATGAGAGAGTAATTGTGTTTCTCTTTTTACCAGAACTTACCCGTACTTTTTATTTGGGTAAAATGGTAAAATTGTCAAATCATCAGCTGCTGCTAATAAATTAACGGTTTTGCACTTTTGAAAAAAAAAAAAATAAAGTTAACTAAAAGTTTACTATAAACAACTTTTCCTTCTTAATAATGAAAAATACATTTAAAAATGTAAATAGATATTCGCCATTTCAAATATATTTATTAATTAAGCTGTTTTTTTATATGAATAAATTTGACGTTTATTTTTGGGTATAAAATGTGGTTTTGTGCGTTCGCAGTATTTTGGGCATTTTTATGATTTTGTGAGAGAATTTTTTGCTTACTCTCATTTTACTAGACTTTACCCGAAATTACCCCGTACAGTTTTATTTTTGTTATTCTTTAAAAAGAAATAAGAAAAACAAACAAATGACAGCTGATCACAAGAAGCATAAAATAAGGTAGCGCTAGAAATTCAAATCGTTCAATAGATTGCTGAGTAGCAGATTAGTAGTAGCAATTGAGTTTCTGGTAATAGCCTTTTTCCACTGAGCTACTTCATACATCTTTCATCAATTTGCAAAGATGTTAACATCTTTCCATTCGAATTATACAGGCTAAAAATTCTACATCTTTCTACATCTACAAAAGATGATCCTTTCTCATTTTGTTCCATCTTACATCTTTCGTTATTTTAAGTGTCATCACTAAAAAAATGACAAAAATAATCGATTTTCTTTGTGTCATCACTAGCAAACTGACATTACAGACAATAAACAAAAAAATTTATTCAGCAAAGGAAAATGAGCGGCAGATGTAAGAATTTCATTATGTCCATCAAAAATTCTTCTTCATCATCATCTTACAGAATGGCCTTTAATATTTCAATGTACTGCAATGACTTGCAAAGCAACAACTACTCCAATAATTAATCCTTTCTGTAAGTCCAGTTTTTATTTTTAACAAAAATTATGCGTCTTTTCATTTATTTTTTTACAGCTGAATAAACAGGTGCAAGATGTTGCCAATGTTAACACTTGTTTCACATTTTCAACATCTTTCATGCGTTTCACAAAGATGTTGTTCAGTGTAAAAAGCCTATAAAGGTGTACATTATCTTGTAATCGAGAATCTAATAAAACAAAACTAATTATTATATTCCCCCAAAAATTTTAAAATAAGGTTTCATAAATTCATAAAAAAAATATGATTAGCAAAGCTGCATATATCTAGTGTTGACTTTATTGTTGATTAAAAGCTAACCTAGATAAACAATTCGGCTTTTTCATCTCATTTTTTCCGAAATTTTATTTAAATTCAAAAGTGGAGAATCATCAACCATAAACAGAACGATAAAAAACAAAACAATAATAATGAACTGAAAGCAAATACAATGGATATTGTATTGACAATTTGTAACCGTTCTGCACAAGCTATGGCCCCTGCAGCAGTAGGAAGTTATAAAACGATTTGAGGAAAATCTTCACTAAGAGCCAATTTATACGATGCAATTGATTGCGTGCAATTTTCTTAATTACTTTAACTGCACGAAAACTGAATGTGAAGAATACATATGAGTGTGAAAGAGAGGTAACAGAAACATGAACGAAAAACGAAAACTGTGCCTTTTTGGTTACCCCGCTTGTTTCTCTACCCCGTTAACCAACAAAGAAAAATTGCACGCATGCAAAAAAGTCATCGTCTAAATTGGCTCTCAATTATAAATCTTTAGGTAAGTTTACACGTTTGACTTTGGAGTGCAGATTTTTTTCACACTACAGTTAACATTGCTCTGTTAACTATTTAACATTTTACGCTCTCCCAACATATGGTGAGGGTATATATCAATTTGTCATTCCGTTTGAAAAATTTCGAAATATAGGTCTAAGATCCCAGATTATTATGCAATTTTAAGTCGATTTAAGTCTGTCTGTTGAAATGGCGATCACGGCGCGGGGGTACTCATTTTCACTCAGATTAATGGACATCCTCCCGAGCAGTTCGCTATTGAAAAATAGCAAAATCGGTCTAGCGGTTAAAAAGTTATGAGTGAAAATGTGAAGGTACCTCTAATTTTCCCATACAAATTGGAGTATTTTAGTACAATTTCATAGTAGTGACTGGCAAGTAAAGTATTTTCTCTTGTTTTTCACCAGTAGCTTAGAATTAAATAATATTTTATATTCTCCTTAAATATCTTTTTTTCACCATTAAAATTTTTTTCACCTTAAAATTTTTTTCCACCACAAAATTTGTTTTCACATCCTAAAAAGTTTTTCACAACAAATTTTTTTCACTTCCATAATTTTAAATCTAAATTTTTTTTTAAATTATTTGTATAAAAAACAGTTGAGAACATTCTACTACGATATTGGTGGAGGGTATTTAAAGATTCGACTTAGCCGAATTTAAGCCTTTTTTACTTGTTTTAGAAATAAAATTTTTTTATTTAAATACTTTAAACTAGATTTCCAGCGTAATGTAAATGCAGTTTAAATAATTTAGTTAAATTCGATAAAACAATTGCTCAAAAGTAGCATTAGTTTACAGAATAAATGGAATGTTTTACTTAGGACAGGAAAGGGGAAGGACCACGAGGGATCCATTTTATAAAACAGCCTATTTTTATTATGGCAAAATATAAATACTCTAGTTGAGCAAAAATTTTAACTGCAATGAAATTTTAAAAACATTACCATTAATTAATGAAACCAAATAATTAAAATAATTATTTAAAAAAATGGTGATGAAAATAATTTCATTACAATTGATATCAATGAAATGCTTATTAAATCATCAATTAATTAATCTCAAGTATGGTATCTAATAATAAATTTCCTAAAAATTTATAATTTTGTATAGCTTTAAGTATTGAAATGTGTTATCCATTATTGTAGCTGTTACAGGTAACACATTATGATATGTTTTAAAACAATGCTAAAAGTAATGAGTTGTCATAACATGTAATGTCATTGTAATTTTTTTAAAATTTAGTAAGAAAAATTATAATTTAAAAAGTATTGTTAGAAAAATTTCCTGACGAATTTATAAGAAAATTTAGAGAAGAAAATTGCTATGAAAATTTGAATCTTTTTATACTACTTTGAAACTAACTCTGTTGTTTGTTCTTCAGTGTATTTATTAGATGTTATTCGACCTATGAGTCTTATTTTACTCATATCTAATTTGTATTCATTAAGAATCAGATTTGAAAGTGACGTAACATTTTTACACAAAAAATGGGATAATATAGGAAAAAAAATTTATAACTAACATAGGGAGTTTTCAGAACAGCTTTGTCAGAAGCTGTTTTGAAAATTCCCCATGTGTTATGACATATGTAAGTACATCCATTTTTACCCAAAATATTTATCATTAATCGCAATTGACATCAACATTATTATAAAAATACCGTACTGAACCCCGAAATACGTACATTCGTTATTTTCAAGTTTTCGATTTGTGGGGTTATTCCGTAACAATATGAAAAGTTGTCACGTCGAAATATGCAACTCTACCATATTTTGGGATAGGGATCAATTAATGTTTAATTTTCCTAAAGGTTTATACAAAAATTTACCTTAAAATAATTTTGAGATTACTGAATCATTCTGTGCTAAATATATTAGAGTTACAAATTTTAACGTGACAAATTTTCACGTAGTTACAGAATAACCCCATTTAAATTTGTATGAAATTTGAAAGTTGAAAATTTGAAAAAAAAAAGGAAAATACGTATTTTGAGGTTCAGTTGTAGTATTACTAATTCAAAATTGATTTGATATTTAGAAAGCCTCATTTAAACAAATAGCTTTTGTTGAATGTTGATGTTATACTTTAAATTCTTCTTGATTAGTTCACCCCCCAGCTTCAACAAGGTTGTACAGCTTTGAGCTGTAACATTTGTGGCAGACAAGCTGTTGATATATTATCAAACGACATCTTCGACATCATCATTGTCATTAGCAAGAGCACAACAGCAGTTAATTTAATTTTTTTTTCGGAAAGATGTGAAATTAAATTTACTTTGACAAAA
Organism: Eustalomyia histrio; assembly: GCA_949748255.1. NCBI lineage: Eukaryota > Metazoa > Arthropoda > Insecta > Diptera > Anthomyiidae > Eustalomyia > Eustalomyia histrio. Next base: position 60,077,415 of record OX456525.1, on the reverse strand, counting down.
CAGAAAGAAAATATTTTTTGTTTTAAAAACAAAGTAAGCATTGAAATAAATGTTTGAAGGATTTTTTAAGATGTAAAAATAAATTGGGATAAAAAGTGATGTTTAGTGAAATTGTATTTGAAAAAAAGCAAAAATAATTTTTAAAAGAAATTAGTTTAAATAAAAGGTAAGAATTTGTGGTAAACAAATATTTTATTTGTGATTGTATATTTTTGTTATTTGTTTATAAATCTATAAAAAAAATTAAAACAAAACAAAAGAACACTGCAAACATTTGGATGATATGTTGCCAAGTTAATATTGCGGCAATATCTTTTTATATTCCTAATAAATGTCTAAAAACTTCGCGGTTTCATGTTCACGATGGTAACAAATGTCTCAAAATATCGCCGCTTTATCTTTCAGACAATAATAATAAATGTCTTAAAACGTTATGGATTTTACTTGGGGCTAGTTAATCGAATCAAAATTGAATCCATATATTGTGTATTTGATTAAATATTTGATTTAAAGTGTTTATAAATTATTCACTAATTCACAAAATTAATAATTTTCATGCGAATTGATTAAAAAAATAATTATCTTTTTCAAGCTCTGCTTACATTGATACAATATGTTGATCTTATAGTGCAAAAAATATTTAACCTCAATCATTAAAATTTACATTTATGGCTTAGACTTTTCGAAGTTTTTTGTCAACATTACTAATCGCAAATAGTTTATAAAAAATTGCTTTTATGTGAAAAAATTGCTAAAAATTACTAAAATTGAATTGATAATATTTAAAAGAAAAATATTTTAAAAAAATTTAAACGCATATTTTCCTATTTTTAATTCACATTTTATGTACATAAAATACTATTTTTATTGCATAAACTTTCTTGCCCTGCTAAATTAAATAGAAAAATAAAATGAAAAATTTGCGGCGCGTAGAGTATTGTGAGCCGATGAGATTGTATTAAACGGTGGTGGCCAAATAATTACAAAAAAGAGTTGGCGACGACGTGCCGTCTAAACTGGTCGGCTTGATACTCTGGAAATAATGCTTACTGTTACTAGTGAGTCATACACTCGGGGAAAAAGCTTCATCATATCTATAAAATGTCAATTGGAACAATTAATAAGATGAAGCAGTTTTAGAAAAATACAAATTGATGACATATTTATTTATATTTACGAAACCTTTCTTAATATGATAAAGAATATAGTCCGATTTTTAAAATTCTTCTTCATATTTACAAAGAAGTTTCATCAGTATACATAAAAAAAGAATTCATCATATTTATAAAGAAGTTTCAGAAATATTATGAAGTATTTTTATTTCAATTTGTTTTGCTTTTTTAAATTATTTAATAAATAAAAATGCAAATTGAGAATTACAAATTATTTCATTTGAATCAGGAATACATTTGATTGTGACAACCGAATATTTCAGTTGCTGCAACTAAACCATTCGGTTGGCAAGAAATTCGGTTGTAACAATGAATCTGTTTCCTCTGGCATTAGGTTGCGGGTTCGATCCCACCTATGGCGGCATTAATTTAGAAAAATAATATGTATGAGTTTACTATGCCTTACACACATCGCAACGTCCTCCTTCGACATAACAGGGCTATGAACTAAAAGGCTTCAAGAGCTCTTCATCAGATTGCGGGTAACAACTGCGCTGATATTAATCATCTCGCGCAATTGCAGCGTTGCCACATCCCTTTATCTTTCAACACCTAACGTCTCTTCTTCATCCCCTTTCCAAGGAAAAAAACACAGGACAAATTTCCTGCGTGTTGCTTCTCTTAAGAAAGAAAGTTTAATCAAAAGGAAAGCGTAAAAGTGTTATTTTTGGAGACAACAACTACAAAGATTTAAATAGAATTGATAATAAAAAAAATTTTACCGAGTAACGAATTGTGAATTATGCGAGCAACGCCATAAAAACTCCACACATGGGACTGAAAAAGACGGTGGCTATATATTTCATAATATCGTATGAAAAGTAAAGGACTTTCTTTATTTAAGAGCCAGTTTCGGAATATTTTTGTTCCACAAGTTGAAACAAATTACACTCCATATATGGGACCGAAAATGACCGTGGAAACTTTATATAAATGTATGAACAGTAAAAGACTTTATAAATTCAAGACGCACTTTCGGAATATATTTGCTCCACTACTTAAATAAATTCGCTAAATCTGTTATAAATACGCCATAATTTTTTTGTTTTCAAAAATTGATTGATTCACAGATTTTGTTTAATTGATTTTTATAAAAATGAATCGATTTTTATAAAATTTATTAATTCTTATATAACTGATAAATTTTAATAAAATTTATTGATTTTTATAAAATTTATTCATTTTTTCATATTGATAAATTTTTAAAAAATGTATAAATTTTTATAAATTTTTAAAATTTTTTTTCGATTGATCAATTTTTATAAAATTTTTGATTACTATAAAATTGTTTGATTGCAATTTATCTATTATTTGGAAGTTTTACTAAAAAGTACCGAAAAGGTACCTTTTTGTAAAAAGTACTAAAACCCAGTCGACCGGTGTAGACCGTAAAGACGGATCGACCGTCTAAAGAATAAATATGCTAAAATTACAAGTTGGTCAAAAAATGCCGGCTTGAATGAGCTGAAGAAAATTTATTTCAAAATTGGTATTCCAGATATTTAAGTACTTTTTGCAGCTACATAATGTTCCAATTTTTTTACAAATCATACACGTTAGTATAAATAAATATGTAACATTAAATCTGTAATATTTATATTAACTAATTGAATTTTTTTTTTCCTGATTTGTAAAGAATTTATGTTCCATTGACTTAGTAAATAAAAAGAAAAACAAATTTAAAACTTGTTTAACATTTATCATACGCACATATATAAACACTTTTGTTTTTCAAGGAGGAATTTAAATGTTTTCAAATAAAAAGTGTTCCATTTTCTTCAGTTTGTTTTTTTACCACTTACGTTTTTAACGTCCACTCCACCTTTGTTTATTAATCAGGCCGGCCGCCAGTCACAATTTAAACGGCAATTTCAGTGACAAAACATTAAACAAATTTTGGCAGGGAAGCGAGTACTCATATGAGTTAAAACAAATAAAAAAAAAATTAACAGTCTGTTTAATTTTTTTATTGATAAATTTATGAATCATTTAGAGCACAAGATGTTAGTTAATTCACGCTTATGTTATAGAGATTCTAAATGGTTTTGAATGAAATTTTAAAAATATTAAACAAAAGTTCAATACACCTTCAAATAAGTATGCACATACATATGTATGTATGTTTGTTAGTTACCTAAATACACCTTAAAACAAATAAATGAAAAATAATATTCTATAATAAAAACTACACCGTTTACCGGCTGATGCTGCGTTTAGGCTAAAAAGTTAATCTGATAAAAAGTGTATTAACTGCTTATGGTTGCATTGACATTAATCATTTAATCCATTTTTTTACACTCACCAAAAAAAGTCTGTAATGGCAACTGAAAATTTTGCTGTTATTACGGGAAATTTTGCTAATTTGAGCCCAGCGGTATTTTTTGCTAACACATGTCTGCTGACGTGTAGTACAATGAAATTAGTAGAAAAATTAGTAGCCGCTACTAAATTTTAGTAAACTTTTTGTAAAGTGGAATTTAAAATCTATTTGCTAAAATCAGCAAAAAAAATTACTAAATATTATTAATATTTGTACAAAGTTTTAAATTTTTTTTTTTATAGAGCATCAAAATTTTTTTTTTTATTAATTTTTTTCAAAAATATTTTATACAAAATTAAAATAAAATCAAAGGCTTAAAAATCTTAAAAATTGTTAAAACATAATTGAATTTATCGTTTTGTTTTAATTTGGTAATTTTTGTTTTGGAAAATATTTTAGTCAATTTTTTTTTACTAAAAAAACTTTTTGATACTATTTTAAGTGGATGTCCTATTTTTAGATATTAGTCGGTATATGCACTTCCGATCCATTTTTTTTAATCTATGTAACATTTTAAGACAATTTAAGTTTGTAGGTGTAAGTTTTAATTAAAAAAAAAAACATTTTCTTTAATATCCACTTTTTTAAAATTAGTATTTTTTTTGCTAATTTTAGCAAATTAGTTTTTAAAAATTTGTAAAATAATTTCTGAAATTAGCAACAAAAATTTGTAAATATTCTGGAAAAATTCTGTTATTTGTAAAATGTAAAAAGCAAAAAGATTTGCTAAGTTATAATTTTTTTTACTAAAAATCAGTACAAAAATAGTAAAGTGTGATTGACACCCGTTTACAAATTTTTCTACTAACTTTTTTTTTCTGAGTGTACTTCAGGAGTAAGTTTTCAGTCTAAGCGATATCTTTATAATCCGTTTCAAAATCCTTTAAATTGATTACCGTTACCGAAACCAATACCGAAACTTTTGATTTCAAAAATAGCAGTATTCCAAAACCTTTTTCCTTAAAACCGGTATCGTTCCGGTTGTAAATAAAAATTTCATTAAATTATTTTTTCTTTTAAATAAAAGTTCTATTTGTCGAAAACTATACAGAAAAAAATATCACAAAATTCGAAGTAACTAAAAATATTTGTTAAAATTCAAACCCGATTTCTAACAATTTTTTGTTTGAATTGTTATTTTTAATATACAAATTTTTTGAAAATAAATAAAAATATAATAAAATTTTAAAATTAATGTTAAAATACGAAAAATACATTCGAAACAATATTATCAAATATAAAATTGTTGTTGCTTTGCATGTACTTATTTTTTGTGTGTTTAAACATTAATTTTATGTCTCATGTTGACTGCAAGTAAGGAAACAGTGTCTTTGACGTCTTCCATGCGTGTTAAATGTCTATTAAAAATTATTAAAAAATAAAATAATAAAAAAAACAAAAGACTAAACAAAAAAAAAATAAAAACAACAAGAATGTTTATATTTTTTAAAAGTAAAATTATTATGCAGTAAATAACAAAAAAAAAAAAGAAACGGTTTCGATTTCAATGGCGTTGAATGTAAACAAGTTGATTTTGATTTTTAAAACTATTGGGGTGTATTACCAATTTGAAATATAAAAGTTTGTTTTTTATTTTATAAATTGAAACTTTATAAGTAATTTAATATAATTTAATAATATGATTTATGAAAAAAGTATGTTTTATTTTCGTTTTATGTTTTCTTGACCTTATAAGTTTTTTTTTTATAAATGTTAAATTTTGTGTGTCACATGTTTTATTTTAAATACGAGGTGCAAAATAAAAACCATCATCATATTCAAAGCATGCTATTTTTTTGAATTTTTCGATTTTCTTTTGTTGTATTTTGTAAAACAATAGAAATCATAATTTAATTTTCCGTTTCTTTAACCAACAATTTAAAATCAAATTTATTCAAACACTTACTATGTCAGGTTCAAGAAGTCAACACTTCAAATGGTATATTTTTCAACATTATAACATTTATTAAATTAATTACCATATCAGTAGAGTAGTTGGAAAAATGTTGATAAAGAGGAAAAATGTTTTAATTGAAAAAGAAACATTTTATATAAATGATGTAGATTGTAAAGATCTAAACGCACAAACAACAGTCATATGATAGATCCATCTCTGATGCTTAGGGGCACCAAAAATCGGTTCACTTTTTTCTATATTTTTTTGCACATTTAATGCAAAACATTCTACAAATCACAAAATTTTAATATTACTTCTGTAATCTCTTTAATATTTTTGTATCAGCTGACACCATAGATGCGAGGCGACCAAAAGTATTGGCCGCAGCGGCGGTGGTTAAAGCCCAAAATTATAGGCAGCGGCTAAACTGGCGGCTCTTGTATTTAGGAAACTTCCCTCGTTAATAATGTCAAATTTTAATGTCAAATTTACAACCTTGTGTTTTTTTTTAATGGAAAAAAGTGAATTTTGAGTGCTCATTAAATATTATTTTTTGCGAAAAAAACCCGTCAATCAAACCAAGAAAAGCTTGATAAATACTATGGGGACTCTGCACCATCGATTTCAATGGTTTACTCGTTGTGGCTTTAAAAGCACGGAAGATGCCGAACGTTTGGACGCCCAGTTGAGGTCTTTGCACCCAAAACAATTGAAAAAATTCACGAAATGCTGTTGGCCGATCAGAGATTGAATGTGCGATAGATTGTGGAAGACATAGGCATCTCACATGGCTCAGTCGTTTCAATTTTGAACGATCACTGGGGTATGAGAAAGCTTTCCGCAAGATGGCTGCCGCGTTTGCTCACAATCGACCACTAATGGAATCGTGTGACAGCTTAGTTTCCATGGCAAAAATCCATGAAGTAGACTAAGAATTGCCCACTCTTTCGCCTTATTTTTCGGATTTAGCCCCCAGTGACTATTTCCTATTTCCAAACCAAAACAAATGGCTCGGTGGAGAGAGATTTAGCTCCAACGATGAAATTATTGATCAAACAAATGCCTATTTTATGGACCTCGAAAAATCCTGCTGTTAAACGCAAATCAAATGATGGAACTTGCTCAAAATTTGACAGTAGTCTATTAACAGGTGGTGGTGTACTTACAGGTGGTACTTGAGCAGTGTTGCATTGCATATAAATACGAGGGAAGTTCGAAAAGTCACGGACTTATTGATCCGCCATCGTAGAACCATCAGGAAAAAAAAAAGTTCGAAGCCACCATTAACCAAGGGATATTTGAAAGATTATTTGAAACATTCTCTGTAGGAAATGTTGAGAGTGAAACTGTACTAATTCACTATTGACTTTGTCACCAGTACTTCTGACTATTTATACCCCAGTCAAAGCTCTTTGCTGTAGAAATTTAACATGTGCTTGTCATTGCGAATCTACACAACTATTGACTAGGTGTAGACATTGGAACTAGAGATTCACTAAAACATTTTAGTAATTCGAGTCTACACTTTTGGAACTTTTTACTAGATTTCCACACTAGAAAGGAAATAAGTTTAAACAGGTGCATTTATTTTGTTAAATTAGATATTTTATTAATAAATTTTTTTTATAAATTTCATTAAATTAAAAAAAAATCGTACAAATTAAATTTGTAAATGTAAAAATTATAGACGCTTTGTTGACATGTCACCAAGTCGACAAAAGTAGTGACTTGTAGACACTTGACCCAAGTCTTCCTTCAGGGATTATTTCCAAATTGGTATTGTCCTTCTGGGATTTATTTTAATAATAATTTTAATCAATCCAAATCTTATCGGACTTTTTGACGTAAAACACTTCATTTTCATGTTTCATTCATGTTTCTTGAAAACCTTATAGTAGCTTGAAGCTAAGGATTTTTTCTCAAGGCGTAGCATATTTGTAATATGAAGATCTTGGTAGAAAATTGTAATCAATGCCTTTGTAGTTGCCAATTTCCATCTGAATTGTGGTTGTAATTCTCCTGCCATATTATATATTATTTGGACCGCGGTAAATCTTATCAGTCCCAGATATTTTCTCAAATGCAGACTCACACAGACTTGGAATTTGTTCAGAGCCTTTTAAGAGATGTTAGCAAAAGAAGAAGCGACATATTCCATTTAAGATATAACAAAAGCCTTATAAAATTGGAGCGCTCTTATTAGATTAATGTCAAAATGACAACCACTAAGAATTCTGAGAAATTTACATGTATGAATTTTTTCAACCATTTTATTAGTGAGCGGTACGGTAGAGTTGTTTGCAGATATTATCCTACCAAAGTACTTAATTTCCCTTACATTATCAATGATCGTATCAGAAATATTCAAATTAATAGCTCATCTTCCAAATAAAGTAACAGTTGATTTTCTAAGGTTTATCTTCAGATCCATGCCTCAACAAAAGATTTTTGTTTTCTTTTTTTTTTTTTGGGGAAATTCTTTATTAATTTAAGATGAAGTATATTACAATAAAAAGTGCCTCAGCGTTCAATGAACTTTTTTGAGGTAATTTGGTAGTGTGTTTTTAAAAATTAACTAAAAACTACTCTCTCACTAAACTGCATCCGATTTTCTTCAAAGCATAATATGAAAAAGTCATCTGCTTTTTATTGAATTTACTAATAATCTCAATTTTAAATTAGAACAGAAAACTGCCTATAGTTTATAGGGAATTTATCATATTAATATCTTTTTATATTTTTCAATTAACACTCCTTCTATACACTACGTCTCAGCTGTTCAAACCAGTTTTTTCTAAACAATTGTACAAAAAACTTTAAAATGGCAAAGTTATAAACTTATTTAAGAAACAAAAACTTAAAAAAAAAATATATTTCCATTAGGGTTATAATCGAAAATAATCAAACGGGGATACCCAACAAACAATACGTACCGTTTTCGGTCCGTCATACGTATCGTTTTCTGGATCCGTGTACGGACCAGAAAACGGATTTTAAGGAACATCGAAACTGATTCGAATACGTTTAAATACCGTCAATGACGGACCGGATATATCGGATGAAAAACGGAGTTGTCCGTTAAAAGTTCGTCAATGACGGACCGTTTGCGGACCGGATATATCGGATGAAAAACGGAGTTGTCCGCTAAAAGTCCGTCAACGACGGACCGTTTACGGTGTTCGTTTACGGTTTTACGTGTTCGTACCGTTTTTTCAACAAAAAACGGATTTATGTAAATGCCTAAACTTTTTAATTTGAATTATAGTTTTTTTCTTTTAATTTATTTATAAGGATATGTAACAAAATAAAATAACAAAAAAAAACTTTTACAAATTTAATTAAATGAAATATTCCACTCCAGCATAACTAGCATCTCTATCCATCACTGGGGTTATTGGCAGACAATATTTTTATTTGCAAAATTGCATAAATTTTGGCACATCACCGTAAAACATGTTCTAAATTTCATAGAGCATCTGTTTTGCTAAGCTTAAGCGCGCGACCTGTATAATGATCACATACATGTTTGACACCAAAACGAATTCAAAAGCAGCGAAAGAAAAAGTAGTGAAATCCGAGCAAGTCCGTATTTGACAATACAGAAACGGATGCTCCAAAACGGAGTCAAAACGTATTGTCTACGAAAATTCAATTATACGGTCCATTATTGTTCCGTTTACGTACAAGCTTTGACGGATACGTATTTACGGTCTGTAAACGTGCAGTTGAAGCCGGATTCATGAATCCGTACGTGTTGGAGAGTCCGTAAAAATGTTTCTTGGGTAGCTATTCTTACATCTCGATATTTATCGATTATAATTTAGAGATTTTATCTTGGTATCAACCCATTTGCATCAATACAAATTAAATAAAACATTTCCAATATGAGCCATACAATTTTCATTGTGTTTCCGTTTGTTTGCTCATTTTGATATCTGCAAAAAAAAACGAGTTTAAAAAAGTTCTACCCCTAGTGTACAGTGTACTTGAAATATTTATGTATGAAAGTAAAATTTCTATTGTTATTTTTATTTTAATTCCCACAAAATACATAAAGACAAAAACAATTATGCACGTTAAAATGATAAACGGAATAAATTTATTAAAATTTAGAGTATAATGATTTTCGCATGTTTAAGCTAAATGTTTAATTAATTGTGGTTAAATATTGATAATTACATGTCATATTATGAAACTTGTATTTCTTTTTTTTTTTAATTGAAATTCTACTCATAAGACAGAGAGCTAAGCATTTGAAAGAACTTAATAATGTAAAATCCTTAAATCTTTTAATTTATTCCTAAAATCTTAAGAAAATCCTTTATGATTTTCTCTCAGTTTAAAAAGTCAATCTTCTGTAACAATGCAGTTAACCAGGTATGAAAAATTTAGTGTTAATTGTTTGTTATTTTATTAAAAATCAAGATGAAGCGCATTAACCCTGGCTGGATATTTAAAGGGTCTGCCTACTAAAATAATTGTAAAAAACAACAAGATTAAAGAATGAAAGTATGCGAATGAGTCTCATAAACATTTAAGTGAATTACTTAATAATGATTTTTGAAAAAAATTCGGAAGTTGTAAACTATTAAAAATGTGGCTAGTCAGTGTGACTAGTCAGCTCTGTAACAATGGCCTGTGATTGTGTGCACACAGTTTGCATTTGTTGATTTTCTTACTCATTAAAGTAACCAAGGGCTTGTGTACATATCTCCTTAGGTACACAAACAAGATAAGAGTTTCTTCTATTTGTGATTTTTTGTTTTAAAATTAATCAATTTATGGTCACTGGTGAAACACAGGTTAAAATATTTTTTAAGTAACTGAGCAAATCCATGATAATGAAGAAAAAAATATAGTTTTGTCTTAATGTAAATATGTAATTGCGTGGATGTTTAATGATAACGTAATAGTTTTTAAGAGACAAATATTTGTTTATTATAGTACGAGGTACTAATGAAAAATATAGATTTGTTCCTTTTTGTTTAGATTTATCTATGGATGCTTTATGGTCCTTTTTACATAGTGATAAGAATAATATTTTAAAGATTGTTCTTATCACACTGCACAGTAGTGCGAAACTAAGAAAAGTTTATTGTACTTATGGATCTTCTAAACTACTGATTTCATCGGGAAAAGGTGATTTCAAAATTGAAGAGGAAGATGTAAGCTTTTAGAAAATAATTTTGCTACTCACCCTTTTTTAATAAAGCTGAACATGTCGATCAAAGTTTACGCAAGATTTTAATTTGACTCTAACCTTTGAAAAAAAAAACAAGTAAAAAAAGGCTTTAATTCGGCTGTGCCGAATCTTTGAACAGCCTGCACCAATATCCTAAAAAAATGTTCTCTACTGGGTTTGATATGTAAAAAAAAACTTTTGAAGTAAAATTATGGAGGTGAAAAATTTTTTTAGGTGAAAAACTTTTTTTGATGTGAAAAGAAATTTTGTGGTGGAAAAATAATTTTGAAGTGAAAAAAATTTTTTGTGGGTAAAAAAATTTTTGAGGTGAATACAAAATATTATTCACTTCAAAACGAATAGTGAAAAAATACGAGAAAATAAATTATGTACCAGTCGCTACTGTGAAATTTTACACCAATTTCTATGGGAAAATTAGAGGTACCTTCACATTTTCACTCATAACTTTTTAACCGCGGAATGTCCATTAATCTAGGTAAAATTGTGCACTTGCGTCTTCGCGTCGTGATCGCCACTTCAACAGAAAGACGGATACATAATATTGCATAAGGATCACGAATATATATACTTTATAGGGTCTTACACCTATATTTTGACATGTTACAAACGGAATGACAAATTAATATATACCCCCCCCCATACATGGTGGCCGCATTTGGGGTTCAGAGAGTCACATGTGATTGTCGAAAAACAAATGGACCCCACAACATGTCACAGATTGGTGCGTTTTTTTTTTTAGCCCGTGCAACACTTCTACAACTGCATGAGATATTTCCTGGTCGTGTACTCTCTCGAAATTGGCCCCCTAGACCGTGTAATTTAACACCATTTTATTTCTTTTTATTACCCAGCAAAACTTTGGTAATGGATGCGATATTATCATACATTACTTTGTAATGATAGCACATTACCTTCTGTATTATTTGCAAGCATAAGATAATGAGTTACCGATCATTGATTAACGCTGTGCATAATTTATAAACGTAAAGTAATAATTCTGATATTTTGTGAAAATCTATTTTTAGACTCATTACTTTTTGTTTTTTGTAAGCAAAATGGTAATCTATGTACGTTTAGATATCACGAACGTAAACATGAAAGGAAACTATTCATTTACATATGTTCAAAGCAATCAAATATTAGATGCGTTGATAGCTCAGAGGATAGAGTTCTCGGCTGGCAATCAGAGGCCCCAGGTTTGATTACCATTAACGTTTAAAATATTTTTAATAATTTTTTTCATAAAAAATATTTTTACACACATTACTTTTTCCACCCCAGTAATCGCCTACTTAATCATTTCTAAAGCAATGGGGCTCATCGCCCGTAAAATTCATCAATGAAATAAAGTTTAAATTCACTCACATTTATGAAAAATGGTCAAAAATGGAAAAATGGAAATTTCGACAAAAGAGTGTAGGCCATTTTTCCGATGTGATATTTCATACATAACCCTATCCTGTGTACTTTATGATTCAGTAGAAAAATTTTGGAACACCCTTTATAAAAGCTTTATGGTTTTATATCTTTCACAGATGATGACTGATTTGATAGATCTTTGGCTTTTTGTAATCTACGTTGCGAATTGGATATGCTTTAAATACAATACTGAGTTGAGCTTAAAACCTAATCCAGAAAGTTCTCTAGACAGGAAAAGTGTTTTAGGCTTAAAATGCCCAAACCAGATATTGGAAGCGCCAGTGGCTGTCAAACTTTGATCATGAGTTTTGCATAAACAATTTAATATTTTTCATTAAATTTTGTTTAAAAGAGCTCTTGCTTATTTAGACATATTTCTAATTTCTCTACAGTGGCAAATAAATAAAATATGGACTTAAAAATTTATCTAGCTGCAATGCTTTAAGCAGAGAGTACGTACTTTTAGACGAAGATTTTGCTCTCACGATTCACTCGATATTTAAGCGATCTTGGTTTAAGAGAAATGACCATGGAAAACGCGACCAAAAATAAAGAGTACGGGTTGAGTACTTAATAGAAGCATACACTCACAATATAACTTCGTTAAAAATAATCTAAAATACATATTAAATTAATCAAAAATACAATCAAAAAGAGGACTACTGATTTTTCATTATATTCAGCCCATTTTGTTTTTTATTTTCAATCATTGTTTAATAAACGACAAAAGTGGTAAAATCAATCTAAAGTCGTTTAAAATGGCCATCAATTTCTAACTGACAAAACGTAGAACAAAAAACCATTTATGTGGTTTTTTTCATATTTAATTTTTTTTTAATTTGTATGTAGTTTTACAAAACACAACACACACAGATCTATATATTTTTATTTTCTATGTGTGTATCTATATTTGACCAATTTCTTGTAATTTTTATTGAAATAATTTTGTATATAAACAAACTATTTTGGTAAAAAAAAAACAAAAAGGAATTATATGAATTTTTATTTTTAGAAACAGAAAACATAAAATTTTACATTTAACAGAAAATATTCACTCCTACTAAATGTCTGTAAATTTTTATAGTTTGTTTTTTGATTCAAATAGTCAAAAAAAATGTATTTCTATGAATTTCAATTGATTCTTCATTTAAAATCGAACTTTATGTATTACATTTTGAATAAACTACAGTCTGTAACGGAAAATATATTGTGTGTCAGGCCCAACATTCTCTTTTGATTGGAAGCCCTTTGCCCAATTGCTGACGCAACTGCAATCCTAAAAACAATTTCCTATATCCGAAACATTTATTTAAGATTACAAAATTGAAATGAATAAGAATATTTACACTTAAAAGGTCAAACAGAAGATCAATTGCGCATAAATAATTTAAATTAATTAAATAAAAGAATAAGAAAAACGAAAAACGAAAAACCTATAAACTGCGTGCAACTAATTTGCATCTTGATGTAATCAGAATATAAAACGAATGAACTATAAACAAACTAACCAAACGGCTGAAACAGATGACGTTAAACTATTAAGGTATACTTGCAACATTGCCACAAATGCAAGCAACAACTAAAAAATACCAACATAAAAAGAAAATTAGTAAGATACACTCAAAAAAATACGACAACAACAATAACACACTTTGAATATTTAATGGTATTTTCTATGCATATTTAAATAAGTAGATAAATGTGTGTACCAGGGATGGAAAATTAAAATTTTTTTTAATTGGTACTAGAGTAACGAATTCAAATTTCATTCTTTAAAAAAAAAATATTCTTATTATATTTAATTAAACAACTCCTATTTAACGATATTGAACAACTTTTCATAATACTCTGGATGTTTTCTTATTATAGTAACACTTCGCTTAAAGCATCACCCGATGAAAGTAAATTCTCCATTATCGAAAAATCGAAAGATTTCAATAAGGTTCCTTGGTATAAAAAATTATACTATCTGAACGTATAATTTATGCAGAAGTAATTAAGAAAACAATAAACCCGTAGAAATTTTTGCTTGTGCATCCGCCAACCAGAATTTTTATATAAAATCAGCACAGTTTGCCTAATAGCGAATTTACACTATGCTCCAAATCAAGTTAAAAGTGGTTTTTGGCGGAAATCTAATATAGGGTCCGCCATCTAACGTTTTTTTTTCAACTAGTGCTTATTTCGTGAATGGTAACACTTAGCTCATGTCTGATTTGACAGATAATTAGTTTTATCCTTCCGCTGAACGAATATGGTTGTGTATACGCTTGAACAACGCTGGGAAATATTGCGACATTACTTTGAAAATCATGGTAATGTTGCAGAATGTCATCTTTTCAGATGAAGCTGATTTTGATCTTGGCGGGTATGTAAACAAGCAAAATTGTCGCATTTGGGGCACAGAAAACCCGCACGCATACATTGAAAAGCCGATGCACCCAAAACGAGCCACTGTTCGGTGCGGATTTTGGTCCAGAGGCATAATTGGGCCATTTTTCTTCGAATATGAGCAAGGAGTGGCCGTTGTTGAACGAATTTTTGTTTACAAAAATTGAAGAGGAGAATATTGGCAACATTTGGTTTCAACAGGACGGCGCTACGTGCCACACCGCCGAAGCTACACTCGATGTTTTGCGCCCTGTTTTTGAAGATCGCATTATCAGCCGCAGAGCTGATGTCGTTTGGCCACCTCGGAGCAGCGATTTGATACCGTTGGACTATTATTTGTGGGGTGCCGTCAAAGATAAGTGTTACGCCGACAAGCCAGAGACAATTGACGCTTTAAAAGAAAAATTTTCGTGAAGCCGTTGGTGAAATACAGCTGCACACAATCGATAATGTGCTTAAAAATTGGACCGATCGTGTAGGCTACTGCATGGCCATCCGAGGCAGCCAATTGAATGAAATTATTTTCCATTATTAACCGGAAGGATTGTACTTTCAAATAAATAATAATTTAAGAAAATATTCAGTAGTTTTTTTATAGCATTTTAAAAAAAAAAAGTTATTTGTCGGACCCTATAGAAATTTAGGATTTCAAAGAGATTTCCAAATCAAAATTAAATCCAATTTAAAATTAGATTTCGCTTAAATTTTGGAGACTTTTGAGATATCAACACTGTAAAAAATCAGTGTAGAATTAACTTTGTCGAAAACAACTCTGAATTTGCATAAAAATCATAATTGTGGTTGGCAACGCTTAAATTATGACACTCGTTTGACGTTTAATAAAAGCACAAAATCATTTTTTTATTCGGTTTTCGCAACTGCTCAAATATCTATTTCTGCATATTTTGATTTTGACACTTTGTTTATGACTAAAAATTTAAAGGAAATTATTTTTTAACTTAAGGAACTGAAAAGTCAACTAATTTGCCATCCCTGCTGTGTACTTATATACATAGTACGTACTATACAGACGACCCTTATGAACTTCCTCCACTTCCATAACAACAACATCACTAACGTCATCGTCACACAACTATTTCTTTAAATATAAACAAATGAATGTCGTAAAGGTGCACACCTTGCCTGACTGTCTAAAGAATATTATAGAATAGATAGAAAGAAATAAGAAGAAACAAAAAAAAAAAAGAAACGATCAAAGCGGTCAACTGTGACGCGTCTTCTTGGCGATCGTTATAAAATGTTAACAAATAATTGAGCGGAGCGTTCTATATGCATTGTGCACCAGGGGGCAGTTATTATGTTTTCTTTCCATTAGGACGATAGTGAGAAGAAGGCACTGTGGAAAAAAACCAGTAATTTCCATTCATATCAAGTTAATGATAATCGCTTTCATTATTATGATGAAGACGACGATGATGATGATAATATTGTTAAGAAAATTTTCATTAAAAAAAGGAGGGAAATGTTCATATGATCCAGTCTACTTATACGAGACATGCATACATAAAAACAGGAATTGTATGAAGTGCAGTAAAAATGTAATTGCATAAAAAGGGTCGCGACTTACGACATTTGGAAAGTTACATTTCCACAAGTTAATTATTTTGGTTACATACTATGTACACGGAGAAAAAATTCATAGTTTAAAATAAGTCCAAACATATTTAAATTAAAAAGAAAAAAATCTTACAAGGAAGGTATCATTGAGGTCGTTACCCACAAAAAGCGTTGAAATTTGAATATTTATACACTGATAATAATCCATGCATACAAATATGAAAAAATGTCAAAATAACAAAACAGTTTGTTTTTGGTATGTTTCATATTTCTTTTTCAAACTTGGCAATATTATTTATAGGGAAATTCGGTATCGAACGAAAGATATTTGACAAACCAATCTTAAAATGAATCAAATTATTAAAAAAAAAATATACAGAAGCAAAAAGGTTTCGAACGTTTTAACTTCCTTAATTAAAGATTGGGCCGCCAAATACGTATCCATGTGTGTTAATTTTCTCCCTCCAACTAAAATCGGTGGCCGCATCCCAACATATTTTTTCTCTGTGTATTTATTTGTCTGTAGATATTTGTGTGTCAGTCTGAGGCTCACCAAATGTTTTTTAATTTTTTCTTCTTTAATTTTAGTTGGTGACTTCATTATGTATTTAGGTTACTTGAAATTTATTTGGAAAACCATAATTTGCAAAAAAAAAAATATAACAATATCTGTGTTTGTTCGGCAAGTTATCAATGTTAGCATATATAAATTTGACATAACTCTTAACGTTACCTTTGTCTAAAAACACCCGCGAACACCTTTCTATTCAAATCCCCGGCTATAAACTACCGCGATTTCATTGACCATTAGTCAGTCTTTGAAAATATGCTGACTATGAACGCATGTAGTGCAACAACTCCTTTACGGTATCGGGGTCCAAATAAACATTTCGAAAAATAACGATCTTGAATGGTAAAGGCATTAAATTCTGGTCGATGATAAAAATCGTTTAAATTCTATACTGCTAAGTGGAGAAGTGCTTTTAATCCTGACTTCTTATGACCGATCATTACCGACATCGCGATGAATTTCGCTCAACTTGAACAGTGGCAGTGATTTGGCACAATGCAAAAAAAATATCTACTGCACTGAAAAAAAAACCATATGAAATATTTTTACTATGTAATTTGCTATACCTCTAAAACAGATAGCTGCGCCAACCAATCCTACTATTCCCAAATTACAACGATCCAAAAGAAGTTCAATACTAACACATCTGCTGAAAAGTCCGTAAAGTGCGCCACTAATGAAAAATCCATATATATATATATATATTTTTGGGGCTAACAACCTTCAGATAATACCCGTAAAAATTAATTGACAATTCGTTCATTGGTGAACAAGTTACATCTGTTTTAGTGACGCTACTTTTAAAAACAATGGATTTAAAGCAATTTCGTGTGTTGATTTATTATTCAAAAAAACACCGTTCAAGCCAAAGCTTGTCTTGATAAGTGTCTTACAAACACCTATGACGCCGAATGCTCTGGACGCCCAAAACAAGCGGTAATACAGGAAATCATCAAAAAAGTTCACAAAATCGCTTTGGCAGACCGTAAAGTGAAGTTGTTGGAGATAACTGATGCCTTTAAGATATCCAAGAAACGTGTCGGCTTTATTTCGCATGAACATTTGTCCATGAGAAAATTGTTTTCGAAATTGGTGCTGCGTTTTTTTTTGTGTATCACCACTCAGGGGTTGCCCCCTATAAATGCAGTGCATCGTGTTGATGTTTGGAAAATAGTTTATGATTAGGAGAAAAGAGGGAGTAGTGTTTTTGGATAATAGAGTTGAATTTCTCTATATTATAGTTGTCAGGGAAGACCTCTGCAGAGAGTTAATTCCACATACGACTAGTGCGACTTATGGACGAATTTTCCCTGTAATGAGTTGTGCGGTTTCCTGGACAATGGAGTATTCCGGATGAAAACCCACGCCCGACGAAACAGCAGAACACATCCCATGGTAGTATCGATAGAACAGTGTCACACAGCCCACATTGCGTCGATGTTCCAATAAATCAATAGATCTGGATATCCTACTGTCATTGATAAGCGCCGAAGCTTTTCTTTGTACACGGTCCAAAAGTTTCAAAATTAACCATGAAGCACCTGCCCATATATGGGAGTTATACTCCATTTTCTGCCTGATATAGGTGGGGTGAAGTACTTCTTGCACCGTTTTAAAAAAACCTACATAATTGAATGCTTTTTTCAGCACTTTAAAAACGTGTTTATTCTAAACAGATCACGCTGGAAAATCCACAACCTTATGAGTCATCATACAACATTATGTATTATGTTCATTAAAATCCACCCTATTTGCATGACCCCACTGTGACACTAACGAGAGGTCCCGATTAAGTGTATCATTCATGATTTGCCTTCTGACCCCGACCTCTAAGAGTCTTGGCCAGCCATCGAAGGAAAATTAATGACAAATGTTACTTTCACCAGCAAAAGAGTAAATGGGGTTAAAGGTTAAACCAAAAAGGTCATTTATAAAGACAAGAAAAAGAGGAGAAAGAACGGAACCTTGCGGTACCCCTGAATTTAGCTGAAACTCGTCGGATTAAATTCCGTCTATTACAAGACTTTTCGAGCGATCTCTGAAAAGGCTCGAAATAAATTGAGAGGAATCATTACCGACACCATAAGCAATTCATATCGATATAAGTGCGCCGTGCCATACACGATCGAACGCTTTGAAAATATCTAAAGCAATCACATTGTTCTCACCAAACCTACTCCAACGTTCGGAGAGGATCGCTAACAGGTCTAACGTAAAAGGGCTTCTACAAAAGCCATACTATCGATCGCTCAAAAGTGAATTCGATTCTAGATAGTTCACAAGATGGTAATTTAGCATGCTCTCCATGACCTTCGAGAGCGTAGAACATATTGCGATTAAGCTCAACATTGGCAACCTTCCAGCATGAGGAAAAGGTACCCGCAGGGTAAGAAAAGCTGTACAATTTCGCTAATGGACGGGTTAGCATTGAAGAGCACTGCTTCAGCACTTGTGCGCTAAAAACAACAAGTCACTAGTCGTTGGATACTTTAAATTGCTTCCGCGCCCACCTTATTTGCCATATTTGGCTCCCAGCGATTTTTATCTGCTTTCAGAACTCAAGAAAATGCTGTAAGAAATTTGGTTGGAATAAAAAAGTAATTGCCGAAACTGATGCCTATTTTGAGGTCAAAGATAAATCATTCAATAAAAAAGGTATTGAAATATTAGGAAAGCGTAAGAATGATTGTATCGCTCTTGAAGGAAAATATGTTAATAAAAAAGACGATTGTTGCCAAAAAAAAATCTTTTATTTTATTTTCAGCCGATGTGTTATAAGCAATACTTTACTAAAAATTCTTCGAACTACTTACTTATTCTCTGTCATCTAGAAAACGATAACGAGTCGGCTTTTAATAAGTTTATCAGCGATAAACAGAGTCATCTTTCCTTTTTTAGCACTAGTGTGCCAAAACCACCAGGTTTGACACCAACTCTTTGAATTTGAGTTATCAGATATCTCATCCTTCAGTAAATAGAGACTCCAATCAAAACTAGAATATTGCGATCTCCAAACATGGGGTTTGGGCGCCATATACATAATCGCAATAAAATAATATTTTGTAATTGTTGTCTACCTCGATGTCACTTGTTATATTTTTGTTTCCACCGATAACATACTTCTTAATATTTTGATTTATTTGTTTAAAAATGAGGTCGAAAATTTGATCTTGTGACCAAAAGTTCAGGCATGTGATAAAAATCGAAAACAATAAATATTTTTAAAATTAATTTTAATGGCTTAAATTAAAAGTTCTGAGTATTACAAATCAATATATAATAATTTAAAGTCAATTTTAATTTCATAAAACTAAATATTTTAAATTGAAAAACTGTTCGATTTCGTTTTCGATTTTCGTCACATATCCCAATATCACGGCTTGTAAGGTGAGAAATTTTCAATTTTATTGGAACACTTGAGTTTTGATTGCGGTAAAAATCCTAAAAACCACCAAAATTAAACTCAATTGTTTGTTTTCAAAAAATCCTTAAAATTAAATTTCCTCAAAACAAAAAAAAATCTAACAATAACACCTAACAAACATTAAAGTATCCAATGGATACCACAATTGAAAGAAATATGTTAAGGTAATGTACTACACACACAGTGTGCATACAAATAAATGTAGATAGACACAAAATGTTCTTTTAGTTTCTTGAACTGCTGCTGCAGATAATGCTGCCACTTACAAATGGAAACCACCATTTTTTCTACTACATACAATTTTCTCGAATGCCGTTGTTGTAACAAAAAAAAAAAAAGAAAAACAGAAACAAATCAGCGTTCCTCTTCATTGGTTACTCTTCTCTTTCTATCATCAAAAGATTACTACACCCAATGTATATAACTTGTACATACATACTTAATCTTATGTTATATTCTTCTTGTACATTATTTTATTATTATTTTTTTCCTCTGTTGGTGAATAATCAATATAAATCCAGCATGTTAGCGTACAAGTAGACCTCCCCTCGCTTGATTTGCCAAGGAGGGGATACAGAGGAATGGAAACAGGTTTTTCTTCTTTCATCCATAGAGATGACTATGATTCTTTTGCAGAGAGCACTATAAATGTGATAGATACAAGAGGCATACAAGTGTATGTGTATATTTGTATTAGCCAAAGTATCTGTTGGATATTCTAAATGGAAAACCAAAGGGAAATTATATTAAATACGCATTTACAGACATGCGTAATTATGGTGCTGGCTGGCAAAATTTACAAATACTTTGAAAACTTACCATTATTAAATAGATAAATACTTAACATTTCGATTTTAGAAATGTAATCTTAAACAATAATTTTTATATAAACTATATGAGAATTTCAGATTCAAATATTAGTCTTATAAAAAAGGAATTCACTTTTCATTGTTCATTTAACTTTATATACAAATTATTGTTTTTTTTTGCTTATACCAACTAAATTTTAAACAGTAAAACTTTAAAACTGTGACTACAGACCGCTACTTGTCAAACTTTTTAATTATTTACTGGACGTTTAAAAACTCGGTCTGTATTTTCGGTTCTCTTAAAATGATGTCAATGTCGTGTAATATGCCAGCATTAGGGAAATTATTTTGTAGTTACATATTCCATTTTTGTGTACTTGGGTATGTTACATTATCAACATGTTAATGAAATCATACGAAGGGAAATTTTTTGATAGGTTCACATTTGGATAATACATCTTTTCAAAATTAAATTTATACGAATCCTGAAGGGAGAGCAAATAGGGGAAAATTCTCTCCCTTGACGGCCTGCCATAACCGCTAGAGTTAGGAACTTGAAATTTGGTACATGGATTCCTCCTCCGGCGTAGGTATCTACTCAGACGGGATTTTTAAAAATTCCAAAGGAGAGGCAAAAAAGGAAAAAGTCTCCCAATTTGGCTAGAAACTTGAAATTTGAAATACATATTCGCTAAAACGGAGTTTTTGGGCATAAATAAGGAGAGGAGCAAAAAAGGGAAATCTCCCCCTTGGCAGACTGCACAAACGCATTTGGCTGGAAGCCCAAAATTTAATATACCTGGTTCTTGGAGAATGGGCTAACTACTGAATTTTCGAAATTTCTACGAGGAAGGGAACACTTCACCTTGACGTCCTTTTCTCAAACCGAATTTTGGCTAGGAACCTGATATTTAAAATATATTTTCCCTTGCCTGTATGTTAATTCTCTAAGTCCGGCAATACCGGGCAACTTTGTTTTTAGGCCAGTTCTAGAAAATCAAAGAGATAATAAAATCCAAACTCAATTAAGCGGCAGCAGAAATGTAAATAATTAAAATTACAGGTTGGTTGAAAAGTTCCTGCGATCACCAAGAAATGGCACTGCTTACTCCAAACTTTTTTTTCTCAAGTTGGTATAACTGTCCTGAAAACACATGCAAAGTTGCAAGTCATTCTGTCAATTCTTTCTTTGTTTACAAGCCATTTGAAGTTGACGTGTCATTGATTTTTTTTAATATGGAAAAAATTGAATATCGTGCAGTCATTAGATTTTTTGTTTTGAAGGGTTTAAAAGCAAAGGAAATTTATGAACAATTGTTAGAAGTGTATAAGGAGTCCTCACCTTCAAAACGCACCGTTGAATTTTGGGCTGGTGAAATTAAACGTGGTCGTACCAGCCTTAAAGACGATCCACGCGAAGGACGACCAAAAACTGCAACCACAGCAGAAATCATTGAGCAGGTACATAATATGGTTAGTGAAGATCCAATTTTGACTAAGCGTGAAATTGCTAATGCCATAGGCATCTTAGACGAACGAGTATTCCATATTTTTCATGAAGAATTACGAATGAAAAAACTGTTTGGAAAGTTAGTGCCGCACACATTAACAATTCAACAAAAACTGGATCGAAAACAAATTTCTCAGCGTAATTTGGAGCATTTTAAGCCGAGTAAAACCGACTTCTTGCGTCGTTTTATAACTATGGATGAGACTTGGATCTACCACCATGATCCTAAATTGAAACAAGAACGTTTACAGTGGACTGAAGCTGGTTGTTCAGCTCCAAAGCAGGTGAAGTCACAACGATTAGCAAAGAAGGTTATGGCATCAGTTTTTGGGATGCAAAAGGAATTTTGTTGATTGATTATCTTCAGAAAGGTAAAACAATCAACTCTGAATATTATTGCCGCCTTTTGGATCGCTGGATGAAAAAATTCGTGAGAAAAGACCTGGTTTAAAGAAGATAAAAATCATTTTTCATCAAGACAATGCACCTGCTCACAAAAGTGTTTTGACAATGGCTAAATTCAAAGCATTAAAGTACGAATTACTTGAACATCCACCGTATTCATCAGATTTGGCTCCCAGTGACTACTATCTCTTCAGAAATCTCAAACAATTCCTTCATGGAAAGCATTTTTCGTCGAATGAAGAGGCCATAGCAGCCGTATACGGTTATTTTGCAGAGCTTCCGGAAAACCATTATAAGGATGAGATAAAATTATTGGAAGATCATTGGAACAAGTGTATTGAGCTTCTAGATTATATTGAATAAAAAAATATATTTCGTAACAAAAACAGTATTCTTTCATTTCGAGCGCAGGAACTTTTCAACCAACCTGTATACTTGATGAGTCTCTCTGTCCAATAAATAGGAACACCTTGCGAAGATCAATATGACGCCCAACATAAAGCATTCACCAAAAAGTTGTTTGAATATTAAATGTTGTTTTTTTTTTTTGGGAAAGTCTTTAAATTGAAATATACAATCAAATTGCCACATTTTAAGGCTATTGGGGGTTTCACCATTTTTGAATGAAAATCGTTAAACACATTACTCGGAGTTGGGTGATTTGGTTTGGAAGGGTGCTCCGTTTGTCTTCGATATCAACTCAATTCGGTGTGACTACAATATCTTACTGCTTGATATACCACATTAGAACCAGCTGATTTCACAAATAAAGTTTCTTATGAAGGCTTTTCTAAAGTATTTGCAGGGTTGGCAGGTAACACTGCGAAAATACCGCTATCGGTTCAAAATATTTTTAACTTACTACCGTTACCCTTTCGAAATAAACGTAAAATATCGTTACCGAAATAACTAAATACCTTTATCCTTGAAATACCGCAATTTAATAAATGAAATAAGGTTATCCCTAAAAACTGGCTACCGTTACCCTTAAAATACCATTATCCACCGAAATACCGTTATCCATAAAATACTGCTACCGAAGGACCGTTGTCCATAAAATACCGCTACCGAAGTAACTAAAACAACGTTACCAAAATAATTCAGAATAGCGTTACATTTACCGATAGCCAATTGCTTCAGTTTTTTTTTTGCAAAAAAAAAAAATATTTTTCAATATAATCTCCTTTTCAATACACTTAGTCCAACATTTCTACAATTTTTGTATCCCTTTCAAAAAATATGACTTTTCGAGGTCCATAAAACAGGCATTTGTTTGATCAATAATTTCACTTTCCACCGAGCCATTTCTTTAGGTTTGTAAATAGTCACTGGGGGCTAACTCCGGAGAATAAGGCGAATGAGGGGGCAATTCGTAGTCTACTTTTGCCATGGAAATTAAGCTGTCACACGATTCCGTTGGTGGTCGATTGTGAGCAAACGCGGCAGCCATCTTGCGGAAAGCTTTCTCATACCCCAGCGATCGTTCAAAATTGAAACCACTGAGCCATGTGAGATGCCTATGTCTTCCACAATCTATCGCACATTCAATCTCTGATCGGCCAAGAAGCATATCTTTAATTTTTTAGTTGTTTTGGGTGTAGAGACCTCAACTGGGCGTCCAGACCATTCGGCATATTCCGTACTTGTAAGGTCAAAACGAAAGTCAGTGGAGTCCCCATAGTATTTATCAAGCTCTTCCTTGGTTTGATTGACGGTTTTAAACGCAAAGTAAATGACGGAACTTGCTCAAAACTTGACAGTAGAGTATTAACAGGTGGTACTTGATATGAGCAGTGTTGTATTTCATATAACTGCGAGGGAAGTTCGAAAAGTCACGGACTTATTGAACCGACCTCGTATAAAGCAAGTCTCAGGCTAGACGTATAAAGTTTTGTTAAGGTCAATTGAAAAGTCCCCGGGCTACCATTCTAAAACACATTTTTTTTTTTGCAAAATTCGTTTTTTTATTCAAGATAGTTCCCTTCAAGGGTGAAACACTGATTATAGCGACCCTCCAACTTTTCGATAGCATTTTTATAGTACGATTTGTCCTTTGCTTCAAAATAGGTCTCAGTTTCAGCGATCACCTCTTCATTCGACGAAAATTTCTTCCCAGCGAGCATTCTTTTGAGATCTGAGAACAGGAAATAGTCGCTTGGGGCCAGATCTGGAGAATACGGTGGATGCGGAAGCAATCGAAGCCCAATTCATGGATTTTCGCCTTCGTTTTTACTGACTTGTTTTTGGTCAAAAGTGAGCTCGCGCGGCACCCACTTTGCACAGAGCTTTCTCATACCCAAATATTCGTGAATCATATGATCTACACGTTCAGTTGATATCTTTAGATTACCTGATATTCCATTCAATTTCAATTTACGGTCATTCAAAATCATTTTGTGGATTTTTTTTCATGTTTTCGTGCGTAAAAACCTCTTTTGGGCGTCCATTGCGATCACCGTCTTCGGTGCTCATTTCACCACGTCTAAACTTAGCATACCAATCCTTGATGGTTGATTTATCTGGGGCAGTGTCCGGAAACTCATCATCAAGCTAAGTTTTTGCTTCAACTGTATTTTTTCCCTTCAAAAAGCAATATTTTATCAACACGCGAAATTCCTTTTTATCCATTTTTTTTATATAACAAAAATTGCTATAATTCACAAACAAAATGCTATAATTCACAAACTAATGATCCGACAGCGTGTCTTTTAAAGGTTAGGGCTAACTAAAAATCATATCGATTTAAGTCTAATAGCGCAATCTATGTGTCAGGCCGGGGACTTCTCAATTGACCTGTTATTCGAAGAAATCAAACATAGTCGAAAATTAATTAATCCACATGATCAGGTCTTCTAAACCCTTAACTAATGTGTCTCGTTTTAAAAGTTTCTTTCTGTAGATTATATAAGTACATGACTAGAATTTATAACAATGTCAAACACGCCTTTAAAAAGGTGAATTCTATTGGAAGTCATTTAAAATTGTGTTAAAACGCTAATCATATAGAGATCCAGTAGTTTTTAGATAAAATCTTGCATTTTTAAGAGATCCTAATCACAGATGTTTTCAAAAGATTTAAGAACTTTCCAGCAAAAGTCAAAAGATTTATTTTTTTTTTAATATAATAAATTTGTTTATAAAGATTTCATATACAGTACTAAACAGTTCAAAAAAAAGTACATTTTTAAAAGAAAATTTCATCATCCCTGAGTTAGTTGGTCTCTTCTAATACTTACTAACACCATTAAACAATACACCACTACATGGAAAATTTATTATCTAAAAGTGGTTTATTTATTAAAGTATAAGTGAGAATGTATCTCATGGATGTCTCTCTACATTTATAAAAATAAAAAATTCTCTGTTATTGTTTTTCTACGTATGTAAGTGTATCGTATCTACTATGACTTGGTATATTTTTGATTACGCTAGCTCTGTCACTCTTGTATTGAAATTATGGCTCATGGAGTCATTGGAGTATTTGAGACAATCCTCTTGAAGATATATTTTATTTTGTTGAGATACTCTACTCTGGTGGTGGTGCAAATGCTGCTGGTGCTGCTGCCACTAAGCTAACAGAGGGATTAAAATTCAATTTTAAAGAGATAGAGATACAGTTACAATTTGAACGCATAGTTTTCTTTAAATACAACTCCCCGACAGAAGATACGATTCAGTCGAGTTTCATCTGCCCAACAAAGCTAAAGGATTCTCGATACTGTTGTAACAAAACGAAGCAGATACAAGATACTACAAACACTAATAAAAATTAAACAAACACACTAACGCATTTTAGTTATTAAGATAAAACAAACAAAAAGTTGTATAGAATTAAACCAAAAATAAAAAAAGAAAGAAAAAAAAACAACGGAAATACATTTGAGAAGAAGTAAAAAGAAATACGTGTAACGGATACGTTGGATTTTGTCAAAAACTGTGAGTTTTTGTCAAAACGAGAAGAATAAATTAAATGTGAGATCAAATTAAACGCAACTTAAGGTTTACAATTTGAGTATATTAGCAAACATTAACAGTGTGCTCGTGAACGTAGATACAACAAAAAACGGAATAAAATTTACAAAACAAAAAAAAAAAAATTATATAAAAAATATTTTACAAAAAAACATACAACGGAGCATCTTGAAAAAAAAAATATAAAAAACGAAAATATATTGCTCATTAACAAAAAAAAATAATAAATAATAAATAAATAATAGTTACCAAAAAATGGTGCAATAGTTTTTAAGTGTAAAGTTTAGAAAAAAATATTTTTTTTTTTAAAAAAATTATAAAAACAAAGAAAATTTATTTATTACTACCTCAATGCCATAACGGATTATTTCAAAAACACACAAAAAATGTTGAACAAATATTTTTTTAAACTGTGATTATCAACAAACAAAATTTATTTTTATTTTTTAAGTGAAAAAGGTAATTGAAAAAATAAAATAAAAAAAATTATAATAAATATAATATAAAATTTATCTAAATTTATTAAAATATATATATGTGTGTGTAATTTTCAACATTAAAAATTGAATCAATTTTTATCTAACAACTTTACAACATATGGATTATTTTGATAATTTTATGGGTGAGCTAATTTTAAGCAAAGTATGTATTGTTTTTTTTAAGGAAATTTGACCGTTTTTAATTCTTATTGGATTTTTTAATACTATTATCAATAAACCCGTTCGATGTTAGATTAAATTCTAAAGGTTTTTGTACAATACCAAGCGAGAATCTTTGATTATTTTTGTCAGGGAATATTAGTGGGTAAAATACTTAAAATTAAAATGTGCCCTGTAGGAAAAACTAATGAAATTCTCAGAAGCTTTTTGCTAAATATTAGTACGATGAAAACAGCTAAAAAAATATGTTCAAATTTTTATTTTGCTAAGATCAGTAAAAAAATGATAAATATTTGTAGACCAATAGCTGTAACATTTAAAAAAAAGTCAATATATTTAAGTAATTTTTAATTGAATACAAATAACAAATCAATCTTCTAAAATCAGCAGAAATTTTTGCTAAATATAGCATATAAGCAAAATTATTTGCTTATTTCAGTTAGATAAATTATCAGTCCCAATTAACAAACATTTTATTCAAATATAAACAAAATTATGTAAATTTTAAAGATTTTTTTCTTGCTGTTTTCATCTTACTATTATTTTGCTTTAGATAAAAATGTGCCTCAACGAAATTTTGAATTGCCTGCAACTCATTAATCTGAATTGTAAATTTTGATATTAACTGCACAGAAAAAAGTATCAGAAGTAATTAAAAGAAAATAATAAAGTTTATTTATCGTTGATCTTTTAATTGGAAACTGAATGAATTTAGTTCAATATCACACTCTTCTGTAAATTTTCAAATAAAAAGAAAATTATGATTTATTTTTATTAGTAAATTATAGGGAATAAAATTGAAATAATTCAATATGAAGCAGCACTGTAGAATTAATTATTTCGGTTCCTAACACTTCACCCATTTTCACTATCCATGCCCTTTTAGGGTTAATAATTAATGATAATCTACTTATATTCAGTGATGAATCAAAAACGAAATCTTGTAACATTTTTTTTCAATTTTTTTCTCTGTAATTTACTACTAAATGTTGCTGTTGTCCATATAAAATTTTATTTCAACTGATTGTAAAATTTTTTTCTCCTCTATTACATATCTGAATTTCATTACGATCTGAGAAAACTAATCGGCATACCTTCCTTGTCAGTTTCAACCAGTGTTCAAAATCCAATTTACATTACAACCAAAAACTATGCAGCAAAATAAAATGGATGTTACTCCATCTCTTTTTCAGAACATCCAAGGAAGTTAATAGTGCAAATTTTTCGATTTGTAAAAAATCACTAATGATTTACCGAAATTTTCACAACTTCGGGTTCAGTAGATGTAGTGTTTAACTACTTCTTCCTCAGCTTTAATTTTGTTGGGTAGTAGTTTATGATTCAAAATTTATATGGAATTTGAGAAATAAAAACAACTAGTTTTCCAAAACAATTAGTTTTTGGTTAAAATTTGCCCCAGCGGATATTTTACAATAAGAATAAAACATATTTTTTAAGTATCAATTCAACTAATGATTAGTTTTTTTTTCGATACTATCTGCATTTAATTTAAAATATCAATCAATAAAACCATCCCCAGATTATTATTTATTATAAAAAATTTTGAGAAATTAAAGGTGTAAGCAGTTTTGCTATTTCTTTAAAGTTTTATTAATGAATCACATGATTTTACCAAAAAAAAAACCTTAAAAAAATATTAATCAGGGTTGCCATTAGAAAATTTCTTAGAATTAATAAATGAATTAAAATTAATAGCAAGACGAATTTATTTTCCTTCCCTAACTTTATTTTCGATAACCTCTCCAAGTTCTATGTATGTTTTTTCCAAAGTTGCATACCATTTAAATTTTATAATAACGTTATTGTTTTATCATGCTTAAACCAAAATCGATATGAACATTTTGAAACGGGGAAACTATTCCTATACGGCAATTACCGTTATAGTTAATGGTTCTAATACCAAAATTAGTAATTTAGAATGATGATTTGCTGATAATAGAAAATTTTAACGCTAAAATAAACATACAATTGACCCTGATGATATTATGCACTGGAAAATATATATACGTGATATATATGAATTTTTTGTATATTATCCGAAATATTTCGTTATTTCTTACCACGAAAATCTTTCGAAAAATTTTTTTTCCTAATTTTATATTTATTGTTTCAAATTTAATTATGAAGGTATTTTTTAATAGAAACAATTTTTTTGTAAAAGTGCTTTATAAAGGAAATTTTTTGCACAAAATGTGTAATTTTCTACATTTAAAATGAAAATTTTTGTTTTAAAAATAATTTTATATGGAAAATATTATTTTTAAATATTTAAAAGCTTTATTAATAAAAATTGTTCACACAAAAAAGTAAACAGAATGTAAATAACAACAAATATGGCTGGATAAATAATTAAATATGTACCGAAATCAGCGGCTGCATATTCAAAGTAAAGAGTTTCAGAGTTTCTGATTATTAGCATTCATATCACAGACTACACAGACATATGTCAAACAAGAATGCTTGAATCATATGGTTACTTTGACATTGCAGTGATTTGCAAAATCAGATAGAAAAAATAAACTCCATATAAATTGTATAATACAGATTTTTTGTATATCTATCTCTTTCTGTGTATCACTGCAATTTTGACATTACTTTTTACTTATTTTCTAGTCGCTATTTTGATTCAATCAGCTGTTTCCTGTCTAGGTAGTCTGTGATTCAGATCATCGAAAGTTTATAATTGATTTGGCCCACTGATCATTTTGGAAAAAAATTAAGCTATATATCATGCATATATTCTCTTTCTGGTTCAGAAATTCCTTTCTCGTATCATATTTGAGATACATATGTATCAGAGAACTGCAAAATCAACTTTTTTCTTGATTTAATCATACACAAAAATTCTTGCTCACTTTTAATAATTCAACAAAATTCACTGTAGAATAAAATCAGCATCATGTTACT
The DNA here is from genome assembly GCA_949748255.1 of Eustalomyia histrio. NCBI lineage: Eukaryota > Metazoa > Arthropoda > Insecta > Diptera > Anthomyiidae > Eustalomyia > Eustalomyia histrio. The sequence continues at coordinate 60,047,157 of OX456525.1, read as the reverse complement.
GAACACTGTTGAGTGATTAAATTTGCAGTTAACATAATCGACAGATGATTCACGCGTTTAGTAACATGAAGCTGATTTTATTCTACGGTGAATTTTGTTGAATTATTAAAAGTGAACAAGAATTTTTGTGTATGATTAAATCAAGAAAAAAGTTGATTTTGCAGTTCTCTGATATGTATGTGTTATCGATTTTAATCTACCTGCAAATTTTGCACACAAAAATTATTAAAAAAACATTAAAACCTTTTAAAACCAATAATAAACTGATGTTATGTATGGGGAAACGTAATATACTAAGAATGACATACATTTTGATACTCCTTATCAATTTCCATCAACTATTTGGCAACTCTTACTTCTTGCAAAAAGATCAATAATTTCTTATCTATCATTAAAAAAACCATATAAAAATTATATGATATAAAATAATTTCCCAATGTCATGTGGAATTTGATAATAAAAATTTATTTGAAAAAGAAATATAAAATCATTCATTTTCCTAGCAATTTCTTAATATTATAAGACAAAAAAAAATCAGTTGTTTTAACAAAATTACAAAAACCCAGATGCTGTAACTCTACACCTTCAATTGGCAACATATTCGAATGACACACTAATGATTTTTGAATAAAAAATATTTGACAGCCCTATAGGTAAACTTAAAATTTTCCAATTCCTATACAATTAGATTTGAAAACAAGTAAAAAAAAGTCTTAAATTCGGGTGTGACAAATCTTTGAATACCCTCCACCAATATCCTAAAATAATGTTCTCTGAAATAAATTTATGGAAGTGAAAAAAAAAACAAATTTTTTGGTGGAAAAGAATTTTCGAGGTGAAAAAACTTTTTTGAGGTGAAAAACCTTTTTGGATGGTAAAAAAAAAATTTTAGTGGTGAAAAAAATTTTTTGAGGTGAATGCAAAATATTACTCACTTCTAAGTGACTGGTGAAAAAAATGAGAAAATATATTATGTACCAGTCGCTACTATGAAATTTTACACCAATTTCATTTTCACTCATAACTTTTTAACCGCTTTACCAATTTTCAATACCAAACTGCTCGCGGGGATGTCCAATAATCTAGGTAAAAATTAGCACCTCCGCTTGCGTCTTCGCGTCGTGATCACAATTTCGCTAAATCGACTTAAAATTTCATATATATACTTTAAGGGGTCTTAAACCTATATTTCGACATGTTACAAACGGAATGACAAACTGATATATACCCCCACCATATATGGCGGAGGGCATAATAATAATAAACTTTCGAAAGAATCGATATAACCAAGGACCCTATAAACTAGCCCGAACAAACCACTAAATTTTTAGCCACCCATGATGCCATGGTGCCAAATGGTGCGACTACAAAAAAATTCTTAGCCGAGACCACGAAAAAACTTAGCCTCTAGCAAACATGTATACATTCACATCACAATCACTGTACTTGCGCTAGAACCCTGCTAGAGGCTAAATGTTTCTGTAAATCGGCTAAGAATTTCGTGGTCTCGGCTAAGAATATTTTTGTAGTCGCACCATTTGGCACCATGGCATCATGGGTGGCTAAAAATTTAGTAGTTTGTTCATCCTGGATTATAGGGCCCTTAATATAACTATAAGCCCACATTTTGTATACTATGAGTTCTTTTTTATTTTATGCTAATGAATCCTCAAAACCAAGGATGTTTTTCGTTATCAGTTACAGTTATGGTTTATGGAAAATAACGATTACGGTATTTGCAACGGTTTCTTTTTTTTTTGTTATTTGAAATACTTTGTAATCGGCTACGCTTTTATATCAATTACAGTTGCTCTCCGAAATATTTGATTTGCCATATTGTTTTCTAAATTTTTGATCAGTGACTCAAAGTCAATTTCAAATGTGACTTTAAGGTGCAAAGTATACACTTTTGAAAATCCACGACCCTTTCCCTGTCGTTTTTGCTTTTTATACGACCTCGATCGATAGATAAATATGTAAAATTAATTATCCGTGAAAATTTTAAAATAAAAGTTGTTATTTCAATGTAAAGATTTTTCTTAAGGAATTCTTAAAAAATCTAAAGTCCTTTCAAATGGAATAATTAAAAACTGAGTACGCAATTTTTAATGTATGATCTCCACAAGCTGGAAAGAGAATTTTTCTGGTAGTATACATCAGAGAACTGCAAATGCTGATTGCAAAACGTTCATACGCAATCACCACAAGAATAAATATGTGTTTGCGTTCAAACGTTGAATATACTCCAACACACATATTTGTTGATGATTTTAAATCAATCAAACGACGTGCAAATTGTTGTCACTGATTTATAATCATCGGTCGTTTTTATACCATTGATTTTATTCTGTTCGTTTAAGTCAACAATAATTATATTATAGAATTAATAGTAAAAGCAATAAATAAAGCGTATGTGTGTATTCATAATTAAAACAAAATAGTTTCTTATCTATAAAAAGGGGGTGGTTTTGTAGAAACACATTTCATAAATTAGGGTGGGTCTAAAATCCGTTTTTTTAGAATTTTTATTAGTAATACCAAAAATATTGTTATTTGTGAATTTTATTTTAATTCAGGTCGATATCTCAGGCTCTCCCAATCCGGTTAAAGTTAAATATTGCCTAATTTTCCAATCAAAATAGAAGAGAAAAAAATTTTGACAATATTTAAATTTTTCGGGATTAGGCAAGCCTGAGATATCGACCTAATTTTTTTTCAAAAAAAATATATTTTTATTTCACAAAGAAGAATATTTTTAGTATTGTATTACTAATAAAAATTCGAAAAAAGCGGATTTAAGTCCCACCCTAATGTGCACAATATAATTTATGAAATGTGCTTCTATTTTGTTTTGATTATGATTACACTCATATGCGTTGTTTGTTGTTTTTTTTTTTTTTGATTTATTCAACGCTGACTTTTTGTTGAGTGATTAAATTTGCAGTAAACATAATCGACATATGATTCAAACTGATCCGAATTACGCGTTCAGTAACATGATGCTGATTTTATTATACAATGAATTTTGTTGAATTATTGAATGTAAACAAGAATTTTTGTGTATGATTAAATCAAGAAAAAAGTTGATTTTGCAGTTCTGTTTATGTTTGGAAACTCTACAAAATATATTTGCCGTATTTCTAATACATTAGGTTTTCCTGTAAATATATATATGTATACCACAAACATAATAATGATAAAATTGAAATTGCAAATAAGTTTAAGTGGAAAAATACAAACATTACACTGTTTAGCTGAAAGCATACTTCAAACATATTTATGTTAGTTTGCAAACATATATATAATTGACTGTAAGTATATTTAATAATGTTATCTTTTGCGCATGCAGTTTCACGCATGCGCATTTTTCAATGCGCTTTAAAAACAAACTTTTTAACATTTTGTTCACTAATGTATTTTTTGAAATTACAAATTCCTTTAAACAAATAGGATAAAAGACAAAGAAATTAAGAGCTGAGTACGAAATTTTACAATATATATTTTTTTGAGTAGGGTTAACAAAATTTTTAGGTCCAAGAAAAAAGTTTAATTTTTCTCTCTCACAATGTAATCAAATGATTTGATTATGAAACTGAATGTTTTGGTCGTGACAACAGAAAATCAATTAAGCCATTAGAAGAGTAATTCAACATTTTTAAATATCAAAGAAATAACAACAATAAAAAATTATCATAATATAATTATTAATGATTTAGCGACGGTATTTTTCTTAGGAAACTAACGTTTAAAGAGCGGAAATCAGAAGCATCTATTAATAGTTATCGGAATTATTATTAAGTGCATACATATAAGATTGTACACATTGTTTTTGCGTTTCAGCCTTTGAATGGTAGATAACACATATACTATATCTCATCTCATATATAAATACATTAATATACAGTGAAACCTACCAATAATTGAGTGCAATGAAAGCATTTGTATATAAATGTTACAGCCAGTTGGACCTAATATAAACTAAGAGGGCTTAAAGTCCCCTTGTTAATAACGTATAAAGTCAAAAGAAAATAGGTCCAAAAAGTTACAAAGTGTCTGTTATTTATTGGTTTTACTTTTTTTCTTTTTAATTATTGATTATTTTGTTGATGTGGTCCGAAAAAAAAATGAAAAAAATTAGAAAAATAAGATTAGATTTTTTTTTTATAATCAAATGGTGCTTATTAACCTTCGAAACAAAAAACAATTTATCATTTCAACTCTTAAACGTCTATGGTTAGTAAGGAAAATTTGTTAACGGTCAAATTTTATTTTTATGTCAGAAGAAAAGAAAAAAACTACTTTGTTTAAAAACAAAAACTGCTCATCTAAATATCAAATTGACAAAAAAAAAGAAAACATCTTTCATCTAAAATATTCAATCACAATTCTAATAAAAATTTGTCTATTTTAAAAATTCTTTATCATTTCAGAATCGTATTTCTTGTTTCACAAATTGTTTGAAGACAATTATCAACGCTTTTTATTTTCCTAAACGTAACGCAACAACGAAAACAATAACCAAAAATGTTAGCCACAACAAATGCCACAACTACGACCACAACAACTCCGATTAAAGTGGAAAGACGTGACTCGGCCTCATCTGAATCATCATTGGAACACTTGGATTTTCAACATGCAGGCAAAAAATTAAATGCTATTACATCAACACCGGTAGTAACAAATGATGCCACCATAACATGCGGCACAAATTCTATAACAAACTCAAGTTTGGTATCCACCCAACGAACGGACTTAGACAGGGAACATGTTAGCCTGCATCAACGTATGCAGGAATCCGATGAGGCTAATGACTACGATGAAGATGAATCGGCTGATGAGAAATCACCGGCACAAATTCGCCAGCAACTGCATCACAAACGTCGTTTGGCAAATCGTAACCTATTGGATAAAACCACCAGTGTTCAACTGGAATATAATGTGGATAATCCCAATTCATTGCGTAAGAAATTCCGTTTCAATCGTAATTTGGTGGATTTTAGCAATGAATCGGGTTTCATTGATGCCAGCAATAACAGTCAGCTAATGAATACAACAGCTTCATTAATCACAGCCGGCACACAGGCAGTTGTTAATCAAACCATGCCAAATGGTGGTGGTGGTTCAAAATCAAACAGTTGTTCGGATGCATCTTCGCCTTCTCAGAGTAATGGTAATTCTAGTCCAGAATCTGCTACGGGTGAACGTGAGGATATGAAGTTTATGTGTCCAATATGTGAAGTGGTCTCGCCAACGGCTCATCAATTTACAAATCATATACGTTGTCATAATTATGCCTCAGGGCATACGGAAAATTTTACCTGCCGTATTTGCTCAAAGGTAAGTAAAAACTGTATTTTTTTTATTTGTACGCGTTTTAAATTGCATTGAAAAATATCGAAATGGTATTAGTGTTTGTCATGCTAAATTTTACTATCGTCTAAACAAAAACAATATCCAAAAATGTTTGAATTCGCGTGGAAGTAATACCGCTCATCAATAAATAATCAAATGCCAGAATTTGAAGAGAATTAATTCTCCACCATTTCACTTGTAAATTATTTGATGAAAACGCTAATGGACATATTTTAAACATTCGCGATTTCATCGAATAATTCACAAGTTAAATTATTTTTTTTTTAAACAAATGTATTAATTTTTCGTTAAATTCTTAGTGCAAATTACCTTAAGTGTAATTGTAAGAAAAATTTTGTAATAGAATAAAAAGAGACTAGCCCTTAGACGACTAATGGGATATATTATGACCCATCGATTTTTAGGCGCTATGAAATTAGGCTCCCAAGAAATTTGGAAGAAGGAATTTGGGACGTATTTTCATCTTTTGGGGCCTATTTTCATTTTGGGAAAAGGAAAAATAAAAAATGAAGCTTTCATCTAACTCAAAATTCATTATACAATAAATACGTATATAAAAATACAGGTGCACAAACAATGTTTTTTTTTTGCTTTAAATATATTGCAGTCATTTATCTTTTCAATGAAAGGCTTTTTATGATTGTTAAGGATTTTTTTTTGACAATTAATCCTAGAATTTTAGAAGGACTTTAGCAACAATACTAGAATGAGTTTAAGAACTGTATTTTAAATAAAACTCATGTAAAAGCTTTGTCCAATTTTCATTATCACTACCGTTATATGTAGATGTCAACGCAGCCTAAAAATCAACTTAAATGATTTGTTTTTTTTTTTGTCGAATTTAGCACTAAAAAGAAAGGTTTTCTGTGATCTTTATAAAATTTAGATATGTGATAGACGACAAAGAACAAAGATACACTTGTTTTTTTTTTAGTTGCGCAAAAAAATTACTTCGTTTTTGTATGAAAAAGTGCCTGAAATTCAATAAATTCAGATTTTTTCTTACAGGGTGGGCCATTTAAAATTTTAAGTTTGATTTGGTTATAAAAGTAAAAGTACTGATAATTTTTTCAAATTTCTTGTTTTATTAGAAAGGTTGAACTTTGAACTTTGTCATTTAAGAATGGAACACAATATCATTCATTAGACTACCAGGACTGGCTCGGCAGTACCTCGTCCGATGAACACAATTTTTTTATTACATTTTTAATTGTTTCGGCTTGAATCTCTTCAATGGCAACTTCGATTTCATATTCAATTGTTTCTGGATGGTTTGCATAACATTAATCCCCACTCTGAGGCGGCCAATTGACATCACAATTTTGGCTGATTTTTCGATTTTAAAAAACAGGCCGTAAAATATCGATGGTTGCGTTGGCTGTGTGACATGTCTTGTTGAAACCAAATGTCGTCCATGTCATTCTCTTGAATTTTTGGAAGCAAAAATTCGTTGAGCACCACCATTGACGGTAACGGCGGCTCCTTGCTCATTTTCAATGGAAAAATGGCAGTCATATCAATGATATTGTGTTCCATTCTTAAACGACAAAGTTCAACCTTTCCAATAAAAACAGAAATTTGAAAAAATCAGTACTTTTTTTTATAGCCGATTCAAATTTAAATAGCCCACCCTATATATAGCATTAATCTACTTGAGAAAACGATAACCATATTGACCATATTTGGGAACAAGAGTTGCCACCTATTTCAAATATAAATGAAAAGAGCTCTTCTGAAAAATATAATGAAATGAAGTCGAATATGGAAAACACCCCCTCAATAAAATAAATTCAAAATAAGAATGTGATTTTCAGCCCATCACCACAAAATTTATTGTAACGTGATAGAAAGATTGTGAAAAATGTTTAAGAATCTGTAAAATCATCCAGTAAAATCACATTTCATTAAGAACCTTAAATATCCCCTATTGAATATAAGCCCTCGATAATAAATTTTGCAAAATCTACACCATTTCCAAGATGTTTCACTGGAAATTAAGCTTAAATCAATTAACACTGAGCTTTTGATTTGAAATTTATTGTTGAGAGGGAATTAAATGAGTAACGGTATTTTCATGATAAATTCAAATTTATTCGCTCTTTTTAATTTTATAGGGAAAAAAATATAATTTGTAATTCTTTTTAAATCTTGTCTCTATTGATTATTTTATAGCATTTTCTTTTAACAGTTTTTCTAAAAAATTTTTAAGAAAATCTTTGAATTTTATTTAGATATGGTGTAGAATTTATTGCATAAATCTAACTCTCTATATATATCTTTGTTTCTTTTTATCTTTTTCTTTCTCGGCCTAAACTTAGGTACTCTCATCTGCCTCATCATTGGATCGTCATGTTCTAGTGCATACTGGAGAGCGGCCATTCAATTGTAAATATTGTCATCTCACCTTTACCACAAATGGTAATATGCATCGTCATATGCGTACCCATAAACAGCATCAGCATACTCATCATCGACGTAACTCGAATGGAACAAAGTTCAACTCAACAAACAACAATAATAACTCTAGTAATAGTACCAACAATAATGGTGTTATCAGCAATACAACAGTAGGAGCAGCAGCAGCAGCAGCTATAAATAAAACAACATTAGGCAATGGACAATTAAGTGAAGGCGTTAAATTATCAACAGCTACGCAACAGCTACAACAAGCAGCAGCTTTAGCAACAAATACTACGTCGTCAGACAATGATAATAACAATCATAAGGTAACAGCAATTATGGCGCCCAACACAGGTGCTAATGGCAAACGATTAAATGGTAACGCTGCTTTGGAAAGTTATGAAAGTGATGGTGGTTGCTCATCAGATTCATCAACAGGCAGCAACAAAAACAACAATAATAATAATAATAACAACTTAAACACCAACAATAATAATGATATGAAAATTAACAATAATAACTATAAACGTAAACATAGTGATGATAATGATCATCATCATCATCATGATCTAACACAACAAGATGTGGTTGATGCTTCAGAAACTAACCATGATCTCTTAAGACAACGTTTAAAACCTGCCAATCTCTCAACTAAAAATAACACTAGTGTATCTGATCAAGCTACCGAAAATAAATCAAATGATTCTTCTTTGACATGTCCCGTCTGCAGCGAAAGTGATTTTATGGACATTCTAGACTTAGATCAACATATGGATAGTAAACATCCAGAAATACCAGCGAAATGTAAACATTGTGATGTTATATTTCGTACGCATCATCAACTTAATATACATCCTTGTTCGGCCGATGTTAAAGCTCAATGTGAACCAGAACAAAATTCCACCAACTACCCAATAAAACAAAGACGTTTTAGTGAAACTTCTGATCATCACCATCAGCATCAACACCATCATCAACACCATGAAGTAGATCGTGAAGAAACGGAAGAAAATGTCAGACAAAGACAAGAACTTTTACAGCATTTGAAAAATGTAATGGCTCGTACTAATTCACCTTTGTCGCAACATCATAATCAAGATTTAAATGAAGATGATATTAAATCGGAACCCTCAGCTCATGATTCTAAAGATTTGGCTGATATACAATCTATACTTAATATGACTTCTTCATCGAGTACCTCGAATTTCTTAAAGAATTTCGAACAGTCCGTTAATACTCCATCTTCACAATATAGTTATGATAGAGATGAAGAAGAAGCTCAAGATGCGTTTACTTCGGAATTCCGTAAAATGAAGTTACGTGGTGAGTTTCCCTGCAAACTCTGTACAGCAGTGTATCCAAATCTTAGAGCCTTAAAGGGACATAATCGTGTTCATTTAAGTGAGGTTGGTCCCGCTGGACCCTTCCGTTGTAATATGTGTCCTTATTCGATATGTGACAAAGCTGCTTTGATACGTCATATGCGTACTCATAATGGTGATCGTCCCTATGAATGTGCTGTGTGTAATTATGCCTTTACCACCAAAGCGAACTGTGAACGTCATCTGCGTAATCGTCATGCCAAGACTACTCGAGAGGAAGTCAAACGTGCCATTATTTATCATCCTTCAGAAGATTCCTCCTGTGATGATCCTACCAAAAAATTGCATATGTTTTCTTCGCCTGAATTGGAAGATGATTGCGATTTGATGTCTTATCATCAACATCAACCTAAAGATCGTTCTACCCCAGTATCACACTTAAAGGAAATGTTGACTTCCCATGAAAGTCCTTCCTCGAAGCCAGTTAAGATACAAGTAAAAAGTCTTGAAGATCTATTAGATAAATCATCGGCTTCGTCGGGTTATCATGATAGTTACGATAAACGTAATATTGATAATTCTCAGGCACCAATTGATATGAGTATGGATGTTTTGGATTTAAGTAAAAAACCAAGTGCCCCAACACCTATAGTGCCAGTTGTGGAAAAAGTAGTGACTGCTTCACAACCAACATTGCCTTTACCTTTGTCGCTACCATTATCACTTACAAAATTAGATGATAAGATATCCAGTGATGTGCTTAATAATAAGATTCCTTTTGAAACAGATCCTAAATTAGATGTAGCTTCTTTAGAAAAACAACAACAACAGTTTCTATTAGCTCAACAACAACAATTGCTTAATGATCCTGCCCAATTTGTCCAGCAAATATATCGCAACTTATTGTTTCCACAATTCAATCCTTTCCTAATGCCCAACTCATTTATACCAACTAATTTAGCTGAATTTCAAAAATTGGCCCCCATTATCACTCGCATGATGGGAGGAGCTGCTGGAGCTCCTTTGCCTAATCCCAATATGGATTTGGAAAAATCCTTGCCATTACCACAACCACAAATATCAAATAATACATCCAATCTGGCTCCCATAAGTCCGATGATGTCAGAAAAATCTAGCTCAGCTTCTATGGCTTCGATGGCCTCACCAAAAAATCTACTCTCACCAAATCCAAATCATTTATCTATGCCCAGACATATGGCGGCACCTTCAACATCTTCGCAACCTCAACCACCACCTCCTCCACCACCACATCACTTGCCGCCAACTATGCTTTCAAATGGTCCCGTTAAAATGGTTTTGAAAAATGGTGTCTTTATGCCTAAACAAAAACAAAGACGTTATCGTACTGAACGCCCTTTTGCTTGTGAGCATTGTTCGGCTCGATTTACCTTGCGTTCAAATATGGAACGTCATGTCAAACAACAACATCCCCAATTTTATGCTCAACGTCAACGTAGTGGTCATCATGTTATGCGTGGCCGTGGTGCTAGTAGTGCTGCCAATATGAATGGCATAACACATCTTCAAGCTGCTGTGGCTCAAGCTCATTATGGTTCAACGCCACCTACAATGTCATCCCACTCTCCTATCTCGGATCAAGTTAAGTATGCCATATTGGCACAGCAACTCAAGGCTCGCAAAGACACAGATCTCCTACAGCAAGCTTTAGCTCATGGTTCTAATAGTGTAGCCAATGCAAATATGTTTGCTTCCCATAATCCTAATCTCAATAATGGACAAATACCTCCGTTTAACTATAATCATCAACATCATCCACATTTAAGTCAAAATGGTACACCTAATGGTTCTATGGAAGATGATGAACCCAAGTTAATAATCGATGAAGATGATGATGATGGTGAGGAGGAAGATGATGAAGATATTGAAGAAATCCAAGATGATCAGGATGAAGATGAAGAATATCAAGATGATATTGTTTTAATTGAACGTCAAAATAAATTGGAAGATCATAAATTGACCACCACCGTAGAAGAAGTAAAACTTAAGGCCGAAGAGCCCCAAGAATCTGCTAAAAAGGTGGCCGAGTCTATTTTGGAACAAGCCATTAAAGCTGGTCAAAATATATCTGCTTTTGCTAAATCTGCGGAGGCTAATCCAGCGGTAAGCTCCTCTAACAACACCATGAAATCTATGATTGCTCAAGCTCCTGCTGTAGGTAAATTTTTAAAAGAAGTAGCCAGTTCTCCTTTTAAAGATGAATCTCAAGATTTAGCCTCAGTCTCTGAATTGGTAGAGAATGCTACTAATAATCCGGTATCCTTTAACAACTATTTTCGGCCCTCGGATGTGGCCAATCATATGGAGCCAAGTGATGAAGATGGTTTGGTGGCTTCTTCGGCCAGCGAAAGTAATAACTCGGGAGCTGAAGATACTGCCAGTAGTACTGAAAAACCTAAAAAGAAGTCGGCTTACAGTTTGGCACCGAATCGTGTTCATTGTCCCTACTGTCAACGTATGTTCCCTTGGTCCAGTTCATTGAGACGTCACATTTTAACACATACTGGCCAGAAACCTTTTAAATGTTCTCATTGTCCCCTACTGTTTACCACCAAGAGTAATTGTGATCGTCATCTTTTGCGTAAACATGGTGATGTAGAGTCTGCTGTCTCAGTTTATGTACCCACTGAAGATGTTTCAGAACCTATACCTTTGCCTAAGTCAGTTGAAGAGATTGAGAGAATGCAAAGAGAACGTGAGGAAGAAGAACGTAGGCGTAAAGCTGAAGAGCAAAGAGAACGTTTGGAAAAGGAACAAAGAGAGAAATTAAAGCTCGAACAAGAACAGCAACAAAAACAAGCCATCTTTAAGCAAATTGCTGCCGCTCAATTCCAGCAGCAATTCAATCAGAAACCTGAAATAAATGTTGTTTCTTCTTCTGAATTACCTTTTAAATGTCACTTATGTGAGAGTTCTTTTGCTGAACGTATGCAATGTTTGGAGCATATCAAATGTTTACATGCTCAAGAATTTGCTCTTCTACTTTCGAAAGGAGCTATAGAAAGTGATACTGATTCTGCACAAATTATTTCAAATGAAGAGGAGGAGCGTCAGCGTTCCAACGAAGAAGGTGTTAAAGGTGGTAAATATCCGGATTACAGTAACCGTAAAGTTATATGTGCTTTTTGTATGAGACGTTTTTGGTCTACCGAAGATTTGAGAAGACATATGCGTACTCATTCTGGCGAAAGACCATTCCAATGTGAAATCTGTTTGAGAAAATTCACCTTGAAGCACAGCATGTTAAGACACATGAAAAAACATAATGGTCTTCTAATAAATGGCGGACAAACGGGAACTGATAATTCAGTCAATGGCAATTCGGGTTCAGATTATTCCGATGACGAACAAAGTCCCAATACTATAGCTACACCACCAATGGCTTTACCCAGTACTAGCTTAAATGCTTTGTTTATGGGTTCTAAATTTCATGAACTACTCAGCAAAGCAAATGAGTGGAGAAATGGTAATTTGGGTGTGTTGAGAGAACGCAAAGAGAATAATTCAGATGAGACTAATACACCACAATCTGACTTAATTGGCAATTTACTTGGTATCAGCGATCAGACAATACTAAACAAATTAATGTCTTCACCTGATGAAGCTGCCAAATTTTTGGGAGTTGATAAGTAAATAAAAATCTGCTAATTTTTACTAAAGCTTCCCCTCTCTCTCTCTCTCTAGTCAATTGCTAATGTTCTCTTTTTTGAAATGACAACTTAAGCTCTCTCCCTCTCTCTCTTTTAGAAACACTACTTTAAAGGTATTGTTTCTTTAATAAAAACAAGACTTTAAATTAAAGTCGTTTTTTTAATAATTTCATAAACAAAGAAAAAAAAGACATGATAAAACAAAAACCAAAGCTTATTTAACATAATTAGACTTAACATTTAATAAGATTTCTTTTTTAATTACTCGTTTAATTTTAATCATACAAATAACTTGTATTAGTTTTTAGTTTTTGAAATACAATTTTTCAAACGTTGTAAACAAATATTGAGGAAACAATGAAAAATCGGTGCAACCGCTTTAATAGTTTATATAGTTTTTAAAGCAAATAAAGACTTTTTTTCGCAAACAAAAAAAGTAAATCAAAATATTTCAAAACCTAGTTTTTAAACGAAATGCTTACAATTTTCCAATACAAAGACTTCATTATTAAGTACTTAATAAAACAAAAATTGCCTTTGTATGTTATTTATAACAAAATCCCTTAAAACTACTTTTAATTATTCCTAGTACATAATTTAGTTTATAGAATTATATTAAATTTAAATAAAATTTTAGTCATTAATTAAATGAAATCTGTATATTGTGAGGCCTTTTTGAAACCGCTATGTGGCTTATTATATTTATAATAATAATAATAAAAAATACCCCCTAAAATAAAAATACAAATAAAATTTAAAAATATTCTTAAAAATTTGCAAAAAAAAAAAAAACAACAACAATAACTTTTTGGAAATCCTAAATTTTTTTCTTTATATTACTATTTAAGTTATTTTTTTTGATTGTTTTTAACAAAATTTTAATTATATTAAAACAATTATACAGCAATAACCAAAGCATTTTTTTGTGTGTATGTAGTTTTTAAATTAAAAATATTTATGAAATTTATAAAACAAACATTTGACAAAAAAATTTATCATTAAACACTGTATTTACATTTATTGTATTTAAATATTAAACAAACAAAAAAGCAAATTAATTAAATAAAAATATGAATAAATAAAATATTTAATAAAAATATATACCAAAAGTTTGTTTGGAATTTTATGGGAAATTTTAAGAGATTTTTTTTATAAACAGCAATAAAAAAAGTAAGCTCAGGGAAAAAAGTTTCATCATATTGATGATTGATGTTTCATGAATTGTTTGTCATAAATTATGCATCACAAATATAAAATGTTTTGACTAAAGTTTCTTAAATATCCATTATTTTATAAAAGACTTAAGAAAAAGTCTTAGAAATTATGTATTTCGTTTGGAAAACACTGCAATTTGTAATTTTCATAAATTTGCATTTTTGTTTATTTAAATAATTAAAAAAAAGAATGCAATAATGCAAAATTCGAATATTGCATTATCGGTGACGTGAGCGGTCCTTTTAAAATGAAGCAGCATTTCCAAAAACTTGTTCAATAAAAAAACCATTGTAGTAAATTAATTAAGTTTAATTTGTACTTCTGTTTTTTTAATTGTAATATTTCTTGTTTGTAAAAGAAAATTTTTTATTAAATAAATTTTTTTTCTGCCATTCAACTTGACAGAGTTGGTACTTTTTGCAAATTTTTCTATACATTTTTTATGCTTTTTTTAATTTGCTTAGTGGTGGCAACACCATGAAAGCTTACACTTTTCGAATACCAAATTTTTACACTTGATTGTACGAGGGCGGATCAATAAGACCGTGACTTTTCGAACTTCCCTCGTAGTTATATGAAATGCAACACTGCTTCCATCAAGTACCATCTGTTAATAGACTACTGTCAAATTTTGAGCAAGTTCCGTCATTTACTTTGCGTTTTACAGCAGAATTTTTCGAAGTCCATAAAATAGGCATTTGTTTGATCAATAATTTCATCGTTGGAGCTAAATCTCTTTCCATCGAGCCATTTCTTTAGGTTAGGAAATAGTCACTGGGGGATAAACCCGGAGAATAAGGCGAATGAGGGGGCAATTCGTAGTCTACTTCATGGATTTTTGTCATGAAAGCTAAGCTGTCACACGATTCCGTTGGTGGTGAGCAAACGCGCAGCCATCTTGCGGAAAGCTTTCTCATACCCAAGTGATCGTTCAAAATTGGAACCACTGAGCCTTGTGAGATGCCTATGTCTCTCACAATCTATCGCACATTCAATCTCCGATCGGCCAACACCATATCGCGAATTTTCAATTGTTTTGGGTGTAGAGAACTCAATTGGGCGTCCAGAACGTTTGGCATCTCGTGCTTGTAAGGCCACAACGAAAGTCAGTAAACCCCTTTTTACCATTGAAATCGATGGTGCAGAGTCCCCATAGTATTTATCAAGCTATTCCTTGGTTTGATTGACGGTTTTTCTTCGCAAAAATGAGCACTCGAAATTCACTTTTTTCCATTTTTCAAAAAAGCCACAAGGTTGTATGTTTTGAACAGCTGTTAAACGCAAAGTAAATGACGGAACTTGCTCAAAATTTGACAGTAGTCTACTAAAAGGTGGTACTTGATGGGAGCAGTGTTGCATTGCATATAAATACGAGGAAAGTTTGAAAAGTCACGGACTTATTGATCCGCCCTCGTAGGTTGTTCTCAGGTTTGCAGAAAATCTGATATGAATACACTTAATATAAATTTAAAAAAGTTTTTCTTCATAAATATTGATGAAACATCTTAATAATCCTTTGAATACCCGATCTTTTTTACACGATTTTGAAATAACGCGGTCGACAGAAATAAACTTATACCGTTTTTACACGCTTTTTTGAATTAACACGACAAAACTTAAAAGTTTTGAAAACTTTATAATTATATTATTTTTTATATTCCTTGAAGATTTGACTTCTTTAATATTTAGGGCGTGTTTTTATCTAAAAATATATAATTTTTTTTATTTTACAGAATCAATGTTTTTTAGTAAGTACTACCTTCTGCAAGTAGCTGTAAAAGTTTTATGACGATCTTATGTTCCCGCCGATCGGCAAGGTTTTAAAAGAAACTTTCTAGTGTTTCCAATTATTCGACCCCGCCGGTTAATCGGTTATTATTCGAAAAATTAATAAAATTGATCAATCCGTTATTCGGGTCGATTAATCGGAAAAATGCGATTAATCGATTAATCGTTTCATGCAAAATAAATTTATTTCTTTCATCACTAAGAGCACAAAGAGCTGCTTTTTGCTGAAATATCAAGTTGAGATTTCTTAAACAATCATGCCTTATAATCTTGGGTTTTTTCCAGAGGAATCTGACGACTTTTTAAAAACAAAATGTCAGTCGCGTTCAGTGAAAGTGGGACATTTTGTCGATATAGTTGGTTTTTATTTTCTTTATATGACACTGTCCAGAATAAAAAAAAATTGACTAAATTTACAAGAGCTGCCTTCAAAAAAATTCAATAGCAAATTCTTAAAAATATGGTATGAACAGTTTTTGCGAAATTCACAATCAAAGTTTGAAAGAACTGCCACTGTTCCCTCGCTCTTTCACTACCTGGTTTAAGCTTTAGAGTTAAAGAGGTTATCTATTAGAAAATATATAAAAATCACGCATATTCCTGACAAGTCTTCAAGTTTTTAGTTTTTATACATTTTTTCATAGAATTTTAAAAGAATCTGTTTTTTCTAAATAAAAGCAATTTTATATTATTATTTTATAATATAAGTACACAGAAAAAATTATCACAAAATTCAAAGTAATTAAAAATATTTGTTAAAATTCAAATTCGATTTCTAACAATTTTTTGTTTGAAATATTTTTTGTTTGAAATTCTTTAAAAATAAAAATTGAAGTTACAAAAAATATTTTTTTTTGTATTTACAAAAATGTTTATAAACGATGTTCAATATTACAAACATAATTTTGTAATTTTATTCTGTGTAACGTCATAGTGCTTGTTAGGAATATACCAAGTCAAGTGTTTCATTTCTAAGGAGAACAACGATTGTAACAATGAGAGACAATGTGGCCAAAATTAAGACGTACAACGGTGACTGCACAAACGGTTATATTTATTTAAGTGTAAAGATTACCGTGGAGGTTCTTTACTCTCCAGTGTCTCCTTTCCTTATAAACGACACATTTTTTTTTTTTTGGTTTTTACATTTTAATTTTTTAAAAAAACTTTTAAAATGCGGAAACTATACAGAACGGAAACTATATATAACAGAATTAGAAACAAAAAAAACAAGGGAATAAGAAAAAAATTAGTAAATTTTCTAAAAACACAAGAACTGCTCGCAAACAAAATTTAAAAAAAGTCTTTAAGGTATGGAAAAGTTTTCTCGAAATTCAAGAACAAAGTTTGATGGGACTGCCACTGTTACTTTCGATATGGGGCTTGTTTTTAGGGCGTCACCCGCTCTCTAAAAATGTTAACCAAATATTAAGTAATTTTGCAAAAGTTTACTTTTCAGGCTCCCCTCTAAAAAAAATGTATAAAGTTTACTAAAATGGACCTAAATCTTTTTTAAGTAATGCATACTTGGAATCGTGAGAACATTTCATTAAATTTGAGCTGTCACACTTATCATTTTGGGTGTCTCAGGGGACCCTGTGCTAAATATATCACAGTTACATATTTTAACGTTACAAATTTTCACGTAGTTACAGAGCAATGTATACCTATATTGATGGCCATTCCATTTATTTTACGATAAAAACACATACACTCACCAAAAAAAGTCTGTAATGGCAACTGAAAATTTTGCTGTTGTTACGGGAAATTCTGCTATTTTGAGCCCAGCGGTATTTTTTGCTAATCTTAGCAACACATGTCTGCTGACGTGTAGTACAATGAAATTAGTAGAAGAATTAATAGCCGCTACTAAATTTTAGTAGACTTTTTGGAAAGTGGAATTTAAAATCTGTTTGCTAAAATCAGCAAAAAAAATGACTTAATATTATTAATATTAGTAAAAAGCTTTGAATTTATTTTTCTTATCGAGCATCAAAAATTTTGATTATATTTTTTAAAAAACGAATTAATCACTTTGTTTTAATTTGTTAATTTCTGTTTTGAAAAATATTTTGGTCAATTTTTTTTTTTTTTTTTACTTTTAAGGTTAAATTTTAATTGTTTTTAGGGCGGATTTTTAGAACTAAAAAACCTTTTTAGTGCTATTTTAAGTGGATGTCATCTTTTTAGACATGAGTCGGTATCTTCACTTCCGATCCCTTTTTAAATATATGTAACATTTTAAGGAAATTTAAGTTTGTAGATGTAAGTTTTAGTTAGAAATAACATTTCCTTCAATATCCACTTTTTTAAAATTAGTAAAATTGTTTGCTAATTTTAGCAAATCGGTTTTCAAAAATTTGTAAAATGATTTCTGAAATTAGCAACAAAAATTTGTAAATATTCTGTAAAAATTCTGTAATTTGTAAAATGTAAATAGCAAAAAGATTTGCTAAATACTATTTTTTTACTAAAAATCTGTACAAAAATAGTAGAGTGGGATTGAAAACCGTTTACAAATTTTTCTACTAACTTTTTTTTCTGAGTGTAGAAAATATAAATAGCAATACCGTACTCTTTAACATTAATATTTCTTTAAAAAATCACAAGTAGTATAATATGCATATAGAATATAAATGTTTGCATAGTATGGGCAAATATTAATTTAAATTAAGAACAAACAGAAAAACAATAACACTCTGTTACATATTGTAGTACAAAAGTGCTAATGGAAACTGGTTCCGAAGCAGAATATGTCTTATGGAATGGACTTTTCGACGCGCCACCTATCAACAATTTTTTTTGGGTATTTGTAAGTAAAAGCTTTTTACTTTTAAATTAAAAAGAAGCTTTTTGCAAGAAAGAAATAAAATAGAATAATTGAAACTTAC
This sequence comes from Eustalomyia histrio, assembly GCA_949748255.1. Classification (NCBI taxonomy): domain Eukaryota; kingdom Metazoa; phylum Arthropoda; class Insecta; order Diptera; family Anthomyiidae; genus Eustalomyia; species Eustalomyia histrio. The sequence goes on along the minus strand of OX456525.1, from coordinate 60,028,479 downwards.
CTCTTATTTTTCCATGTCCGATCAGCCTTATGTGTGTAATTTAATGGATTAATTTTTTTCCTTTTTTAGATTGCACAAATATTTTAAGAAATTATGGCATATATTTTTTAAAACCCTTTTTTATACTACTAGCATGATTTTTAATAACTTTATTTTCATTTTAATCGCCATTTAATATAATGACATTTTATTTGACATTTTTCTTTTTACTTTTTACTTTGCTTTCTCATTTATTTGACATTTTTCTTTTTTTTACTTTCTTAATTGCATTTTACTTCTATTGAAAGATTATTTACAACAATAAGCTTTTATATTTATTTGCACAACAACACTATCACATCTTATTAATAAAACGAAAAGCAAAAACAACAACCAGAATGGCCGGCAGGCAAAAAAAAATGTTCATTGAATTTTTAACACGATTTGCATGTATTAATTTTTAACATATTGAAGAAATTTTCACATCAAAATGTTACGCTACACTTGAACTATATTTTTATCAAAAAATATTTAAATTTTCTTTATTATTTAAACAATTATGATGAAATAACCACGAGCACTACTGCCGGCCACCTGTTTTCTTGGAAATTTGCGCGAGAACTAAAAAAGCCGAATGAGAATGAAAAGAAGTGACAAGTATCAGGGATGTAAAATTCAATTGTCTAATACTTTTTCAGTACTTGTTGAAAAAGTACTGCAGTATTCCCATGGAAGTATTTAGTACTTTTTCAGAAAACCATTACACAAAACAATTGCTGCCAAGTAATTAAAAGCATTTCAACTTATAAAGTTTTTTTTTTAATAAATTATTCAAAAATTAAGTAGAAAAAAATTCTTGGTAAAATGTTACTAGTGTTGCTTATAATGTTTGCAATAAAACATCATTGGTAGAAATGCTTCCAATTAATTGACAACAATTTTTGTATACTTTTAAACTCGTGTACGATTAAAATCAGTATGTGAAACAGCAACAAGAAAAATGTAATAAAAACTGCATTAAATTTTTTTTTTTCACGGTAAAAACACATCATGACGATGCCGCTCACGTAGTAAACAACGTTCTCTTGGTTTTACATGGGCAAATTTCGGCTTCTTTTCTATTTTTTTTTTTGCAATTTTTTCTTGCGAGTCTAATTGATTTTCTTTGCAAATCCAATTAGTTTTATCAGGTTTCCCAATTGGATTTGAAAAAAGGTTGAACAAACAGAGAAGTTTTCTCTAATTTTTGAAGAAATCAGGGAATTTTGATCCAAAGCTTTGTAGTCTGAATGAAATTTTATTTGGCCGCTGCCGGCATTTTATTCTTTCTCTATGGCAAAAATTAATTTAAGAAAAAAAATTAGTTCACGTAATAAAAACTGTAAAGAAGACATATTATTAGAATAAGATTTTTTACAAAAATGTCGTTCAAATCCAAAGAGTTTGGGCTAAATATAAATTCGTCAACACCTTGCAATATTATTACTTAAATTATCGCTTGCATAATTTTTGCACAATATATGGCACAAATATTTTCCTATATTTTGGAGGGCAAAAACCAGCATCTGATTTTCTTTCGCTATAACTTTTATTCAAAGCGAAACCTTATTTGCGTTTTAACTAATTATTTTTATTCGCCGTTACAAAATTTGTTTCAATTAATTGTGGAAAATTCTGTATGACAAATGGCAGCCGTCTGTGTGGATGTAAATGTGTGCAGTATTTGTGGTGTGTGACAAGAAAAAGTCAGACGTTACCATCGGTTTCCTTCGAAGCTGCATACCAGACGGTGACTTGGAGAGGGATGCGTGGATTTTTCATTCCCCGAACTTTGCTGGAATATAATAAATAAAAAAATTATGGAAAAATAAATAAAAGAATAAAATAATCTAGCATTTTTGAAATATTTGTTACGGAAAGCATTTTAGTTTCCAGGAGAAAACAAAACTTTAATAGAAAAGTTAAATTTTGTTGTCATCCTAATGATGAGAGTTTTGAACTTTAAATTATTACAACACACCATGACGATGCCGCTCACGTAGTAAAAAACGTTCTCTTGGTTTTATATGGGCAAATTACAAAGGTTCAGCATCTTTTCAAATTGTTTTTTTTGCGATTCCAATTGAATTTCTTTGCAAATCCAATTAGTTTTTAGCAGATTTCCCAATTGGATTTGAAAAAAAGGTTTAAAAACAGGGAAATTTACTCAAATTTTTGCAGAAATCAGGGAAATTTGCTCAATTTTCCCCTGTTTTCTCAAAGTTTCCGAACCTTTGTGTTCTGTATAAAATTTTATTTGGCCGCTGACGGCGTTGCAATCTCTATACTTATTATTCCTCTATGATTACAATATGTATGACTAATTTTTCAAAAATGTTTTCATTAGCGAAAACTGAAAAAGTTCTTCAGTGAGGATGTCATACCTTACTTTCAGATATACCAAGTGGGGCAAAAAGTATCACCCTATTGGAAAGTGGTATCATTTGCGTACAAAACAAATTAATACCACTATTTTTTTTTGCATGTAAAATTATAAATACTATAAGAAAAAGTAGAATTTTTGTATTTAAATTTTTAAGGCGCTCAGAGCGTTTAAGCACCTTTTAAATTTAGTGCGAAAAGTGCTAAGTTGACATTGCCGTGTATGACGTTTAAATACAAAGAAGAAACAAAACGCAAAATAGCATTTTTAATCTATTTTTTCTATGTATTAAATATTTTAATATATTTTTTCTATTCAACATTACAGTATATAAAACATTTTAACAATATGTCTAAAAATTAGAGTAATTTTCTAAATTTGGTTACATTTATATAACAATCGGAATCAAGTTTAAACCGGATTTTACCAAGTTTTTAGTCTTTTTTTTTACAAAATACTTCGGTGGGAATACTGCAGTACTTTTACAACAAGTACTGAAAAAGTATTAAGCAATTGAATTGTACATCCCTGATACTTGTCACTTCTTTTCTTCCCTATGCATTAAACACATAGACGACTGCAGCTAAACGACTACAGCCTGTCATAAATAAAATACACACGTTTATATGAAAACGATTATTTTTACCCCAACACAGCTACACGGCTACACGACGGCTTTTGCCGCTGTAGTCAACTTAGGATAACTTCTATTTTTGTTGGCTACAAAACAAAAAGTGTTGAGAAAATAACAAAATATGCAAAACAAATAAGTGCTATGAAATATTTTTTGTTAAAAAAAAAAAAAAAAACATCGAAAAATTAAATGCCATAATTGCATTAATAATCAGAGGGGTTAGATACATTAATTTATTTATTTTTACGTTATTATAAAGGGTGTTAAATTTTAAGGGCCGATGTTGATTTTGAATAAAACACAAATTATTTAGGAATTATTATAATTTTTTATTATTATGATAATATGGTATGGTTTAATTATGTATGGAATAAATATCGGTCAAATGGCCGCCGCAACCTCGGCGGCACACCTCCATTCGATGGTCCAAATTTTCGATGACGCTGAGGCATAATTGAGGTTCTATTCCGTTAATGTGCCGAATTATCTCATCCTTTAGCTCTTGAATTGTTGCTGGCTTATCGACGTACACCAATTGACATCGCCACCACCTGAGAAAACATGGCCATTGTTTGTTAGCCATTGTTTCATTAGCTGTGTGGCAAGTGGCACCGTTCTGCTGAAACCACACATCGTGCGCATGCATATCTTCCAATTCAGGCCATAAAAAGTTCGTTATCATCCCACGATAGCGAACACCATTCACAGTAACTGCCTGACCGGCCTCATTTTGGAAAAAAATCGCCAAAATGCGGCAATTCTGCTTATTGACGAATCCACTCAGGTGAAAATGTGCCTCATCACTGAAGATGATTTTCTTCGAAAATCGATCATCCACTGTTGCTATTTGTTGCCACCATTCTGACCATTGACGACGTTTGGGGTGGTCAAGGCGCCTTGTAAATGCAAGTCTTTATACATAATGTTCATCAACGACGAGCGTGAGAGGTGCAATTGTTGGGCACGACGACGAGTTGAGGTGGACGGCTCTTCAACCACACTATCGCGAACAGCAGCAATATTTTCTGTAGAACGAGCATGCACTGGTGTTTTCACATCTCGTACAGACCCGCACATTTTGACGATTAAATTGACCGAAAAAAACACGAAGTGCACGATATGCATTTTGATTTGAAAGCCCATTTTCATAATAAGCCTGAATAACTTTAACGCGTTGCTCGATTGTGTATCTTTCCATGGTCCAAATTGAGTTAGTCTAAAATTGAGAAATGTCAAATGAAATGCAGGAAAAAAACTTGACGTTTAGGTGTGGTTCACATGCAACATCGACCCTTAAATTTAACCACCCTTTATAAGAAAAAGCTGTTCATATTTCATTTCTTTAGTAGCTGTCGTTCTCCAGCCAGCAGCATGTGCAGTCATGTAGTCGTGTAGCCGCAGTCATCAATGTGTTTAATGCATTATTTGGCTTTTTTAGTTCTCGCGCAAATTTCCAAGAAAACAGATGGCCGGCAGTAGTGCTCGTGGTTATTTCATTATAATTGTTTAAATAATGAAGAAAATTTAAATATTTTTTGATAAAAATATAGTTCAAGTGTAGCGTAATATTTTGATATGAAAATTTCTTCAATATGTTAAAAATTAATACGTGCAAATCGTGTTAAAAATTCAATGAAAAAAATTTTTGTTTGCCTGCCGGCCATTCTGGTTGTTGTTTTTGATTTTCGTTTCATTAATAAGATGAGATAGTGTTGTTGTGCAAATAAATATAAATAAGCTTTCAATAGAAGTAAAATGCAATTAAGAAAGTAAAAAAAAAAGAAAAATGTCAAATAAATGAGAAAGCAAAGTAAAAAGAAAAATGTCAAATAAAATGTCATTATATAAAATGGCGATTAAAATTAAAATAAAGTTATTTAAAATGTATGTAATTAATATAAAAAAATCATGCTAGTAGTATAAAAAAAGGGTCTTAAAAAATATATGCCATAATTTCTCAAAATATTTGTGCAATCTAAAAAAGGAAAAAATTAATCTTTTAAATTACACACAAAAGGCTGATCGGACATGGAAAAATAAGAGGTAAATTTTAATTATTCTATTTTATTTCTTTCTTGCAAAAAGCTTATTTTTAATTTAAAAGTAAAAAGCTTTTATTTACAAATATCCAAAAAAAATTGTTGATAGGTGGCGCGTCGAAAAGTCCATTCACTCCATAAGACATATTCTGCTTCGGAACCAGTTTCCATTAGCACTTTTGTACTACAATATGTAACAGAGTGTTATTGTTTTTCTGTTTGTTCTTAATTTAAATTAATATTTGCCCATACTATGCAAACATTTATATTCTATATGCATATTATACTACTTGCGATTTTTTAAAGAAATATTTATTTGCATGTTTAAGAGTACGGTAGTGCTATTTCTATTTTCTATGTGTTTTTATCGTAAAATTAATGGAATGGCCATCAATATACATTGCCCAATACCTCAATCCCTAAATATAATACAAATATAATAAAATATAATACAAATGTTCAACAAATGCGGCACTCTCTATATGAGTGTATTCCTGAGTGTATTCTTAAAGATTTTTTTTACCTTAACAATGCACAGCATGTTATGTTCGCAACCAAACAAACACACACACACACATCTATTAAAACACAATTATAATATATTTTATAAATACATTTTCTTTTATATCATCTACACCAGTTGCGTCCAATTCATATGTGCAAGCTTTTACAAAAGAGCTTTTTCACCTACAGCGAGCTTCGACGAGAGCTTTTACATATATGAGGGCACAATACAATTTAAGTATAATTTATTTAAGCCAAAACACTTTAATACTTCTTTTGAAAGATCTTTTAAAAATCGCCATATTCAAAAAGGCTTGCTGTGCTTTGCTAAGGATAGAGCAACAACAAAAGGAATCTTTTATTAAATATATATCTTTTAGTGAATATAGATTGATCGTTGTGTGTTTGAAAATGTTTCTTTGAAAGTTATTTTCAAGTTGATGGAAAAGTACTAACGTACTGAATTTTCCGTCCCTGAAAAAAAGGCTCTTTACTACAAACGCAAATGTCATAGTATTAGTGTTTGGACGCAACTGATCTACACTAACCCAATGCTAAAGTTATGGAGTTCCTTAAGCTTCCATGGTAAATTGCTTTTTGCAAATTATAAGTTCCTTTAATTCACTACTTTACACACACTTGTTGTAAAACTTTTATTGAATTCATAAAATAGAACACTTTTTGAAGATTTTGATGTATAATTAATTGCTGAAATGCAAATATTTCCTAAATATTGAATAAATTTGAATATGTTAACAAAATACGAAAGAATGAAAAAAATTCGCATAAAAAACCTGTAGAATTAAATTTGGCGCCATCTTGTATTGAGTTTTGACAATTTCTTCTCTGATAGTACGGCCAGAAAAATTTTAGCTCGTCCCAAATTTTCTGGAGGAAATCCCCAAAAAATTGTTAAATCCCCAAATTTGTGTCAAATAAATCCACAAATGTTTGGGGAGAATACTAAAATAAAAAAAAAGCAATTTAGATATGACTTAAAAGTATAAATCAATTTGAGTATTTTATAATTTAACCAAAAATAGGTTCCCGAAAATCTTATTAAGGCTTTTAGGGGCATAATTTGGAGTCCAAAACTAAATCCCTTGTGGGTGAAACACTTCCTAGAATATTGTATTCCTTCTGTAATATTTTATAAAATGACGGATCCTTATATTACAATTTGCAAACTTCTCTAATTATTCCAAATTTTTCTTTTCATTCTCATTTAAAATTTACAATCACAAAAGGAGCTTAATTGATTTTTTATTATTATTACTTTTGGGAGACTTCAACGGAAAGCAATAAGGTTTGCACTGGCCGTTAACTGATCCAAATATAAATATTTTCGATCAATATTTCATAGATTTTTGCTCTATGAATTGATTTTCTCTCTATATTTAAACTTTCATTTGGCTTTCCTTTTAAAAATTGTTTTTCTAATTAATTCCGTTAATTTGTTACTCGAACAGGGGTGGCACTTATATTATATTTTCAAGAGTTGGCGAATAGCAGCTGTAAGCAGAGATCTGCGCCTGGAAAATTATTAGGTGGCGGCTGTAAGAGAAATTGCAGCGGTAGTTTAATCGAGGCTGCGAGCCGATAACTGGTAAGCGGCCCAAGCATGCTATAGCATGCTTGTCGACGGTATGAATTTCAAAGTGCAATGTATTATTGGATGGATTGACAAGCATGTTGGATGAAAACTAAATTTTTTGTTTATTTTGCTTGTTTGTCAAGCGTGATGCATCGTGTAATGGCGTGTTTGTCAAACACATCAAGCTTTAAAATATATAAAGTAATATTTTTAATGCCAAACAATTTGCATGTGTGTCAAGCATGTTGAATAGCATGCTTGATAGTCTATGGGCCGCTTTGGATAGTCAACTTTTTATCGGTTAATATAAAAAAATCGGCTAACCGGCTTATAAAAATTATCGTTTAATGATATAAAAAATAGAGTATACGCCAAATTTGATAAATAATACGCACGTTTTTAAAATAAATAAATAAACACTTCCGCCGCATTTTTTAATTTGCTCGCCGCAGCTCTCTGTTAGTTTTTTTATTTCAATTTTTAATTAAAATTCAATTAATGTTAAAATCTAGTAAACAAGTTTCAAATTTCATACGTTTATATGCCAGTATGTCTGAAAGTGTGGAACTAAAGCAAGTCGTTAAAAAATTGGAAGCATTTGCTCCGCTTAGCTATGCTGAGAAATGGGATAATGTGGGTTTATTATTGGAACCATGCAATCAAATGTAAGTTATTATTGTATTTTTCAATAGTAGTTAAAGATAAGTTTAGGTGCAACTCTACGATTGGGTCCAAAAGTTTGCCACAGTTAAACAAGAAACTTGTTATTCCTTGTTTCTAAATGGATCTTAGGGAAAGATATTTCTACAACCGGCAAAAGTACCTCATTAAAACTTGTGGTTAAACTATATTTGACGAGCATAGCTCAGATTTGTTTCAAATTTTTAACTTTGATATAACTATTTAATGCTGCGTTCAACAATATACTTTTTTTTGTCACCCATCCCATACTCGGAAAACTATATAAGATTACATGGCTTATTGGAACACCTTTATTTTAAGATTTTCTCCAAATTTGACTGATGTAAAAGTTCGAAATGGCCTTTATATAATTGTAATGTAAGATTTTAACCTCTAATTCTTCCAATACCGCAGATATTATGAGTTAAATTTTCTCCTACATAAAATTTTCTAACATTTTATTACTTACATATGGCACCGTGGCCATTTTGAAAGAGGTTATACTTTTTATCAGCAAATACAACTTTTAACATTACGGACTTTTTGAATTTGTGTTGGGACTTGATATACATTAACGGACTCCTTAAAAGAGGAAGTAGGGATTTTGGTACTTTTTCAGTATGTTTTTTTTACAAATAAAAATATCAACGGCCGATTTAGTACTTTTTTTTCTAAAATTTGCTAAAATCTTAAAAGAACATAAAACTCTATGAAAGTTTATTTAGAGATAAATTATAGGAAAATTATTTTTTTCAGTAGGACTGATTTTTGGGAGTAATATCTACATACATATGTATATGTATTGGTTTTTTTTTTGGATGCTTAAGTCTTTTTAAAGAGAAAATATTTAAAAAAAAAAATGAAAAGTTTTGTCATACTATAGGTCCGCAAAGACTTTATAATAAGTATGAAAATTTTCGAATCTGAGACTTTTTGATAATTGAGTGACCCATAGTTTTCACCCCTAACTGAATTTTAACAAAACGATTTTCATTGTCATTAACAAATTAGTGAATATCTGATCCGCTGGGTAAGATTATTGAAAAATTAAATATGGGAAAAATATGAATTGCCTATAGTTTCACCCCTAAACAAATTCTAATCTCTTCCCAATTGACTTCTGTGTCATATGAATTTCACAAAATGTTGTAATAAGGGAAAATCATTAGTGGCTCATAGTTTGACGCCTAACCAAAATTTAGGAAATTCATTTCCATAGCCATTAACTAGGACAATGTGACCAACTGTAACTATCAAATCAGATTGCCGAACCTCTTCCAACATGGCCACTTTGTCATATGTAAGTACCAAAATGTTTACAAACTCAATATGAAAAAAAAGTTAATATCCCATAGCTTAAAACGAATTCTAGGAAAATGATTGGAAATAAACTTGGATATAGAGGCTATCTATTCCAAAATTGCCAATGTGCCATAATAAAGTAAAGAGATGGTAGAAAATTTAACATAGGAAATTATTAATGACCCATAGTTTTACCATAGTTTATTAATGACCCATAGTTTTAAATAAAAAATTAACATTTCTTTGTTAGATGATATTAACTTAAATTATCTTTTAAATGATTCATATGTTGAACAAATTCACTCATGTGCGGACAAAGTCAAAGTTTTAACTTTTACCCGAAAAAATGGTTTTCGGCAAAACAATTGTTTTGTTTTCATATTCAGCCTAAAAAGTTCTTTCTGAGGAAAAATAATAAAAAAAAAATATAGAGAATTGCTCCTAAACTCGTTCCAAATTTGTATTAAATAAGTTGAAATAAATTTTTAGGTTCATTGAAAAAATCCTTTTAACAAATGATTTAACTGAGCGTGTCATGCAAGAAGCAGTTGATAAAAATGTTAATATGATTTTATCATATCATCCTCCCATATTTGCACCATTAAAAAGAATAACACAAAGGTAAGAATAATCGATTTTTTTTCTTGTTTTTCTTATTAATGTCTTTAAATTTTAGTACTTGGAAAGAACGTATAGTTTCTATATGCTTGGGAAAATCGATTGCATTATATTCACCTCACACTGCTTGGGATGCAGCTTTTGGTGGTGTCAATGATTGGTTAGCTAGTGCCTTACCTATTAAAACTATTAAACCTATACTGGTAAGTCATTATAATTGAAAAATCACAATTGCAAACATTTTTGGAAGAAAGTTTTTAATAACGCAAAACGTTCCACTAAAGTCGAAAGCACCAGCTAATACGTTTGATTTAAAGTCATGCTGAATGCGGTAGTGGAATCCGTATTTTTTTAATCTACTATAAAAATTTCTGGCAAAACTAATTTAAAGTTTTGCATATTTTTGTATAACAAATTTTTTTTGTCACCCATTTAAATTACTAGTTTGATGGGAAATACTTCTAAGACTTGAGTGACCATTTCTGGAACAGCATTATTTTAAAAATGTCGGCTAATACCCCATTCATGCTGAGCCCCAAAATACGTATTTTCGTCATTTTCAAGTTTTCGATTTAAAATTTGTATGGAATTTAAAAGTTGAAAACTTGAAAAAAACGAAAATACGTACTTTGGGGATAAGTATGTATGGGGTTTAACACTCGTTTATAAAAAGGTTGGTGTTATTTAAAATTTCATGCAAAAACAGGGAAACATGGATCTTATAATTGTAAATGATCATCAGTAAATTCAGACAACTGGAAAATTTAGATATTTAAAAAAAATGTGTATAAAATTTAAGCTTTGCAATATAAACTTTTTGGCTTGAGTTTTAGTATACAATGTTTTTGACTATTTCAATATTTCTGCTAGTTTGGGTTTTAGTCGACTATCGACTATATTTGTAACATTTCAGTGTTTCCAGAACTTGGTTTTCGAAAATGGCAAACAATGGTTAAAACATACATGAATAAAATTAAAATTGGCTAATAAATTTTATTTGAAAAATCACAAGATAACGATCAAAAATTAAAAAATTCAGTGAAACCTACCAATAACGGGCATTTACATTAGCTGACATTACTCTTGAATGGACAATATTTAAGCAGCGGCTCTTTAAAGCAAAATTTAAGAGTAAAACTAACTCCCAAAGGAATTTTTATGAAAAATTAAAAAAAAGAACCTTTTTTCAATCCAATACATGTTATTTCAGAGCTTTAAAAGTTCCTATAAACATTTTTATAATCAGTTCCCCACCTCATCTATTCCAAAAATTTCTCCCCTGATTCCGTGGAACACATTTCTTTAACCGGTTTTAGAAACAATTTCAAGAAGAATTGTTTTAAAACCGATTTTTTGGAACAGAAAAATTGGCTGGGTTAATAAATTTATTTTTTAATATTATTTTCGAAAAATTTTATGATTTTTCGCTAAAGTTTTAAGCAAATTTTAAAAGTTAAAACAACAAATTTTAAAAGTAACAAAAATAACGATTTATTTTTAAATATTTTTAATTTTTTTTTAACCTTTTGCATGACGATGGAAATTTCCATCAAAAGATTTATTGAACAAAAAAATGCACAAACAGATGATTTGTAAATTGGTTGTTGCTGGCAACATTTACGTGACTACTGACAAATTTGGAGCATCAGTAAAAACTAACAAATTTTAACTTTTCGCTCCGTTGTTTGTTGTGGTTAAAAAAAAGTGTAGAATCTTGTGTAATTTTAGGAAGCTAATTCACAATTTTTGTAATGTAAAAGTGATAATGAATGAAAAAAGAGTTTGTTTGTGTTTAGTGTTTGATATTTTATTTTTTTACCATGACTTTGCATGGTGATGGATAATTCCATCGAAATGTTTCTTAATTATCTATAAATACTAAAATTTTTTAAAATATTTTTTTCCTTAACCTAGAGCATGAATTGCCTCACAGTGGTATATATATAATATAAATATAAATAAATAAATAAATATTATCAGCATTGCAAAAAAAAAACAAAATCATGCAAAGAAGCGTTAATTTAGCTATTTTCTAGAAATTTTTCAGTCTGTTTTGGGAAAAAAAGTTATAACTTAAATAGTAATCAAATAAATTTAAAACGGTCAAAATAAATAAATAAATATTATCTCATCTCATTTTATGTCATGAAAAATGAAAAATAGTTTATTTTATCGCTTATAATTCATACTAGCTGTAAGATTTTGTCAGTAAGTTCAGGGCTTTTTAATAAACATACATTTTTCAAGCGCCAAAAATTATAAATTAAGAAACACTAAGTGTTTTCGGTTGAGCTTGTTTTGCCACATTTTTTTAATCTGAACATTTTGAAAAAAAATCGAAAAAATTAAAAAGAAATAGCAAAAAGATTTGAGTAAAAATTTCTATAAAAAAACAAAAAATTAAATATTTAAATTTTAACAGGGCGCCACATTTAAAACAAAGCGTGGCTTCATTTGCCCACCGTTGTTATAGGGTATTAAAATTTTTCTTTTCTGGAGTACTTTCACTTTATGTATAAATTAATTTGAATTTTGTAAGTTTCAATACAAGCAAATCTACGTTTTTAATTCCTATATATATATACATGTTTATTAATTTTCTCTCTATCACATATTTAAATTTCAGCGAAATCGATAAGTGATACTGTATGTAACTTCCTCATGAGTATAAAAAATGTGTACTTTTTGTGTCCTGTAATAGTTCTTATTACTCAAGAAAAACTGCAGAAAATCTATTTTGAAATTTCTGGACCATTTGGACAAAGGGCGCATAGTGAATCGAGCCCATAGAAAAAGGAACAGAAATTGCTGGAGTATCGATTAAGGATCATATGACAAAGAAAAGATCACATACGAAGTTTTGAAGGCTTTTAATCACGAACCTTAGATGAAAATTAAAAAAAAGACAAAATGGAGGTCGTTGAGTTAAAAAATTTTCTATTTTTGATCTAAAAGACTCATTTGTAAATGATTTTCGGACACTGATTACGAATCCGAAATCAAAAGTTTAAAATACAAAATGACCGATCCAATATTGCAGTCACTGCCATATTGGATCTGACATTTTGTATTTTATATTTTTGGTTTTAGACTCGTTTTTGGTTATTCAGTGACCCAAAATCATATAAATTTGGGTCTTTTTAGATCCAAAATATAAAGTTTTTATAATACACGATCGCAATTTTGGATCCGCCATTTTGAATTTTTTAATTCTGATCTCAAATTCTTGATGAGTAAACTTCAAAACTTTTCATGTGATCTTTTCTGTTTCCATATGATCCTTAATCTATCTTTCAGCTATTTTGTCTTTTTTTCGATGGATTTAATTCACTATGGGGCGTGAACACACTCCTATATATGGGCAGTTACCGAAAAATATGCTTTGAAGTCCCTTCCCATATATGAGAGTTTAAGTGAAGTAATTCTTGCACTGTTTCAGTAAATCAAGACACTTTAATGTTTCTTTCGAAACTTAAAAAACGTGATTAGACCAGTGGTCATCACACTTAATTATTTTGCCCAGGACATCGATAGTATTCGATTTCTCCGTATTGATATCACCCATATGGGTTAACATGCAACGAGTACAAGTTTTTATGGAGTAACATATAAGTTTTTAACCCATTAACATTATTATCTTGACAACATTTTGCATAAACTTAAAACTAAAATAATATTGAAAATGATTTTGCATATATATACGATATAAACTAATAATGTCATATCATTTAGTTATTACGTAATAACCGTTATAAAAAATTACTGATTGATAAATTGCAAAAAATGCTGTTTAATGGTCAACAAATAGTATAATTATATTTAATATTATTATTAAATAATATTTAGTCTCAAATAGAAAGTGGGCACGTGACACGAAATTTCGTAATTCATGTGAATCACGTGTGAGCCAAAATTTAAATTCGGTTCGTGAGCCCATTTTTTCTCGGGATTATTCCTTTTTTTTCTATTTTTTTTACATGTAATGTAACAAGTTCTTATATATTAAGTATGAAAACTCTTCATTCAAGTGTTAAAATAAATTTTTTTATGTTTTTTTTTTCGAAATATTTTATTGTAATTTTTGGTTCGTGATCGTGCGTCAGCGTGAGTCAAAAATCGCTTACGTGGCAATGTCAAGTCTAAATTTTTCTTTTTATTCCATTTGTGAAAAAAGTTTCATTAGTTTACTAAAAATTATCATTATTTGCCTTCCATAAAATTTTCTTTGTATAAACTTTATATATGATATTTTAAGTGTAGTGGCTGGCACAAGGAAAATATTCAAAACCAATTTTAATCGATTGTTGAATACTTTTATAATTAACTGATAAGGAAAAAAGAACGGAGAAAACTGATATCTATCGTACTTGAAAATTCAATTGATTTCTTAGCGATAACGCCATATGATAACAGTAAAATGTCTGCCTTAATTTATGACAAAAAAAAAATTATATAACTTAAAAATATTTGCAATACATGTATGTTATGCAGAAATTTTTTTTATTTATTTTATTTAACATTTGCATTTAGAAAGCCCATTGGCCAAATTATAAATAACAACATTCCACTTTCTTAAATTAAATTCCACTAAAAAATAATATAAAAATACAAAATATTTTTAAAATAAAATTTCATTTCTTTTCATTAAATTTAAATATAAAAATTAATTAAAAAATAATCATTGTTAAAAAAAAATGCTTTGTTGGAAAAATGCTTATCTTTTTTAATCACAATTTATCACGTTTTAATTTCTTGTTTATTCTCCTCCATTTGAACCTTCACCAAAATTGCTTCAACTTCAGTAAATTTAGCCTCTTTAATTCCTGGCTCTTCAATTTCTTCAATACTGGTACGATAGAAAATTTTTCTTATTATATAAATTAACAGCAATGGCCATGGTGTCATGAGAGAATTGGCCACCGGTACAGCACTGGTCATATCGGCTTGTGGTTGTGGCAAAGTAAAATTTAACATAAATATGGCAATGCCCGTATTTTGTATACCAGTTTCAATGGCTATGGTTAAGGCATCACGTGATGATTGACCACAAAGAATGGCCATTATCCAACCGATTATATAACCAATCCATGGCAAGGCACTGCTAGCTAATATAATCTGAAAATATATATCAAACAAATTAATTTTAATTGAAAATTCCCTGCAGGCTGATTTTTTTTTTCAAAATAACTAAAGATAAGTGCATAATAAGTACAATCAGCCAATTATTCCTATTTTCTTTCCATTTAACATTACTTTATTCAAAACTTCAAATTAATTTCAAAAATAATTTTTAATTATTTTTAATCTTATTACAATCAAGAACAATTAAATTTAATATAAAATTATTGTACATAAATTTTTATAGAATCCCTCGGAATTCTATAAATTGCAATTACTATTTAAAAATTGTTTATTACAATTTATTTTAAATTAACTAAAACATATTGCAGCGGTTTTTAACTGTTACTTTTAGTTAAAAAGTTATAAATTGCAGTGTACACTTTTTTAACAATAATTGGCAGAATGATAATTCTTATTAAACCCTTCATCTTATTAAAGTCTTGAAAATGGTAGAAAAAATTACCCAGTCAAAAAAATACAAACGGGAATACGCTAGCTGGTACTTTAACAGACAATACACATGTTAGCAAAAAGTGGTTTCCCAATTTCAAAATGATAATATCATTAGTTAAAAGAACGGACTGGCTGTTGAAAAAGACCCGAAAATTACTGGGAATCAAAATTTCCAATTTTTTTTTTTTTCAAAATAAAATTTAAAATACAAATTAATTTGTAGTTTTCGGTCACATCAGAATTTGAATCCAGGCTGTCGGATTGGAAGTTGGGAGCTATACTATGATAACGGTACGTATGAAAAACAGCTGGATCGTCGTTCGTTGTGCCAAATTGACAACGTTGGGAAAACAAAGTTCATTTAACCAAAAAAATCTTTTTCATAAACAAAAAAAAAGCGTCATAATTTTTATAAAATCAATGATCTATCAGTGCATTGAGTCTCTTGTACCGTTCAAAGTTTTCAATGTGCACTTATAGAAAACGCTTTTATCATAAAAAAAAAAATATAGAGCCAAGTTTGATGAAGGATATTTGTATTAATGAAATTTCCATATATCGAAATTTTTGATAAAGTTCGATTAAACAAGTTTTCATATCATTTAAAAAAATCAAAAATTTTCTGTTTGGGTTTTTTAAGGTTGGCAACCGATGCCTTTTTAATACCGTTATCCATTTCAAAGCCCTTTCAAATTAATAACCGTTACTAATATTGAAACTGTTGATTTTAAAATACCGGTATTTTAATACCTTTTCCCTGAGTACCGGCATTTAATAAATTTTTAACAAAATCGAATTTTACATTTTTAGCAATAATCCAAAATTATCAATTAATTTAACTTTATCGATTTTTGTTAATACAAATTAGTATTGCTAACTTGACTTAAGTTTATACATTTTTAATTTGAGTGGGCAATATTTTTTTTTTTTTTTACAACATTACAGAACGTACCAGTATTGATGTTTTGCAATACAAATAAAATACCGATACCACTACCTATTGTTGTATTTGTTAAAATTAAATATAATAGGACAATACAACCCTTAGAACACCCCACCTAAATAACCTAACTGACTTGGTCGATTTGGCTTAAATAAATAAAAACGCAAATTGTTGAGAGGCCAGTATAATGTAAACCCTGCAGTATGGACTGCAGTTATTTAAACCAGTTGCGTCCAAACACTAATACTATGATATTTGCGTTTGTAGTTAAGAGCTTTTTTTCAGGGACGGAAAATTCAGTACGTTAGTACTTTTCCATCAACTTGAAAATAACTTCCAAACAAACATTTTCAAACACACAACGATCAGTCTATGTTCACTAAAATATATATATTTAATAAAGCGTGGGAACAGTTGTGTTTGTTTATTGAAAACAATGACGGCGATCCCGTATGTTTAGTTTGTGGTTATAATGCTAAACGCAATCACAAACATACCATTGAAAGGCATTATAATACATGCCTAAAGAGATTTTTAAATAAAAATTTAGATAGGACCAAATTAGTAGATGAACTGAAATTTCAATATGAAAAAAATATCAAAGAAAAGATTCCTTTTGTTGTTGCTCTATTCTTAGCAAAGCACTGCAAGCATTTTGAAGATGGCTTTTTTTAAGATCTTTCAAAAGAAGTATTGAAGTGTTTTGGCTTAAATAAATTATACAACTTATAACATTTCGAAATTCAAAATTTCCATCCTTGTATTGTGCTCTCATATATGTAAAAGCTCTCGTCGAAGCTCGCTGTAGGTGAAAAAGCTCTTTTGCAAAAGCTTGCACATTGTTCATATGAGTTGGACGCAACTGATTTAAACTGTCATTTTCAGTTAATTTTATCAACATAATAACTACAGTTTAAAAACCTGGCTTATTTTATTGATGAAATTTCCGCCTTTTATTTAACATGCGAAAGCTAAAATCTAATATCAATTTGTGAATTTTTAGTTTCCAATTTGGTTAGTCGATTAATCGCCTCTATTTCGGTTAATGTCGAAACAAATAATTGAAAACTCAAATAATTATTTGACCCGAATAATCGCTTAAAATAGGTCGATTAACCGGTTAAATTTTTAATATAAATTTTTCTCTTATTTTTCTTTAAACTTCCAAATTTTCTCAACTTTGGCAAGAAAATCGTAGAAAAAAAAACATTAACTAAAATACAATCAAATTCTTTTCAAATGGACGGAGACAAACAAATGTTATATAGGCTTTAGGAAATATGATAGACAATTTTTATTTTTGTTTCAATTCCTTTAAAAAATAATAAATTTTAAATAATATAAAATTATATTTTCATGTCCAAAAAATTAACAGAGCTTTCATACTCAGTATACATGTATTTCGAGTTGACAAAATATGTCATCAGAACGCGAAGTTTTAGAAAGAGCTTTAACAAGAAACCTTTTAAAATATATATTTTTCTCCTTCCCAGCAAAAACAGGGTTTCAACTACTTACCAGCCTGTTTACTCGCTGAATTACTTTTGTTCGCGATGACTCCAAACATGACAAAAAACACAAAGTAATGGGTGGTCATTACCCTCACGCTTACGAACAGCCAAAAAATAATGAGTACCCATTACTTTTTGGGCAACAGTAATTGAGCGCGTAGATAGGCTGGTAAGTAGTTGATACCATAAAACACGACTAGGTATACTCCTAATAAGCACGATGACGTTACTTATGTTGTAAAATAATAATATAAAATTGCTTTAAATTCGAAAACTGTATTTAAAAAAAATAGTTTCATTTAAAATTCTATGCAAAAATTTACAAAAACTAAAAAATACTCCATGTTATTTTTTGTTTCTAATTCGATTTATAAACTAATTCTAATGAAGTAGGAACTTCAGTAGAATTAAGTTGGTTAGTCAAAAATATTTAAGAATTCGCTTATTTGAATTCTTAATTTCACAAACACAGAAAAATCGTTGAGGACTTGTCAGGTAGTGAAAGAGTCAGGGAACAGTGACAGTTCTACCAAACTTTATTTGTGAATTCTTACGATATTTTTAAGAATTTGTTATTGAATTTATTTGCAGATAGGCATTTTTTTTGCTGCACAGTGTCATATAAAGAAAATAAATACCAACTTTATCGACAAAATGTTCCAATTCGCTAAAACACTGCGTTTTTTAGGGTTTACTTTCACTGAACACATCTGACATTTTCTTTTTAAAAAGTCGTCAGATTTCTCTGAAAAAAACCCAGGATTATAAAGCATGATTCTATAAAAAAATCTCAGGATGCTTTGAATTGTCCTAAACAAACACTTTAGAAACCGACGTAATCGACTTTACTTGATATTTCAGCAAAAAGTAGCTCTTTGTGTTCTTATTGATGAAAGAAATACATTTATTTTGCATTTGACGATTAATCAATCACCAATTTTTCCGATTTATCGACCAATTTTTCCGATTCATTTTTCAAATAATAAACTAACCGATAAACGGCAGGGTCGAATAATTGGAAACGCTATAAATTTTATAATATTTTATAAAAAAAACCGAACCGGTTAACCGGTTTTTGGTGCAAAAGCTTCGAATACATCGAAAAACAGTTTTTTGGAAATGCGTGCTTTTTTCTCTACTTCCTTTTCCTTGATATATTTTTGTAATAACATCATAAAAACCTTTTTTGTTAACACATTTCCGTAGATTAAACTAAAATCAGTATTTGCTGTTAGCCCTTAAATAGATAAACTTAAATCTAATTATTCTTTAATATAAAAAAAATTATAATTTCTTAACTACAATTAGTATACATACCTTCCATGAAAATAATTTAAACATATACGAATTAACCGTAAATGCAAATGCTGTTATAAACAAAATAAATGCCAATGATAAGGGCTTTAAAAGTTTCGACATTTTCTTTGCCACCTTTGGAAAATACTTCTGCAATGCTATACCAATACACAAAGGAATAACCAATGAAAATGACATTGAAGCTATGGTCTTATAAGGAACTACCAAATTGCCATCTTGGAAAATTAAAGCACCCAATGTGAAAATCCATATTGGCATCATACCAAAAGCAGCCAAATTACTAATGGCAGTCATGGTAATGGATAAATTCAAATTACCATTTAAAATAACCGTGAAAATATTTGAAGCGCCACCTCCTGGTGTAGAGCCAGTAAAAAATAAACCCAGCCGCAATTCAATCATGTCACGGAAAAGAAAATAGCCAATCATGAAACTTAAAATAGGCATAACTAAAAATTGTCCAACAAAACCAATAGCGGGGCCAATGGGTTTAATAAGAATATCCTTTAGAGCATCCAATTCCAAAACAGCTCCAAAATTTATATACAACATCATAACAAAACATCCTACGGTTATATTGAATATTACATCCATTTTGCCAATATTTCTCATTATAATAACATCAGCCATGTCAAAAGCTTTCTCAGGCTCCATCTGGGGTCTATGTAATTCAACATAGATTTGTGAACGACCCAAAAATAAAGCTTCCACAGTGAAGTTTCCCATCCATGATGACTGGCCATTTTTAATATCTTTAGCTGTTATAATATTATTTGTCAATAATAGCAACTCATTATCTTGAGGTAATATATGAAATTCAAATTCGGAGCCCCATGCAGGATCTATAAATGTTATATTTAATTCCATGACTCTTTTTTGTGTCATAGTCATATTGAATTTATCTTGCTTAAAAATGACTGACCAATTGGGAATGTTGGGTTTCTCCGCGGCGGTCAAATCACTAAATTCTTCAACTAATGTGGTGGTATTTTTTTGAACTTTTGAGAAAATTTCTAAAACACTTGTTGCTTGTATAATTAATATAATTAATAAAGATTTTTTAAATGCCATATTGCTGATTTAATTGATAACAGTTGTCGTTGTTTAAACAAGTTTCTTAATGGTATTCTCTTTCCTTCTTATTCGATTTTAAATAATATTCGCGTCTTCATTAGTGTTGGATGTTAATCGACCATCCATCCTATGTTTAATGAATTAAAATTTGCAACAACCATTCGTTTTGTTAAATATTAGCTTTATCGTAAAAGTGTTAATAATCATTTAATTGTATTGAACGTTTTTTTTTTTTTTTTGTAGCGTCGAGGAATCATAGAACTTTATCGTTACCAAATATTTTATTACAGCTACACCATTTCCAAAGAGAATCTGCAAACTTTTCTAAATAAAAGTTGTAAAAAATATTAAAGAACTTCTTTAAATAGATTTTTTTTTAAATTTTAACAACTTTTTTACAAGAAAATTTTATAAAAAATTACTTTTATGATATGATCGGCGCGGTATTAGCTTTAGAAACAAAAATTTTGTCCATTTTATAAAATTAACTTGAATTTAAAAATTGTTTCGAAAGTTCTGGTTTCCAATAAGATATACTTTTAGAACACTCAGAATATTATGTATTTAACTGCTTGTAGTTTTATAAAAAAAATTTCCGTTCCATTTAAAAATAAAGGAACATACATTTATTTTTCGAAGAAATATCTATATTAACTTTTTTATAGATTAATTCGAAATGATTTACTATCATTTACCGATTTTTTTTAGTTTCATTTATGTTTTTCATTTTACCCACAAAACAGAAATTTGTGGTTTATTTGTGTCCGTAATAGTTATTAAATTTTGTTTGCTACGTTTTAAAAAAAAATATTCAAAAAATTTCAATTTGTTTTTTTATTTAAATTTGTTGTATATATACAAAATTGTTCAATACAAATTACAAGAACTTCATAAACACATATATATACACAAACACATTCACACAAAAAGTGTCTTCAGCTACATATGCAAACAAACATTTTGTATTGTACGAGTATATTAAAAAAAAATAAAAAATACCAAAAGGGAAACAATTTCAAATAAATGAATACAAAACATTTATTTTTTAAGGAATTGGTAGGTAAAATTTTGACATTTATTTTTACTGATTATATAATTTGTTTCTTACGGATGTGTCATTGATTAATCAACATTTAAAAATAAATAACAAAAGGCATTTAATTTAAATGAAAATTAAGTAGACCGGTTTTTAAATGAAATATCATTTCTTATAAATGACATTTTCTGTTATTTTAACTTAGAAACTATTTTAAGTGAAAGGGAAAACAAATTCGGGAGGGGCGTATTAAGAAAAAAAAAGCTGGCACCTCACAGCTGTCAATTTTTAAACAACATAAAATAATATTATCAAACGTCTTTTTAATCCTAAAGAATACATTTTTGTCACCCAGGCAGAGCTTCGAAGAATCAATTTTCTAATTCCTTTTTTTTTTTTTGAACTGAATTAATATTTTGGCAAATGAATTTAAACCTAAATTTTGGGATCGAATGAATTGCTTTTTTTGTCATTTAATTTCTCTTGAAGGAATTTATTGGTTAAGAAATTCATTAAATTTTCACTTAAGTCCCAGAAGTTATTAATAATTTTTCAGATTAATTTCCTGTCTAATTAACTTTTTTGCTTAATTCCCTTAGTAATTAATTAATTCAAATTTTCGCTTAATTCCCTTAGTAATTAATTAATTCAAATTTTCGCTTAATTCCCTAAGGAATTTATTTTTTCTCTTAATTCCCATCTGAAAATAATGTGTGTAATAATAAATTTTCATAAAAATGTAAAAACAAAAAATAATGTGTCTTAATTTTCTAAACAAATTATCATTATTTTATGGTTTAAAATAATGCAAAGTGTAAACTATTTTTGTAGCTCTTATAGATAACACATGTTTTAAAATAATGTTAAGAGTATTAAGTTATCATTACAAGGTACTGTACACAATAATAATAAATCATTACTAATGACATTACCTTGTAATTGCAACTCATTATTTTTAACATTATTTTATATTTTAAAATAATGTTGAAAGTAAGGAGTTATCATTACAAGGTACTGTACACAATAATAATAAGTAATTACTAATGGCATTATCTTGTAATTATAATTCATTACTTTCAACATTATTTTAAAACATAAAATAATGTTTTACTTATAAGAGCTACAATAATAGGTTGCACATTGCATTTGTTTAAACCATAAAATAATGATATTTTTTTTTTTTTGAAATTTAGACACAATATTTTTTGTTTTTTTTCTCCTTCAGGGAATTAAGGGAAAATTTAATGAATTCAAGGAATGCATAACGTAGGTGGGGTTAGGCCAGATTTGCGTGAGTGAATATTTAAAATAATCAATATTTGAGACAAAAAATCTCTTGTCAAACCTACCCGGCCCTCAGTGACATGTCACAGGACTGCTCTAAAAGAACATGTCATGACTTTTAAACCGGTAACCCGGTAGGTGAATATTTAAAATAATCAATATTTGAGACAAAAAAATCTCTTTTCAAGGGCAGGGTAGGCCCTCAGTGACATGTCACAGGACTGGTCTAAAAAAACATGTCATGACTTTTAAACCGGTAACCCGGTAGGTACTTTAGGAACCCGTCCTATTTTCACCTATCTCCAGATATGTATTTTTGGAACCGGTCCAGTTTTCACTTATCACGAGACAGCTCCCAATTTCCAACTGAC
Source organism: Eustalomyia histrio (assembly GCA_949748255.1). Taxonomy (NCBI): domain Eukaryota; kingdom Metazoa; phylum Arthropoda; class Insecta; order Diptera; family Anthomyiidae; genus Eustalomyia; species Eustalomyia histrio. The sequence goes on along the minus strand of OX456525.1, from coordinate 60,005,596 downwards.
CCTTTTTTTCCCGCAGGGAACTTAGTCGTTGCGTAATTTTTCCAACAATTGTAAATCGTAAATATTAGAAACTAAATTTAATTTTTTTCATTAATATTTTCAATAATTTGTATTTTATTCAATTTAAAATTTTATAACACTTTAGATAAAGTATGTACAATATTTTCCGGAAAATATAAAACGTTACCAATTATTTGGTAAGCACTTTAAACCATTCTCATTTATTGATTAAAATTTTCAAAGTTTTCATGTAAAAAGTTGTTAAATTTTTTTTTTTTTTTTGTACGTTAAAAGTTAATTTTATAATCACTCAATACTTAGTATTCTAGACCATTAACGGAAAACCTTCAAAATCGTGCAAACACAATTTACGAATACATCAATAGAATCTCAGATTGATATCGTTATCAATACGCATTATAAAATGTAAATTTAAGTACACCGACGAGTATGTCTATTAAAAATTTTTGCTGCTACTTTCCGTAGTCAAATGATCTAAGCGCTTTAAACAATCTCATCCAACTAACTGACTAATAAAGTTGTTAATTGTTTTGTAAAGTAAATAAAGCAATTGCACACAATTTGTAATTAAAACAACTAAACATTCTAGTAGTATTGTGTCTGTTTTAAAATTTTTCTAGTCAATTAAAAACTTTTAACAATGATAAGTTCCTTTTAAGTTTTTTTTTACACAGAAATCTGTTATATGTATGTATGAATTGTTATTAAAACAAACGCTTAACATCCCAGCAATATAAAATTGAATCACGTCTTCCTAATCACTGCTAAATTCATAACTTTAAAAATTTGTTTTTGTTTTTATATAAAGTTTTATGCACACTGATTTTTTTGAACTGCAAAAGAACTTGTACTGCTGCTAAGTGATTGCCTTCAATGACAATACGATAGGTGTGTTCGACGTACGTTACCGCGGGTGCCCGCGGGATCCCAATCTTATCAGAAAGTGTTTCTTGTAACAAAAATTGGGTAAATGAGAGCGTTCATGAGAGAGTAATTGTGTTTCTCATTTTACCAGAACTTACCCGTATTTTTTGTTTGGGTAAAGTGGTAAAATTGTCAAATCATCAGCTGTTGCTAATAAATTAGCTGTTTTGCATTTTTGAAAAAAAACTAAAGTTAAATAAGAATTTACTATAAAGAATTTTTCCTTCTTAATAATGAAAAATACATTTGAAAATGTAAATAGATATTTTCTATTTCAAATATATTTATTATTTAAGCTGTTTTTTAATATGAATAAATTTGACGTTTATTTTTGGGTATGAAATATGGTTTTGTGCGTTCGCAGTATTTTGGGCACTTTTATGGTTTTGTGAGAGAATCTTTTGATTACTCTCATTTTACCAGACTACCCAAAATTACCATGTACAGACCTGATGTTATGTTATTTTTTTAAAAAGTACATAGTTCTTAACTGCTGAAGTACTGATAAATTTAACATTGTTTTGTCATTGGTCAGGCGCAAATATAGACTAAGGAAAATTGGCACAATTCACCCCCCTAAATTTTTTAAAACAAAAATACAAAAAAAAGCGTGACAAATTAATAAAAATTACTCTAACTTTTCTCTCTAAAACCTTCACTAGATCCGCGTATGCATTGAAAATAAAAAGAATTTAGAATTGCTAAAAAGAAGGTCTATGAGAAGTGTTTAAATTTTATTTTGCTGGGATTTTATTTATAAATTGAAGTCCAAGATCATTTTTTTTATTTAAATACATTAATGCATTTTCAAATGAAATGATAAGGAAATATGAGTAAATTGCAGGCTTACTACACTTGGAAAATATTGACAGCAACTACATGTTAGTCACAATATGACAAAAATGTAAAGTCTGGGAGGTGGATAATTCCAAGGCCAAATAAGAGTACTCTCTTGGTATAGTGATATCCCCAAAGCGTATGGCGCTGTTAGGTTAGTTACATTTCCTTGTCATTAAGTGTATTAAAAAGCCGAAAAACAGTATTAACATACTTTTAAGGTTGGTTTTGAAGTTGGGCATATATAAAACAATTATTACCCTTTAAATGTTACTTTTACTTTTCTTTTTTTTATTTTTGTGATTTTTTTTTTTAATTTGGCGAGTTTTACAATTTTAGAGTTTTTTCAATTTCGGTGATTTTTAAAATTTTGTCTTTTTTAATTTTTGGTAATTTATTTCCAATTACATCCTTTTTTTTATTTTGGGGAATCTTTATTTTTTTAATTTTAATTTTGTTTTTTTTTTTAATTTTGGTTTTCTTGTATGTGTAAACAAAAATCTTCAACTCCCTTCAATTAAATATAATAACGTAGTTATTTATTTTTTAAATTTTAATATCTAGTGAAGATGTCATTTTCAAACTACTTAATCGAATGAAACAAAATCGACTGAATTCCCAAATTTTGTAAACCCTTTGAATTCCCAACGATTGTACCCAACGATTAAAAATAATAAAAACTTTTATTTTACAATTACGAATGACATTTTTTAACATTAACAAATGTATACCTAAACACAAAATTAAGAAATTTATATAAAAAAGTTACACTAAATGTAAATAACAAATTCCATATTTGATGTTTGTTTAAAAGGTTTTTTTTTTGGTGTTTGCAAAAAAGGTGTGTGAAAAGTGATAATAATATAAACAAACATTTTAAAGTGTTTCTGTGTAAGATTTATTTTTGTAATATTACTGTGAATTAAGTTTTTATACCGGCAAAACAGATTCGTTATGACGACCTTTTTTTTGGTTTGCTTGCAGTTACGGATATTTCTGATGGTGGTCTCTGAAATTCAGTTTATATAACAAAACTTCGTTTAAGATAATATATATCTCAATAGACCATAGAATACAAATAGCTCGGTTGCCATTCAGTTGGCCAGAAATTCGGTTGTCAGCAATCAATCTGTTTTCTCTGTATAATTTTAAAATATGATAAGTTATTCTAAATTTTAGAATATATTCAAAAAATTTTTTTTTTCAAAATTATTTGATTTTTATACCCTCCTTTATATGTTCGTAATCCTTATCAGATAACTGCATTTGCTGATTGCAAAACGTTCATACGCAATCAACACAAGAATAAATATATGTTTTTGCGTTCAAACGCTGAATATACTCCAACACACATATTTGTTGATGATTTTAAATCAATCAAACGACGTGCAAATTGTATTGTCACTGATTTATAATCATCGGTAGTTTTTAACCCTTGATTTAATTCTGTTCATTTGAGCCAACAATAGCTATTTTGATGTAGAATAAATCAGAAAAAACAACAAACAACGTGTATGAGTGTAATCATAATTAAAACAAAATAGTTTCTTATCTATAAAAAGGGGATGGTTTTGTAGAAACACATTTCATAAATGTTATATGTATATTAGGGTGGGTCTAAAATATGTTTTTTTAGAATTTTTATTAGGAATACCAAAAATATTGTTCTTTGTGAAAATTTTTTTTTTTTTTAATTTAGGTCGACATCAGTCTCGCCCAATCCGGTTAAAGTTAAATATTGCCTAATTTTCCAATCAAAATAGATGAAAAAAAATTTAGACAATATTTAAATTTTTCCGGATTAGGCAAGCCTGATATATCGACCTAAATTTTTTTCAAAAAAAAATATTTATATTTCACAAAGAAGAATACTTTTATTACTAATAAAAATTCTAAAAAAGCGGATTTAAGTCCCACCCTAATGTAAACAATATCATTTATGAAATGTATTTCTATTTTGTTTTAATTATGAATACACTCATACGCGTTGTTTATTGTTTTTTCTGATTTTTTCAACGCTGACTTTTTGTTGAGTGATTAAATTTGCAGTAAACATAACCGACATAGGATTCAAACTGATCCGAATTACGCGTTCAGTAACATGATGCTGATTTTATTCTACAGTAAATTTTGTTGAATTATTAAATGTAAACAAGAATGTTTGTGTATGATTAAATCAAGAAAAAAGTTAAATTTGCAGTTCTCTGATCCTTATGCAATTTTAAGTCGATTTAGCAATGTCCTTCTGTCTGCCTATTGAAATGGGAATCACGGCGCGAAGACGCAAGCGGGGGTACAAATTAATCGACATCCTCCCGAGCAGTTTGCTATTGAAAATGAGCAACACCGGTCCAGCGGTTAAAAAGTTTTTAGTGAAAATGTGAAGGTACCTCTAATTTGTCCATACATATGGGGTGTATTTTAATACACTGGCAAGTAAAATATTTTTACTTGTTTTTAGACCAGTCGCTTAGAATTAAAGAATATTTGTTATTAATCTCAAATATTTTTTTTACCACTAAAATTTTTTTTCCCCACATTCCAACATTAAATTTGTTTTCACTTCCAAAAAAAGTTTTTCATCTCAAAAAATTTTTTTCACTTCCATAATTTTACTTCTAAAGCTTTTTACATTATTTGTATCAAAAACAGAAGAAAACATTTTTTAGGATATTGGTGGAGGGTTTGTATACCCTCGGCATAGTCGAATTTTAGTCCTTTTTACTTGTTTTTTTTTTTAGAATTTAGATTTAGTTAACCCGCTTCACACCCACCCTTAGTATGTATTAAAATTTTTAATAATTTTTACAATATAAAACGCAATGATAGTGATACAGTGAAACGATTTGTGAAAAAAATTTTAAATTCAAAGAATAAGATGATATTTACAGTTACAGTCGTTCATCGATAAGCAAGAAAAATGCCCTCAAAAAAAATATTTTTTTTTTATCTGTTTTTACGCAATAAATTTAAGTGAAAAAAAATTGTGACAAAATAATTTTTACCGATTTACGCTGATCACAGGTCAATATTACATTTGTTTTCTTTTTGATCATACACTCAGAATATTATGTAGTTAACTGTTTGTAGTTTAATAAAAAGTTTTCCGTTCCGTTTAAAAATAAAGGAATATACATTTATTTTTCAAAGAAACAACTATATTAACTTTTTTATACATTTATTCGAAATAATTTACTATCATTTACCGATTTTTTTCAGTTTCATTTATTTTTTTCATTTGTTTGAAATTTAATAAAAATTTACCCACAAATCGGAAACTTGTGGTTTATTTGTGTCCGTAACAGTTATTACAAATTTAAATTTTGTTTGCTGTCTGTTTCAAAAAAAATATTCAAAAAATTTCAATTTGTTTTTTTATTTAAATTTGTTGTATATATACAAAATTTTTCATTACAAATTACAAGAACTTTATAAACACACATACATATACAAATACATTCACACAAAAAGTGTTTATAGCTTCATATGCATACATAAATTTTGTATTGTGCGAGTATATTTAAAAAAAAAAACAAAAAATACAAAAACGGAAATAATTTCAAATAAATGAAAAAAACATTTATTTTTTAAGGAATTGGTGGGTATAATTTTAACATTTATTTTAACTGATTATATCAGTTGTTTCTTGCGGATGTGTCAGTTGATTAATCAACATTTAAAAATAAATAACAAATGGCATTTAATTTAAATGAAAATTAAGTAGACCGGTTTTTAAATGAAAAATCATTTCTTTTAAATGATATTTTCAGTTATTTTAACTTACAAACTTTTTTAAGTGTATATACAAAATTTTTCATTACAAATTACAAGAACTTCATAAACACACATATATACACAAACACATTCACACAAAAAGTGTCTATAGCACATATGCATACATACATTTTGTATTGTACGAGTATATTAAAAAAAAAAAATAAAAAATACAAAAAGGGAAACAATTTCATATAAATGAATACAAAACATTTATTTTTTAAGGAATTGGTAGGTAAAATTTTGACATTTATTTTTACTGATTATATCAGTTGTTTCTTACGGATGTGTCAGTTGATTAATCAACATTTAAAAATAAATAACAAATGGCATTTCATTTAAATGAAAATTAAGTAGACCTGTTTTTAAATGAAATATCATTTCTTATACATAAATGACATTTTCTGTTATTTTAACTTACAAACTTTTTTAAGTGTATATCCAAGTTTCATAAAAATCTAAATATTTAGGTTGTAAATACGGAAAAAAGTTCGGCCATAATTTAAGAAGCCGTAAAAAATATTAAGTATCCAAATAAAAATTCTCCAGTGGTATCGAATATTCACCAAAAAAAAAAAAAAACAGCAGTAAAATCAATTAAAATTATTTATTTTTCTTTAACTAATTGAAATAAAAAAAACTTCAATAAATTCTTAAAACTAATGCCGTTTTCTTTTCTGACAAAAAATGTTGCCTTTTTTTTGCCCCTTTTTTACAAAATGTCTCTTTGTGCATAGCAATAAAAAGTAAAAGCGGACAAATTAACGGTATTTAAGAGACCTATTTAAATGTGTATAAAATATGTATGTTTAATCATGTCTTAAATTTCGTGAAAATAAACAAAATATCACACGTTGGATATTTTAATGTTTTATTAAAGAAGTTGTGCATGTTTGGACATGTTTGAAAAACATTTAAATATGTGTCCTAAATACCTTTAATTTGATACCTAATTTGTCCGCAGAAAGAAAACGGCATAAGACCACAACATTTTTGGCCGTAATTACTAATAAAAAATACACATTAAACAAAAAACGTGTAATAAAAAATTCAACATTGTCATAATAATTCAAAGTATTTTCTAATGATTGCGTTTATTTCTGCTGACGGCGGAAAGATGTACGAGTAAATACCTAATTATTTTTTTGCTGGCTTATGGATTTCTTTTTAACTAAATGAGAATTGTTTCATGTAAGCTCGTTATTTATTTATTTTTTTGTTTATAATTACTCCACTAAATATGTTTCTTCGTCGAATGCATCTATACTCTGTTTCGCATTCCAACCAAATATACGTCGAACAATATAGAATATTAAAACCAAGCAAAGTGAAGTTAAAGCCGCTGTTATGGGTACTACAATCAACATATCCGCCATGGGTTGATCCAATGAATACTGCAGTAAAACTATGGGAAGCGACATATTTAAAACACTTGTCTCGATGGCAATAGTCATAGCATCGGTGGGTGTACGGCATAATATTTTAGATAAAATAAATGAAAAAATATAACTAATAAAGGGGAAAAACAAAGAAGCCAAAATGATCTATAAAGAAAATTAAAAATATTAAAAATTTTAAAATTAATATATAGGCGAAGACCATTACTAACCATTAAAGTGATTTCTTTGAAAATAAAATAATTTATGCCCACTGTAACACCCACTAAACATAAACTAAGAAATATGCATAGAGGCTTCAAGAAATGAAATATAAAACGTGTGGTTTTGGGTATACAAAAGCGTAAAACTATACCCAAAAATAAAGCCAGTAAAAGACCAATACATCCGACAGTCAAGTCCACAAAAGGTAATGCCAATGTGGAATCTGTATATAAAACAGGACCCAGTAGACAAATCCATAGTGGTAACATACCCAATGCTACAACACTATTAACAGTAGTCGTGGCCAGGGATAAATTAATATTTCCTTTAAGAAAGACATTACATATGTTGGCAATACCACCACTGGGAGCTAAAGCGGTAAAAAACAAAGCCAATTGTAAACATTTGTTATCCTTAAATATTAAAGCTCCTAAGCCGACAGCAAGTCCTGGCATTATTGCATATCTGCAACAAAATCCTAGTAAAGGACCTATGGGATGAACAAATATTGAACCCAAACGTTTTACATCCAATACAGTGCCAAGGTTTACAAACATTAGCAACATTATGACGGCAGCGGTATAAGTAAAAACTTGATCATTCACTCGTTTATCACGTATCACTATAACATTCAACACCTGATTGCTCTTTTCATTTCTATCATTTTCAGGATCATTTAGTGTTATATATAATTCTGTGTAACCAAAATGTTCACCCTTTACCTCAACTTCACCTTGCCAAATGGATCCCACAATATCAGCTACATTTATACGTGTAACACTCGTTGCTAATTTCGTTTCAGCAATTTCAATTTGGAAGTATAATTCTGCCGATTGTTCATTATTTCGATCAATATCGTAAACAATTATCGGTACTCTTGCAATTTCATTTGTAGTCAATTGTAGCAGCTTTAAATCATCTTCTATGCCATATTGTATTTTCCATTCTCCTGCTATTGTGCCAAATTCTTGACCATTTGTAGTTTTTGTAATTATCGTCAGTAGCAAATACCAAATTATTGGTTTTAAAATTGTTGTTTGAAATTGAAAATTCAATAGTATTTTCATGATTTGTTTTTTTTTTTAGATTCTTTTTTTATTTCTATGACTTTCAAAGTCTTTTTTGCAACTAACTACCTTGTTAACTGCATCATTAATCGAAAACCTTTTGGCCTTAAAGTCATACAAAAGAATGCAACGACCGATATCAATTGTATAGGAAAAATTTTCCTAAAATGTTATTGTTCTAAAATTAACCTCGTTTGAAAGCAATACATAAACATTTGATTTATTAATTGTATATTTGTGTATTATTTATATAAAAAAAAAAAACATTTTTCTTATCAAAATACAGAACCAATTTTGTTTATAAACAAAAGGTAATTTGCAAATACACTGACCAGGCTTACACTGACCTTTTAGGTAATCAGCCAGAAATTGCAGTGGCAGAGAACTGATTGCCAATAACATATAAAGTGTTGGCAGAGCACTTATTTAGAATACTCTGCCAAAGTTAGTAAAAAGTGCTTGATTTATAAAATCTACAACCGTAAAAATAATAAAAGCACTAGCAAAGGCCTGTTTTGAAACGTTTTACCAACATTGGCAAAAAGTGTTTTGCCAGTATTGGGTTAACAAAATTTTCACTCGCAAACAAAAGGTACTTTTCCAGTATGCGCTTAACAAAATGTACAACTATTTATGAAATGTACGAGGGCCGTTCGAAATGTTCTTAGCCTGACACAGAGAAGGCGGTATAAATAACTAAAAGTTAAGTGCACAGACTACCCAGACAGGAAACAGCTGATTGAATCAAAATGGCGACTAGAAAATGAGTAAAAGCAAATGTCAAAATTGCAGTGATACACAGAAAGAGATAGATATACAATTTATATGGAGTTTATTTTTTCAATCTCATTTTGCAAATCACAACAATGTCAAAATAAACATACGGTTCGAGAAATCTTGTTTGACATATTTAATTGGAATCCTGTCTGTGTAGTCTGTGGTTAAGTGTATTGGAAACTTCTATCTGCATAAGAAAACATATTAAATTTTATTTTGATCTGGCAACTCATTCGTATAGTAACATCTGTTCTGTTTATAACGTAAAAATTAGAAATTTATGGTGTCAATAAATATTTAGATAAGAAAGGTTTATCGCGACAATGATAGTAGTACCGTTTGAGTGAAAATTTCTTAAAGCTTGATTGGATCGATTTAATCGAAATACCTTTTGATGAAACATAGATCCATCACTACACAACAGAGACAAAAGAACAATTAAGTGCACTAAAGCAGGCAAAAACAATTCAATATCCCGGTTAGGTTATGGCACCCAAATACAGATCCAATTATTTTTCAGAGCTTTAGGAAAATTATATTAATAAATGGATATAGAATTTCTAGAAAAGCGTTGAACTTAGTTTATTGAAGTTTCCAAGAGAATATAAAAGGGTGGTTAATTTTTAAGGGCCGATGTTAAATGTGAACCACACCTAAACGTCAAGTTTTTTTCTGCATTTCATTTGACATTTCTCAATTTCAGACTAACTCAATTTGAACCATGGAAAGATACACAATCAAGCAACGCATTAAAGTTATTCAGGTTTATTATGAAAATGGGCGTTCAAATCAAAATGCATTTCGTGCACTTCGTGATTTTTTTTGGTCAGCATAATCGACCAAATGTGTCCACAATCGGGAGAATTGTGGGCAAATTTCAGCAAACCGGGTCTGTGAAAATACCTGTGCATGCTCGCCCAGTTCGTTCTGCCGAAAACATTGCTGTTGTTCGCGATAGTGTGTCATGAGGTCGGCCAAGCATTTACCGTGAATGGTGTTTACTATCGCGAAATGATAACGAACTTATTGTGGCCAGAAATTGAGGATATGACCCTGGACGATATGTGGTTTCAGCAGGACGGTGCCACTTGCCACACAGCTAACGAAACAATGGGCATTTTGCGCGACAAATTCAATGGCCTGTTATCTTACGTGGTGGCGATGTCAATTGGCCGCCAAGATCATGTGATTTGACACTTTTGGACTTCTTCCTTTGGGGTTATTTGAACGAAAAGGTGTACGTCGATAAGCCAGCAACAATTCAAAAGCTAAAGGATGAGATAATTCGGCACATTAACGGCATAGAACCTCAATTATGCCTCAGCGTCATCAAAAATTTGGACCATCGGATGGAGGTTTGCCGCCGAGGTCGCGCCGGTCATTTGGCCGATATTTTGTTGCATACACAATTGAACCATACCATATTATCATAATAAAAAGAAATGACAATAATTTCCTAAATAATTTGTGTTTCATTCAAAATCAACATCGGCCCTTTAAATTTGAACACCCTTTATTAAATAATAAACATAATGAATTATGTTAAGTTGGATTTTATGTCATATTATCATATTCTTTTATAAATTGTTTAAATACAAAGAAACATCAAATTTTATATTTGTAAATTATAGGGAATAAAAATTGAAAAAAAAATCACTACTCTCTTTTTTTGCTCCCTCCTTACTGAGTATTGTGTAAACACACTTAATTAAATTTATTATTTTTAAATTATTTTTTATTGAAAAAAAAACAAAACATTTAAATATTTAAAAAAAGAAGTGGCTAGAAATCGAGTTTGAAATAAAAAAAATATGGTTACAAACTTTTTTCTGTGTAGATTTGGAAAACTGTCTAAGATCTTCTAAACGACTCTTTAAGAGTAATCGCTGCCAGCGATTAGAGAAACCCCTATAGCCGCTTTTAACAAATTTTATAAAATATTTAATATGGTTAAATCCTTTTTTGTGATCAATGAAATTTAGAACATTTTAATATATTGTTTTGAAAAAGTTACTACAAACTCATGATTTCAAAATTTCAACTTAAAAATTGATAAAAAAAAACATGCATTTCTTTTTGATACTGATACAGGGTAGCACAGAATGGTTTAAATTGTTTATAACTTTTTTTTTTAAATGATTATTATTAATTTTATTTTTTTAAATATTGTGTGTTATGGGGGAATTTATTTTTTGATTAACTATGAAAAATTATATATCGTAAGTGGTGGTTATTTTCTGCTTCGCACATACGTGCTCCATCTAACACATTTTTCATAACTCTTCGCAATTTTTTTTTTTATTTTTTGATTTTTTTTCTACTGTGATTAAATTCAGTTAGGTGGTAAACAAAATTTTTGGCGAAACGAATTCGTAATTTGAATTAATATTAAAGAACTTAATTTTAACACTTTCAGCTTCACTTAAATTTAGCTGGTGCCTGCTAAAAATCACTTAATTTTTTCATATAAAAATAAAGTGCTGGAATTCCCGCTTTATATCATTGCACCATTTTCTGAGATGTATCGAACAAATGACGGGAATTCCAGCCACGACGGGAATACCCACATTTAAATTTTTAATAATAAATTAGGCTGTGCTGTACAAATGGCGGTAATTCCCTAATGACGGATATTCCCGCATTTTTTTTTTTTTAAAGTATATTTAGTTGTCAAAATATAATTGCGGGACATACCGTTATTAATATTGAGGAAATAAACAAAATTTTATTAATATATTTGTTAATATATATTATAAAAGATAATTTTATACATTACTACTTTTCATTTTAAATGATAACTTTCAAAACAACCATCGGCGCATAGTGCAGGCTTATCAAAACAATTTTTGCATCGAAAGCTTGTTTCTTTTCTGGTTCCATTTTTAAGACAATGCTTGCATCTTTTCTGAAAACTTTTGCTCTTAGTTGAACCCATATATTGTGGAGGGAAAGGAATTTTTTCCGGGAAGTGATAAATACTCATATCAATTGAACAGGATTCATTTTGTGTTTTTGTTGGACGTCCGGTAGCTGTTACCAAACAACAAGATCCTTGCCTTCAGCTACATTAGCTGGTAAATTAATCAAACTTAATATTAAATCATTTCGAAAGTCTAAAAAAGAGTTTTTTGGACGAAATGTTTTATAAATATAAAATGAGTTCCACACAGCCATGTCCAGGATATGAAATAGGACCTTTTTATACCATCTTTTGGGTTTTCTGGGACCGGAATAGTATGATAATAATTGGTCGGCTCGATCAACTCCTGCCATGTTCTCATTATAGGCAGCAACGTCTGCTGGTTTTATCTTCTTTTGGCCTCTGCAATTGGTAACTTCGATAAGACATGAATGATGTGCCGTAGTTATGGACAAAACATCGCATTTGTCTTTCGATTTGGTCACGTAAACATTTCCTGTTCTTCGCCAAATCATTTCTCCTTTTTTCAGTTTTTTACCAACTATACATTTAGGACTCGGTTTACGATTGGAACGTAAAGTACCTGTGGAGTGAGTTTTGTAGTTAAGTAGCGTATGGGACAAATCAACACTGTTGTAATAATTATCCATAAATAAATGGTGGCCGCGGTTAAGGTGCGGATTCATAAGTTTCAAAACTACAGCTTTTGTTTTTGATCCTGCAGTCTCTTCAATATGTTTTCCTGCATATATTTTTACATTTAAAATGTAGCCATCTTTCGTAGTAAGTTCGTAAAACTTTATCCCGTATCTAGCTCGCTTTCCTTTGTTATATTGTTTAAAGGATAATCTTCCTCTAAAGAGCATTAGAGACTCATCTAAAGACAGGTCTTTACCAGGTGTAAAGGTGTTTTCGAAATTTTTTAAAACCAATTGAAGTAGTGGCATTAGTTTTTCCAGCTTTTCTGCGCGGCTATCTTGTCCATATGACGCATGGCAGCTAAAGCATCTCAGAATTTGCTGGAAACGTCTTCCAGACATTACAGCGCCATATATTGGTTGATAATACAACATATTCTTTGAAAACATATGCTTGATTGATGGTTTTTTGTTCTGACCTTGCAATAAGCATAAGCCCAGAAATTTAAGAATTTCATCTTTTGACGTTTCAGGAAAAATTATTTTAGGTCGCTTCCTTGTCGATGGTTTGGGGTCATTATTCTCCAAATTTTTTGCATAACCATTAGTCGAAGAAACCAATAAATTAATCACGTCTTCATCAAAAAATTTTTGAAATATCATTAGTGGAGATGAGTCACTATTTATTTCGCCACGGATGCCCCAAGATTCGTTGAATGTAAAAGATGGTATTGGCTTTATATTCCCGTGCCAAATTTCATCACACTCAGTATTATACTCACGATTACTTTCAATATCGGAAGTACATGCACTATCATCCTCCTGACCTAAATCTCCCTGAGTAGATTCATCGAATTCACTACGAAGATCGCTATCATCGTCACCACTTGAATATCCTTCGAATTCTCTTCCATCTGATGAATTTTCGTCTTCTGAATAGTTTTTATATGTTTCAACCGTAAATTAGCTTATAAAACTGATCGCACTCAGAAAATCACTTAATTTTACGTACATGTATTTCTTATGAACATAACGCGGGAATTCCCGCAATTCGTTTTATTTAAGGCGTTTCTACACAAAAAAGAAATAATTTTACGTTCACTTTAAATGGAAAATATTCTTATTGGAATTTGTTAAATTGGGTTTTTCTTGTTAGTGGTAGTATTTTAGCACTACAGCAAACACTAATTCTGTACAATAATAAAAAAAATCAGTTTTGACGGTTGAAAAATTAGATTTGAAAATAAGCGGGAATTCCCGTCATTTGTTTCAGCTGAAAGTGTTAAATACAGCAGTTCAGCTGAAAGTGTTAAATACATTAAACAAGCTTTAAAATATTATTCTCTTTTGTTTACCTTTTTAGCCTCTTGCCGATTCTGTTGATCAAAATGTCGGATCAGGACGCATATTCTCTACAAATATCTCTCTTGAAAATGCTATAAAAGCCGTACAAAAACATATTAATCTCGATGTACACGTCGCAATGGGTGTTGAACACAAATTAAATACTAAAATAGAAAATGTTGCAATATGCGCCGGTTCTGGTGCTTCACTTTTACGTGATGTTAAGGCTGATCTTTATATAACTGGAGAAATGTCACATCATGAAGTATTAGATGCTAATCATAACAATGTCTCAGTTATACTTTGTAATCATAGCAATTCTGAAAGAGGATTCTTAAAGACATTCAAACCAAAATTGGAAGACATGTTAAATGGGTCTTGTGAAGTTTTAGTCTCCGAAACCGATGAAGATCCTATAAAAACTTTTGTTAAAGCTGATTAGGAAGGTAATTTGCTATAACATAATTTAGTGTGGCATTTAAAACACAAGTGCATTTTCTTTAATATTTAAAATATTTATTTACGTTTTTTATGGTTTTTCTAACTATATGTTGTATAAAAATTAAAAATGATTTAGAATGAACGTTCTATAATAAATTTTTATAACTGAAAAATGTGCACAAATACTGACTAACAAGTGTCTAAATGAGAAAGGGGAGGAAGAATAAAAGGGAATAGAATTTCTATGGGAAATATTTCTTAAAATCTGAACAATTTTTTATGAAAGAATATCAGAATCTGAGTGTTTTACAATTAATTAGTGGGTATTTGTAAAATAAAAATATTACAGAATCTGAAGATCTAGAAGGTTTTTGTTAGGGCAAATTTCTGAAAATTTGGAGATTTTTCTTTGTAAAAAAACTTCTTAGAATCTAAAGGGTTTCGTACAGATATTTTTTTTTTTTCATAATCCGAGGATTTTTCTAAAGGAAAAATCCTCTTGATCTAAGAATTTGTCTGAAGGGAAATCTTAGGGATTTTTAACGAAAATAGCCCATAAAACTAAGAGTATTTCTATAGAAAAAATAAGCAAATTTGAATTTTACTAAAAAACAAAAATCGGGTGTTCTACTCAAAAGAAATAAAAATATTTTGTATTCTAGAAAAAACATTAATATTATTTTTTTTTATTAAAAATGTAACTTTTACTTAAAAAAAATATGTTTTTTATAAAAAAAAAAATACTTGAAAATAAAAATTAAATAAAAATTTGTTTAAAAAAATATATATTAACACAAACAATAAGTAGAAAGCTGAAATTATAATAATAAAAAAGAAGAAAACCAACATAAATGCAAATCATTTAAAAAAAGTAAGGATTTCAGACTAATTGAAAAGATAATTACACACTTTAAGGACATTATTAGATAAAGCTAAATAATAATAACAATGACTTAAAAGTATAGAAAGAACAGAAAAAAAAATAAAGTAAAACATAAAAAGTAATTTTGGTTTTGGAAGAATTTGGAAAGTTTGTTTTTAGCATTACAGTTGTTATTTTTAATGTTGGTTTAGTAGATAAAAACGGTTAATTTCATTTGTTGTTTCAGACTACAACAAATTATCATCCAGCCTAGACTTGTCTTGTTGCACAAAGAATTAATTTTTCTCTCAAGCCGTAATTTTTGTAAGTTTTTGTAATACTTTAATGCCTTGCTCTTGATATTCTTGTTTGGACATCCAAAAAGCATCACGATCTTTAGTTACTTCCGCCAACACAGCACCGCCTATAAATACCATATCCTTTCTCCGAGGTGGATCTTCAATACGGATTTTGAATTTCTTAAAAATAAAGAGAATTATTTTATAACTTTTTTTTTTGTAATTTTTATAAATTTGCGTATAAAACCAACCGCTAATTTATCAATATCATTTTTCAAAACTCTTTCCAAATACAATTGTTTAATTTCTCGTTCCAAACGCGAGGGCAGACCAGGATACATAGTTGAGCCGCCAGATAATACAATATGTTTATATAATTCTGGTCTCATATCAATATCTGCTGCTTGTATTGTATTAAATACCAATTCAGCTATACCTTGACCTTCTACATTAATTAAATGAGGTTGAAATAATGCTTCGGGAGCCTCAAAACGTTCGCCACCTACTTTAATAATACGACCATCTGGCAAGGCATAGGATTCTACTAGTACCGTAGTTTCCAATGCAAGTCTTTGTTCCATTTCAATATTGTAGCCAATATAGCAAAGTTTTTCCTTCATCATACGAACTGTTTCAAAATCAGCGGAATGATTAAAAGCGTAACCACGTAATAAAAGTAACTGGAATAGGAAATATACATATAAAAAAAAGAAATAATTCATTAAATGGCAAAGGCTAAAATTGATAATTCTCAATTTTCGGACATATTTCTAAATATTAAATTTAAACATTTTTTTTTATTTTAAATTCAACTGTAAAAAAATGCTAAAGGTCTCTTTGGGGGAACCAAAGCTTTAAAGAATTATTTTAAAAGATTATTTTTAAATCAGCGAATTAAAAAAATAAGAAGATAATTCGTGTGAATAAGTTTTATTGTTTTGTAATTTGCGTATCAACATTTTTTCCGTAAACTTCTTTAAATAGTTGAAAGGTCTCGATTTTAATTTAAAATATTGATTTATTAAAATCTTATTATTCTTACAATTATATGGTTTGTCTTCCATGAATTCGCAAATTATTAAAAAAAAAAACATTTTTATTCACGAATCGTAAATTAAAAAGATAATTCAAAGAAGGAGTTAGGGCCATTCCATGTCAAACCGCACAGAAAACTGTCATTTTCGGATTTGTCATCTCCGATTTTAATGAAATTCACCACAAAAATTGTAAATGAGTAGTGTTTATCAAATCAATAACCTTTCGGCCCCAAACCCTTTCGGTTTTCGAAATACGACGTCATGAAAATTAGCAAAAATATCAAAATATCGAAAAAGTGTCCATACAAAGTCGCCCATAACTTCGAAAATATTAAACCTAAAATTTTTCTGTTGGTGCCATTTTAAAGGCGAAAACATTTAATGAAATTTTTAGAAAAAAAAAACTAAAATTAATTCTTTTTTTTACACAAAAAATTAAAGTTCATACCTTAATTAAATAACGTGTTATATCACGTCCAGCTATATCTAAACGTCTAGTTAAATGTGGTAATGCATACTCTTCATAAACTGGACATATGTGTGTAACACCATCTCCGGAATCAATAACAACACCAGAAATTAAACCTTGAGCATATAAGGTTAGAACAGCTTGTATGGCAATGTATGTAGAATCAAAACCATATTTTTCAAACATAACCTAAACGAAAATGCAAAATTTATTAATCATTTTAAGGAAAATTGTAAAATTTATCAGTTCATTATTTTTATTACTTCTATCATTTTTTCACGATTTTTCAATGGATTCATTGGTGGTTCTGTTAGTAATATTTTCGTATTTGTTGGATCTATGTTCATTTTTTTCGGTCCAAAGGTATAATCCCACACATGACACATGTCTTCCCAATTTCGTACAACACCATTTTCCATGGGATAGGATACCTCGAGCATTGAACGTAATTGTGATGCCTCATCGCCAACCATTAAATCCTAAAAAATAGTGTTAGTTATAGTGGTAAATAAAAATGATTTTTATCTAAAAAGGGGGATTTATTTAAGAGATGAAAAATATAAAATAAAAGTTTGGTACATAATCAAAAGCAAACACTATAAAATATAAATACAACATATGAAAATATAATAATAAAATTGATTTAGCTAGCAGAAAGCAGTTTACAAATTCAAGATAAACTATTTGTTGTCAAATGATTCTGTTGTTTTAAGGGGTTAAGTAAATTTTTTTAAAGTTAAGGGTAACCACTTTGAAAGGGTTTTAAATTCATACGGGTAGCTTAGGGTTACTGTTTGCCATGTTTTAAACATTTTACGTAAAAATTTATATGCATAGTGTTTTAACTTTAAGCTTTATTTTGAAATATAAAAAAATAAATAATGATTTTTAATAAAGTTGTAGCAAATATCTCTGGAAAAGAAAAAACGATTTTATTAATACACGGTGGAAGCAAAAATCATCATCTTAATTTTTTTTTGCTATAACTTTTGGTTTTAGACTGATTATATTTATTCGAACTTAAAATTTTTTTTAAATTAATTGTGGAAAATTATGTCCGACTAGTGGTCGCCGCCAGCGTGGATGCAAATTAGGGTTCTTTTCATTACATTTTGCACATTGTCAATTTCGGCTAGAATGTTGTTTTTTAACTTCTTCAAGATGAGGAGCTTGTTCGCGTACACCGACGAGTTCAAATATCGAAAGAGAATGAAGTCCGCGTCAGTCAAATCGGAAGATCTGGGGCTAGGCAAAATAAATCACATAAATACGGATTATGTCGCCCTACAAATCCAGATCGTCAACTTCCGGTAAGAACAATTAAGTCAACAAGCACAATAAAAAAATAACTTCCAATCTTTTTTTTTGACTTGATTGTATTCCACTTTGATAGGGTTTAATGGTGTTTCATGAATTACGCGTGGATTTTTGCTTATTGACTTGGCCGCTGAGATAAAAAATCATCCAGTTCGTCTTTCGCGCGATCTAGAGGCGTATAGCGATTCATTATTATTTACTCTTAGTCGTGTTCATAAAAAAATCTTAATTCAGGCTTTAAATATGTACAAAGTAGTTAAAAAAAACATTTTAAGCCTAAAAAAACTTTGTTTTAAAATCGAGTTCATAATTAGTATTTTAAGTAATAAACGATTTAACGTTTTTTAAACTCGAGGATGGCAACACTATATTTTTTATTTGTCGCTTGAATCGTAATCAGACTTTGAAAAAGATAAATCTTAATTGAATTAATTCGAGAAAAAAAACAATTCTTTTTGTAAATCAGCAAGTTGATTAAATATTTTATAAATCAATTTATTAAATCAGATATAAAATCATAGTTGATAATTCTTTTTTTTTTTTGAATTCGCGAATTAAAAAAAGATTGATTTGATTTGCGAATTCAAATAAAATAAAAACATTAAAATTGACTTGCAAGTTGACTTGCTTAGTTTTTTTAGATATTCCCCATTTTGTTAAATGGAACTTTTAAAATGACCGGTATCTTGAAAATTAAGTGAGATAGGAAAAAACGGACCAAATTTTTGCTCTGATAGAGTATCAAATATACTGCGATAATAAAAATTGGCCATGTCCGAAAGACATTCCGAGGAAGCTGTTTTATAAGACTTCCATGAAACCCTTCGGGTTTAAAATCAATAAATAAATCGTGATTTAAAAAAATATTTGAATTCGCAAATCAAACCATATACGAGAGTCAAAATAATTCTTTTTTTGATTCCCAAATCAAAATTAATTTGATTCTTTGATTTGATATTGAATTATTCAAATTTAATAATTTCGTTTGATTTATAAAAATAATTATTTAAATCAACTTGATTCTTTTAATAAGATAAAGATTGAATTATGATAGTAACCAGAAAACTTAATTCGCGAATTAATTTGCCAAAATTTTAATAAGATTTGAAAATTGATTTAAGGAATTATGTTTTTTAAGGTCGGTCTGATCGTAATAATGCAAAACTCGTACTCGTTTCTATACTTTTTTGTTGTGTTTGAGAAAAATATTTATATAAAATATTTTTATTAAAAAATTAAAATTGGTTAAAATGAAATGCTTGGTAAAAATGTAATTTAGATGATGATTTTATTCCAGATTAAAATGATATTCAAATAACAAATTTTAATTGACTTGATTGATTATACATTACTATTTCAGTTTGTACAATTAACATTAAATTAACAAGGATTAAACAAATTTTAAAAATCGTGTATTTACACAAGGTTTAAAATAGGCATTTCAAGATAATATTTGTTAATGAATACAAGTTTATCAAATTTAACTTAACAAGGATTTATAATGCTGTTAAAAGTCAAATTTAAACTAACAGACAATACCAAATACAAAAATGGCAGCACTTGGCAATAGAGTGATACTTATTGCCCTCACCTTGTATAATGTATTATCTGTAAACTGATCGAAAGAATAAGCAAATAGAGAAGCTTTCGGAGATCGGCTAAAACTTCTTTAAAAGTAATTATTTAATAAATTTAAGTATGTAACCCCTTTTCAGAATCTGAAAACTTTCCATAGAAATTAAAATCCTTTAATTTTTTAAGGTGCTATATAAAAAAAGACACATTTTTAGATTAGATAAAAAGATAAAAAGAGGTTAAGAAATTTATAGGAATAATTTATTTAATTCGAAAAAAAAGTTGCAATATTAAATTTTGTTTAAATTGAATAGAAATTAAAATGCTTCTTTCATATAGGGTAATATTTTTAAGAGAAGCGAATCGCATGGATTTTCATTTAGAATTAAAGGCATAATATATTAGAAAATAAAAAAAACCAAGTAGTATACGGTTTTTTTAATAGGAAATCCCTTCGAAATTAGTCCTCAAATGTTAACTCTAAAATATTTAATTTTATTTAAATTAACAATTCGTTTCAAAAACCATTTCATTACGAAATTTTAAAATATAAAATAACATCGAAACTAAACATTATTCAAAATATAAAAGGCATGCATTTTCAAACTTAAGAAAAATGTTAGTAAAATATAAAAGAAATATGAATAAATTAAAAAAAAACAACAAACATTCATAAATAATAGAGAACATAATAAAGAAAAAGTTGTAAAAATCGCATGTATTTTCAAAATAGGCATTCTAAAATTATTTGTGCTAATGCAAAAAAATATTTTTCTTTCAACAAGGAAAATGGGGAAAATAACAAACAACGTCTATTTAGCTAAACAAAATCGAGTTTTAGTAAAACTGACAACTATTTTATTTTTTTATTTTAGCCAAAGAGAAACGCAACAAATTTTTAAAATAAATTAGAAGACTATAGACTTACATCAACGTGTAAATCCTGTAAAAATATTCAAAAAAGATCCAAAATATATTTTTTTTTTTTTACATATAAATAAAGAAAAACAAAATAAAAAAAGAGATTTGTTTTTATAATTTATAATTATCGATAATTGAACTTAACTATTTAAATTTTTAATTTATGTTTTGTAAACTTACCTTAACTTCTATGTCGCCAATTTTATTAACAGCACGTATGATTGGCCTGCCAACCATGGAGGGGAATATATGGGCAGGAAAATTACTACCGGCATAACCACATTTAACAAACTTGATAAAAGAAAAACAAAATAGAATAAAGAATATAATACATGGGTTAATAATAAAATACTTAAATGGGGTTTTTGGAAAAACCTACAGGAAGGTGTAAAAGGCGAAATGTCACCCTTTAGTTTAAAATATGCGTTCCCTAAAAAATGTTCATCGCTAAGAACGTACTTAAAATGAAGCGAAGTCTATGAATGTGAAGTTTTATGGAAATCGGAGTTACGGAATATGAATATTTTTGTACAATAGAATTTAAATTTTCCATATAAAATATCTCAGAATCTAAGATAAAACGTTCATCATAAACATGTTATATATAACAAAACTCTCTCTTTAATCTATAGAAACCTTTATAGAAAAATTTTTACAAACAATTGAAAATTTCTATATAGAATTTGAATGTTTGCTGTAGGAATAATATTTCATAATATACAAAAAGAAAAAATTATCTGATTTAATTAATATTTTATTAAAAAATCACACAGAGACAATATTCTCATTTTTGCTTTAAGGATTATGTTTGATATTTCTTTGGGGAATATAATGGTTTTGCAAAAGTTAGCTTGGTCGGTCACCCCTCAAAAAAATATCTGGAACCCTTAATTTTGTACCATTTTTAGACTCCTTTACCGTTTTGTATATAAAATATACTTCAAATATGTCGCCACTTTTTTAAAATCCTGAGGAAATTACCCGGTACCCTTTAGATTTTTTTACATTTAAATTATTTCAATTGCCATTTTATTTTGGATTTAAAATCATTTTTTTTTTATGTACTTAATATATTTTTAGATATTTATTTTATATGTATATTCTTCTAATTGTTTGTTAAGTAGTATGTTTTGAGTTGTATTTTTAAACCATATATGGCCCTCTGGGCTCGGTTTTTGTTTTCAATGAAGCCAAACTGCTGAGATAAGTACAAAACACTTTTGGTCGTCACACAATGACCCATATTTCTGCATCATTAACTTTAACATTGAGTTATGTCGGTCTTCTCGCAAATGATCGATATATTACTGGGCATATCAGTATTTAGGGCTAATAGTTGTTTTTGTATTTTTCGAAATACAATTGAATTTGTATAGGGTATGCTCGGTCCTAAAGACCACATTCAATTTGGTGATTATATCTGCAGCGGCTACTCCCGTTTTCATTACGATATAACCAGATTTAAGTATAGGATTTTTTTAAATTTTTGTACTCTATATTTTGGTATTTTTGGGGCGCTATAAATTGATGTAGTATTTGTTCCAAATACTTCTATAAAACAAATCAGTAAAAGCACAGATAACAAAAACACACACAATGGAACACGCTTTTATCGAGGTATGAGTAATCGAATCTAAACGTATCAACTAATTGATTAAAGGGATGGTCTTTACTTAAAAAAACTATATTGAAGTGTAAAAATTTGTTTATTTCATACAAAACTTGTAAAGCCCTAAAGTACAATTAAATGACCACCCAACTGGAAAAAAAAACAACTTGAACGAATATAAGAGACTCCAACACAACACAGAAACTAAAGCCAGGCAAATGTATGTCACTGGTATTAATTTCACTGTCTTTTAATCTTTTTGTCAGCCTACTTCCGCATTAGAAATGCAACATAAAATGCAAAAAAAAAATCAATTTCTTTTTGAATTTGTTACTTACACCGGTACCATTATCGCAAACTATAACATTGCGTCCTTTGCTATCCATTTTTCTTTTTGTATTGGTTTCTTGCTGCTGATATCTTGCTATAAGAAAACTTTTTAAGGTGTGTACTTTTTTCTGCACGGCTTTTTTTTACTTAAATGCTTTTACTTTTTTTAGGAAATGTTTTACTTATTTTTAATTTTGTATTTAAATTTATTAAAAACAGTGGACTTTTATAGATTTTTTGCACAATAATAAAACTAAAGTTTTAATTTATATTTTGCCCACTGCTGAGAATGACGAATACTGTCAAACCTTTATAAGGGTGACAGTTCATAGAAACGGCAGCTGTCACTGGGAGTACAAAGTCGTTAAAATAAAATGACGGATACAATTCCAGAGCTGTAAAATTAATTAAGAGTTGTATAAAAGATTTGCTCTACAGACCTAATAGGAAACTAATTCAACAATCACAGAACATTACATGATTTGAATAAACTTTAGCGGACGTATCTCCTGAGCTGCCTGGTCCTAAAATGGGATACGCCTAGTTACAAAGTGTGTACTTGAAAGAAAATTTCCTCATGATTTTAAAAATGAAGTGTTTTCCGATCCGCAAACAAAAATGGTAGATTGTAATTATTTGCAAATTTTGTACACGAAAGGAAATTTGCTACGATTTTAAAAATTATTGTTTTAACTATTAATAAATTGATCGATTAATTGGTCCTTTGGGCTTAAAATTGCAAATAAAGAAATTAAATAAAAAAATAAAATTAAATTTTTCTAACATGGTGGTTACACGTTCAATTTCTTGCTTTCAATTCCTCTCAATTTGCAATACACTCGCACTTTTTTACTATACAGATAGTAAAAAAGTGTGAGTGTATTAAAAATTGAGAGGAATTCAAAGCAAGAAATTGAACGTGTAAACACCATGTAAAAAAAAAACTACATATGGCGCTTTTTACATTTTTCATGATAACTAAAAAATTGCTTAACTATACACTATTTCTCAGTTTATAGGGCCCCTTAACTCCCAAGGTCATATATTTTTTAGGTACGTCCACTATAGTGCAATTTTACTATTGCAAGCAGGCCTATGTCGTTCCCATACAAATTGGCATAAGCCAACATTTAGTGTTGACGCTTAACGTAACTTATGTCAAATTTTTTATGGGGATGACACAAGCCAACATTGATAGCTTCCAGATAAACACAGCTATTATAGCAGTTTTTCGGTCGCAAAAATAAGTTGAAATTTCTCTGAATTTTATTAATTTTATTACTTCGCGCTTTTTGCTTCTAAAGAATTGACATCACTGATGTTTTTATATCAAATTTCGTTTGTTTGACAATTTTTACTTCACCTAGTTTTCTTCGTCAAGTACATTTAAAAAACAACAGTGTTGCTAAAAACTTAGTAAATTGCTTCTTTTCTTTTTTAAAAGCCACTGAAACACTGAAACGAACTTTATACGAAAAATAAAATTTTGTCGATTTATTGCAAAAGAAAATTGTATACTTATTCCTGAAAAACTTATAAAAACAATAAATTAAAAAGTGTTTCAAAGGAATTGTTAATGGAAATGTGGTGAATAATGACATACTTAGGGAACTAAATTAACTTTTATAAAAATATAGTGAAGGAAAATCATTTTTTTCCCAATTGTTAAAAAAAAACTGCAGTGAAAAGAAGACGAAACAAAAATCTTGTAAAGAATACCAATTTTTTTTCTTATTGGATTGTAATAAAAATTAGAAAGCAAAAAATTCTAGTGTTAAAAAGAAACATTAACGTGTTTTCATAGTTATTTAAATAAAGTAATGACAAAAATATAAAAAATTAAGATTAAGAAAATGTTTAACTTTTTTAACAATATTTATTGAATAAAGAATACACATAGCTGCTGCTTAAGAATCTAAAAAAGGGAAGGAGAAATTAAAAAAGAACGAACCAATAAAGACGAACAAGAAGAAGGAATAGGTGGAGCTAGAAGGGGAGAGTTAATCAAATAGAAGAAAATAAAATTTTCAGAAGGTGTAGTTAGTTAAGTGGGATAATTTTAAAGCTATTGGCGTTGAACAAAAAAAAAAAAAACTAAAAATGTCTTCGAATAATCAAGCATCAGCTGCCCAAGGCAATCAACAATCCTCCTCAGTTTCAGCAGCATCAGCGGGTGAAACTGCTTCATCAGCATCCGAACAACAGCCATCTACGGCTGGCAGTCAAACCAATCAAGACAGTCCTAATCGCATTTTAAGACCTAGTACCAATACTACCGATCGTATCGTAGACAGTGTGCCATTTCCCCCCAGCCATAAGCTGACAATGTCCGAGGTATTTCCAGATCCACGTTCGGGTAAACCTAATCATGAATTACTTAAACAACACTTTATTCTCGAGGGCCGCATAGAAGAGCCTCCCGCCTTGCGAATTATTCAAGAGGGCGCTGCCTTATTGCGTCAGGAAAAGACTATGATTGATATAGAGGCTCCCGTGACGGTTTGCGGCGATATTCATGGCCAGTTTTATGATTTAATGAAATTATTCGAAGTGGGCGGTTCGCCAGCCTCTACGAAGTACCTCTTTTTAGGTGATTATGTAGATCGAGGCTATTTTAGTATTGAGTGTGTTCTCTACTTGTGGTCCCTTAAGATCACCTATCCTAATACGCTCTTTTTGTTGCGCGGCAATCATGAGTGTCGCCATCTAACCGAATACTTTACCTTTAAGCAGGAATGTAAGATTAAGTACTCGGAACGTGTCTATGATGCATGCATGGATGCCTTCGACTGTCTGCCACTGGCCGCCCTCATGAATCAACAGTTTCTTTGTGTTCATGGCGGCCTATCGCCGGAAATACATGAACTTGATGATATAAGACGACTGGATCGTTTTAAAGAACCACCAGCTTTTGGACCCATGTGCGATTTACTTTGGTCTGATCCATTGGAAGATTTTGGCACGGAAAAAAATTCAGATTTCTATTCGCACAACTCGGTACGTGGCTGTTCGTATTTTTACAGTTATGCGGCATGTTGCGACTTCCTGCAAAACAACAATCTACTTTCTATAATACGTGCCCATGAGGCACAAGATGCAGGCTATCGCATGTACCGAAAAAGTCAAACCACCGGTTTTCCCTCGCTAATAACCATCTTCTCTGCACCCAATTATTTGGATGTGTATAATAATAAAGCAGCCGTACTCAAATACGAAAATAATGTCATGAATATACGCCAATTCAACTGTTCACCACATCCATATTGGC
Source organism: Eustalomyia histrio (assembly GCA_949748255.1). Classification (NCBI taxonomy): domain Eukaryota; kingdom Metazoa; phylum Arthropoda; class Insecta; order Diptera; family Anthomyiidae; genus Eustalomyia; species Eustalomyia histrio. The sequence goes on along the minus strand of OX456525.1, from coordinate 59,979,565 downwards.
TTCCCAATTTTATGGATGTATTCACTTGGTCTCTACCCTTTGTAGGGGAAAAAGTAACCGAAATGTTAGTAAATGTTCTCAATATCTGTTCAGATGATGAACTAATGACCGAAGAAAGTGAAGAGCCTCTATCTGATGATGAAGCCGCTTTGCGTAAAGAAGTTATACGCAATAAGATACGAGCCATCGGTAAAATGGCTCGAGTTTTCTCGGTATTACGTGAAGAATCAGAATCCGTATTACAACTCAAGGGATTAACACCTACTGGAGCTTTGCCACTGGGTGCCCTGTCGGGTGGTAAACAATCGTTGAAAAATGCTATGCAAGGTTTTTCACCAAATCACAAAATCACCTCATTTGCCGAAGCCAAAGGCTTGGATGCTGTCAATGAACGTATGCCACCGAGACGTGATCAACCACCAACGCCTACCAGTGAAGAACATCATCATAATTTAACGGGTCGAGATGCTGCCAGCGCTAATGGAGCATCAGGTAGTACTAATAACAATGTCTCTCATAGTGGGTAAATCGTATTAAGCCATTAAGCAATATTTACATAAATACAACACAACAAAAAAACCAAATACCAGCAGGCAAATATAAAATTAAAAAATATGTATTTACATTCATTATGATTTCAGTAATTCATACCTACAAGTTTAAACAAAAAACATTTGTCCTTCTATCACAAACATTTAAACAACTTGTACTCCAACAATAATATTATTATTTCTAATCTTTTTTTTAAGAAAACACACACACACTCAATACGAAACCCCTGAAACTTAGTATGCTAAATTTCTTTTTGTAAACAAAATGATTACTACTCAATTTTTAATTCATTTAAAGTTAAACAAGAATTTAAGTCTTTTTAAAGACTCGATTACTAAATGTCCCGGTAAAATTAAACAAACCATATTTTCAAATTTTGTGCGGGAAACAACAAATGTGCCAGTTTCAGTCCCAGCTTACGGGACACTGTGAAACTGAAGCGTAAGCCTAGTACGGAAAGGTAAAATGTATTTATCTTGAAGATACATCGCTACTCTTCGTTCCGAATCTATATAAATAAATTCTAAAGCAAATCATTCCTATTTTGTACCTGTCCTGTTTTTCGTTTTATGTATTTCGTAAAGTAAGTGTTTGTTGAAAATAAATCGAATGCAATTTTTCCGTTATTATTTTTTCCGTTTATTTTAAAAATTGTCTACAAATTTATAAATTTTTTCGATTGATAATCCCGTGTGATTTTACAAATGCATTCTAATTTGAAAGTTTCTGTACTCGAAATTGTAATTGTAGAAAGAACGAAAGAGATATAAAAATTTAAGTTTCAATGTTTTTTGGCTTCTTTTTAAATCATTTTAAAATATATAAAATTTATGTCGGCTGGAACGACCATTGATTTTGATGGAATTTGAATATGTGATAAAATCGTAAGGCGAGTAGGAAAAAAAATTATATGTATGTATAGAAATTTACGAAATTTTATTTTATTTTTATCTAAATAGAGTTGAAGTTCTTCAGAAAATTAAAATTTTGCCTATGATTTGGATGCAGTGCTGCCACTTATTTAGCTCGTGGGCCTATATGGCGCTAGTTTCCAGTTAATGCAAATCATATCAAGGGAACTGTATTTCTGACTTCGATGTGACAGATTGCTAGTTTTTCTTTATAGTAGAACGAACTCTTCATACTTTTTATTATTATTAATACTGAAAGTAGCAAGTGCCATATAGACTTTAACGATACTTAATCGTTTTTAGGTTTATTGAGATTATAGTTTAAAAAATCTTAATTTTTATAGCTGGTTTGTAAGAATTTATAAAACTATTTTATAATAATACTTACAGCTGCTGTCAAAATAATAGCACCACCTTCATTGCTCATTTTATAAAAGTTTATAAAAACAAATTTCCCTACAAGAATGCGACCGGTTATATGACCGGTCATTTGACTGGTAGTGTTGACGGAAATACCCGTCAATGCGTAGAACAAAGTTTCTATCAAGTTCTTAAAGAAAATATGAAAAACTTGACCGAAACTTTATTTTTTTTAACAACAAAAAATGCAATTTATATTAGTTGTTTCACTCTTGCATATATGCAAGAGTGAAATGACAGATATTTTATTTTGTTTATGTGTTAGTTTCAGTCATCAATTTCTTGTAGGGTTATTTAAAAAAACTATTTATAAATTATAAATACTAAAAAAACTATTTATATATTATAAAAAATATTTTTTTAATTAAATGGCTGATAAATGTAAAAAATGTTACAAAAGAAAAAGAGATCACTTAAGTTCATGTTATTATAAAAAAATCGACTTTTTCTTAAAAAGTAGAAAAATTGTCTGTCAAAATAATAGCACTGCTCACATTTAGCTGAAAGTATATATAAAAAAATTGATTTTATTTTTGTAATACGAGTAGTTTTCTTTTGAAATATCCTTACATATTAGCACACATTAGTATTAGTTGCGTTCCCTTGTTGGAAATAACGGCTGAGCATCGTCTCCCCATGGAGTTAACCAAATGCTGACACCTTTCTATAGGAATGGAATACCAGGCCTGTTCAATTGTACTCCACAGATCATTATTATTGGTCGCTTTGATTTTGGATACTTTCTTTTTTACAACTGCCCATAAATTTTCAATAGGGTTTAAATCTGGCGACTGAGCAGGCCCCTCCATGACTAATTTGGTTGTCCTGAAACCATTTTTTAGCTTTTTTACTGGTGTGTTTTGGGTCATTATCTTGTTGCATGACCCAAATCAGTGGCATTTCCTCGGATGCATATGGGAGCATGATTTCTTCGAGTATTCTGACGTATTCGGATGCATCCATGATGGCATTTATACGGTGAATAGGTCCAACTCCATAGTACGAAAAACATCCCCACACCATGATACTGGAACCTCCGTACTTGACTGTCTTTGCAGTAAATTTTGGGTTATATTCAGAGTTAGGTAGTCTTCTTACATATGATCGAGAACCCTTACCACCGATAAGGACTATTTTGGACTCATCAGTCCGAAGAATATTGCGCCACTTTTCAATTGACCAGTCAAGGTGGTTCTTAGCAAATAATAATCTTTTTGCCAGATGCTTCTTTGTCAAGAGTGGAACTTTTCTTGGACTATGAGCTTTGAGGTTATGTTCTCTTAGTCTCCGGCATATAGTTTCAATGTTTACCGGCAGATTTTATTCATTTTTTACTTCCACAGCCGACATAAACGGTGCTTTTTTGATTTGCCGTACTATGCGATTGACCATTAAAGGTGGAGTGACCGTTTTCCTTCCACGTTATTGCGTTCCTTATCATTTTATTTGAACAGCCAATAATATCTCTTACTTGGGAGTACGTTTTTCATTCTGAAATTAGTTTTTTAATGAGATCACGTTTCTCAAAAGTACAGTGCTTAGCACGACCCATTGTTTACAATATAATCAAAAACTTCTGCTTCACGTGAGTTTTTAACAGAACTTAGAAAATTGGTGCTATTATTTTGACAGGACTTTTTACGACTCGTTATGCTGTTCTCCATATTTCTGAAAATACACTCTTTAAGCTGAAAATTATTTACTCTGTGTGAACACATACTATTTGTAACGGAACTGCAAAGTTACAGACGAAAACCAAAATGCAAAAAAACAGAATTGCCAAACAAAATTTACATATTTTAGTGGTGCTATTATTTTGACAGCAGCTGTATATTTAATAAAATAAGTATTGAAGTTTTAATGGAATGCCTTCTAATAAGTTTTATATGGTGTTTTCCGTGACTTTTTCACTATTAATAGACCGTTTCCACCCAAAAATTTGCATGTCCTTGGCAATTTGCTTGGAACCCTTCAGTATTCTCTTCACCAGGGCCCAATACCTATCAACAGGTCTAAGTTTAGGGCAGTTGAAAGAATTTGCGCGTATGGGGCAAAACTGCAAATTAAGTTGCTAAAATCAGCAACAAATTACACTGAATATTATTAGTACATTGAAATTTCCAGAAGGTCCGTTCGAGTACTTTTCTTAGTCTAGTAAGAATTTTCAGTAACAAACTTACAGAGATCAAGACGAATTTACTCTCAATAAGAAAATTTCATAGAAAATACGCAAATGGAATATTTGCAACAATTTACAAAAAAATAAATGTCCTATAAATAGACATAACTTTGGATGCAACTTTGAAAAGGGAATTGAGGAAAAGCATGCAATCAATTGCATCGTATAAATTGGATCTAAGAGGAGGATTCTTGATCCAAAATGTTAAGCAGAAACATTTTTGAATGTTTTCTTATCTTATCAATAACATATTTGTAAAATATTTTTATTTGGATTTAGAAAAATCAAATTCTACACGTTTTTCAATTATAAGTTTTTTCTGCTTAAAAATTATTTTGTCCAATAAAAATTTGCTTTTTTCTCTCATTTTTTCGTTCTGTTTACTGAACGAAAAGTTTGCACAAAAGGAAATATGCATCCCACTTTTATGGAAATTTTTTAGCAATCTTTGAACCCCGACCATGTCGGATTTTCTAGAAAATTAGTCACGATTTTATTTTCTTTTTTGTTGAATATAGTTCTCATAAATTATATTATGTTACCTATTAAGAGCTATTTCTTATGCCAATAGAGTTATATGATTAATCTTAATTGCAGTTTTCAATTTTTGATTTCAATTTCCCTTTCCACCTTAAAATTTGGTATACTAACTTATATCCATTTTTAGACTGCTGTTCTTACTTATATCTATGTTTAGACATAGTAGCCATCTAATTTTCCATCTCTATTTTCTCATAAATGCACCTGACTTTAGGCAAAATTAAAATTACTTATCGAATTTTTAAATATTATAAAAATAGATAAATATTGGCACGAGCCCATAAAAATTGCGGAGCTCAACCAGACTGACCATTGGCAACCGATATCTCTGTTATACCTTTATCTGTCTCAGAATCAAATTGATTATCGATACCAATACATTATCACATTTTATATCCCTAAAACAGGGAAATTATAGATATGGATAATCAAGCTTTAGTTTAGCAAGTGTGCCGCCAGTTGTAATTTCTGAAAATATATTTGTTTAACTTAAATTATTTTTTTTATATTAATAAATGTGTTTGTTCACTCAATTTATTTTTTATTATTATTTGTTACATTGGGAAAGTTTTGTTTATTTTTTGTATTGAAATTCTTCAGCAATAGTAAAAGTATTAAATTGCAGTAAGTAAACGAACAAGCATAATATTAGATCTGTAATTTTGGGTAGTCGGGTAAAATGAGAGCAAGCAAAAAATTTTTCTCACAAAACTATAAAATTGTCTAAAATACTGCGAACTCACAAAACCTGTTTTCTTACTCCAAAAATAAACACCAAATTTAGTAATATTTAAAAAAGCCTATTAAATAAATATATGTAAATTAGCAAATAACTAACATACTTATATTTTCAAATGTATTTTCGATTATTAGGAAGAAAAAATTCTTTATTGTAAATTTTGTATTTACCTTTATTTTTTTTTTAAATACAGAACAGCTGATTTATTAGTCCCGTTTCACACACAGCAACTTTTGTCACGGCGATTCTTGTCAATTCTCTTTTAAAGTTGCCTTTAATTTCACACAGAGAAACTTTTTTCAGCAACTTTCGTCTACATTTGGTTCAAAATTAATGAAAAAAAAAAACGAAGTATTAAAAAACAAAACGTATTGCGGAGAACAAGCAACTCCGTACCAACTTCCACTCTTCTTTCCCTCTCTCCCACAAACTCAAGAGTTGCGGACAAATGTTGCTCTGTGTGAAACGGGACTTAGCAGCAGATGATTATTTGACAGTTTTACTATTTTTCCCGAACAAAAAGTACCGGTTAGTTCTGGTAAAGAAAAACACAATAACTCTCATGAACACGTCATTTACCCAATTTTCATTAAAAGAAAGGGTTTTTGGTAAGATTTTGTCCCCGCGGGCACCCGCGTTAATGTTCGTTGAACACACCTATTCTAATTTGAGTACAAGATTTGCTTCCACATTAAGTTTGAAAAAAAAAAAATACCAGAACAAATTCGTATCAAAATCAATGCATTTTTAACAATGCGTTTACAAACAAAAAAAAAAAAAAGAATTTTTTAAAATAATATTTTTCACATATGTACAAAAAAAAAAAAAAAAAGTATAATAATTGGCATTCCAAAATTAACATTGAAATGTATGTGGTATTTAAAGGAAGAAATAATTCCATTCTAACAATTTTTGTTTCTATTCATTTTTAAGGATATATGTTAGTACTAAAGTGCAATAGTAAACATATTTTTTATATGTATTCATTTTAAATGCTTAATATTTTATTTAATAATGATCATTTACCAAATGCAAGGGGTTTAAACTTACATAAGTATACCAAGCAAATAAGTTAATAGTTTTTGTTTGAATTTAATTTAAATTATTTTTTTTTTCTACAACCTAAAACAATTATTTTTCGTTCTAAACGAATTTATCATGCATTTGCTTTACTCTCAAATTGTTAAACAATTCTTTATTAAATTTTATGTATAATTATTATTATTATGATTATTGAATTATTATTATGTATATGAGTAATTAATATTATTATGGATTTATTAATTAAATTATATTTAATATGAATGTACGTATGTATCGTATGTACATATATCTATAAATAAAAAAGAAAAAACATCCATAAATTACTACACAAACGGATGATAGATAAATATACAGTATTACGCAAAACTAAAGCAATAATGTTAAGGTGAATTTTTGACCTGAAATATTTCTTCTTCCAAAACGGTTAGAATAAAGATTTTTATTGAATCTCACATACTATTTATTTAATAGAGAATGTAGGAAGTACATAAAAATTTATAAAAATAAATAATAAGTGGAAAAGGCAAACAAAAATTTGAAAGCTGCCACTGACGCTCTCTTTTATGTGCGGAGGGCTTCCTTGAACACCCTAAAAATATTTAATATTTTCTTATATTTTACATTTTTATAATTTCTTCAGTGCACAGGTTCTATAAGACGCGCGACGATTATCGTCCACTTTCGAAGTTAAGACGCTATGGTTTCAAAGATATTACTATAATTGGACACAGAAATTGAAAATTTTCACAAGAAATTGAAAATTTGAAACACTTTAGTAAGAACATATTACTTGGTTTGTATTCGGTATTTTGAAGCATTATGGACAAATTTTGCTAACAAACATTTTTATTGCGCCTATTTAATTTGACTTTGGGTGGGAAAAATTTAAGAAAAAAGTCCGAGATAAAGCAATGAATTTGTCTATAATGTTTCAAAGAAAGAAAAAACCGAGCTAATATCGTTTTTTGACCGAACAGCATTATAAAATATGATTTAGATCCGATTACTGAATGTCCCGTTTAAATTTAACCACAAGTTAAATTTAAATTTTATATACGAAACAACAACAAATGTGTCAGTTCAAGTTCCAATTAGTGGCTATGGGGTCATTAAGATAATGGGGCTTAGGAATTAGGAATAGTAAATTGTTCCTCCCGTGCTGAAATTTCACTAGAACTTTAATGACCTCAAATTGTAATTTAAGTTCTGAAAAAAACACAATGACAATTAACCCAAAATATCACTTTTTCACTAGAAAAATAATAGTGTTGTATATTAAATTTGCCTGAAAACAAATTGTACAAAATTTTCAATAAAATTTATTATCATGAAAAAATATATTTTATATATAGAGTACAACAGTTTTTTCACATATAATCCGGATCCATAAGTCTGTGACTTTTCGAAATTCCCTCGTAGTTATATGAAATGCAACACTGCTCTCATCAAGTACCACCTATTAATAGACTGCTGTCAAGTTCCGTCATTTACTTTGCGTTTAACAGCTGTTCAAATATATAACCTCGTGGATTTTTTTAAAAATGGAAAAAAGTGCATTTCGAGTGCACATTAAACATTATTTTTTGCGAAAAAACCGTCATTCAAACCAAGTAAAAGCTTGATAAATACTATGGGGACTCTGCACCATCGATTTTAATGGTAAAAATGTGGTTTACTGACTTTCGTTGTGGTCGCACAAGTACAAATGACGCTGAACGTTCAAAAAAATTCAGGATATGGTGTTGACCGATCGAAGAGTAAAAGTGCGTGAGATTGTTGATGACATTGGCATTTCGTATGGCAGTGTGGTTTCGATTTTAAATGATCAGTTGGATTTAAGAAAGCTGTCTGGAAGATGGGTGCCGCGTTTGCTCTCAGTTGACCATAATCGTAATCGTGTGACAACTTCAGAGGATTGGCAAAATTCAATGAATTGGGCTACAAATTGGTACCTCATGCGCCATATTCTCCAGATTTAGCACCCAGTGACTGTTTCCTATTTTTAAACCTAATGGCTCGGTGGAAAGAGATTTAGCTCCAACGATAAAATTATTGATCAAACAAATTGTTTTATGGACCTCGAAAAATCCTATTTTTTTTTTTTTGGAAGGGATACAAAAATTGGAGAAACGTTGGACTAAGTGAATTGAGGTAAAAGGAGATACTTTCAGTCAAAAAGTCACGGACTTATTGATCCACCCTCGTATATTTTGTAAGGCAGTCTTTTTGTTTCCATTTTTTAATACATTTATTTCTTTGGCAGTATTGCGAAATTATTATTGTCCTAAAATTTACCAATTTTTCGGAAGATCTTAAGTAAAATTTTGTTCATAATTTTTCAACAGAAATTAATATATTTAAAATGTTATTGCAAAATTATTCAATTTTTAATAATTCAGCTTTTTTTCAAGCAATTTTAGATTTAACCATATTTTTGGGTAAGATTTGGAAACAGTGGAACATGTCCAAATTAATTTAAAGCAACAAAAAAAAAAATATATCAACTCATTTTATGTCATGAGAAAGTTTTTGTTTTTTAAATTGTTGATTAACTCAATGATTATCGATGCGAACTTAGTTGGCGATTTTTGCAGTATTTAAGTTCTGTTTGATCAATTAAAATGTTAAAAAGAACAAAATAATTGTCAAAAATTAAAAACAACTGTATTAAGAAGTTTCAAATTCTACGTCAAAATGAATTTAAGAGAAAAAAAATATTCAAAACAAGTATGTAAAAAGATAATATTGCAAAATATAAATTTTGGATCAAAGAATTTTATAAAAATTTATTTTGAAAAAAATTTTTTCAAAACACGAAATTCCTTCAAGGGCCGCACAATAATGACAGAAGGGCCGCATTTTCTCACCGCAAAATAGATTTTCTAAACGAAATGGAAGAAGAATAAAATATTTCAATCAAAGTAGTTTCACTTTGGTTTTGTTGCTGTAGTTTTGCTTAATACTGTGTGTACATCAAGTGCAATTTGGTAGTTTATTGTGTTCCTTATTAACTTATATTACAAACAACAACAAAAACTATGAAAATTTTTATTATTAAAATATTTAAATAAAAACAAAATAAACCAATAATTTTCTACTCTTGTATAGTGTATATATTTATTTAAGTTATAATGTTATATATTTTTTAATTTCCTTAAAAATATTTTCATATAAATATATTTTCTTTTTATATATTTTATTTGAAAAAAATTTACATTTAAAAAAAAGAATGCAGCATTTATTTTTTTAATCACCGGCTATACTTTTGGATTTATATCGTTAAAAATTCAATTTTTTTTATAAAAAAATATATATATTTTTATATAAAAGTAGAATTTACTCGTTAATATGATGTGAAAAAAAAACTAATAAAATATTGGTAAAATCCAAATATGTACTGTAATTAATTTCTCAAATCGATTTTTGATTATATTAACGAATACGTTTTAGATTTATATTAAAATATTATAATATTTTTTAATTAACAAAATGAACAATTTTTAACGAAATAAAATAAAATACGTTGATAAAAATAGTCCTAATAACAACAAAAACATTAAAAAAAAATAAATTAACTTTTTTTTGAGATATTAATGATTTGAAATTAAATTTTATATATTCTCGTTTTTTTTTTATTTTTGAAATCACAAAAATATGCATCACATTTTATATCAGCTGTATTTATGCCCTAACTATATACGTTAACTTATAAAAAGGTTTTATAACTTTACAATTCTTCGAGCTTAAGGTTGGATTTTTTATGTAATAATTTTATATATTTTTTCAATATTTTGCTACTCTATTGTGTTGCAGCTGCGGGAAAAAATAATTAATATATCCTAAAACTGATACGATATACAATGGAGTAGCGAAATATTGAAAAATAAATAATATTTTTACATAAAATATCAACCTTAAGCTCGAAGAATTGTGAAGTTATAAATTAAAAAAAAAAACATATAAAAGATAAAAATTATAAAAAAATTTAAATACACAGAAATGTGAATAGGCAAAAACTTACAGATTGCATTTCGTGTTCGTTTAAAATTTTAACGTTGTTGAAAATTTAACGTTTATACATTTTCACTTCTCCTCTCGAAACCTCTTCGCGGTACTTCCTAAAAAGTTTTTCTGACATACCTTTGATTATATCGCAAATATTATAATCAATAGCTGTTTAAAATTTTGCTTAACTTTTTTAGTTTTAACGTAGATTTGCTTTCAATACTTAACGCTGATAGGTAAGGTATAATTAGCTTTAAACAATCTAAATATATTGCTCGATGTAATTTGATCTGCCATTTTTCGGATCAATTTAGATATTAAAGAATATAAGATTGGACATGATTAAATATTGTGCCAGATAATTTTTTTTTCTCGGACAGTTAATGCATTGAAAGTGTCGAATTTTGATGAATTGAAGGGACTACTCCATGAAGATTTTTATCTAACTCAAGAAGAACTTGCAAAATCATTGGAAGTAACTAAGCCAAAAAGTTCAAAATGTTTGCTATCAGCAGGATTCATCCCAACGCAAGAAAATAGGGTACCACACGTGTTTAAGCCAAAAGACATTAAAAGACGATATTGCATGTCCGAAATTCTGTTTGAACGCCATAAAGAGAAGTTATTTTTGCATTGAATTATTGCCGGCAATGAAAAATTAATCCATTACGATAACCCGAAGCACAAGAAATTGTATGTGAAGCCTGGCCAACCAGCTAAATCAACGCCAAAGCCAAATATCCATGGCGCTAAGGTAATGCTCTGTATTTTATGGTACCGAAAACAATTGATTGGTTTCAAGCGAGCATTAACCGGAAAACGCCCGGAATATTCAACAAGACATGACAACTGCAAGACCGGTTAAAAACTATTTAGAAAACAAAGTTTTCGCTCACCCGCCCTGTAGTACAACCCTTGCCCAATCCGATTACCATTTGTGTCGACTGCTCACACTGGAATACCCTTCACTTCAGAACAAGGTATCTGAAATTGGCTTAAGTCGTTTTCGGTCAAATATTTTCATACACTGTGTCAAAAAAAAATTATTTAAAATATATATTCCATATATAACAATTGTTATTAATGAAATTTTTCTATAAAAAAAAGACTTTATATTCAAAATACTTTTTCTTATAAAAAAAAATATCAGCTTCAGTTTGTAATTTGTTTAGAAAATAAATCAAGGCAGAATAAATTTTAAACTAAAAGGAAACATATTTCCTTTTTTGAAGCCCATCGTAGGGCCTAATTAATTTAAATTAAGAATAACATTAGCGCAGAATGACGCTCAATGAAGGGCATAATTTTTCTATTTTTCTTACACTAATTTCGATAGTTGGATTCAATAAACCTATTCAACAGTTTAAATACGAATCCAATACTGGTAGAATTTTATAACAACCCCTTATAAATCGTCGTTTCATCTTATAAAACATCTATGTGGCATAAAACAATTTTTTTTCAGCTTTTCGCAACATATTTCACAAATATATTTTACCAAACTCCAAACTTTAAATTGGAAAAGTTTCGATCTATTAAAAAAAACTTTTAAAAATTAATTTCGATATTCTGAAATACTAATTAATTAAAGTTTAATGTTTTAATTAATGAACAGTTCTGAAATATAAATGTAAATTAAAAAAAATTAATTTAAAATTTATTGAATAAAATTAAACTTTCAAATCATTTTTCATTTATAAACCTCATGCTGATCTTCAAAACTTTTATATTCAATTATACACACACACACATATATATAAACAAATGAAAAAATCAAAAATATAAATATACAATTTTACATTGTATAATAAAAAAAAAATATATTAAAAAATTAAGAACATAACATTTTCAAGCAATTTTTTTCAAACTAAATATACATAAATACGAGTATAAATATATATTAACGATTTTACTTAATCATCATAAAATTCTATATAATGATATGAATTTAAAACTAATACATATTAAAAAAATTACAAATTATATTAAAAATTATGTTATCATTGCACGCTGTTTAGATATGACATAAAATTAACACACACACACACAAAAAAAAGAACATAATGCCTTAAATAAACAAATTTAATATTTTATATAATTTATAAATTATAATTTAAAATATAATTTATGTTTTTTTTTTGCATATTTTTAGCTGTTTCATAGAACTTGAAATGATTTTTGAAAAAGAACATTAATTTTTCTAATATTTGAACTAACAATTGAGCATTCTTAAGGCTCATTAACTCACAAGTGAAAACTTCCAGAGAGAGAGAGAGTGAAATTGCCTCTAAATAGCTTTGTTGTGTATGATTTTAAACTTTTTAGAGGCATTTTTTTGCTCCATCTCTAGCAGTTTTCTCACATGCGATAAAAGCTGGAACTGAATATCAATATTCTGCAGTAGCTCTTTTCTTCTGAAAAAAAAATTACTCAAAACAAGGATCTAAACTTTAAAAATGTATTCTAAATGCTTTCTGCACTGTTTGTTTTTTAATAATTTAAAATAAATAACTATCTAAAACCTATTCATAGATAAAGTCTCCCAACTCTGGCAAATTTTTTCCGGCTCCAACCATATTTGTAGTCAATAGCCCAAAAACGATTTCGACCAAATACGATTTATATTGCACATTTTCTTATAAATATAGATTTGGCTAATAAATAATTTGAACACAAAATTTTGAATACTTTTGTTTTAATTAAAAATAAATTAAATAAAGAATTTGTTAACCTTTTAAAGGACATATTGACATTTAAGGATGTAGTTAATGTATAAACTTAGTTTAACGCAATTTAAAACTGGAATACTGCTTTTGAAATATGGTTTGTTTTGTTTTATTTTAATACAGTCTAAAATTTTATACGATAAAAAGTTGTTCCGTCAAATTTATATTAATAATCTTGGAAATGGCTGATAAAGATTGTTGGGATTTCAATTTTAAAACAACGATCTCTAATAATTAATAAAATTTAAAAAAATCGTCAAATTGTAAATGCTATGTTTTTTAGTTCTTAGTGCTTACTTTTAAATTTAAATTCAAAATATGCACTATTTTGAATTTTTTACTGCATATTTTAAGCGCATAATCAATAGTATCTTTTTCCAAAAATATTAAAAACGAAATTTCATGTAGTTCCAAGTTTATTAAACTCAAAAATTTCAGTCAGAATGGCTTATATGAATAAAAAATAAATTATTATTCAAAAATGTGTATGGCACTGCTTAGATACCTACCGTGGGACGAACCAAAACCAATAGATATCTAAGCACTGGTCTGATTGCGAGGACCAACATCTGAAAAATATTGGAGGATGACTCTACTTCTTATTAATCTAATTTGACATTTATTAAACTAGATGTGAAGAACGGTATGTTCATATAAACTCAGTTTAATTTTATATAAACTCAGTTAATTTTATTTTAATACTGAATGTCCCGGTAAAATTTAACGGGACGAAAAAATTAAAATTTTATATAGAAACAATAACAAATCTGTCAGTAAAAGTCCCACTTAGTAGCTAACGGGACATTGGGAAATGAAATTGAATTGAAGAAATTATTCTTAAAAAGTATGGTTCGAGCTTAAGTAGTGTCCTAGTTGAAAATAAAACAGTTTTGGTTTTGCAGTTTTTGATACAAAGTTCGAAGTTATTAAATTAACAAACAACTGAAATGATTCGAGATGCTCATGCTTAAAGTCTCTATAAAACAGTTCATTATATTTATTTTATTATGGTTTAAAGTGTCATATACTAATTAATTAATTTTATTTTAATTAAATTTAATATTAGAAACTAGTCAATATTATTTTTAAGTTTAAAGCGATTCTATTACAATTAAGTCTTGCATATAATTATTATGAAGTCTTGCAACAAAAATATTAAAAACAAAAACAAAAAAAAAACATTAAAATCATAAAAATCATAAAAACACGCTCTAGTTTTTAATGCACGTACTTATAAAAATATACTTCAAAAAATCATAAAAAAAGGAAATTAAATCGTAGTTGAAATTTCAAAATAAAACTCGAAAATTTATAAAATTATAGACATACAAAACATTCTTTTATAATCAAATTTAATATGATAAAAAATAAATATTATTTTATGATATAAAAAAATATATGAAAATACTTTTTAACATAATAAAGTTTTACGAAAAATGCTTTAAATCAAATTAAAAAAAACTATTGTTTTTACATACATACCTAAAATAACTAATAATAATAATTGTTAAAACAAAGAATGAACGAAAAGAACAAAATCAAGTTTGATATGTAAACAAAAGCCATAACTTAAACTTTTTTTTTGTTAAATTTTAATATCTTTAAAATTAATAATAAATATTTGTAAAAGTTTATAAATAAGAAGAAAATAAATGGAATATCTATAAAAAAAAATTATTTGTTATGTGAAAATTACCGAAAAATATCATATTAAATTTTATGCCTCACTTCTTCAATAAAAAAAATACATAATAAAAAAAATGTTTAAACAAATTTCACATTTAAAAAAATATATATAATGTACTTACAATAAATTGATTCAACAAAAGAAACTCAACAACAATTTTAGCCTTTTCAAGCAATTCTAAAAACAAAACCATAATAAGAATAAAATTAATATTAAATTTAAGTAAAACAAATTATTAACAAATTAAAGGAAAATATTAGGCTCATTGTAAGACAAAAAAAAAACAAAAATTGATAAAAATGGAATAAAGATTTGAAATATAATAAAAAACAATTTGATAATACATTAAAAAAATAATTTTGTTCATTATTTTATTTTGTGCATACATATATGGGAAACCCTAATGCCAAATTTACGAACGAGTAGAGATGGGCACGTGATTAACCTGAGCGTAGAAACTACTGAAAATTACTGTTTAAATAAAGGTATATGCAATTATAAAGGGTACCTTGGATTATTTTAACTACTAATTAGTATTTCATGCTGAGCCAGACAATTGCGTAATAGTTTGCGTATAAAATTTAAAAAAATATATGTATTGTAAGTTTATGATAGTGTATTAATTTAATGTAATTTATGTGACCAGCACCTCTTTCTTGTATCTGATGCGAGAAGTGGTCATCTTATTTTATACATGGTGACAATCAATATAAAGATAATTGTATTTTTAGTGGAGAGTTTTCAAGAGCTTTTAACCGTTTAGTTTTGGAAAATTCCTTATTAGATAAAGAAATAATATGAAAACAGTGCATTATTATCTTTAAATTAAAATATAATTAATTGTCTGTGACTCACGGGCTTTAAGCCCGTATTATTTCTTTTATTTTCTATTCGATTGATATTGACAGCAATGTAAATTAAATGGGAGCGCTGCGTTACCGATATGCATTTGACAGATACTCATTTACACTTATAGTAAAACTCTTCACATAATCAATTTTTTGTCAGTACAAAATATAGCAAGTGTCAAACGGGTTTTAAATCATTTTTCGGAAAACTTTATCGATGCGAAAAATACAAGAACAAGGTGAGTAGAAAAATAATTACCTTGCATGATTTTGTATCCTCCCGGTATTTTGTATCATTCCAGATATCCAGCATAGACTTATTTCTACATCCGCAATTTTAACATTTAAGGCCTATATGACATTTGCCAGATTCTAGTTTTTTAAGGACACTGCCTTACCGACCTCAATTTGACAGATTGCTATTTATGTGGTTGAACTCTATACTCATTATGTTTCACATAAGTAATGAACATTGTTTACTACTTAAACCACTGTTTGGCATATACATCAAATTTTGCATATAATAATAAATAAATTTTGCTACATTTGTGGCATATGCATCAAATTTTCATAAAAAAATTCTAAAAAATATTTTATTTATTAATAATACAGTAAGCCTATAAGGCTTACAAAACGAAAACAGACAACTGCTATTAGCAATTTAATTAAAAATTTATATGCAGTATAAAACAAGATTTTTTTCTTTTGTAAAAGCTTAATAAATGAAAATTATAGTTTTGTTCACAACACATGCCACAATCGATGGTAAAAATAAAAAAAAAATTTTTATCATGTAGATTTTAAGAAAAATTTATGTAAACATAAGTAATTGGCCATGAAGGTTTTCTTTGTATTGTTATAAATAAACATATATTATCGTTTTTCTCGATTCCGAGTTTTTTTTTGACATATAGGTCAAACCAACAATAAGCTGACGATTTATATGTGTTAACTAGTTTTGGTTGTCCGCATAACGAAGAAAAGGTACAAATGTTATCAATTCACACTGCATTACAAAACAAATTTAAGATTTTTTAATTTTCCCATAAAAAAACAAAACATTTGCACGTGTTGCTCTTGATTGTTTTATTAAAGTTTGTGAAACAGTCTTAAAAATATTATTTTTTTTTATTCCTTTAAAATAAATTAGTGATTTAATAAATAATGGCCAATAATATAGAAATTATAATTGGCACTTACGAAGAATTTCTGCTGGGCTACAAAGTCGAAATAAACGTAAGTACAGACAGACCGGCTTTAAATTTTACTTTACAACATTCCATTTTAAAAAAACTTTCAAAATTTCTTTATGATAAAGAATGAAAAAAAAGTTTTAACACAATCTTTTGCTGATAAATCCCATTCTGGATCAATAAGATCTGTGGCCGTACAAGAACGCTGGGTAGCCACTGGAGGCACAGATGATCGTATTTTTATATACGACATGAGTACAAGAAAACAATCACAGGTAAAATGAAACATTAAAAAATATATTAAATTATTTAATAGACAAAATGCTTCCTTTAAGATTATACTTTCACATCAGGGAACTGTTAATTCTCTAGCCTTTACCCCCGATGGTACACATTTGTTGTCAGGGGGAGATGATGGTCGCATGATTGCTACACGTTTGAAAACTTGGTTCACTGAAGCTACTTGGAAAAAGGCACACAATGGTTCTGCAGTAACACACATTAGCTGTCATCCTAGTGGCAAACTGGCTTTGTCATTGGGCACTGATTTAGTTTTAAGAACTTGGAATTTAGTTAAAGGCCGAGTTGCCTATAAGACAAATCTTAAAAGTCGCAATACTTTAGGTCCACTACCCGAGTGTTTAGTTTGGTCTCCAACAGGTGATTACTTTACCGTCAGTGGCCCACGTGTTGTAGAATTTTGGTCAATCAAAACGGCAGATGTTGTACGCTCTCAAAAGACCAAATCGAAACCCGTTTGCTTGTCTTGGATTGCTAACGAAGTTTGTCTTGTGGGCTTGGAAGATGGTAAAATACTATGGCTTTCAGTTGATAGTGAAGAAGAAAAAGTAAATAATTTGTATAAAGATATAATACTATACTATAATATCTTTTAACATATATTTTTTTTATATTCCAGGAAATTGAAGCCCACAATGCTAGAGTTAAAGCTATGTATGTTTTCAAACAAAATCTTGTAACGGCTTCAAGGTAAGGCATTAAATTGTATTTAACGAAAAAATTCTTAGAATATAAGCACCCAAACAGAAATAGCCAATGGCAGAAAGACTCAAGTTCTAACAAACCACTGGAATTAAATATTTACTGCCAGAACACTTATTTGGCATGTTTGCGAAAAGCATTTTGCCATTAAAAATTTACAAACATTTCAGTGGCATAGACCGCTATGCAATGGTTTGCAAAAAGTGTTTTGCCAGTACTATCTACTCAGAAACTGCAAACGGTACAAGAAAAGACTTATTTTTTTTTTTTTTTTGCTTTCGCAACGTTGGCAAAGTTGTTTCTAAAAAGCTTTATGCCAGTGAAGTTATTAGTGCGACCAACGTGTAATCAATCATTTATGTTTCAATTATAATATGTTTCGTTAGGTTAAGTGGGTAGAGCTCTTGTCAGGTCAAGGAGAACTTGGGTTCAAATCCCAGACATGACCAAAATATACAAATGAACTTTTTTGAATTTCATTTTAAAAAATCTATTTTTAGACTACTTAATTATTGGTTTTACTTTAAGGACTTTTCTAAAGGATTTTAAATTAGAAAATGTTCAAAATCTTAAAATTTTTCTACTTCAAAAATTCACTAGAAAAAATCATCAGAATCTAAATATTTTTTTTATTAAAAATTATTATCAGAACATTAGTGTTGTAATTTTTTTATACTAAAAGTTTTTCAGAATGTGAGGATTTCTCATTCTAAGTATTTTTCTATTTGAAAATGTCAATAGAATCTGAATGATTTAATTTTTCTATACTATATTATAAAAACCTTTGAATCTTATATTTTTATAGTAAAAACTCTTCAAAATCTTTTGATTTTCTTTTATATAGAAATTCTTTTTAAAAATTGTGATTTTACAAAGAAAAAAATTTTAAACAATTATTTCTTTTAATTTTGTTTTAGCTCCGGAGATATAAAACTTTGGGAAATACTTGAAAATAAGCAAAAACTTAAAGAAATTGCCTCAACAAATATAGGATGTCGTCCCACTTGTATAAGTATATTAGATTTGGAACAATTTGGTGAGAACTATAAAATGAGTACTACCATAGGAGTAGAAGAAAAAGATATTAATATTAAACCCACAACATCAAAACCTAAAGCACCACAGAGGGGTGTGGTAACAATTGAATATGAAAAAAATGATGATGTTAGTGACGAAGATATTAAAAAAGAAAGTGAGGATGGAAGCGATGATATTGAAGAGGATGAAGAGGAAAGTGATGACAATGATTTCGAGGGCGATGATACAGAAAATGAAGCTGATAGTGTAGCTGAAGAAGACAATGATGAAGATGATGACGCTATTGATAAGGATGATGGTATAGAGGAAGATGATGAAGAAGATAGCATGGACGATAATAGTGACGACAGTGATGAAGAGGATTTTAATGCTGTACCAGAAGTACGTTTCCCAAAATCACGCAAACATAAATTACAAGTTCTTAAGAGTAAAGAAAATGACGAGAAAAAACAAAAATTTGATAATTCTAATAACAAAAAACGGAAACAACCACATTTGGTTAAAAAACCAAAGTAAAAACATCAAAGTAAATTTGTGATTAACATTTTGGTATTTCTTTTTTCTTAATTTTACATTAATATGTATGTAGATGTTTTATTTAAAAATAAATAAAGTTTAAGAGGCGAAATAGTGAAGATACAGTTTATTTGACACTCGAACACAAGCTAAGAATAAATAGAGAACATAAGATATGTTAAAAAATAGAACAAATTAAAAAAAAAACAAACTTATGTTTTGCTTAAATGAGATTATTGTTTATATACAAATATATTAATTCTCGTGGTTCCTATGAGAAGCATATAGAATTATTGTTTAACAGCTTACCTATTTTAACAAACTTACCTATTTTGTGGATTGTTAAAGGAAGGTTATGTGTAGTTCTTGCTGCCTTCACATCGTATATAAAAAATTAATTTAATGGTTTGCTTAAAATTACACTTAAAGATAAATTAAAAATTAAATTAACCAACTGATCTGCTTGTTCAAAATATTCTGAAAAAAAGTATTATTCATATATTGTAATGACAACAAAACTTTAAACCGAAAGCGTAAGAAGCTAAAAGTTTAATTTTTGTCACATCATAAATAAATTGATTTAGAAATCTTTTATTATTTTCCTGAAAGTGCTCTCACTACCGTTGGTGAAAATGAGAACCAAATTGAAAATGCATAAAGAAGAACTCGTCTTATGCTCATTTTATAAATCAATAATTTTATTCTTTCCGACAAAATTTTTACTACTTAATAATCTTCCAAAAGAAACTTTAATGCGATGAGCTTTATCAAGAAAAACCTTGACATGATGATTAAACTTAAAAAGTTTGACAAAATTAACACCTAAGCATCAAAGAAGTTTATCCACGAAAGGAATCGCATGTCCATCAAGATACAATCTAAGTCATTTACCTTTACATTTTTTGGAAGCATTTCTCAAACAGTTTCACTCTTAGATACATTTATCTCTATACCCCTCTATAGTAACAACAACAATTTACTAATCTAATCCACATCGTTTTAAGTGTCATTTTACCGACAAATTTTTTGAGTGCACTAAAACTAATAAACAAAGCTAATCTACATTTTAAAAAACTAGGCCTAATGTTCCATCTGTGAGTAAATTGGAAATTAACCGTTAATTCAGCTTCACTTTGACATTTTCTTTTCTTACATTTTTTTTATCATATTAAGTTGTGTTTTAGATGCTCAAGTAAAAATATAATAAAATCAAAGAAAAATAAATTTTAATCAATATGAATTTTAATAACTTTCGGATTTTACTATGGTTCTTAATTATACCAAAAACATTAACTGATGATATAAAATTAGAAGCTCCAAAAACAAATCCAAAACATACTGTTGATAAATTCAAAGGTTAATATAAAAAAATATATCTTTTTTTTATTTTGGTAAAGAAAAAATACAATTTTTACCCTAATTTTTTATAATTTGAATTATAGTTTAAAGAATATAATTCAGCCAGTTTGAATCCAAACCATATTTTTGATTTATTAACAAAATATATTTTAGTACATTTTCTGGAACCTAATAGCACTTTTCAATTTATACCATCAAAACGTGGTTTCTTTGAAAAACATCTTAACACTTACTGCTATCGCGGTGAAGCCAAATCTTTGAGTCGTATTTTGGAAAGTGTTCAACTTCAACTGGATATTGAAGGTGATGATTACACACAATATGATGGCAAGACTCCCAGAGAGGTTGAAGAACATTACACCGAACATCGTTCCATATTCAGTATTAATTTATTCTCACAAAAACGTACACGTTTATCACTGTCACCCTTTATGCAGCAATGTATTGGTATTGAAACCACAAAAGCCTATAATGTTACTTTATATCAGGATAATATGGATTACTGGCGTACTGTTCAATTGTTGAGTGGCATTATAATGTTCCTATTTGCTGGTATTTTAAGTTCAAATTCATTATTTTATTATATCACTGGCATATTGTTGGGTATATGTTCATCATTTTTGTTACTCGTCTGGTTGTCGGGAAAATTAATGCCCAAGTAAGTAACATTTTATATATTATTTCAAACAAAAAAATACGATTATAAACTATGTATTCAAATTGTGTCATTTTAAAATCATTGAAAAAGTTTAAGAGCAATTTTTCGTATGTCAGTTAGACTCAACCTAGAGATTTACAAACATTGAACAAAGATTAATTTAAAAAACTGAACTTCAGATTAATCCATATCTCAAAGGCTCTGTTAGAATGCTGCTATAAAATAGGAACTTTATTATTTCAGTTAAGATCAAAAGTTTGGCAGAACACCAATTTTTCTTTTAAATTTTGATAATTTAGATCATTGAAAAACAAAAAAACTCACTCTTATGGCCGTAATTTCAAGAAATTGATACCTATCGATGCTTAGATAAATATTGGTTTTTGTTCGGCTACACGGTAGGTATCTTAGCCTAGGTACCTAAGCCTAGTTTTTGGTATATTTATTGCTTAAGTGTTATTTAAACCTAGAATTCTGTTTTTCAGATGTGTTTAATATATAGTACTTAACAGTGGTCGAAACGGTTATCTTTTTCAAAACAGTTTTAACTCCCAACTGCCATCAGTTCCAAATTGACATAAACTACTTAAATAAACTGGCAAATTTAGTTAAAAAAAAAAACTATCGTTGGCAATTCTTTCTTATTTGAAAATTCATACACAAGCTGTATTTATATGGCAAACTCTCAAAGTTGGCCTATTTCTTTATCGTATCAATTTTGCAACGTTGAGTCTTAACGCTTAACATTACTTATGTCAAATTTGTATGGGAATGACAGAAGCCAACGTAGAAAGCTTTCCACATAAACACAGCTACAATAAAGTATCAAATCAAATGAGTAATCGAACCTTAATATTCGTGCTCACACTTAATTAGAGAAAAAGGAACAATTTTTTTAAGCATTTTTGATATATGCCACTGTTTTTGGCAGTGCATTCGTATATTAAAAGTGGGACACAGAAAGCAACTCTGATACTTAATCAAAATGATAAAATATGTATAAAGAGCTTAAGAGTGAGTTTGAGATGTGGTTTCAATAAACCGATCAGGACTTACTACTCCCGAGCTTTTGAAATGTCAGTTAAACTACTTTTAGTTTGTTAAACCGACACCGAATTTTATTAGCAATTACTAAAAATCAACCAATTTTTTTTTCAAAGTTAATATATATGCCAAAAATACGCCCTTAATATATTTACAAGACTCTAGCGAAACAGCTTTATGGTTTCAAATTTAAATCTTAATAGAAATAAAATAATTCACATTTTAATAGCAGCAGTCCAGTTCCAAACTACTTTTTAAAGATAAGACATTTCCGAAAAAATCAGGCTATGTGTACACACAGAAAAAAAAGGAGGAACATTTTCGAAGTACTATGTAATTATATAACTACATAAATTATAATTTTTTTCCTCTAAAATATGTACATACCTTAAAAAAACAAATACAAAATTTTTAAAAAAAATGGATATATTACTATAAAATTGACTTGAAACTTTATGTAGTTGTATAATTATATAGCACTTGAACTGCATTTACATTACGCTTGAAATCTAGTTTAAAATGGATTTCAAACAAATAGTACTGTATATTTTAACACGCGAATTAAATTTCGAAACCTAGTTTAAAATTGATTTTGAGTTTAAAATTACTTTTTTTTCTGCATGTGTTTTTTTAAAATGAAACCAAATTTTAAATACAAAACTATTCTTTTAACATCTTACCAATTTCAGACGCACAATGATGTATGGCTTTTTAATAGGCGGCGGGACCGTTGGTTTTTATGTCATACGCGTGTTATGGGATAATATACAAATAATCATGATGTCATATCGGGTTTATGTCCTATGGTATATTGGCATAACCGGTATAATATCATTCTTTTTCTGTTATCGTTGGGGACCTCTTAAAAATCGTCGATCAAAAAATATAATTAAGTGGTTATTGCAAATAATTTCCGTAATAATCATCTACTTTGCGAGTGATTTTAAAGAAGCTAGTACTGTAATTATAATCATGACAGCTCTTTTATATTATTTCCCTCCAGTTTTGAAAGATGTAATTGGATTTAGGGGCAGATCATCAGCTAATGAGTATATAAATCATAAAAAAAATAAACGAGATGGTAGTGCAAGAGTTAAGGAGCTTCGAGATGATTGTAAACAATGTTATGTGAATACTTCGCAACAAAAGGAGTTGAAGGTAAATTTGTTTTATTGTAAAATTTCTCGTGTAAATGTTAGGTAACCGAAAATGTATGTCAAGAAATTTGTATAAAAATTTCAAGTGCGAACTGGCTACACTAAACGCCTGTTTTTAACAGGGGTTTAACATAAAATCTAATTTCGGGTTTGCAAGTTTCTTTAAAATTTAAAAATTATTAAAAATATTTTTCAAATAAATTTTTTCTCACTTAGATATTTTATTATACCATTCTATTTATTTTTTCATCAGTTAAAATCAAGTAAATCCACAAATTTTCAACAGCTTTTAAGTAAAATTTTGTTAAAAAAGTTGTAGATCTATCAATTTTATTTCATTTTAAATGATTTTATTTATTTTAGTTCGAAAAAAGATTTTATTTATCATAATTAAAATAATTGAATTTTTCATTAATCTTAGATTAAAAATAAATCACGACCACCGCCAATACATATCGTGTCTGAACTAGAATCCTCAAGTCTCACTCCGATATATACAAATGATAAACGTGACTGGGGAAATTCTGATAATAATAAGGAAAATACTCTCTCCGGTTCCGATGTTAGTTTGGGTGAAGAGGATGTAACAAAACAAAAACTCTATCCTCTGCCCGATGGGTCATTTATATTAAGTGAAAAACCACCGATAATTATAACACCACGCCAAACTGCACCCACATTCCATTTTTCCACGCCAACATTTGCCAACGATAATGAACAAAATGACTATACACCAAAAAATCATCATTCCCATGTGCCCTTGGCAGCTCATGCACGTCGTTTAGGTGCTGCTACTCCTACTTCCGATTTATTAAAGTCTTCCGGTCGTCGTGACACGCCCTCTCAACTAAAACGTTTAATCAATGTTCAACGCGATCAATCGCGTTCTTCTCGTAAATTATTATTGCAAAGAAAGATTTATGGTAGTAATCCTAAGATAAAAATTGAAAAAACACCTTTAATTGATGACGAAAGTGATCATTAAAAAAATAACTGAAATGATTTTATGATAAAATAAATATTTTTGTTAAAAAATAATTAAGATTAATTAAATAAATTGAACTTAAAAATAAACAGTTTAATCATGTTTTTTTTAACAATGAACATACATACTTTTTCACAATAAACATGTTTTTTCATGTTAAAAAAACTTGTTTAAAGTCTTTTCGGCAATTAAATTTGTAAGAGAAATTTAAGTTATTTTCGAAAAGTTTTTATTTATTTTTTATTATATTTGCCAAAAATATACAAAAAGTTAAGGTTACTAAATGTCCAGTCAAAGTTTAGCCAACTGTTAAAATCAAATTTTATAGGGGAACCGGGATACTGTAAAATTTATACTAAGTAATTTATCTAACAGTTAGTAGGTGTTAAGCTACGGTATCCAAATTTAATTCTTAACGTGCTAACAATATCCACTAATTGCAAAATAAACAACTAGCAAAATGTTCACAGTACATATTTTGTTACAGTTGTTTTAATCAGTTATTTTTAATACACTGAAAGTTCTTTAAATGTCACCTGCTTTAAATGCCGGTATGCTTTAATTGACACAAGGGCAAAAAAAAAATTTTATGTAATTCTTTGATTATCATTATGACTAAAAATAATAAATTAAATAATTGGAATGGGCTTCCAATTCATTTGAGAACCTTTGATTACTCCAGTTCAATTTTAAAACGGAAATATTTAGATTATTTTAAACTCTCATTGATTTTGTTAGTCACAACGATAGGACGTATGATTCATAATGTAATACATTTTTTTAAGTTAATTTACTGTTCTTACTTGTATGATTTATATAATGTATTAATCGTATATGGCCCTTGGGGATCGATTAAATATAAATAAAATAAAAAATAATTTTTGAATCTTTAAAAAAAATCATTTTTTTTTTAAAGTCCAACAAACATTTTTATGAATAAGTTAAAGATCCATGTGCTAAAAATTCACAAGACGAAATGGTATTCGTCGTTTGATTCCGCTGTTGGGATTCGTAAATGAATTCAAAGCAAATCTATAAGCCTTTTATATAAATGTTACATGTCTAAATATATGAATTACCTGCTTTTGAAGAAAGTATTTTCTATTATTTAGTCCTTTATTTGTTAAAAAGAAACAAAAAATATATAAAAATTAATTCCTAGTACTGTTTGAAAATTCTAAAAAAAATAAATGAATTAGGTTATGTGACATTTATTGAACTTTCAGTTTATTATTGGATTTCATTTTTAAACTAAGGCTCCCGAGTAATAAATGATTTAGGAACAATTATTTAGATTTATAATGCATATTTTTTTGTTTAATAAAAAAAAAATGAAATAAAAATATTGGCCGTGACAGGTTTGTGCAGAGTTTTGGTCTACAAAAAAAAAGAAGAATTTTGGAAACTATTGAAGAATTCTGAACTAGAATATGTATGCTACTTTTAATCAAAAATTGATTATTTGTTTTTATTTTTTTTTAGAATGACAAAATATACAAATTGTACATTTTCTCGTAAAGTTGGCGTTTAAAGAGTTTTTACTAGAAAACAAGTAGGTTTACAAAAAAAAAGAGTTATTTGCATTGGCTGTTTCATGTTACTATTTCTACTTATGCTCACGGTCAAAACCGATTAACCGGGTAGACCAGTATGTGGCCCGGTAAAAGATAATCCATGCATTAAAAATGTGACCAAAAATAAAAGAGTACCTAATAGTATCCGACAAGTAATTCGCCGAGACTTCAACTAAAACTTTTTTTAAAGTATTTTGACCGAGAAAAATATTGTGCGTCATGGGCCAAAATTTGCGGAAAAGTACTTCAGCTTTTTTATTTATTATGGATTTCAAGTATATTAGAGAGTACATATTTAATAGAAAGACTACACATCCTATAACTATCTTGAGTTTTTTTTTTAAACACGGACAAACAAATTAAAATATTTTGCTAAAAAAAACATTTAGCTCAAACGAAAAGATGTTCGAGGTGAAAAAAATGTGTTGACACAGACTTTAAAATTAGTTGAAAAAATTCGTGATTTTATAAAATTTTTACTTCTATCGCCTTCAATTGCTTTTGAAGTGGCTTGACGGCTCTTTATAATTCGAAAAAGTTTTCACCACAGGCGTCAAATGTCATTGCACAAGAAAAATGTTTTAAATTGCTCCTGCCAGACAAAGAAAAATTGAGACCCTCTGATTCTATGTAAAAGTAGCTTACATAGATATAAATATAATCATGTCGAGAAATTTGCAAGGTCATTTTTGAGGTCCTTTAACTTTCAAGTATTGACCTATACAGTATTTTTCCCTGCAAAGATGCACAACGCAGATTCGATGGAACTTTTTTGCCTTCAAATTCGGTTTAAGGAAACCAAAATAATTTAAACAGTTTTTAGCGGAAGCCAGTTATCCTTTTTTTGTTGAGTAGTGTAGTAAGTCATAACCAGGGCAGCGACTTTCGTGCGAATGCATGTTTGTAGTCAATAGCACAAAAACAATTTTGACCAAATAGTTTTCGGAATGAAGAAATTTGCAACAAACCCGCATCGATTTGTTGTTGCATATTTTGATATAAATGCATATTTGGCTTTTAAGTGTATATTTTTATATTAAATGATATTTAATTCATATTTTTGCATATTGGCTTTAAATTAAAATTGTTTTAATTAAAAAATAAACTGCATGCTGTTGCCATTTTTCCAGACAATTCATTTAATTTTTAAACAAAACGCTCTCGACTATTAAGATAATTTATAAAAATCGGTGAATTTTAAGTAAGTCCCGGTTTATACAGACCAACTTTTCTTTCAGCGATTTTTTACACTGTGAAAGTATCTTTTACATATAACAAAAGTACGAATAAGAAAACACAAGAGAATTGCGAGTGCCAGCAAGTCTGTACCCCTTTCCTTTTTCATATTTTGAATTTCTAAGTGCATGAAAGTCCCTACCCTAATTATAACATTGGAATTTTTTCAAGGATATTTCTTAAATACAGTATCTTCTTTTTATTTTGTTTTTATTCACTGATTTTTTCATTGTTTAAAATATCAAAAATTTATAAACTAATCATTTTTTATTAATCCTTAAATTTTTCTTAGGATTTATAAAAAACAAATGATCTTGTTTTTTTTTGCATCAGTTTTATATACTAGTTTTTAATGTAAAAATTTTTGTAAAAATAGAATGAGAACATTAAAAAAAATCACACATTTAGTATGAAATTATTATGCCATGACAAAACAACACCTGGTAGACACATTAAAAATATGTTCTCTACATAACAGCGAGATAATGTTTAAAATGTATACAAAAAGCAAAACAAAGAACCCTAGAATGACAAATAAAAACCCCAAATTCTATCTAATAACCTTACCTTGTATTGTTATGCCATGGAATTATTAGTTAAGAAATTTTTCATAGATTTAATAAATTTTTTTTGGTTGAATTGACTGTTAACTCCCTCTGTGCAATACATTCGAATGAAAACTGATCTAAAATATTTTGACTTCCTTCTTTAATTTTAGTTTTAACAAATATTGCACATTTTTAAATTAAAACTTAAAAAAAAATTAAACATTTAACTAAAATTTAATAAATATAATTAACAATTTAATTAAAAATAATTAATTTATATACACAATAACAAATTAATGCTTCAATTCAGTGCGATTGGCAGCTACTTCGGCCAGTATGAGTAAATCTGAGGTAGACGACGATATATTGTCATTTAAAGTGGTATTATTTAAAATATCAACATTAGATAATGCTGACAGAGATAAGTTTTGTTGTTGTAAAGGAATGATTGATGGTGATGTTAACTTATGTGTTGCTGTTGCAGTACTATTTGCCGTTATTATCTGACTGTCTTTTTCATTAGATTTTACATAAATAATGGTTGATGCCGGCTTTTGAGGAGCTTCTTGAAAATAACAACAGCCATTAATAGTTAAAGGCAACAATGAGGCTACTTCCTGTTCTATGACCGAAACATCACGTCTGGTAATACTTTCTTTACGAGCTTTACGTTTTTGACTACCTACAGCAGCAGCTTGTTGATGCTGTTGCTGATTCTTTTGTTGAAGCTTCATATGTTCACTATTTAAAGTAGTGGTCAACACTTGATTAGTTTGTTGTGTAACAGCATTCGGGGAATTATTATTTCTTTCTTTGTTGCCATTCGTTGAACATTTTCCACGTTTTTTACCATTTGTTGTAAATTTCTTTTTCTTTTTTGTATTACGTTTACGTTGCAAATAATCATCTAAATCTAAGGCTGGTAATTCTTTAATTTTTTCCTCTAAATCAAAACTTGATAAGTCATAGGACATTAAATGTTCCGGTTCACAGGATAACCGTTTTTGGCAGATGATGTTGTTATTTAAATTTGTAAAATTTTGTTTAGGCTCCATATCCGTATTGTCTCCCCCACCGCCTCCGCCACCACACAATCTCAATGATGATTTCGATGATTTTTTAACAGCTGTGGCTATTTGTCCAGAATTTATTAGCTCTTGATACCTCTTACCCTTGCACGTTCTGGCACTTTTCTTTTTTGGTTGTAAGGCCTCCTCTTCGCTGCTGTTGCTCGAAAAACTATTTTCATTATAAAAACGTCTTTTCAAATTTTGTTTCTCCTCCAAAGACTCGACATTACCCATGATATGAGCACTCATAAATTGTGATGTTTCGCCCAGGGCTTGTTGTAAGGCAGCACAGTGTTTAGTTGATGTTTTTGATTTATCTTGCATTAATTGACTTAAATCACCCATTTGTGCTTCGTCGGCTAGTTTAAAGTAATTTGTATTGCTAGTAATATTACTACTACGTGTATTATTGCTTATAGTTTCAATTGCAGTATTGGTGGCATCGGGCTCATTGTCATCATACTCCTGACCTGGACCATTGGCAGGACGTGTTGTTAGGGTACGTAATGGTGGTGCTGGTAGTTTATACCATTTAAAATTTGGATTTGCTGAGAAGAATGCATCTTTATTCTGAAATAACGATATAAATTGAAATATTTGTGATTTAAAAATGGCGATTTTTTATGTAATATACCTGTTGAGCTAAATTTGTAAAACAGGTTTTGTCGTTGGTGTCTAAAGAGGCCCACCAATCTCCTAAAATTTTTGTTATGGCTCTGAAAGAATTAAATAAAGTAAAATTGTAACTTAAGTTATAAGAAATATAAATATTAATTAATTCGCTACTATTTTTGTTAATCCTTCACGCAATATTATCTAAAAAGAGAATCTTCTTTTCTTAGATAAAAGCTGTGTTTATGCGGGAAGCAATCGATGTTGGCTTCTGTCATTCCCATACAAATTTGATATAAGTAGAGTTGAAGCGTTAACACAACTTAGATAGCTTGCCGCATAAACACAGCTAATGTTAAAAATCTATGGGTTGACACGTTTTTTAAATGCTATCTCTAAAATGTGGGGTAAAAATTACCCATTTTTTAGATTTTTTATATTTTTACGAAGTGAATAATTGTTTTTGTGCTATGATAAATCAAAATTAAATAAATTGTAATGCATGTAAAAAATATTTTTGGAAGCACACAAAGCGTATTCGATAATGTTTTGATCATTTGTATATATATGACTAATTTGTTGTACTTCTTTATAATTTTATTTTGACATCTTTTTGGACATTTTTTTTTTAAAGATCATTAACTAAGCAATTGTTATACCTTTTTTTAGTTTGTTGAAATAGATGGCATTAATTGATCATGTGGTGACTGAAAATTAAAAAATTTACATGCATATGGTCTTTCTCACTCCAAACTTTGATATTCTCCTATTTTTTTGCCAAATTTTCTTCAAACCCTTCAATAAAACTGTTGTAAAAGCTTATGAATTAGACTGTTAGTTTGCAAGTAAAAATAAGAAAATTTTATTGTATATCCAAGGCATTAAAACGTAAAAAGTCTCGTTTAGAATTTTGACTTTCAATTTGAAGTTCAATAAAGCAATTACCGAAAGAAAAATATTGTTCTTTATATCAAAATGCAGAAAATAACCAACTGCAAATTTTGTCAGTTGTTTAAAAAATTTTGTAGTAAAACGGCATTGTTAGTTATTTTTACTGCATATTTTAGTTGTTTTTTAACAACTAAAAATAACTACGTTATTTTTTGAGTGCAAAAAACCACAGAAGTACGTTTTTCTTTCCAATTTAAATAAAAACAAATTTTCTATGATTTATTGTCTTTAAATACCATTTAATGACCTTTTTATGGGAAGTAGGTCTAATTTCGTATCAATTCTAACCAATTTAAATAGTATGAAGGTCAATAGTAAAAGGTCGGAAATAGAAACTTATTCAGGTGGGTCTAAGCCCCATATTTTTGATAGTTACAAATATCATCACTAAACTCATTATACCCCGGCAATGCATTAGTGTAGGTTATAAAAATTATTAACTTACCTATTTTCCAAATTTTTATAACGTTCTTTAACAATAGCACGATGACGTTTGCAGAATATTAAAAATGCATTCATAGGTCGACGAGCATGATGGTCAGGTTTAACCGGCAATGATTCAATAACATGATTATTAACCACATTGGCAACGGCAGAGGCGTTGCCTTGTGTTTCTACAGTTTCAACATCAACATCAACATGTAAATCATCGTCGTCACCATTTTCCTTAACAGATTGGATTTTTTGATGTTTTAAGGCATTCATAAATTGTAAAGGATTTCTTATACCAACACTACCATCACTTAAACTACCCAATTTGGAAGTAAGAGCACCATCGGATGAAGTGGATATTTTTGGTAATCTTCTTCGATTAAATATAACTTCGTAATCAGCAGCATCTAAATCATCAGCCGCAGCAGCATTAACTGGATCTAAACGATCTTCATAATCGTTATCATTTTCATCGTCATCTTCCTCCTCATCATCATCATCATCTTCATCATCCAAATAACTGCTATGACGACTACCATTAGGTGATTCTATGTCATCATCATCATCTTCAAATGACTTTAATTTAGCATAATTATGTACACTTTCAAGATGACGATAGGCATGATCCTGATCTTCAGTACGTTGTGGTAACGATGCCATCACAAACATTTGTTGTGTTGCTGGTGGTGTTGATGATTGTTTAAGGCCATTATATTCTTGTTGTTGTAATTGTTTATTGTAAAATTTTTTAACAATATTATAATTATTATTATTATTAGTTTCTGTAGATAATTTGTTAATATTGCCATAAATACTATTATTATATTCATAATTCTTAGTATTAGTAATAAAATCTATATTAAAGGCACTTTTATTTTGTATATTTGCAATTGGTTTTGTTGAATAATGTTCAACGTCTACTTGTTCATCATCAGCAGCAGTTGTAGTTATATTTGATTTTGATGTATCCCGTATTGTTCGCATCATATCTCCCTTATCTCTGACTCCGCCACCAAAACCACCTGAGGCACTTAATTGGTATAAGGTACGAAAATTATTCCAACAATTATTATTTTGTAATTTTGTATGATTCTCTAAATGTTGTACTTTAACACGTTCCTGTCTTGATTGTTGCTGTTGTACTTCTTCAGCTGATAATTTTTGCTGTTGCTGTGATGGATCAACAGTATGATGGGTAAACGTTACAAATGTTCTTGATGATGGTGCAAGAGAATTAACTGAAGGAAGTATTCTCGTAGTTGTTTTAGAATTGAATTTATCCATCGTTATTGAACTCGGCTTTAGAAATTCCAAAGTATTTACACTATTGATCATTTTGTAAAGCTATGCAATTATTGTTCTATGATTCTATCTAAAACATAAACTGTAAGAAAGAATTGATATGAATTAGAATGACTTTTTTTTTTTAAACAAATATATTAATATTAACTTAGTTTCACGTACGTTGCCCAATTTTAGCAAATATTTTATTTTTATTGTGAAAATTTTGTGTTGCTTTGGTGGTAACGACATGGAACAAATCTATTGTATTTATGCGCCATTTAAATTTAACGAACAGATCAAATAAAATTTTGTACGAAAAACAACATTGCGAAAATTGAGCTTTAATTCAAGTCTATATTATATATGTTGGCTAAACATCAAAATTTATTAAATATTACATTATAGCTTTTATTATTATTATTATTTGATAATTTTAATTAATAATTTTCTGTTAAATTTAACAGAAAAAATTAAATTATAAAAGTACAGGTTTATTTGTACTTTTCCAAAGTTAATACTAGTGCAAGGGATTTCATGTATATAAAGGGTGTTTTTTTTTTAAAAAAGGTGCACGACTTTATTTCATTTATTGCAAAAAAAAAAAAAACAACACATAGACTTACGAAATTTCAGTTTAAAATTTTTATTTGATAGCTTATTATTTGGAATATAGTAATTAACAACAATTTTGGATTCATGTATACTGCAACCATCTCCTTTAAATAGCATTTGAAAGGTCGAATTTTCAATTTTTCAAAAGGTCGAATTTTCAGTTTTCAAAAACTTATTTATCATGCTAAAATAACTTTTCCCTGATGATTTTTGAAGATAGAAAAAAAAATTTTTTTTTGTTCCAGAGGGGGTCATATTTTTGTTTTTTTTTTTTTTTTTGAGGAACGCCCGATAAAGTGCACTTTTGCCGAATATTTTTCACTACAACTGAGTTTTTGTACAATTTATATATTTTAAATTTTGTTTGTTCAAATATGTTACTATTTTATTTTTTTATCACCGAAACGAAATTGTCAGAAAAATAAAATTACTAAATTTGCGTAGATCTAAAAGGTAATTTTTTTAAGACAAAAAATAACTAAAATTTAATTGATAATATTGAAAAAAAAAATAATAGATGAAAAATAATAAATGAATGTTTTAAATTTTAAATGCATATTTTTTGTTTTTCAATACACATTTAAAAAAGGAGAAATTGGGGTTATTTGGTTAGTAAGCTAATGTAGGGAACCTCGATTATTTCTGACATTTATCCGTTTTTAGTAATTCCAACTACGTGCGTGCCGTTAGCATCGATTTTTTTAAAAGTTGGCAACGCGAAAACAATTTGTCTGCCGTATCCCCTCCCACAACTCTTTCAAATTATGGTAAAATGTCCTGGGAACTTCTGTTTTGTATTAATTTATGTATGTGTTTTGTTCCTTAATAAAATATTTTCCCTTTTGTTATCCATTCCAAAAGGCGAATGTTTCCTTTTCCAAATTTCGCTTCATATTTAAAATCGCCAGATTTTTTCTTTTTTCTTTTTAGATATATCTTAGCTTGGTCGGGCAGTTATTTAATTTTTGAAGAAGTTTTCTTAAAAGTTAAAAATAACAATATAACCCATTGCAAACACAACTGAGAGCGTGATAAAAATCAGTTATATCTGAAAAAAATTTAAAATCGAGCGAGTTTTTATTTCTTTTAAAAACAGCATTACTTAATTTTTTTCTACATACACTTAAAACTTTTAAACCTTAACATTTCCGGTATTTTTAAAACAATTAAAGCTTAAGGTCTTGTTTAAAATATATTGTTAGTTTATTTGTATAATATTAAGATATATCTTTTCGGAAAAATTTCATTTCAAAAACCGAAAATCTAAACCCATAAAGGGTTAATATTTTGGCGAAATTATAAATTACTTTTTCAGGTAGTGTAAATATCTACAAATCTTGAAACGGTGTAAAAATTGCACATATGGCAACATTTAATTATGCGTTCGGGATTAGAAAAGAAAATATTGCAAATATTGTTTACAAAACAAAATATTATTGATAAAAAAAAAAACTCAAATCCATAAAGGCTCCAACCATAGAGGAAGAATAGTATAGAGGATGCAACGCCGTCAGCAGCCAAATAAAATTTTATACAGAATACAAAGGTTCGGAAACTTTGAGAAAACAGGGGAAAATTGAGCAAATTTCCCTGATTTCTGCAAAAATTTTAGTAAATTTCCCTGTTTTTAAACCTTTTTTCCAAATCCAATTGGGAAAGCTGCTAAAAACTAATTGGATTTGCAAAGAAATTCAATTGGAATCGCAAAAAATCCAATTTAAAAAGATGCTGAACCTTTGAAATCTGCACATACAAAACTAAGAGAACGTTTTTTACGACGTGAGAGACATCGTCATGGTGTGCTCCAACACACATATTACCCTGATTGGAATCAGCTGATTTTTATCAATATGGCGGCTAGAAAATGAGTAAAATGAAATGTGAAAAATGTGTGGATATACCGAAAGGGATAGATAGATAGATGTTTACAAAAAGTGTGCCGTACAATTTATATGAAGTTCCTTATTTCTATTTCACTCTGCAAATCACTCTAATGTAAACAAATCCTTTTGTGACATATGTCAATGATAACCTGTTCGAGTAGTCTGTGCTCCAACTGCTCCACCAACGAACGCACACATATGTACATCAGATTTGAGCAGTAAAGAGAAAATAAGTAGAATTTGCAAGTGGAAGCAGAAAACAGAATAAAAAATTTGGAAAATTGCATACAAAATTACATATGTAGATATAAAAAATAAATGGGATCACTCTCTCTTTCGTAAAAGGAATTTTATTTATCATACAAAAGGAAAAATAATGAAAAAAACTTAAATTTATATTACAAAAACACTTTAATACATTTCCTTTTTAAGAAATTATATTTTTGATAAAATATTTACTTTTATATATTTTTTTTAATAGTACTAATGTATTTGGCAGTTGTTTATATTTAATAAATATAATGTAATGAAACTTACTTTATTTTTGTTATAACAAGTATTTTTATTTAAAAAAAATATTTAAATTAATATTTTTTATTTTAAAACTGCACTTTAGTTTCCTTGTCTGGTCTTTTGAATATTGTTGCTGTTTAATGAATGCGCTACGTGTACCGATACACAACTCAATTACCCAGAGTTAAAAAAAACAAACTACAAGAGAGCTTAAACATCAACAAAACCCACTAAAATTACAAAAACAACTGCCCCTATACGTCCCACTTTCCCCCTAAAAATACCATTAAAAATGTACATACACTCGCACTCAAATACAATTGTGTTGATTTTTGTTTCTTCTTGAACTTGATAATTGTTGTCATTCAATGAAAAAATAAAGTTATAAACAATACTCTATTTTTCAATACAAATACTAAATTTTTAAGATAAACTCATTGTAAACTTATTTTTATTTATAAATTTATTAAAAGAAAACTATTAAATTTGAAGTATATACTAAATTTTTAAATGTTTTCACTTTTCCCCTATTTTAAAAAAAAATTAACTCAATTACACTCACACGAATCCATATATTTCTCTTTTTATTTGCTGTCTTTTTTTTTCAATTGTTGCTTTATCATTTTTCTTTCTATTATTTGCAATCAGCTGATGTGTATTTCTGTTTATTGTAACGAAAACATAAATTTATTGTTTATACAAAAATTTATTTTTTTATTTTTTGTGATTTTTTTCAAATATTTTTAATTAATTTAAGAATGATATGTATTAAAATTTAACTTACAGTTGTGTTGATGATGTCAAATTAAATTTAACTGTAATGGAACGAATAAAAAAATCGCAAAGCAATTCACTTCACAAACGCACTCAATTAGTGTAGTCGTTTCTTTTGCACTCTTGTCATAAAGAATCTAGAGTTGCCAGCTTTAATATAAATCTGAGTATAAAAATAAAAATACTAAACTGCTAGTTTGTGGTTTGTGTAAGCTTATGAAAACAGTCACACAAAACAAAAACTAATATAATATAATTTGTATTTATTTTTTAATGCATTTTTCAGAATTTTTCGACAGGTTTTAATAAAAATATTATTTCTTAATTTTTAAAAATAGTCTTTGTTTAAATATGATGATTTTAAAAATACTTGTTACACAATTATTAAGATACATTACTTTCTCAGTTAATATGAACTAATTTAATCACTTAAGCACCGTTGTTTGGATTTCACGTAACAAAACTTTTATACTACATATAAAAAAACAATGTTTTTTTAATATACAATCATATTATTTTTCAATTGAATATATGTCATTTTGTTTGTTGTGATCGTGTCTTTGTTATTAAATGCAAAAATTTTTCTTTTAGGCAATTTGAATTACGATTTGAAGCGTTTTAAGTTCGAGTAAAATTTTTTCACGGGAAAAAATATTTACTGGAATTTAAGACGAACTGTGTTTGGCAGTCCTAGAAACAAAATTTAATGTAATTATAATCAATTAATTATTATTTTTTAATACGTACAGTGGCAACTCCTAAATTGCATTGTTGACTCAGTTAACGCAACTCTTCAAAAAAAAAGTCAGTTACCGCAACTTTCCTCCCAAAAAAATCAGTTTGTGTTTTTTATTTATATAAAACTTTCAATACAACAAAAAGTGATATTCTTAATAAACTTGATTTGCGAATATAAAGTACACAAATAAACAATAACAAGAATTAAAAAAATGAAGCTGCATTGACGAGGTCGAAAATGTTGACATTACTCCAGCGTTTCCTAAAATTAAATGTCAGAATTCTTTTAACATTTCTTGAAATTGCATTGCAAAAAAAAAAAAATTCATGCAATAAAACACAGTCAAAAATTTCTGACTTCTTTAATTGATATTTTTACAATTAAGTTTACAAATTCAATTTGTATATCTGTTGTACATTATAATGAGTATTTTTCATTTATTATTTGTTTTTTTTTTATTATTATTTTTAAAAAAATCAATAAATTTATTTTAAAAATAAATTTTTTAAATGTGTTATAAAATTTCTTTTTTAATTTAAACTGTAAAAAAATGGAGACTCTGTTATCGCAACAACCTCAGTTTTCTTAACTGCCAAAATTTATATTAGTTGCGTTAAGCGAAGTTGCACTGAACTTTCACGTTTGGAATTTTTGATGTATTTTTTTATTTTTTGTATTTTGACAAGTTTTTGAAATATTAGTTCCGTTCGTTTACTCAATAATTCGTACAAATTTTTACTGGATAGCGTTCGTTTATACAAATGCTCGGTACACAGAAACAAAAAAAAAAGAAAAAGAATATGACAGTTGGATGTTAAAAGTTTGCAAATTTTTGGCAGAAAGAATTTTCATTTCATACATCATATTTTTGTAAATACAAATAAAAATGTTTTACAACTACGCTGTTGTATGCAAATACAAAGCAACAAATATTATAAAATAAATCATGCAAAAGATAAGAACACCTTCTAAAGTGTTTCTGCTTAATATTTTACAACAAGAATCCTCCTTTTACATATCGTCCAGTTATAGTTTTTTTTTTTGCATTTGATTTTTACAATCAGCTGTTAAACAAACTTGTAAATCATTGCAATTTTTCCATTTTCGTACTTTTTAGAAATTTTTAATTTTTAGAATAAATTTGTCTTGTTACTGAGAAATTCTTACTGTGCTTGACTAAGAAGAGTAAACGATTGGACCTATTATTGCTTTCAGTGGAAAATATTCTCAAACTCCCATTATTTTCTTTTGAAAAATATACTTAAAACTTAAGGTTTTATAATTTGTGTGTGTATGATTTAGTTATTTTTTTATAATCCTCATATAACTTATACGTATTTTTCCTATGGCAACCCTGTAACTAGCTATACTAGTGTATTAGCTTATTGGTGAGAAACAAATATTTAAATTGAGTACAACTACAAACACTATGCTAATTCAATAATTTTTTTGTTGCTTTTATTAATTTTTATCATCTTTTGTTTTCTTTTTTTTTATCAAACACCGTTTGCTGTTTGTTATAATATTTACTATTACGTTATATTAGTGTGGGGGGGGGTCGCTGCAAAAACAAAGATACAAAGGGAAACACCATATGTAGGGATGCATAAATAGGTAGGTGTGGGTTCGTTGTTCGTATGCTCGGAAGTTTGGTAACGGAGTGCATTTTATGTCGACCGATGATGCCTTGTGTATGAAAAAGAACCACACAGTTGTTGTTGTAATTATTTTGTTTTCGTTTAAACTGTATAAAACGTTCAAAAATTTTCAAGGTCACAAGGCACGTCAAGAACGAATGCACTAATACACCGATAAAATTACAATACATACACATCCTAACATCTAACTGTTTTTTTATTTTTTTGTTTTTTCTGTGTTTGGTTGTCTAGTCATAATTAGAGATGGACACGTGCACAATGTTTAGCAAAAATATGAGACATAAAATATATTTTTTAAAAATAATTGACTATTTGTTTCAGCAGTACTGGAAAATAATAGTGAATTGGCCTTAAAAATTAAAACGGAAATACTTATTAAAAGCCAAAATTCAACTCAAGTTAGATCTTCAAGTGAATTTATTCTTTAATTCACTTTAGAAATTTGAATTCAATTTTATCCACATGTCATTCTTCTATGTCATTCCATTGACTATGAACAAATTCAGGCTTCATATGTATGGTTTTCATTTTACATGGTAGAATGACGTAAATCACGAAAAATTCTGCACACGTGCCCATCTCTAGTCCTAATCATTATTTATGTTGAGTATACGTACGGTGTTTATGTTTTCATATTCACATTGTGTATCTAAAATGTATTCGTTGTTGTTGTCAAGTTTGAATGTCGGTTTGTCGGCCATTTAACATGTCGTCTGCCTGTGTTAGTTTTATAGAGTAGCAGAGCGTTCACTTTCAGGGTCATGAAAATTCGATTTTTTATTTGTGTTTTCTTTTTGTTCTCATCAATGTAGTCATAAAACAAAACAAAAAGAAAACAGAATTCTAAAGACTTTATTCTTTTTGTGATTACACGACATACTTAAGTCCGTATGACACTTGCTAAATTTTCTACTCATTTTGTATTGACGAAAACTTTATGAATTTTTTTATGGTAAAATAATGAGTATAAAGAGTTTAAATATAGGGAATAAAAGAGTATCTGTGAAATGGATGTCGGTAACGCAGCGTTCCCATTTGATTTACATTGCTGTCTTTATAAATTCAATACAAAACAAATGTACGGGCTTTTGAAAAAAGAAATAAGTTTCTGAACATAATTTTCGGACAAGCTGATTCGAATGGCGTACTAAAGTACGCTGAATTTCCTACTAAAGTTCGCTGAATTTCCTACTAAAGTTCGCTGAATTTCCCCCATTTTAGAAGTTATTTGTAAACAAAAAACAAATGATGAGTAAAATTAGCATACGATATTTCATGGCTCTTATGTTCTCTTTGTATACTCCCGAATGAACAGCATACTATAAACCATCCTTGTATATTCGTTTCTAATTTTTTATTAAAATAATTAATTCTTTTTATTGTTTTTATAAAATAATAATGTAAAAAAAGTTGTGTCGTTATTAAGGGAAGAAGACACTGGAGAGGAAAGAATCTCAACGCTACTCTTTACACTAAAATAAATATGAAAGTTTGTGCAGTTACCGTTGTACGTCATTATTTTGGGCGCGTTTTCTGTTACAGAAACAATCGTTGCATGTCGCGTTCTTGTTCTGCGCTGACACAAAGAATTACTCAATACCAGTAATTCAAAACAGTAACTCAAATTAAAAATTTTCTAAAAAAGTACGCGAACGGAAAATTTGCAATAATTTACAAGTTTGTTTAACAGCTGGTTGTAAAACCAAATGCAGAAATAAATTATAACTGGTCGATATGGAAAAAGTGGATTCTTATTGCAAAATAATAAGCAGAAACATTTTAGAAGGTTTGTATAATTCATTTTACAATATTTGTTGCTTTGCATACAACAGCGTAGTTTTGTATTCACAAAAATTTATCACATGTTCTTCAACCATATGTTTTTCTGCTTGAAAATTCTTGCTGGTAAAAAATTGTCCAGTAAAAATTTGCAAACTCTCAACATCTAACTGTCATTTAATACTCTTTTTTTCTGTGAAAATTATTTTTAAATGTGTTGGCCACACATAGAAAACAATCGAATTTCTTGCAGGGCGGTTGGTTGGGGCCACCGACATATTTGTTTGTGGCGAAAGAATTTCGGTTGAAACAAAATATATTACAATCGAATTAGGTATATAATTAGTTGCGACAATTGAATAATTCAGTTCCTGCAACCAAAAATTCGATTGGCAAAATGAATCTGCTTTCTCTGTGTACATACATATGTGTTGTACAATCTATTAACCAAATAAACAATTTTACCAATGTTTTCCTAAAGCGAAGGGAATGATTCCTCGAGAAGAAGAAAAACTGGGTCTTAAAAAGTGCGGAAAAAAGCAATTTAATTCAAAATTTGAGGTAATAATTTTTTATTTTATTTATATTTATCATATAATTAGAAATTATATCCTAATACCCCCCCTAACAGACCACTAGCAACAAAAATCAGAGCCTCTGGTGGGAATCGAACCTAAGACCTCCGCACTGATAAGCTAGAACACTACCAACTTGCCTACCGGGGCGCTCTTTAGGGATTAAATTAAATTCACTAAAACAATATTTTATATTCATTTATATTATTTCAGTGTATTCCTTGACACTTTTTGTTATTAATTTACTGATGATTTGTTTAAATGCGTTTTCAGTTTTTGTCTCTGTTTCTACACAACAAAAGTGTTGGGGTAAAAATGACACGTTCAATGCAACAATATAATTGAAGACGGAAATAAACTGCGGTCAAAGACATTTCGCGACTTATATGATATATCATATAATAATTCTGTTTTTTAAAAAAAATAAAAAACTTTTAATTTTTTATTTTAGCAAAAGAAAAAAAAACATGTTTTGTTAAATGTTTTTAATTCATTTATTTTAAACATACATAAATATATAAATAACTATGTTTGTATACGCACGGTCAATAAAATCTAATGCATTGATTATAGTACAACAACCTTTTAAATAAATACACCCATACAGATACATTTACATATACATAGTTTCATAAAATACATTAAGCGCAAAAATATTTCATAATAGAATTGAAAGTAAAGATAAAAAGATAAAAATGCGCAGTTGATAATTAGTGTTAGAATCTACTATTTTGTTAATAACTTTATTCACGTAGTAGTAACAAATTTAAAAAATTAGAAAAGATCTAATTAATTATTTGCTATTTATTATTCAGGCGTGACCTAAAAATTTTTGCTTTTTAATATTCGCATAAGGTTTATTTCGTAGATAATCAAAAGTGAAAGTTGGAAGCATTCTTGCTGCATTGTTACTATTGCTGTAACTCGATTAAAAATTATTCGATTATTCAAACAAACAAAACAAAAATTGCAACAAAAAATTTTATTAAATTCTCTCGGGAAACTTACAAATTTTAGAAAAATTTACATACTTATACAAAAATTTGTACTACAAATTTTTTTGGACAAAAAAATCTATATAAAAAATATACACTTGGTAAATTTTTAATTTTTCAAAGCCATAAAATTTACAACCTTGAAATTTTTGAACTTTTATAAGTTGTTACCAAAATATGGTGTTATCGACTTCTCAGTCATGAAATATGATTTGATTTTAAGGCAAAAATATGCATTTTTTAAGGTATTATTACTACTTTTATTAAATAGCAATATATTAAACTATTTTTCACGATTTTCCAAATATCTCAACTTTGTGGTTTTTTTGGTATTTTAATTTTTGTGAATTACAATTCCTTTTACGATTTATACAGGTGTTTTTTAATATGTATGTACCCAAGTTATAAATAGTTATTGGAATGAAAGTTTTACTCTTGATCAAGGTAGCAAAGTTTGTCTTTAAACTTAAAGAAATGCTTATGACAAAACATTTTTGTTGGAATCTTGGAATTTCGATGCAGATGTAAAGCGACCTTAACCATGACTAAAATTTAGCATAATTTTAAGGCAATTCGTTCTTTTTTTTTGGCAGCTTTAACCTTACGGGTAAAACTATCAATGTGTGGCCAAAAACTTGATTTTAACCGTCCGTTTTCAAACGTTTTCGATCGATTCCAGTCGTACATAACATAATCCAAAATTACTTGTATTCAGTCCCTATATTTTTGTTAAATAAAGCCAATCAAAACACAATAAAATTTATTTGCATTAAACTGATTACGAGTATAAAAAGGGTGATATTTTTACCGTTTGAGTTTTCAAAATTGGAAAAAGAAACAGAAAACTTGCCAAAGTTAATGAAATATTTGTTTGGGACGGTAAAAGAATGCCTGCCATTTAGTTTTAAAAGATTATTTCATGTAAATTTTGCCCGTAGGTGTTCCATCCGTGAACTCTAATTTTGGCATACCGTTACGGAAGGTATGTCATCAATGGCAGCTGTAATTTTGTCTTCCAGGGTTGGAATTGTGGCTGGCTTGTCCCTGTACACGAGAGACTTCACGTATCCCCACAAAAAAATATTGTAGCGGTGTTAAAGCGCATGATCTTGGCAGCCAATGGACTGCTCAAAATCGTGAGATTAATTGCTTACCAAACTCGCCTGTCAATGGGTTCATGGTATCGCGTGCTGTGTGGAATGTGGCACCGTCTTGTTGAAACCATATGTCAACCAAGTCCAATTCTTCCATTTTGGGAAATAATTGTCGGTAATTTATCGGTAATTAATTATTATTACTGTGTAATATAGTAGTATAGTATAGGCCTTATTGGCTTCATTTACAAAACTGAATATAACTGAAAATATCATTTAAAAGAAATGATATTTCATTTAAAAACCGGTCTACTTAATTTTCATTTAAATTAAATGCCATTAGTTATTTATTTTAAAATGTTGATTAATCAACTGACACATCCGTAAGAAACATATGATATAATCAGTTAAAATAAATGTAAACATTTTACCTACCAATCCTTAAAAAATAAATGTTTCTTTTTCCATTTATTTGAAATTGTTTCCGTTTTTGTATTTTTTTTTTTTGATATACTCGTACAATACAAAATGTATGTATGCATATGTAGCTATAGACACTTTTTGTATGAATGTGTTTGTGTATGCATGTGTGTTTATGAAGTTCTTGTAATTTGTATTAAAAAATTTTGTATATATACAACCAATTTAAATAAAAAAACAAATTGAAGTTTTTTGAATATTTTTTTTGAAACAGACAGCAAACAAAATTTAAATTTGTAATAACTGTTACGGACACAAATAAACTACAAGTTTCCGTTTTGTGGGTAAATTTTTATTAAAGTTCAAAGAAATGAAAAAAATAAATGAAACTGAAAAAAGTCAGTAAATTTTAGTTAATCATTTCGAATAAATGTGAAAAAAAGTTAATATAGATATTTCTTTGAAAAATAAATGTATGTTCCTTTATTTTCAAATGGAACGGAAAACTTTTTTATTAAACTACAAACAGTTAACTATATAATATTCTGAGTGTAGTTTAGAAGTTATGGGCGACTTTGTATGGACATTTTTTTCGATATTTTGACGTTTTTGCTAATTTTATGAGTCATATTTGGAAAACCGAAAGGGTTTGGTTTTGATGATTTGATAAACACTACCCATTTACAATATTTGTGGCGAATTTCATTAAAATCGGAGATGA
The DNA here is from genome assembly GCA_949748255.1 of Eustalomyia histrio. Classification (NCBI taxonomy): domain Eukaryota; kingdom Metazoa; phylum Arthropoda; class Insecta; order Diptera; family Anthomyiidae; genus Eustalomyia; species Eustalomyia histrio. The sequence goes on along the minus strand of OX456525.1, from coordinate 59,935,492 downwards.
CAAATCCGAATGCTGTGCGGTTTGAGCCGGAATTGCCCATTTATAATGTATATTTAAAGAAAAATTAATGTAAATCTTCTTTATCGTTTTTCTCGATACCGAAATTTTGGCGTGTGGGTCAAACTTATAATAAGCTGACGAAATGTAGTTGTAATAACATTTTTTAAGTGCGGTAGATTTTTCACACAACGTAAATTATAATTTTTTTTTTATGTTTCGAATTTATTATTTTTAATTAAAACAACCCCATAGCCACATATTTACAATGTGGTTTTAACCACAATTTTTATACAAAAATAATAATTTATGTATCATTTATATATCTAATTGTATTAAACAAAGAATACAAGTTTCACTGATAAGAACTTGGAAAATATTAAGAAAAAATTAACAATGATTATTCTAATACAAATGCAATTTATTTATAAAGTTTAGTTTAAAAAAAAAAATTGTACAATTGCTAAAACCCAAAAGTTTTACCGTTATTCAAATACAAATTTAGATGAGGTACTACAATATATTTTCTAATATTAAATTAAACATAAAAAAATCAATAATTACATGAACAAATATGATTTACTGTTCATTAGCGCATCCCATGTGGAATAATTTAAAGTAACAATGAATGGCCTTAAAAACCTCCCATGCATTTGTTCATGGACAAAATATTAGGTTAATTTAATTATTAATTTCGAGCTGATGAATACAAATTTTGTGTTACTTTTTTATTTCTTCATATTACCTAGCCGGCCCTTTAAGGTCTCCATTTAAAGTTTTTATACATTTTGAGACTTTCTTAATTTTTTTTAAATGATTGAAAAAAAAAACCCATATTCAAAAATTCAATCTTAGGATGATCTAATGTAAAAACATCTTTATTATAATTTATTTATTATTCAACCTGACTTTCTGCTCATTATCAACATCTTCCACTAAGGTTTAATATTATTGAAAATTTTGTTTCATTCTCAAATAGTTATTTCATAAATTTTATAAAATTTCGACTATTCCCAATAAACCAAACAATTTTATTTTGATACAATAACGATATCATTTAAATAATAGTAGCAGTGGAGAAAAATACACACAAGTTATCGAAAAAGTTTTTCTATAAAATAACGATATCATTTTGATATCGAATATATTAGGCAGCGTGATAATATTTTCGCCATGTTATTGGGAGTATATCGTTATTTTATCGTTACTCGAAGAAAATGTAATATCGTTTTTGATATCGATTGATTAATGGTTAACGTTTTATTCAGTTCGTCTGCGAAGATTTGGTTTTAATTAAAAAATATTCGATTGAACTTTTTTAAATACACACTTATTAAAGATAATACTCATTTATTAACGAGACCACACAGTGCAACAATATAAACTTGATGCTACCAAAAATTTTCTATACAAATTCACCAAAATGGTGTCAAAATAGTGAATTATTAAATTTATGTATTTTACACAAATTTTAATTAACAAACACATACCGTTTTCATTTTTATTTTGTTTAAAAGTTTAAATTTTTTCAGGCAATTTTATTTCTTAAACTTTATCGTGATTTTTAAAAATTATGATACCAATTCGATCAAATTTTTTATTAAAAATTATATTGTAAATGATAATGTATCGTTTCTTGGTTTATTGGGTTATTCTTTTTCGAAATATGTAGTAAGCTATCTCAGCAAAACCTTGGTTATATGCCGTACTTCGGAACCTTACACATCAGATACAACACTTAATTCGAATACAAAATTCAGACGTTTGTATATTTAACTTCTTTGTAAAGAATTAGTGAATATTAAAATATTTGATTAAAAACAATGTTATAAAAACCTCCTTACCTGTAAGTTAAGATTAAGAAATTTGGTAATGAATTTCACGTGAAAATTTTGTAGAATTTATTTTCACGCTAATTTAATATACAATACTATTATTTTTCTAGTGAAAAAGTGACATTTTGTTTTTCGCAATTTAAATTATGATTTAAGTTCAAGCGAAGTTTTTACACGGGAAAAACAATTCACTATGCTTTAAGTGTATTAAATTGTTCGGGTTTCACGTAAAAAATATGTTGCACTCCATATAAAAAAAAAAAAAATGATTTTCACTATAATAAATTTCACATGAATATACAATTTGCTGTAACGCAAATTTTATAAATAAGACTATAATTTTTCTAGTTAAACGTGACATTTTGGATTTATTGTGATTGCGTATTTCTTATAAAATAAAAAAAATATATAATAATTTTCACAATTTAAATTAGGATTTGAGAACATTGTGGTTCGAGTGATATTTTTCATGGGAAAATCATGCAACTAGAGTAATAAACATTTATATTTTATAAAGGGTGTGTGTGAAAAAGTAGCAAAGTATGCGTCTTGGTAATTTTTTGACAGTTTTGAGGTGAATAAAATTTCACTAGCCCATAAAAGTAGTAGAATTTTTGACATAAGCATAGTGGAAACAAAACAAAAAAATGAATTCAACTCTATTTCACACAGAAACACTTTAATTTTTTTTACCACAGAAAAATATTTTTTACCATGCTACTTTGCTACCGTTTCAAACACATCCAAATGAGGGAATTTGGCAAAAACTAAAATCTGGAGATGAAAACATAAAACATACAATAGAGCTTCGATTATCTTAAACTTTATATTTAAAAATTTGTTTTAAATTAAAAAACAAATAAAAAATGCTTATATTCGGCTGTGCCGAATCCTTGAATATCCTCCACCAATATCCTAAAAAATGTTCTCTACTGTGTTTGATACAAATAATGTAAACAACTTTTGATGTAAAAATTTAAATATTATTCATTTTTATATTATTTTTTTTATTTTTTATTTTTATATTATTTTTTTTAGTGGAATTTAATTCAAGAGAGTGGAATGTTGTAATTAATAAATTAGCTAATGGGATTTCTAATTGCGAATGTTAAATTAAAAAAATAAAAAAAAAATTTTGGTGTAAATAATTTTAGTGGTGAAAAAAAAAATGTTTGAGGTGAAATATATTTGAGGTGAATATAAAATATTATTTAATTCAAAGCTACTTGTGAAAAAATAAGTAAAAATATATTACTTGCCAGTCGCTTCTATTAAATGTACTAAAATACACCTACTTGTATGGAAAATTTAGAGGTACCTTCACATTTACACTCATAACTTTTTAAAACCCTGGACCGATTTTGCTCATTTTCAACACCAATCTTCTCGGGAGGATGTCCATTAATCAGACAGACGGACATCGTTAAAATGAATGTCATAAGGATCACGAATATATTAACTTTATGGGGTCGTAGACATATATTTCGACATGTTACAAACAGAATGACAAACTGATATATACCCTCACCGCACGGGTATAAAAAAGTTTTAGAGTAACACCGTCACTCTAAAATTTAGCATTCTTATTCATTTTTGTAAGAAATTAGGGATTAATTATTAATTTAATGACATTTTGAAATGAAATTTTTCATTGAACCTACAAAGAATTTATTAAAATAATAAAGATAATTGTAAAAATTTTCATATTGGATGATTAATATTCTACTACACAACTTTGTATTATACTTGGCATAAAATTAATTTAAAAATGGCGTTATATTACGAAATTGATCACCAATAAAAAAAAAACGATTTTATGAATCGTAAATATTTAAACTCACTTGATTTCAAAACAATTAAGAATATGATACAAAATTTTCAAGGTGCATATGTTCTTTTTGAAGATGTTTTTTGTATTATTTTTTATTTTATTTTATTTAGCAAGTATTTTATATTTTTTATTGAATTTTTTTCTTAAAACACTCGCAAAATTGAGATAACAAATAAATGGTGTACCTAAAAAAAAACTCAAAATAATAAACGAGTATGTGCATATAAACAGTTTAAGTAGAGAATTTGTATAACTTGATTTTTTTTTTTTTAATTTTTCGCTACAATAAAAACAACATGAAATATGTATACAAAGTATAATATAAATAAAAAAATACAATTGCAATTTTGTTGTACTTTTCTGTTTTTGTTTTAAACTAAATATTGTGTGTATTTACCCAAGAAAATATATACTGCAGGTGTATTTGTTTATATTGCAACTTTTTTAATACAGTTTTTCTTATTTTTTTTAAATAAATTTAAAAAACAAAATGTTCCCAAGTAATTTTTTTAATTTTTAATTACTTAATTGTTTTTAATTTTAATTTATTTTTTAATTAAGATATAAGTTAATTTTATAAATTCTTTCAATCAGTTGTTGAAATCACTTAATGTATTTAAAATAATCTGAACGCAAAAATAACACTGTGACAAGTAGAAAATATAATAAAAACGTATTAAAAATAGCAATCATCTGTAAACAGTCAACGTCAACAAAAATTTCAGGGTTGGGATTGTGTATTAATTATTAATTTAAAAGAGATTTTTAGATTTATTTAATAATACATGGGAGTAAATTTTTCATTTAACTCGGGCCTGGTTTATGTATTACGAAAATAATATGAGAACGAAAGCAAAGTAGCGAAAATCTGTTGCATGTATTTTTGACGAATGTAATTGTTAATTTCTATCGTTTTAGACTATTTTCGTAACAGCTAAACAGTTTTTTTATTTAAAGCTTCCGACAGCTCTGCCAAAAAAGACATTTGGCTGGTTGGTTTGGTATTTGAATGTATGAACTGTGTTTATACGGCAAGCTATCGAAGTTGGCTTAGGTCATTCCGATACAAATTTGACATAAGGCAACGTTTAGTGTTAACGCTTAACGATACTTGTGTCAATTTTTTATAGGAATGACAGCAGCCAGCGTTGTTAGCTTCCCGCATAAACACAGCTATTATTTAAATATTTTAATGTTGAAAAAATTTTTGTTGGGCCGATTTAAGTGTAAAATTTAAAGAAAAACCCGAAGTTTAGCTGTAAATTTAACCATAATGCCGCTGCACTTTTCCCATTTGGTCTAACGTTCGCCGGCTTAACTGTTAATTCAGACTTGTTCTTAAATTCTAAACTCAAAATCGCATCGAATCGGCCCGGAATATACATATTTCTCCATGACCAAAAGTTATCGTAGTGCTTCAAAATATCGAAAACCGACCAAATATATTTTATGGCCCAACTGTTCGTCCGGACATTATGAATTTATTAAAGAACACTTACTAGCAGTTTAAAATTTTGTTTATTAGAAAAAACCAAATAATGTAAAAGGCCCTAAGTCGATTTTTTTTTTTCTTAAGGGATAAGGGAGAAAACCTCCATACTAGAAAGCAATAAAACAATTAACAACCAATAAGCCCAAAAAAAAAAAAATAATAATAAAAATATAAATATTCCTACCTTTTTTTAATTGTTGTCGGTTACTAAAACCAGTTTTTTAACGTCGTACGTTCCATTTTATTAAAATAATGGTTGCTCGATGAACATTTGTGATGTATAGGATATATATAATTTTTTAATTATTCAACGAAAAGTGTCGCTTCTACCGAAGTTACTGATTTTGAGAGCCTGTTTCCGCACCAAAAATGCACCGATTGGCCTGAAACTTTCCAATAATTTTTTTTTTTTTTTGATCTCAAAAACAAAAAATTTTGTGAGTGAGACTTTAAAAATTTTCAACTTAAAATAAAAAACCATTCTAATTTGCACGTATTTGGGGTTCAGTATAAAAGTAGTAATTTTTATAGAGTAAATAATTGAGTCAAACCAAAAATTTTTTTTTCTGAAATTTAATTTTATATAAAAATAAATCTATTTATTTGAAGCTTGGTATAGAACCAAGTTGAAAATGTCAAACACACAGAAAAAATATTTTAAAATTAAGCAGGAAAAAGATTAAATTACATAGAAACAGTCTTGAAACAAAACTAAGCTCGTTTTCTTTTTAATATGTGTTTACTTATTTTTTAAAGGGAAAATCAAAATCTAAAATGTTGACATATTAACTTAAATACGAAAAAGATAATTTTAAATAGTATCATATCTACTTTAATAAAATTCATATTTAATTTGAAAACATTCGTAAAAAGATAAGATATTAATTTAAATATGATATAAAAATTGATTTAATTATCTTTCTGTGTATGGACGTCATCAAGGCGCTCTAGGCACATGTCATTTTCCGTGCTGACTCGACAATCCGCTCCCACACAAAAACGTCTAAAGACCTTTATATAAATGTTAAAATAATAGCAAGAGCTTAATAGAGCTGAATAATTGATGACACATTAGCAGTAAATATAATAACAACACAGAAGTTCTACCCAAGGGAATCAAACATTAAATAAGTTCTTTTACAAAGTTGAAATGCATTTTTACATCATAAATAAATTGTTATTACTTTTGTCTTCTCTTGGAAAATATTCCTACTTATGTGATTTTTACATTAATTTTGATGGACAATTACAAGACGTTTAAAATATTTTCAATAAAATTTTATAAATTTCGTTTACATTTATTATGCGTACTAGATTTTCTAAAATAATCTATTTGCATCAGAAAATTATATCTGCTTATTCAATAAGATGAGATCTAAATTCCGCCCTAATTACATCTAACAAAATGCAATTAGGTGATAATTTGATCCAACTATATACAATTTGATAGAACAAATAAAGCATAAACTTATAAGGAAATACATATGTATAAGAAATTTTTTAGATTGGAATTAAGGATTCAAATTTAAAATTTAATATTTTAAGAATGTCAGCCGGTTTGCGTTTTTAATTTGGTTGCAAAAACCTTAATTTCAATTAAAAACACAATTTAGAGCTTTAAGAACAATTCCAAAAAAGGTAATTTTCAACACATCTTATAACCCATCTCTGGAGGAATACTAAAGCAAATTAAAAGATAACAAAAATAAACGAAACTCTCAACCAGCTGTTTATTGCATTTGTATTAGTTTATGCAATAACAAAATTGAGTTAATACATATATAGTTAATGTAGCAAAAACATAAACAAACTAAATTAAAAGGGAGAAAGAAAAAAAAAAACTAATACAAATTTACGTATGGGAAAGTCTTATTTACAAATTTTAATAATTTTTATTTAAAATTTATTTTAATAACGATATTTTTAATTAAATATTAATTCCAAATTAACAAAAACAAATAAACACATAAACGAAATTGGCACAAGAGAATATGAAAAATGGATGAAGAAAAAATCGTAGTCGCCATGAAAATTGTTTGTAATAACACAAGATTTATATAATTTATGTTATTATGTCATGTTAATATATTTATAAAAGATTTGTTTAAGTAACTTAGTTTAGGCACACCCTTAAAACTCATCCCTTTTTAGTTAAGTATTTAATAAAAAAATGGCTGAAAATATCTCCATTATTTTCCCATGCAATTGCTCTCTTTTTTTGAGTATAAAAAATGATCAGCTGTAATTTATATGAATGTGTTTATACATAGAGTAGGAATATGATTTATATTATTTTTTTTTATATTTATTTTTGTTTTTTATATTCTTTTTCTGCTTGAAGTTCAACTGTAGCATTATTAAACAGAATAAATGCGCAGCGGAAAGTGAAAAATGCATATGGCCAAATAACGACAAACAACGGCAATAATGCAATTTCTACAATATGGTTTATATATTAAAATTTTATGAAGTTATTGAAAATTTGTGAGTTCGTATGATGCATACTGACCTTAGAAGATTAGTGGACTGACCTCAAAAAAATTATTCCTAAAGCAATCAGTTTTCCCGTCAAAAAATTTCATTCGAACTTTTATAGTATAGTAAATATCTGTGGTAAATGTACTAGTGAAAAATTTAAAGGGTCAATTTTTCTAGTTATTCCACGAAAAATTTCTTACAGTAACATGTTTTTTTTTTTGTGTCTAAGAAATGATATAAAAATTTTATACGAATCGTTATTAAATTAATTATATTTCATGATTCGCTTTAATGTTTACACCACGCGTTCGTTTTTTTCCGCGTTTTTGTAAACTTTTTTGTATGTCTACTATTTTTTGAAGTTTTTCCTTCCAGTTCTTTTTTATATTTTTACAACTATTAAATTTTTTATAGGAAAGCAAATCACAAAAAGTTCAAAATGTTATTTTTTTAAATTGTAGGCAGATTTTACATAAAATTTATTAACGTAAACTTTCAAAAAATCAAAGTTTTTTCAAAGAATTATTATTAAAGAAGATAACAAAAATGTTCTTTTGTTCGAGAATTAAAAACAATTTGTTGTTTTTAATACGCAAATTAACTGGTTTTTTTTTAAACATTAATTTAATTTTATATTCGAAATTTTCTTTAAATAATGTTAAAAGGAACATTTAGCTTAAAAACAATTTTAATTTGCAATTCAAAAATAAAATTCACAAAAATTGCGCGAATTTAAAATAAAAAAGATCTAATTTGCAAATCAAAAGCAATTTTTTTTATTTTTAGAAATAAAATTACTGATGACTGAATTAGGCTAAATTTTTGGGATGTAAGTTTAACCTGGTTTTGTTAAACCGATAAGAAATTGTATTAATAATTTCCAAATCGATTAACAAAACTTATATGGAACAAATTTTATATTTTTGAAAACAAAAAAACAAAATAAAATAAAAAACTCTCCGCACCAATTCTGACACTCATTGTGATTATTTAGGTGGTGTTTCCAGATGACGCTTTTCTTCAGACGAACGAATATACAAAATACATGCAAAACAAAAACAAAATACTACATTCGTCTCGTGACGAACGTCTTAAGGAAACACCATGATACAATTTGTTTTTATTTTTGTTTATTATGTTTTCCTTTTTGATCTCTTAATTTATTTATGGTTAAAAATAACTTATTATTGCTACACAATGATTATCATTTTATTATAGCTCTATGAACTAGATTAATTATCATATTTACATAACATAATTATGATCTTGTACGCCCTTAAAATTTTAAAAGAGATCATAATAAAACGTTGAGAAAATTATTTTAAATTTGGCATTCAAATTATAAATTTTTGTTCTCAATAAAGACTTTTTCGAGATCGAAAAAACAGGGAAATGCAAAAACATGGCAAAAATTTGCCATATTTATGCCCTACACCACTGCGTGGTCAGCTTATGAGTTTTTACTGATAACTACCAAAAATATCGGACTTAGAACCATCTTATATTTTACCAATCGACTCAGAATCTTTGTCTGAATCTATTTATTGATGCCACATTCTGTCTTCATTAATTCGTCTTTATTGTAAGAACTCTAATTAGACTACAGGTCGCAAATATAAAGATATGTGGATGAAATTTTGTACAGAAGTTTCTATTGGCGCAGGATGCACTCTATTGAATTAGGTTGCAATCTGTCCATACTTAGGCCTGTCTCCTATAGAAATGCCGTATTCGAATTTGGCTTAAATGGTATTTAGATAAACAAAGCCGTAGAAGTATGGTTGAAATTTGGGTTGTGATCGTTATATGGAACCATTAGAAAATTGAAAAATATTTTGCCTAGCCCTCCATATAAGCCCACCTTTCGAGTATTTGCTTAAATTAAGTTTTTCAACAATTTCGTTCAGATGTATTTCTTTATTTCTACCCTGTTCATAAGATAAGGATCAGGAACGTTTCCAGAATTAAATACTGATGTGATCCACAAAAATAAATTACATATGAAGCGAAAATCAAGCACAATTTATTTTAAAGGAGCCAAATATTAAAAAAAATAATAAAATAGACTCAAAAAAGTTTGACAATAGTTGTTTGTGTAGTAATATTGTTTTTAACTGCAATTGTGGTTGTTTTTCTATAGAAAAATAAAGACCTTATATTATCACAGTTATTTAAAAAACAACTAACAAAAGGTACTATATTTCCTTACAAGTGTTTAAAGTAGTGACATTTTATTGTTGGTCTGTATCAATTTTATGTGAGATGTTCTTTATTTTTGGTTCAAGATAAGGAAAATTTTTATTTTCCAAATAACCTTCATTAACATTCTTCGCATCTTATAGTGTTAATTGGAAATATCTCTTATTTAACTCATAACTTAAAAGGAAAAAGCTGATGAATGATGACATTTTATTGAGTTAAGATGAAATTTACTTACAAACTCTCTTTGTTTTTAATATCCCAACAATGTGTTTCATGTGTGTAGTTCGCCACTTGCATGCAAAAATACCGTATTAGTGCAACTTTTTTCATTCTGATATTTCACTTATTCCATGCATTTTCTACATATTTTATCCGAACATCATGAGAATCGGATTGAAAATTAATTTCGTGGTTGCTACAGTGGCTCTGTTATGCCTGTTTGATTTCGTCCACTTTTTTAGTGAGCCATACTACAACAAATATTTCTTCAATTAAAATATATTAAATTTTTTTTAGTAGTTTTGACCATTTTCAGAGTTAACTTGCATTAAATTCGCTTAAACCATTTTGTTGGTAAAACTGTTAAAACAACTAAACTTGCAGTTTGCTTCTTCTTTTTTACAAAATTAAAGCAACTGAAAACTAAAAATACAATGTAAAATTAATTAATTTCAAAGAAATTACTAACTACTGACGCTTCGCCCTGCAGAATTTAAATCAACTAACAAATTAAGTAAAAATTCCAATAAAAGATTGTTATATTTCCTTTAAAAAAATGGCAAATGTCATTAAAAAAGCCCCCGTCAAAAGCAGTAAAATTAACAAATACTAAAAGAACAAATTTTAAAGAAAAAAAAATTATTTAAAAAAATTAAACAACTAAAAATTTTCACTGTTAAGCGTAGTCAAAAAATGTATAATAATAAATAAAAATAAATTTAAGTGAAAACAAATTGTACTAAATTTTAACGGTTGAGCGCTCCGGTAGGCTAGTTGGTAGCGTGCTAGCTTATCAGTCGTGTGTTCAATTCCCACCAGAGGCTCTGGTCTGTTTTCGCTACAACGAGCAAATAGCCTTTGTTGCTAGTGCTCGGTTAGGGTATTAGGATATAATTTGTAATTATATGATTAATATAAATAAAAAATAAATAAATTTTAACGTGAAATTAATTATCGTGAAAATCAATTTTTTTATATGGATTATAACGTGAAACCCAAACAACTTACTATGCTTTAAGCATAGAAAATTGTTATTCCAGTGGACAAATTTTACTCGATTTTAAGTGACCTTAAAACGTAATTTAAATTGTAAAAATTAATAATTCTTTTTTGTAAGAAAGACACACTTACAATAGGCCAAAAATGTTACTTTTTCAATAAAAAAATATTAGTTTTGTATATTAAATTTTCGTCAAAAAACTTATTTAAAACACGATGACAAATTTCAGGTGAAAGTTTAGAAATATTTTTTTTCACAAAAATTTTTTATTTTCCTAGTGGAAAAGTGACATTTTTGGTTTATTGTGATTGGTCTTTTTCTTAAAAAATAAAAATAAAAAATAATTTTTATAATATAAATTACGTTTTAAGGCAATTAAATTTCGAGTGAAAAACAGTTTACTAGGCTTTACTAAAATATAAATTAGTTTTAAATGACAGTAGTAAAGGTAGAAAAAATGATTTCTTTTTTTTAATAACATTTTAAAATTTAAGAAATGTCTAAAAAATATTTCAAAAGATTAAAAAGATGACACGAAGACTTTCAAATCAACTCCCCGTTGCAGAAAAATTATGTTGATTTTAAGACAATATGAGTGATGTAAGGTTCTGCCTCAGCATTATTTTTGTTTTATTTATTATTCTTTCGCAAATGATCTTTTTTTAATTATTTTATTATTGTTTCTACATTTTATTTTTTTTTACATTTTTTACCCTTGGTTTACACGCACATACAACGCCATCTAGTAGTCAAACTAAGCCACCACTTTCACCTTACAATGTATATTCTGAATACATTTTAATTCACTTTTATCTGTATTTGCTACTTACGAATACATACTAATTGGAATAAAAGCGTTAGAACATCAAATTCGCGCAATCATCCACCAAAAACCGAGCTTTCTTTTAAGAGCCAGTAAATTTTCTCTGCCATTTTTCTGTTATCAAAGCAGTAGTCAGTATTAAAATAATGTGTTTTAATAAAAAAAAATTCAACACCAAAGTGTTTGAAATTAAATTAAAGTGTAAAAAATTAGTTTTGAATAAAGCTTTTTATTTGAAAACGTAAGAAATTTAATTTTATTTAATTTAAAACATATTTTTTTTTTGTAGTTTTGTTAAATGCAAACAACCACTTTTTAGATTTTTTTTGCTTTTTGAAGCGTTTCCCAGGACAAAATCTGGTTAATTGCACCCCAAATTAATATAATTGAAGCATTCTGTCTAAAGACTAACTTAGGATTTTGTTCGGAAAAATAATCTTTAGAGGCTATAAAACTCCAATTGGAATTGTTAATCATAGGTAATATTTTTTTTTCCTATTTTCATATAAAAATAATTTCTCTTCAATTAGAAGAACAAAGGCAAATCTCATTAAATTAAATTATTTACATAGATTTGGCACTTGTAGCGCTCTAAATAAACAACAACAAAATACCCTTTGGTTTTCTCTATTTGGCGAATTTGAAGATCGGCTCCTTAACATCAGTTCATCTCTAACTCATTCGGCGACGGTTTGGCTACCGTAAATTCGGCGTTGTGGAAGAATGTGTGAAATTAATTATAAAAAAATTAGAAAATCCTCAAAGTCCAAATATTATTTAATTATATTTGTGGAAATTTTATAAATAATTTTGGATTTTTGAAAGTGTCTAAAAAGTATTAAAAAAAAAAAAAAATTTATCATAAACAAAAAACCATAAGCCATGAACAAAATAATTTACACAGATCGACAAAACTGCTAAAATAATGAACATTTAAAACACTCTGATTCGAAAACATTTAAAAAAAAAACCAAATTAAAAACTATTGAAAGTGGCATAAAATGATTATCTAAAATAATTTTTTAAAACTAAAATTATTACTCTATTTAAATTTAAAATTTGTTCTAACTAATCCTAATTTAAAATCCATTTTTTTTATTTTGCTACGTAATATAAATAATAAGTGCATGCTAGTGGTTAAAATTAGTTTTTCGGCTTAAAACAAATTCCTTAATTATTTTTTTTTTTGAACTTAAATTCACAAAAAGTGTAGGAAAGTGTTTCTTTTTTGATTTGGAATTTTTGCTGGTTTGGTTTTATTACTTTTCAATGCATTTGGATTAGCAAACGTAATATTTTACATACATAAAAGTATTTGAATATGGCAATGCCAATAAAAAACCGTAAACTCTCATTTAATAAAATTTAACTCATTTAAAACAAAATTCCAAATGCAATGAAAAATAATTAAACCAAATATAATTAAATCCAAATAAATATTTATTACATAAAAATCCTTTTTTTTAAATACTAATTATAACGCGAGAATATTTAAAGTGTAGTTGATTTGCAAATATGAAACTAATTTAAACTCTTAGCTAAAATTGGATTAAAGAGAAAAAAAAAATTCTCTTAAATACGTCAACAATGATCGATATCTTACTCTGGTTCCAAAACTCATCGAAAGTACTTTCGGCGTGGGAGCATAATGATTAATGTAAGTGAATTTATTTCGAATTTATCTTATTAAACCTCTCTTTCAGTTTTTTTATTTGCATGTATTATATATAATTTTTTTCCCTCAATCTCATTTAATTCGAAGATCATTAACCCTTTTGTGACCGAGATTAAATTTAAATTTTAGTGATTTTAAGTTAATTCCGGTAACTAACTATGATTTTAATTACAATTTGAAAATTATCTTACTTTAAATACATTACCATTTCTTTTAAATTAAAATTTTATGCTGGGTTAAAGAATTTTTTTCATTACAAATTTTCAATAATTTCTGCTAAGGTCAATGACCGATGTATATAGAGAGAAGCATACTAATTAACCCATGTAGCACTCCCGCGATATATATGACCCTTTTTATTTCATTGTTTTTTTTCCATTTTAAGTTTAATAGTTTTATACTTTATATATTTAATTTCTTTTAGTTTCGCGATTTAAATCATTAATTATATATTTTTTTTTTTTTAAGCAATGTTTTTCTTTTGATTTAACCAATATAATTTATAAATTAAATGTGTTATTTTTATAAATTATAATATTTTTAAATGAGAATTTTAAATTCAATTTGGTTTAAGTTGATTTTAATTTTAAATTCAAAATTTGTTTCTTTTATAAGCTGAATTTTCAAAATAAAACGGAATTATGAAGATTTTTGAGTAAATTTAAATTTTTTACTGTTTTGATTTAAACTTTTGGTAGATCGTTGTGGCAAAAAGTGGGATCACTTTCAAATTTCATCTTCAGGTTTTCGTTTAGTGATCAAGGTTGGGTGGGCAAAATGGGTTGAAACAATGCCATCTGGTTTTAACTCAACTTAGTAGCTTTTAGTTAACTTTTTGATATCAGGTCCTATTCTCCCAATCTATCCTTCTTTTTAACCCTTGCACGCGATAAATTAAAATTTAGTGTGTGGCTTGTTGGCAAGAGGCAGCTAATATATATTGAACCTTCCCCACGACGAGCAATAAGGCCGGATATAACGCGTGCCCTCATTAGCGATACCTCCCTCTACACCTGCCAATTTTCCCAATGGATTTTCCACGTTATATGCTACAGTGAAGTGGGCGTTGTTAAATAATCCACAAAATTATGTAGGTAAAATATAATCTTTTAAAGCGGACCATAAGAGACGATTAAATTTGAGTGTCAAATTCTAGAATAACACAAGAAAAAACTTTAAAAAATACCAAAAATAAATCAAAATGAAGAAAAATGTTTTTAAATATGTTTTTAATTTCAATTTGAGGGTTTTCCCGGTCGAGAGTTATTTATAGAAAACTGTTTAAAATAAAGATATTTGAATATTTTTTTTTAAGAAAACATTCTTCAAGGCCAAACAAGTATTTTAAAGCATTGTCAAAAATGTTTATATTGGAAAATCGTCATCTGTTAATTGTTCAATCTATTTAATAAATATTTCGTTTTTTAAAATACGATAATCTCATCATATTGTTAAAAAAAAAAAAAGTAAATAACAATGGTAGCGAAAACAGATGTTTAGGTCTTGTGTGTTTTTCCCTTATTTATATTAAGCAACAAATATTAACATATTAAAAAATAATAATAAAATAAAACAAAAACTCACTGTACTGCCTTAAATCTAGTTTAAATTGTTGATCTTCCCCTTTACGGATTATCGTTTTAATACATTTATAAATGTTTCATGTGGTACACGTATATTGGCAAATTGACGCATTTTCTTTTTACCTTCAGACTGTTGTTTAAGAAGTTTCATACGTCTGGTAACATCACCACCATACTGTAAATATAACAAAAAAAAAAAAAAAACAAACAGAACATGATGTAAAATATGAAATTAATAAATTATGATTCTGTAGTATAATTTTTTTTTTCTAACATACCAATTTAGCAGTGACATCTTTGCGATAGGCACTTATTGTCTCCCTGGCCAATACTTTACCACCCACACACGCTTGTATGGCTATTTGTACCATTTGTTTGGGTATCATCTCCTTTAGCTTAGCAGTCATATCACGTCCTATATCTTTGGCTTTTGATACGTGAACAATACGACACAATTCTTCAACAGGCCTTCCATTTAAATGAATATCTAAACGTACTAAATTTGTTAAATGATAACCATAATCTTCATAATTGAAACTAGCATAACCCGAACTAAGAGATTTAAGACGATCATTAAAATCCAATATTATTTCACTCAATGGCAGCACATAATTCATAAGCATACGATCATTATCAATATTTATCGAACTCTCTTGGATGCCTCTACGTTCAACACACAAACTAATAATTTGGCCAACAAAATCATTAGGTGTTATTATGGTGCCTTTCACCAAAGGTTCATAGTATTCTTTAATGTTAATTGGATCTGGAAATAAGGAAGCATTTGATATTTCCATAGTATCAGTACCCATTTGTTTAATCATTTTGGTATTTTTCAATACCAGTCGATATGTAACCGAAGGTGCTGTTATTATTGGTTCAGCACCAAATTCTTGTTCTAAGCGTTGACAAAAGACTTCCATGTGTAAAAGACCCAAAAACCCTAAACGCCAACCTTGTCCAAGAGCGGGACTAGAATCGACCTTAAGGGTTACAACTGAATCATTTAGGATTAATTTATCAATTGCACTGCGAAGATCTACATGTTTTGATTGATCTGATGGAAATATACCAGCAAATACCATTGGCTGTTGAGGTTTAAAACTGCCAACAGCTGTGCACTTTTCATTTTTCAAATGTAATGTATCGCCAATAATAGATTCTTTACTATTTCGCATATTACATGAAATAAGACCAACTTGACCAGCAGAACTGAAATGAATACAAAAAAAAAATACTTCTAGTACTAGGAGATAAAACAAACTTATTGGCTATTTAAAACACTGTACAAATTTGCAGTTTTAAATTTATTTTATATAAGAATTTCATTGAAATCGAACATTCTTGAAGATTCAGGAAATTTTCTCTTCAGAGAAAATTCTGTAAAAGTTTTGTCAAATATGAGGAACATTTTCTTAAGAAAATTTTGTCAGAATCTCCAAAGAAATTTTTTTTTGTAAATATTCGCACAATTTTCTATAGATAATTTTGTGCGAAAATAAAGACTATTGTCTATAGAAAATTTTGTCCGAATATAAGGAATTTTTTCTATTCTATTGTTTACGAATAGTTCTTTCCTATAAAAAATTTTGTGGGAATATGAGAATTATTGTTAATGGCACTTTTTTCCGACCATAAGGACTATTTGCTAAAGATGTGTTGTTATTATAATTATGAGGAATTTTTCATAAAAATTTTGTTTCCTAAATTGGGTTTATTTCCAAAAAAAAAAAATAAAAAATAAAAAATTACCGAATCTAAGAACTGTTTCTTATTATGTCTATTTGTTAACATTTCTCAGTAAAGCCCAATAAGATGTAGTCAGTAAAAAACTTACAGAGTATGAAAATTTACTCTTAAAATGAAAATTTTCTAAAAAGGTACGCGAACGGAAAATTTGCAATTATTACAAGTTTGTTAAACAGCCAAATGCAAAAATAAATTATAACTGGTCGTTATGGAAAAAGAGGATTCTTGTTGTAAAATCTTAAGCAGAAACATTTTAGAAGGTGTTCTTATCTTTTACTAAATTCATTTTTGCTTTGCAAATTATTTTTATTTGTATTTACAAAACTTTAAAGTGTGTTTGGGAACTCACAAATTTGTAAAAGTTTTTACTGGAAGGTGTTTGTTTACACAAATACTCCGTTAGGAGAGAGCAAAAATATAGAGGAAAGTGACAGATTAATGCAAGAGAACTTACTGGTTTTTACTGGATAAATTTATGCCAGTAAGCAACGATGCCAAGTTCGCCCTTTACAGGCTATATTTAGCCCTTTTTGATTGCTTTCAACGCGTCCTCTTTTCACTTAGACCTTTTCATTTCTTAAGGGCTAACATAGCTCTTTTTGTTATCTTTGTTTAGCCCGTTTAGCTCTTTTTTAGTCATTTGTTAGTTTTGTAGATAATATCGGAAATTTTTGTTTGGGTACTTTACATAAATGTTTTTGTCGATCGTTTGAAATTTGTTCATTAATTTCTGGTGTAACTAATACATTTTTTTCACAGCAACTTGTACGAAACTATCTTTACGGAAATCCCTTTTAAATATATGTTTTATTAAAAATAGAGCGTTACAACCAAAAATATAGAAAAGCTTGAGGAATTACCAATCGAGTTGTACCAACAGTTGTAACGTGTATGGCTTGGATTAAATACATCAAATTGTTTAAAACATATAAAATAGGTTTGAAAAGAAGCAATACCCGTTGCTCAATTTACAAAATACAGTTAAGTATTTCTGAAAAAATTAATTCAAAAGCAACTTACGAAAGTGCAAGTTTATATAAAGACAATTTTGTGTCCCGAAGATAAAGAAGAAAATTCGATTTTGTTGGAAAACGAATATTTTAGCGATTTCTTTTAAATTCTACATTTTTAATTTAAAATTTTCAATATTTTTTTTAAATATGTATTTTATACATTAAAACGTAATATTGATCTTTTAAAAGTACAATTTTTTAAATAAAATAAACTGAAAAACACAAAAACTAGTAAATTTTTAAATTCATCCCTTTTTAACTGGTCGCTGCCAGTAAGAATTTTTAAGAAAAAAAAAGAATTTGTAAAAATACATTAAATATTGTTTATAAAAAAAAATATATATATATCAGCTTATTTACGATGGAAGAAGTAAGATGGAAGTCCGGAAGTTCGTGGAGAACACCACATCTTATTTCCGTTTTCTTATTAAAATTTTCCATATTGACCAGTTGAATTTTTGTTGTTGTTTCGTATTTACATTCAGCTGTTTTAACTATCTTACTAATTTTTATAAATTTTCCGTTTGAGTACTTTTTTTAATATTTTTCTTTTTGGGAGTTTAGTAAACTTTATTGGAAAAGTACACAGAACCGACCTTTTTTCACATGTTTTTTCTGCTTGGAAATTCTTGCTAGCAAAAATTTGTCCAGTAAAAATTTGCAAATTCTCAACATCGAACTGTCATTTTATTCTCTCTTTTTTTTCTTTTTGTTTACTAAGTATTTGTTGTGTTTCCAATTATTCGACCATGCCGGTTAATCGGTTAGGCCATTATTCAAAAAATTAAGAAAATTGATTAATCGGTTATTCGGTTCGATTATCGGAAATGAATAAAGGAATCTGACAACTCTTTAAAAAGAAAATGTCAGACTTGTTCAGTGGAAATAAAACCTTAAAAACGAAGTGTAGATACTATAAAGAATAAAAAATGCCTAAATAAACAATACCTTCCTTCAAAAAAATTCAATAGCAAATTATTAAAAATATAGTATAAATAGTTTTTGCGAAATTCACAAACAAAGTTTGATAGAACTGCCACTGTTCCCTGACTCTTTCACTACCTGGTTTAAGCTTTAGAGTTAAAGAGGTTATCCATTAGAAAAGATGTAAAAATCACGCATATTCCAGACAAGTCCCCGCCGATTTTTCTGTGTTTGTGCAACTAAGAATTCAAATAAACGAATTGTTAAATAAGTTTTAATTAAACAACTTAATTCATAAAAATTTATTGATAAATCAAATAAGAACCAAAATTTCATGTTATTTTTTAGTTTTTATAAATTTTTTCAAAGAATTTTAAATATATCTGTTTTTTAGAAAATATTGCATAAGTAACGTCATAGTGCTTGTTACTTGTTTCATTGCTAAGGAGAAAAATATATATTTTAATATCTGTTTTTTTGTTAAAGCTGTGCTTAGAGGCGCTAGCTTTTCTAAAATTTCGCGATCTGATGAGATCATTTGTCAGCTCGAAATACATGAATACGAAGGTTGAAAGCTTTATTTAAATTTTTTGGATATGAAAATATAATTTTATATATTATTCAAAATTTGTTTTTAAAGGAATTGAAAAAAAAAATAATAAAATAAAAATTCCCTAAAGCCTATATAACATTTGATTTTATTCAGTCGTTTTGAAAAGAAACTGATTGTATTTTAGTTGATGTTTTTTTTCTACAATTTTTTTTGCCAAAGTTATAAAAAGAAAAATAGCATAAAATTTGATATAAAAAATTTAACCAGTTAATCGACCTATTTTAATCAATTACTCGGGTCGAATTGAATTTTAAATTATTTGTTTCGACATTAACCGAAATAGAGGCGATTAATCGAGGAATCGGTTAATCGATTAACCAAATTGGAAACTCTAGTATTTGTGTAAACGAACGCCATCCAATAAAAATTTGTACAAATTATTGATACACGAACGGAACTATTGTTTCTATATATTTTTGGAAATTTATTTTTAGAAAATTTCCTAATTTTATTTATAGACAATTTAGATAGGTATTTATAATCATTTCCATAGAAAATTGTTCGAATGTTTAGTTCTAAAAAAAAATTGTACGAATTCGAGGAATAATTTTGAAGAACATTTTGTACAAAAATGGTGATTACAAACAAAAAAAATTATTGAATTAAGGAAAATTTTGTTCAAATATTTGGTCTATTTTTTTAAAAGATAATTTACTACAAATATTTAGAACATTTTCTATAAAAAAATTAATTTTTTTTAAACTTACATACAATGAACTTCTGTTTCGGCAGGTGTTAGAAGAGATATACCTTTAACAGGATACACCTTTTTGGTATTTAATGACTGTATTTCCTGTCCAACTTCTAATTTGCCATTTAAAAGATAAATTAAATTTAAAGCACCACGATAACGATCAAACCAACTATCAAATATCAAAGCACGAAATGATGAATTACGATCCACTTGTGGAGGAGGAATAACTTCGATAACTCTATCTAAAACAGCTGGAACACCTGTACCCAATTTGGCAGATATCTAGAACAATAAAAAATGATTACGAAACTTTATACATTTTAAAAATAATTTTCAATACCATTAAAACTGTATCCGTTTCAATACCAAATAAATTTTTCAAATCTTTACAAACTCTCTCCGGATTAGCATGTTTGATATCAATTTTATTGAGTACGGGAACAACTGACAGATTTCGATTCTTGGCTAAATGATGATTAGCTACGGTTTGTGCTTGCACGCCATGACAAGCATCTACCAATAAAATAACACCATCACAGGCAGCCAAAGATCTTGATACTTCGTTAGAGAAATCCACATGACCGGGCGTATCAATTAAATTCAATAAATAAGTTACGTCTTTATATTTATGTAATATCGAGACTGTTTGAGCTTTCACAGTAATTCCACGTTCCCGTTCAACTTGCAAATTATCCAGGACTTGACTACCCGAATTACGTGATATGGCCCCAGTCAATTCAAGTAAACGATCGGCCAATGTACTTTTACCATGATCTACATGAGCAATTATACTAAAATTTCGTATACATTCCACGGGTATATTAACATAATCTCTGATTTTGTCATCTTTGTTATCCTTGGGATTGGCATCCGCTTTAGAACTTGCCAAACGTGTTGTGATAGAAGATAGACTGCAAAAATTGAGTTGTTATAACTTTAGGGTAATGGTTGAAAAATTTTTAACTCACTGCACTTTGAATTGCTTATTTTGAAGTTTCCATAGTGACACTCGAAATGTTTTTAACATTATTTTCTAATAGTTAAAATTTTCCTTAAATTTGTTACAAAATTCCAAGCCGCTATTTTAAATAGCTGAATTTGCAGCTGAATCTTCGTTCTGCTTCTTCTTCGCAACATATGTTAAAATTACCCAGTTAATATTTTACCGACATATTTTCCAAAATTTGTGTGCATCAAATTTTCGTTTCTTTAATTATAGCGAATTTACATTTTGACGGAAATTTAATAAAAAATATGTGATTTTAAGCAGATTTCCCATACAAAATGAAATCCTTTTTAAGTTAGATTTCGTTAAAATCAAAACGAATTTGTAGATAAATCGTAATTATGGCTGGCAGCGCTACTACGCTGACAATTGTTTGACGTTTAATAAAAGTGCAGAAACATGTAGTCACGTAAATAATACATTTGTGTTTGTGGATTTGTGTGATATTATTAAGACAATTCACTTTTTTGTGTTTTTGATATAACAGATCAGTAGTCGATGTTTGAACCATTTTCTTTGTAACAAAATTTATTTAATAGCTAATAAGATCCTTTTTATTTAAAGTTTTCATATTATTGTTGTGTATTTTTATAGGTTTTTTATGTGGCCAATCGAAATACCGAAAAATATAATGTAAACAATGTTGATTTCGAAATAGATTTCAAATTTAAATCTACTTAATCGCTATTAAACGTATAGTAATTTTATATTTTTGTTTGGCACATTTGATCCACTATAAGTCCCATAAAAAACATAGACAAAAATTCACTTTTAGCTAGCGTAGGTAAAATAATGTGAGCCCATCTGGAATACAAATCCGCATTAATATATGTAGTGTTATTTCCCGTTGAAGTCAATTTACACTGCAGAGCTAATCTAGTAAAAAGTGAATTAAATGCTAATGATTACACTAAATAAAGCAGTTCATCCACTTTTTACTAGATTAACTTTCAAGTCTAAATGCAACTAGAACTGGACCTCTAAAAACACAATTTCTTATATCTGATTTAACTTTAATGCACAAATTTCGTAAGCCCCCTGCGTTCAACGCATCACCTACACTAACGCCATCGCCCTTAGTTAAAATCATCCCAATAGATATATTTAAGAAGTTAACTAATTGCTGTAAATGTTGATATTCAGACATTTCAGCAAACATTTCTAATGTGTAAAAGAGTTCTATTAAAAATATTAGTGGACAATATGTTCTAATTTATATATTTGTGTACTTAATAAAATAGTTGAAACAAAAATGCTTATTCCCAACATTCCTTAACTTTCAAGTGATTTAAACGATCTTCTATTGTTACATGTGGTTTGAATTTCTTCATAGTTTGAGCATCATTCCACATTGTTATTTTAGCTTCAGATTTCTTCAAATCCTTAACATGACCCGTTGATTCTTCCTGTTAATATGAAATTTATTTTAATCAATCATGTAATATTTAAACATGAAAAATTTGTACTTACCACCGTCAAATAGGGATGTCTTAATAGCAACATGATCTTTTCTTGACGTTCATATTCACGTTCCAACGTGTCCATCGCTCTGCGACTTACGGGTTTAACCAAACGCCGCTTACCACGGAAAATATGACCGGGAACGGTTTTTTTGAATAGATTTATTAATGTTAAGCGCATTTTTAATTGGTTTTTATTGAAAAATTATTATAAAACCAAAAAAGATTGGTTAAATGTTTACAGCTGTTTAAAAATACTGGGATATTTTTGCAAGAGGACGAGTGTGTTCAGTATAAGATAGTTTGTGAATAGTATTGCCAGACTGACATATACTAAATCGCTAGACCCATTTTATGTCCCAGAATGAGGATGGCGGCAATTGTAGATATGGAGCACAGTGCTATTCGCGTACCTCTTACAAAGATGGTGTGGCACGCTCCAATTTTGATTAAAATTGATATGTTGCATTAGAGACATAATAAATGAGGTCTGACCTTATGACTTTTGGGCAAAAACAACTATACTTCTACTTGAAAATATTTCAAATACAACTTTTATACATGTCAGCAGATTAAAAAATGTTGAAAATTTCACCTATGACATAGTTTTAAAACAATAGGGTTCAGCACCTATGGTTTTTTGGTGGCGTAAAGCTTCAACCAGCTTCTACCCCGCATTAGCAGCACATTTAAAAAAAACGCCAAACGTGTGGATTGGCTCAATAGCATCAATTTGTTTGTTGATGCATATTTAATGATTTTTAATATATACATAAATTAAAATTATTCATTAATTAAAAATAAACTAAAGTCAGATGACAAATACATGTCGTCTAAAAGTGGCTTAACAGTACAATGTAAACTGGAAAGTGATAGAAAAAAAATATTAATCAGATAGAAAGAGAAAAAAGTTTTTTATATGCTACAGCGTGGAGAACTTCGCGCCTTTAAAAGGCATTTACCCAAGCACGTGTTTAGCAAAAACGTGTGCAAAATAAATACACACAGAAAAAGATAATTTGTAATCATGCATAAACAACATTAAATAGAAACAGTTTTTAAATAAAACTAAAATTATTTAATTTGAATATGTAACTACTTTTAAAATGCGAAAGCAAAATCCAAATGGCGACAAATTAATTTTAATACAAAAAAAAAAAAAATATTTTCATTATTTATTTTATACTTTATTTAAAAATCTTCGTAAAAAATAAGATGTTTAATCAAATATGATAAAATAATTGATTTACCTATGATTTTTTCTCGGTGTATGCGTTTTCGCTAAACAATTGCTTAAGAACTAAGGATTTTAAATGATTTGCGAAGCTGACTTTAAAGCGATGAACTCTTCACTCATTAATAAACACTGATAACAAATTACAGTTTATCTCACTTTATTACACAAAGGCTTATTTGGCCAAACAAGTGTTAGGCCAAAATGTGTGTGTAAAAGAAATATGCATTTTTGTTTAAGAACTATGTGTGATCGCAGCCTAAGCTAAGGAGTGAAAAGGAGGCAAACACTTTACATTACATCGTAAGTAGGATTACATGGTTGCTCACGGCTTACAATACATCGGCAACACGACAAACTTACGCGCCATTTTATTTGAATGCCAAACAACAACAATATGCGAGAATATGTATCATATTGAAAAATACATAAAAATATTAAACAAGCATTACTAATGTGTATATCTCTATTTACTATTAACATTTTTTATTTTGTAAAGAAGTTAAATTTTTACTATTTATAAATTTTAGTCTTTAAAAAACATTCGTAAAGTGAACACCATAAAATGTTCACCGGAATGTAAAAAAAAAATTATAAATAAGCGTTTTTATAATTTTTAAATCTGGCAATATGATATTTATAAATAAAAACAGCTGATAAATTCTATCGTACAAAGCAGATTTTCTATTGTGTTTATATTATATATTTATAAAGAAGAAGGTCAAACAAAAGAATTTACGATTCTATAGAACAAAACTAGAAATAATAAAGTTAATACAATTTTCCCCATGGCCAGTGGTACAAAAAATATTAATTACAAAACACTAAGTGACGAAGAACAAAGCATTTTGATACACGAAAACCAACACCCACATGAAACAACGAACAATGAAGAAGATACTCCTCGAAATAGTGGAGTACTGTTGCATACAGTACCCGAAATAAATCGAGCACGATGGAATCATATCGAAGATTTGGATTCATTTTTTACACGTATGTACCATTATCATCAGAAGCATGGTTTTCTGATAATAGTATTGAGTGAAATATTTCAATTGCTGGAATTTTGCTTCGTTATATGGCTACTGACATTTGCCACACACTGTATAAATCGTGATATATTGTTTGGTAATGATCCCACATTTCTTTCAAATCATACCAAAGTAACAATATCCGATGTAATTATACCGATGGACAAGTGTGTGGATAATTTTGGAGGTATGACAATATTGCTGCTATGTGTGGCCTTGGTATATTTAATAATACGCAGTGTTAAGGCATTGTATCAATTAAACCAATATTGGGATATTAAAAAATTCTACAATACTGCTTTACACATTGATGACGCCAATTTGGATAATGTCACCTGGCATGAGATTAAGAAGAAAGTACGAGAGGTTCAGTCCGAACAGCACATGTGCATAGATAAAGATCATTTAACAGACTTGGATATATATCATCGTATTTTACGATTTAAGAATTATTTAGTGGCATTAATGAATAAAAATCTGTTACCCGCACGTTTTACGATGCCCCTATATGGTGAGGTGGTTATGCTTTCACGTGGATTGCTGTTTAACATCGATTTGATACTGTTTAGATCACCTAGTTCGCCATTTCAAAATAATTGGCAGTTAAGGGATGATTATGCAATAAGAGGCAATCAAGTGGAATTGGCTAAAAAACTTTCCAAAATGATTTTTTGGATCGCCATAGCCAATTTTCTATTGGCCCCCTTGATATTTGTGTGGCAATTGATTTATTTCTCCTTTACTTACGCCAATATATTAAAGAAGGAACCTGGAGCATTGGGTATGCGAACATGGTCAAATTATGGTCGTCTATATTTACGACATTTCAATGAATTGGATCATGAGTTAGATGCTCGCCTTAATAGAGCTTACGAATATGCCAATCGATATTTAAATTCATTTTCTTCACCATTAATGGCGGTGATAGCTAAAAATGTTGTCTTTATCTCTGGCGGTTTACTTATATTGCTATTGGCTGTGGGTATTTATGATGAATATGTATTCCAGGTGGAACACATGTTAACCATTATCGCCATACTATCGGCTATTGGTTTTGTATTCCGTAGAATGATACCAGATGAAAATTTGATATGGTGTCCCGAACAATTAATGACCGCCATTTTAGCTAATGTTCATTATCTGCCCAGTACATGGAAAAATGAAGCGCACACTTCTTTAGTACAAAAGGAATTTGGCAATTTCTTTCAATTTAAGTTCTCATACTTTCTAAATGAAATCTTTAGTCCCCTAGTGACACCCTTTCAGCTAATGTTTGTATTTCGTCCCAAATCACTGGAAATAGTAAAATTCTTTAGAAGTTTTACCGTATCCGTAAGAGGAGTGGGCAACGTGTGTTCTTTTGCCCAAATGGATGTACGAAAACACGGTAATCTGGAATGGCAAATGGATTTGTCAGCTACATCACAACATCAATCGGAAAATAAACAAACTACTAATAATGGTAAAACTGAATTGTCATTAATTCACTTTACTCTTACCAATCCTGAATGGCAAATGCCACCAGATGCATTCGACTTTGTTAAGGCCATTAAACAGACAGCCTTAAGTGATCTGAGTAAGGTATCACTTTTACCACATCATACAACGGACCCAATTAGACAAAAGCGAGATTTTAGCAATTTGAATCCACTTACCGAAAGTCTTCTATCATTTGGCACCATACAAGATGAATATTCTTCGGTAGCTAAATCTTTATTCATTAGACATGCCGCTCACAAACCCAATAATACCGATGAACCCTCAACCGCAGCAGCACAACAAAATTTTCAATGTTATTTCGATCAGATGCTACAACAAAGTCTTGGCGGTGCCGTATACTCTAATCTACAAGATCCCATGCCACAATCAACTAAAAGAATGAAAAAATTAGGTGTCTCCCGTGTGGAAGGTAGCCTAGAGGGCCCTTCACAGGAACAATCTCTCATTTATAGTCTTTATGGTCCCGATGCATTGTGGGAAAATAAACCGAATGAATTAACCGTGGCCGACATGTGTTTAAGTGCATTGTATATTCATGAAATACACCATAAGGCTAAAAAGTCAACCGGTGACCATTGTACTGAAATTTTCGAGGAACCAGAGGCGACACCTCGTATTGTTATCCCTACGGATACTATAGTGACTTCATCCTCAGCGGTGGAGACAACACCCTTGCTGGGTATTCAGTCATAGCATCAACTAAATTGGTTATAAAATTAATAAATATTTTATATTTTATTTGAGATGCGACGAAATTCACTGACGAAAGAAAAAAAAAAGAGAAAATGTGTAAAAAAAATTGAGTTAAATCAAAATAAAATAATAAAAAAATGTGTTTTAAAGTTCGAAAATAAAATAAATGATTTTTTCCTTTTGAGGGATATTTTTTCACAGAAATTCAAAACAATTAAATTTTCATACATAACAAATTTAAAGGCTATTAATAGGTTTCGAATTTTTTATGTATATAAATATTCAATATTTACTTACTAAAGTAGTTATAGATATAGCTGCTTAATAATTTAGAATGTATTAAAATGCTGCCAAGTCTTGGAAATTTTTGGCTTTTGCCTTTTAAATGTAAACAAAAGTATTTGAAAATTTTGTATTTTTATAAGTCCTTCGTATATGGACTTATAAAAATACAGCTTTTGTACAAAAGCGGCCCCAAATGTTGAAATTGTATTTTTTTTACAAAAATAAAGAAAAGTCAGGTAATCGATTTCCGAATTATTATTTTATGCTTTAGTTAAGAAAATATAAGAGTTATATGTTTGTAATAATAAAAAATATTTAAAATATCTAAACTTTTTTAAAATTTTTGGTTTTAGAAAGTGAAATCTTTTTTCCACTAAGAGAAAACAGAAAAATTGTGAGGATCAGGGCTAGATTTATTGTTTTTAATGTCAGTTTCACATATTTCCTTTAATTTAAATATATTTATTGCGCAAAAATTATGAAAAATCATCCCAAAATGGATTTATGTTCATTGATAAAATGTGGTATAATTTCGTTTTTAAGTAATTGGAGCCATAATCTTCCATCTTAAATACTTTAAAGCACAAGAGATAACATTGAAAAACTGTATTTAGCGTTCTGAAATTAGGTTTATCCGCCGGGCGCACTCCTTGTTACGGTTTTTAACTAGCACAGTGTTGTTTAAATCTTTTGCTTTAGTTAGAAGAGATTTGTTTTTACTAGTTGATTGTGCGAAGCATAAGAATAACAAAATTAAATCACGTCCACTGCTTACAACTGGGAGATTAAAAAATATTGTTGTTTGATATAAGCAGTGACTTTTTGGATAAAAAATCAAAGGGAAAATCGTATGTTTTAGTTGTGTTTTTTTTTTAATAAAATATTAATTTTGTAGTAAATAACAAATTTAACTTATTGACATAAATGCAACATGTTTTATGTATTGACAATCAGATCAACATACATATTTGAAGTTACCGGGTACAAATTAAAAGTTTTGTTTTAGTTTAACTGAAGGCTCCGTTAAAAATAAATTTAAAAATATATTAGTTAGATTCAATTAAAATAATCAACTGAAGATTCAGTTGAATATTTAGTAGCCAGTGAGCTGAACTTTTATTTATTATGCTCCGAACTATTTCCATTTCCATTTCCAAAACTGTAAAAATGTTCAAATAAAAAAATTAAAAGGTGTAATAAAAATGAAAAATGCAACAAATTAAAAACAATTGTGTCAAAAAAGAACTGAAGAGACTGCAGATGTTCAAAGTCAGACATATTTAACTTTTCATCTTTGTTTTAAATGAGAATCGTAAATTAAATGCCAAATTTTTGGAATTTTGAGAAAATTAAAATGGATTTGTCCAAGTAGCTCCATAGGATTATGATTTTTTAATGATCTTTGATGGAATTTCTTTTATATATAAAATCGTTCTTTTATTGAAAACAATAGTTGATAATACTTATTATTCCAGTCCCTGTTTAGAATGGAAAATTTTGTTAAAATTAATAAAATTTTTAAGTTCTTCTATAAGAAAAACTATACTATTTATTTTACAATACTTAAAAAAAATTTGTTTGAAATTTTAAATTTCAAATGCTTTTCTGTATGATATAGTAATACCCAGTCTACTTCATTGACCATTAAATTGTATAGTTGGATTAGATGAAGCTGGCGTGCTGTTGTGTCCCGCATCATCTTCACCATAAAAACGATCCAAATAATGGATAATTTCAAAGCCCACTTCAATCATAATTAATATAATAATCATCCATTCCAAACGGGTATTGTGGGCTTCATTTAAGTTGTGCGATATTAATTCAGCCAATTCAACACAGTGGTTAATCTTCTCGTTCATTACTTTGGTGCGTCTTGATAGGGAAAAATAATTGCAAACTTGTAAATATAATGCTTCAAGATCTTCACGATCCCAATAGAAATCGGGTGTATCCAATAAATCTGAAGATAAATTAATGACATGTCGTAAGGCCAAGAGTTCACCAGTCTTGCGTAATACCTCAGCTCGGGATATACGTATACGTCTACCCTTTTTCATATCATCTGTTATAAATTCCATAGAGTCGATATAACGATCTAAAGTAGCTTCCCAAATACCCAATTTTATAGACGTAGCCATAGCATTAGAAAAAGTATATTTATTGTAGAAGTTATCTTCTCCTGAGGTTAAAAAGAATTTGCCATTTTGAAAATATGCCTTAGCAGGTTCCAGATCACCAGATGCTACTAAATCTCCCTCAATATCAACAGCTGATGCTGGTATATATGTATAGGGCATTACCTCACTTTCACTTTGTACCAAAGGTTGGAGATATGGATCTTTTTCAAATGCTCTTAGAAATGATAAAACATTATTGGTTTCAATATCATTGAAATTCCACATAACCACTGAACCTTCACGAAAGAAAAATATATCTCTTACCTCCTCGCTAACTTGGTATTTTGCTGTGACATATAGGACATCCTGTTCCAAACCCAAGTTGTCGGTGGAAAAGAATTTCTTGGCTTCATAAAGCTTTTGCTCTTTCAGAAACATTAAAAGATGTTCTAAATCATATTCTTCGGCAGTGGAATATGCAGTCACATTAAAGAAACCTAATTCAGATAAATCAGCACGTCCACCACGTTTTTTACGTTTCTTATTCAACTGATTCAATACAACAGCATGTGTTGAGGCCGCTGCAATTTGGGACGGTTGTACGAGGGCAGTTTTATGAACCAATCGTGTTGTATCGTGTGGTGTGGATAATACGCGTCCCTCCAAATGTTGCAATTTTGATTCTAATTGAAATTTAATTGAGCTAATCTTACTTTTATAAGATGAATAATTTCTTTGTGCTATTGCATGACCACCGGCATAATTTTGTGCATATTTCGTAGTCAATTTTGTTGCTCCTCTTGCAATTGTTATTGCTATATAGCCTTTAGTCACTAGTGTACGAGCAAAATACATTGTATATTTTCTTATTTTATATTTTTTAAATTATTTTTACATTCTTTCACACAAATTGTGTATGCTGTAATATACTAGTAAAAAACGGTAATGGTTTTTTTTAGTCACCCGTCATTCTTTTAAACAGCTGATTAAAAACCTTTTTGCATGGTTTATAAAAACGAACTAGTTCTATTGAACAAACTACAGAGCTAACCAATAATTGTATTGTATTCTCTTTGATCGGAGACAATATTATTTCTTTTTATAAAAAATTTAAATATGTATGAGCAATGAATACCCTCACGATCATGATTTGCACAATATGTAAAAAATCTCATCATGTTTTTTGCATTTTCTCAGCCTAAAGTAGTTATGACGATGCAAATGGACAATGACGTGCGGGTATTCCAATCCACAGATGACGCAATTTTGTTTGTTGACGTTCCCGCCGAGATGAAAATGCACCTCGCCAACAGCCATATTCTTATCGGTACGCACCGTATGACGACGAGGAGGAATTTGAGTGTTATTCACTAGCAAGCCAGTCTCAAGATCTTTTTGCAAAGACTTGCGAACAGCAAGCACGGTGTGTGCTTTCTTTAGGACAAAACTTATTTTCAACAAACGCACAGTTTGGGGAGCAAAATAATTTTCTTTTAGTGTTAGTAACATGACTTGAAAAGATACCTGTATTTGGACCACCCTTTATGTGAAACCAATAGTAAGCTGTATAAGTTAAACATTTTTTTCCTCTTCTCTTCAGTGAATTTTTGTATTTTGCTGTTTGTTTTTAGCCCACTCAAGAGTCCATTATGTTTGATTCGGGCGTATTTTTGCAGTTAACAGTTAATTTTTATACGAGGACGGGTCAATAAGTCCGTGAGTTTTTGAGTGAAACACAGATTTATGAATAAAAAATCATCAAATCACGCGGTAGTCTGATATTAATGGCTGTTAAACACAAACTTAATGACAAATCTTGTTCAAATTTTGATAGGATTCAACTGACAGATGTCTGTTGACAGGAGCAGTGTTGCTCTTTCTGTTAACTGGCGGGAAATTCAAAAAGTAACGGACTTATTGGCCCGCCCTCGTAGTTATTTTTAAAAAAATACGAAATTTTGTTGAGTTTTTAAAATTCTTAAATTTATTTTTGTTATTATTAATATAACACATCGGCTGAAAATCCGTAGGATGACACCCTTATGCAAAATCCATATTTTTTTTTGGAAAAAATTCTCTTTCCATTGAGCATTAAATCGCTGGCAGCCAAATCTGGCGAATAGAGTGGGTGCGGATACAATTGAAAGTGTAATTAGTGAAATTTGGTCATGGTAGCCAATGAATCGAGACACGGCGCATTGCCTAGGTGAAAAGCCAGCGCGGCAGCCATTTCGACAGTCGAAACGTTCCTTCGATTTCTTTAAGGTATCAGCTATCTCCAGAAACTCCAGCTTACGGTCTGTCAAAACCGTTTTTTTGAACTTTTCGTTCAAAAAAACGTTCGGCGTCATCGGTGTTTTACCACTTTTCTACCATTTGTCACGATGGAGTAGATTTCGGATAACCCTTATTAAGTGAAGCTTTGGCTTGAAAGGTGTTTTTTTCCATTAAAAAGCAATGATAAATCAACACACGAAATTGATTTGATTTCATTGTTTTCAAAATTGCAAAAGAAGCGTCACTAAGACGGCTGTACTTATTCACTAATGAATGAATTGTCACTAAATTTTGGCAGGTATCTTAAAGGTTGGTAGTTCCAAAAAATAATATGGAACATATTATTTTTTAAATAAAAGGTTGCATTATGTTACAACATAATGTAATTGTCTGTAAATGAATTACAATTTTAAGCAAAAGAGCTTATTTCATTGGCTGAATACCAACAAAATTTCATTGATTTGATATAATAATTCATTAATATTATGAATATAAATACATCAGTCTTTATATTTTATTATTTCCGCTTTTTAAAAGCATTTGCAATATCTTCTAAACTCACTATAGTATCTATTGACGTCCTTAGCAATTATGTTGTAGTAAAGCTTTTCATTCATAAATTTAACGCAATAACTGCATATGTGTATCTGCGGAAACAGCAGATACACCTGTTTTCAGTAAATCAAAGCTTTGGCCGTGAAATTTTTGTTAATTTTAATTTCCTGCTATTTAATTAAAATGTTATGAAAAGAGTTTATAAAAAGCTTTTCTACAAGTAAAAGTTTTATAATATAAAAATATTTGGTTGTGTGTTT
This sequence comes from Eustalomyia histrio, assembly GCA_949748255.1. Classification (NCBI taxonomy): domain Eukaryota; kingdom Metazoa; phylum Arthropoda; class Insecta; order Diptera; family Anthomyiidae; genus Eustalomyia; species Eustalomyia histrio. The sequence goes on along the minus strand of OX456525.1, from coordinate 59,902,946 downwards.
ATATTTTTATTTTATATTATTTTATATAAAAGTAGAAGTAACAAATTATTTGGCGCCAAAAAATAAGCTTTTAACAACGAAAGTTTTTAAAAGAATGGTAAACAAACATTGACGTCAACCTTATATTGTGATTATGCTGCTTTTGTGCGCTGCCACCAACTTTTCTTATTGTTTGCTATAAGTTTGCGATTTGTTTTTTAGTTAGTACAACGTTGTTGCCGCTATTAGGCCAAGTCCAAGTTTAACTGTGCTTAATGCTCAAGAATCAAGTTCAGTCTTACCGCAACCGTGTCAAAACAAAGTACTGTTTTGTTCGTAGTTAACTAAAAATAAAATAATAAAAAAAATATTAAGCAAAAAGAATTAAAAGTGTCTTAGAATATTTCTTCTATAAACAAAATAATAATTTTATTTGTTTTAATTAATTATAAATTTAAAAAAAATTAAGTGAAACAAAAAAATATAAAACATGTGATTCAATAATTCGAAAATATTATAATTATCATAAACATTTAACAAAAATTTAAAAAATATAGGGGCTGCTAATTGAAATTTAAGTTATTTGTAACAAAATTTGCAAAATATATAATTAAAAAAAAGTAAGTTAGTTAAATTTTTTTCTTCAATTTAAATATGTGTACGTACGTACGTATGTAGTTCAAGTGCAAGTTATTGTGTATTTTTTTTCTTTTTCGTTTTTCAAAACTTTTTTCCGTGTCTGCCCATTTTATGCTAAAAATACATGGGAGTTAATTTTGAAGGTCACATTATATACATACATTCTGTGCGTAAATACTTTTACTTATTTGTTTTTCTCTATACTATCATTCTAACCCTGCAAACATTGCAATACGAAAATGTTTTGAAATCGTTTAAAGGAAACATTTTATTGCGATTATAATCATATCCTGATTGTGGAAGAGTAGTACTTCTAAGCAATGAGAACTATACACTTTTGGTCTTATAGCTAGATAATCATTAGGGCTCGGAAGTTTATGGAGAACAACATTATTCAAATATCTTTACGAATCATCAAATTTGCAGGAAAATGGCATCGATTCTTACATATATAAATGTATATTTTTGCATATTTTAAAAATTTTAATTGCATATTTTGTATGTTTTTTTTTACTATAAATACGTAAATATTTTTGCATATTTTGCTAAAAATTCTTGCTTTAAAGCATGTTTTTTTTAATGTTGTTTTATCACAAATAAAAAAAAATACAATTGATTAAAATTTTTAAATCACTTTTTAAAACAAAAAATACTAAAATTGAATTGATAATATTGAAAATATTTAAAAGCCAATAATTCATCCATATTTTTTTAAATTTTAAATACATATTTTTATGCATATAAATACTGAAAATCATGAAAACCTAATTATCATTTATCGTTTAGAAAATAAATCCTGATATCGCTAAATAAACTTTCCTATACAAAATTAACGATTTAAATATTATTATTAAATAGTTAATGACATAATCCTTTCACAGAGAATAAACCCCAATAAACCCCAAATTTAAATTAAAAACTATCGTAATTAATTAAAATATGTGTCCATTTTTGGAAAGTGTTGTCATATTAATGTTGTTTGTAATTAATTCAATTTTTTAATTTTTTATTAAAAGTTAAAACATTATTAATTGAAATATATTAATTTTAATAGTGGATTTTCTTATACACTATCGGACAAAAAAAATTATACCTCCGCTAAAAAAAAAATTAATTTTTAGCAAAACTTAACCTTAATTACAGATATCTAAAGATAGAAAATTTAAGATTTGTTTTGGCAAACCGCCCTTCTTATCCAGTGGGCGTGGCATTAAAGATAAAAACTGCCAATAATAACTGTTTTTGGAAATTCGTCTATATATTAGGTAATAGTTTTTTGATCTTTAATCTAATTAAATTTCCTTTCAAATAGCACAGCAACCTTTTTCTCTAGGTCGCAGGACTCAAAACTATCGGGCCCATCAAGTACCACCTGTTAATAGACTACTGTCAAATTTTGAGCAAGTTCATTCATTTACTTTACGTTTAACAGCTGTTCAAAACATACAACCTCGTGGATTTTTTTAAAAATGAAAAAAGTGAATTTCGCGCTCTCAGTAAACATTATTTTTTTTGCGAAAAAAAACCGTCAATCAAATCAAGGAAAAGCTCGATAAATACTATGGGGATTCTCCACCATCGATTTCAGTGGTTAAAAAGTCATTTACTGACTTTTGTTGTGGTCGCACAAGTACAAGTGACGCTGAACATTCTGAACGGCCAATTGAGGTTAATACACCCGAAAATGTCGAAAAAATCCACGATAAGGTGTTGGCCGATCGAAGAGTATTTTGTCCGATAGTATACAATCAACTGCTGTCATGCTTGCAGCAAAAAGCTACCACATCACAGAAAATCGAAAAGAAAAACCTGAGTTAAAAAAAAATTAAGTTTTATTAAAAACATTTAAGAATATTACTTCAACTATTTATTGCAAAATAAAATTGTATATTCTTTTCAATATTGAAAATACAAATTAATTTTGAATACATTTTGGCGGAAGTGTAAATTTATTATTTTTCTGTTTTATTATTTCTATCTAAACTTTTGCAAAAGGATTTATTTGTTTAAAACAAAGCTTTGCTAATATTAATTGTGTGTGTATTAAAAATAAGTATAAATACGCTCAAAATATTATTTCGTTAAACATAATCTAAAATACATATTAAATTAATCGAAAATACAATCAAAAAGAGGTTTACTGATTTTTCATTTTGTTGTTTAATAATCGATAAAAGTAGTAAAAGCAATTAAAAGTCGTTTAAACTAACCATCAATTTTTAACTGACAAAACGTAGAATAAAAAACGATTTTCGTGGTTTGTTTTTTAAATTGATTTTTTTTTATTTGTATGTAATTTTACAAAACACAACACACACAGATGTATATATTTTTATTTTATATCAGTGTATCTATATTTGAATTATTTCTTGAAATTTTTATTGAAATAAATTTGCAAATAAACAAACTATTTTGGTAAAAAAAAAACAAAAAGGAATTATATAAATTTCTATTTTTAGAAACAGAAAACATAAAATTTTACATTTAACAGAAAATATCAACTCCTACTGAATGTCTGTAAATTTTTATATTTTGTTTTTTGAATGACTGCTTTAAATAGTTAAGAAATATATTTCTATGAATTTCAATTGATTCTTTATTTAAAAAAATTATACGTATTACTTTTTAAATAAACTACGGTAACGGAAAATATATTGAGAGTGCATTTTTAAATTTAATAGATACCAACTTTGTTTTATTTCAAGGATGTTTCCTGTTTAATTTAATCTTGTTCCCCGACTTGATTTTAAAATGTTTTTTATTGTTTCCATTATACCCAAATTTTTCCACATCACAAGTCTTGATTTTTCCACAATTTTATTTGCCTTATTTCCATTTCTGGTTATTTGTACAAAATTTCGGTTTTAATTTTTTCCAAAATATCCATAAAAAAATGTTAAGCAATCTGTCTTTATCTACCAGATGATAAAAATATGATATCGCCTCAATATTTTTATAAATAAATATGACAAAAATAATTAATTATTTATTATTTTTTTTTTTAATATCGCCTACTACTTGATTATTTTTATTAAAAAAAAATAGCTTATAGCGCTTTAATATCTTCTTGAAAGATATTATCCAAATGTTTGTAGGGTTACATACAGACACTAATATTAATGTAAAATTACTATGTACGAGTACGTAAATGAAAATAAATGAATGAAAAGGACTTTTTTTTGTAGAAAATTCTCATCAAACAAAAAATCAATATGTATTGTATGTAGTTGAATGAAAATAAATTGAAATTGGATTGAGCGAATGCTTACATAATTTTTGTAAACATTCGCTCAATAAAATTTGCCCATATAAGTTTTCATACTCAGTTATCGGGGTTTAAAAGTTAAAATGGAATTTTTGTGCAAAAATCTTATTAGTCTGTTTTTCCAAATTTTTTATTACTTTTATTCGAAACTTTTTGCCTTATGAAAAAAATTTTTGTAACCAAAATTTAAAAAAAGTTACCAAATGAGAAAAAAATAACCAAAATTTATAGTTTTTTGTTTTTATTAAAATACAGTCGAAGCCCGGTATAACGAATGATATATCGTCAGGCCCATTCGTTATACCGAAATATTCGTTCTATCGCAACAAAATTTTGTATGAATTTTACTTCACCTTTAGCATTTTTTAAATTTTTGAGATTACTACAAATTTAAAAAGGACTGCAATAATTGTAGACTAGAAGGTTGAGAAAGAAACAAATCTTAAATTGTGTTTTTTTTTAGATTTTTTTATTTCTTAAACTTTTTTAATATTTTTTTACCAATTGTTCGTTACATTGAGTATAAATGTTCGTTATACTGGGCTTCGACTGTATATAAAAATATTAATTATTTAAATTTGTATTGGAAATATTATTTTATAGCAAAAAAATTATGAAAAATTAAAATTCCTGCTTTCATTGTCGCTTTCAGATGATAAATCTTCGAATTCACTATTTGCATTGACTGCAGTCTTTTTCAATAATAACCTTAAACAACCCAACTAAAAACGTTCCGTTTACGGAACATCGAAACTGATTCGAATCCGTTGAAAGTCCAGCAAAGACGCAAGGTTTGCGTACCGTTATGTGGTGTAAAAAACGGAGTTGAGTCCGTTAAAAGCCAATCATTGAAAGACCGTTTACGGACCTTTGTGTCGTGTAAAATACGGAATGACCCCGTTTTCAGAATGCTGTAATCGGTTCGTATCCGTACTGTTTTTCTAATTTAAAAACAGACTTAAATATTGACCTAAATTTATCAATTTTTTATTAACTTTAAGTAGTACATATTCTTTTTTTAGATTTATTAAAACAAAAGAAAATAATAACCAACACAAAGAAACTATTCGAAAAGCAATTACCTTCCATTGCCACGTTTTAATTTTTTGGTTTCTCACCTTAGTTTGCATTCATACAATTTTAAACTTAACAGAAGGGTTGTACGATTTTAGAAATCTATTTTATTTAATTACTTTTTTATTATTTGGCTACATATTTATATTTTTAAACAACACCGCTTATTACGGAATCAGGAGTGATGAAAAATGGTGAAGCCCGTTTTAACGGCACGAAAACGGTTACAGCAAACAAAGTCAAAACCTATTATACGGTCCATTAATGTTCCGCTTACGTACAAGCTTTGACGGGTACGTTGTTTACGGACGTAAAAATGTCGCACAATTCGGATTCATGATTCTGCATGTGTCGGAGAGTCCGTAAAAATTTTTCTTGGGGAGTTAAAAAATATTCTTTAATTCATGCCGCCAATTAAAACTGTCATGCATAATTTGGTAATCTAGAGCTGATTAACTTATTTTGTACAACGAACTACATACTTTTATAAAAAAAATAACAGCGTTTTCAAATCAACGTAATAAAAACGCGTATATAAAAATCTTAACTGTTAAATAAAATTTAAAAACACAAAAAAAAAAAAAACAATTTATATATTTGATTGCCAAAAAAGTTACCAAAATGAAAAAAAAAGTTCACATCTCCACATTGAAAAAAAAAAACAATTTTGGTTAAAAACAAGTAAAAAAGGGTTAAATTCGGCTGTGCCGAATCTTTGAATACCCTCCACCATAGGGGCTGAAGATGATATACAGTGGTGGCCATAACAAATGCAACTAGCAACATAATTTTACAAAAGTTTTTTAAACTAGTATTAAAAATAAAAAAAAAACTATTTATATACTTAAAATATTTTTTATTTTTTATTAAAAAATGAGAAAATAAAATTAAATGCATAATTATTTACATTGAAAAGAAATAAAATAGAAAAAACTACGTAAAGGCTCATACTTCATTGGCCAAAACATATGCAACAAATTGCTTCGAAATCATTTTTGCTTATACAACTTAATATTTCTTATTTTCGATGACGGCTTGACATCGACGAGGCATTGAAGCTATTAAATTGACAATAAAATTGGCAGGAATATCATTCCAAGCATCTTCCAACCTCTGAAACATAATATCAGAATTAGCGCAAATTTCGCGATCGATTCTTTGATCCACGATTTCCCAAAGGTTCTCAATGGGGTTTAGATCTGGGGATTGTGCTGGCCAATCCATTACAGAAACTTTTTCTTGAGCCAACCACGCTTTAACTACTTTCGAAGAGTGCTTGGGATCGTTGTCGTGCTGAAAAACCCATCGCAGCGGCATATTATCCTCTGCGTGTGGAAGCATAACTCTCTCCAAGATGTCTCTATACATAAATCTGTCCATTATGCCATTGATTCTGTGCAATGGGCCAACACCAGCAGCAGAAAAACAGCCCCACACCATTACGTTACCTCCTCCATGTTTCACCGTCTTTTTGCAGTATCGCGCTTGAAGCCGCTTATTAACTGGTCGTCTTACATAACACATGCCATCTCTGCCGATGATATTAAATTTGGACTCATCACTAAATAGGACATTCCTCCATTTCTTTTCTGACCAATTTAAATGCTCCTTAGCAAACTTCAAACGTTTCTTTTGGTTGCGTTTAGATATAAGCAGGTTTTTTGCTGGGCGACATGCACGTAGGGATGCTTGGACGAGTCATCTGCGGATAGTCCGAGTAGAAATTGGTAATTGAATACTTGCTGCAATCTTTGACGAAGTTGTAAACGGATGTTTTTTCGCCTGCTGGATTATTAAATTGTCCGATCTATGGCTTGTCGACCGTGGTCGTCCTTCGCGGTGGGTTACGGAAATTTCTTTACTTTTCTTAAATTTTGCAATAATGCGTGAAATTGAGCTTTTATGAATATTATACTTTTCAGAAATGTCCTTTTGTTATATTCCATCAGAATAATCACTTACAATTCGCTTTCTTAGCTCAAAGCCGAACTTATCGCGTGCCATTGTAAAACTGAATTCATTCAAATCTATATCGAAAATATTCAACTTTTATGCTGTTTAGTACAGGTTAAACATAAAAACAACAGATAATAAAAAAAAACGTTAACTGCACATAAAGAGAAATGGGAAAAATACCGTTATCTGAGAACAAATTAGAAGAGTTGTATTTGTTTTGTCCAGATGTTTTTTTGTTCTTAAAATAAAAATACAAAAATATGGCAACATTAGCAAAAAACAACGGATTTTTTTAATTGATTTAATTTCTTGGAATGTTATTCATTAACATGTAGTTGTTGTTGATATGCTTTTAAAAACACTTCTGTGAATTACAGATTAGTTTCAACTAAGTAAACCAGAGTTGCATTTGTTTTGGCCACCACTGTACGTATATACTAAATTTTGCATGAACTGTAATATGAATATGTTTTGCCAATTTATGTAAAGAACTTTTGTTATTTAGTTTTAGTAATGTTATTTACAGAGGTCTGCTCTGTTAGCGACTTTAACATTGTTGCTTTTAACGTTAACTTAGTTATTAAGAGTAACACACATATAGCTCTAAAATGATATTATTCTCATAGTATGTAAGACAGTAAATGTAATCGAACAAGAAGAAGACTTAATAACATTTTTACTTACTTAACAGAAAACAAAAATAGATACAGAAAAATTGTACAAATTTGTATGGAAAATTTAGAGGTACCTTCAAATTTTCACTCATAACTTTTGAACCGCGTAACCGATTTTGCTCATTTTAAATACCAAACTGCTCGGGAGGATGTTCAATAATCTGGGTAAAAATAGGCACCCCCGCTTGCGTCTTCGCGTTGTGATCGCCATTTCAACAGACAGACAGACGGACAGACAGACGGACATCGCTAAATCGACTCAAAATTGCATAAGGATCACGAATATATATACCTTATGGGGTCTTAAACCTATATTTCGACATATTACAAATGGAATGACAAACTGATATATACCCTCACCATATATGGTGGAGGGTATAATAACCAAAAACGGCAACGCTGACAGTGTTGTTACTTGTATTTATAACCTACAAAAAATGTACAGATTTTGGACTTTTCTTTGACGAATTTGACGAAACTTGTTACGGTAGTTATACACTGTAAAATTGGAGTACTAGCCCCAGTGGATTTCTAATAATGGCGTGTGTAATTTGGGAAAATTACAAGCTTTAGTCTCAATGGTTCCAAAGCGAAATTAAAATATATCGTCCGTTTAAAAACATTTGTTTGCTTTTAAAAACCTCTATGTTAATATCATTTAGAAATTGAGTTATGTTTTTTCCTTTCGCTTATACCGGACATCAGGTAAACATTTTTTCCACACAGATGCATTCTTTTCAATATTCTAAACATTTATTATGTTTAAGCAATTTAATCTTAATTTATTACAAAGATTTTAACAAAATACTTAAATAATACAGGCAAAATGTTCGCGCATTTATATCAACGGAGAAGGCTCGAACCAACATGTCATTAAACATGACGAGATAGACTTTACTCAACTTAAGCACGTGATATTATTGTAAATCACTCATTGATATTCTTTACAACAGCATTAAAAATCGAAATTTTACAATTTGTTTTCAATGATTTAGCCATAATAAAAATAAAAATTGAACAATTAAATGCATTTTGAAAGACAATAAATTACTTCCTAGAAATATCAAATTTAAGAACAAATTGATAAAAATAAAATACAAGGAAATATTAACGTTTTTTCAACTTTGTTATATTGTAACATTTTTAATTCAATTATTCAATATCTATTTATTGTTTAACAACATCTTAACATATTTTTTTTATATTATTAACAAAGTGCTACTTTGTTTGCAAAATACGAAACAGAATCCATCATCATGTTAAAATATCAAGAACACTTTAAAGTCAATAAAGCAAATACTTTTATATTTAAATATGTATTTAGATACTTGTACAGATTGTGTAAATTTATCAAGTCAATATTAATAGTAATGAACGATTCTTTCTACATACCATGATCATTTCAAATTACACTACTCGACAAGGTTGTTTCAACAGACTTCTGCTGAAACTTTTTTAAAGCATTTTAGCCTGCTAAACAGAATTCAAAAGACATCAATAAAATCGTTTTATCGAATTATGGGCTTTTATTTTTTGACCCCTGACCCCAAAGAAAAATTCTTCATGGCTTAATATTGAGGAGAAGAACTTTAAAATTATTTATTATTTGTACAGTTTTAAATTGTATATAAAATTTATGTTGATTTAAGTAGACTAATATCGGGAAACGTTAAGGTTCTCAAAAATATTCAACAGAATCTGATTTCAAAAAAGGTCCATTAAATGTCGTTATTTCCGGCTCAATATTGGGAAGAAGAAATTCAAAATTCTATAAATACTTAATTTTGTTTTAAATATAATCATAGCATTTTAGCATCTCGGTTCTCAAGAACTTAGTTTTTCCCCCTTAAATCGTTCATATTTGAAAAATAAAATTGGACTCATTTAAACTCTAAGAAAAATAATAAAATCAAGTAGAAACATACTTCAAAAAAATATTTAAATATTTTTTCATATTTTAGTCTTTGCACAGGACTGACAGAATTGGGTTCGAATTGGCTAAATACAATCTAAACCAGCGGTTCCCACTAACTTTTACTTCACGGACCCCTTGAGACATTTTTACTGGCTGACGGTCCCCCAAATTATTAAATTTTGTATATTTAAATAAAAACATTTAATTTGGAAGATTTTCAGAAAAAATAGTAGTAGTAAAAAATACGAAAGATGGGAAAACGTTGTTATTGTTGTGGATAAACTTTTTGAAAGAATCTTTCAATTAAATTACCCTAGAACAACTTAAAAACTCTAGGATTTTGAGGGGTTTTCTATAAAAAAGCTCTGTGATCTTTAAATAAGAAAAATTGATTCGAATCTGAGAACGTTTTCTATAGGAGAATTAAACAAAAGAATTGTCGCAGCCTGAAAAGTCCCAAGAATTGGAATACCCCAACTCAAAAATTTTAAAAAAATTTTGGATATTTTTAAATAAAATTATGGCAACTGACTTTGGAAAATTATTTATAATTGCATTCTTATTTTTGAAGATTTTTTCCAAACTCTTCTCGGACCGCCTTGGATGCAGCTACGGATCCCCAGTGGGTCGCGACCCCCCATTTGGGAACCGTTGATCTAAACTGAGTTCAGGTTTCCGAAATTTCTTTGAAATTTTAAAATACTTTTCCATGAAATTTTAAGCCCTTTTGTCAATTTTTATTTAGATTATAATATATTTATCTACCTTGCATAGGTCCTAAATACAATTTAATAAAAATATCTTTGAAAACTATTTAATATATTTTTTTAAATTTCATAGAAATTTAAGATTAAGATTTTATTTGGTCAGTTCGCATCACTCAAAGTTTTATATTTGGAAAAAAATTTATAAATTATAGTGGATTTATTAGTGGTTTTTCTGATGCTCCATTACTCACTTATCAGAGAACTGCAACTGTTGATTGGAAAACGTTCATACGCAATCAACACAAGAATAAATATGTGTTTTCGTTCAAACGCTGAATATACTCCAACACACATATTTGTTGATGACTTTAAATCAATCAAAGGACGTGCAAAAAAAGGGGGTGGTTTTGTAGAAACACATTTCATAAATGGTATATGTACATTAGGGTGGGTCTAAAATACGTTTTTTTAAAATATTGTTCTTTGTGAAATTTTTTTTTTTGTTTAGGTCGATATCTCAGGCTTGCCCAATTCAAAGTTAAATATTGCCTAAATGTCCAATCAAAATAGATGAAAAAAAATTTAGACAATATTTAAATTTTTCCGGATTAGGCAAGCCTGAGATACCGACCTAAATTTTTTTCCAAAAAAATATTTTTATTTCACAAAGAAGAATATTTAGTATTGTATTACTAAAAAATTCGAAAAAATCGGATTTAAGTCCCACCCTAATGTACACAATATCATTTATGAAATGTGTTTCTATTTTGTTTTAATTATGAATAAACACATACGCGTTATTTGTTGTTTTTTCTGATTTATTCAACGCTGACTTTTTGTTGAGTGATTACATTTGCATAAAACATAATCAACAGATGATTCAAACTGATCCGAATTACGCGTTCAGTAACATGATGCTGATTTTATTATACAGTGAATTTTGTTGAATTACTAAATGTGAACAAGAATTTTTGTGTATGATTAAATCAAGAAAATAGTTGATTTTGCCGTTCTCTGTCACTTATCCTTAAAAAAAGTCAAACAATTTTATTTATTTTTTATTAATTTGAATTTACAATTTATTATAAATTATTTAAAACTTTAAAATAAAGCTGTTTTAAAATATTTATTAAATCACAACTTCCACGAAATAAAAAATATTTTTTGACGCCCGGCACAGCACCAATCTGTGATCACCATGAATTCTCCGTTTGCCCAGCGTTGATGGTGGGACCTTAATTGCCAATGATTCTTGAAATATTAAGAATCTGTAATTAAAAGAATATGTACAAATTATTTAATACTTATTTACGTCTTTAATAACTTTTCAGAAGAAGTCTGTGCAAAAAAAGTCAACTTTTGTTGAGTAGTGTTATTTTAACCATACAAATTATACATTATGATGACATATACACACCAAAACTATTCAATTAACACCTTTTATGTTTTTTTCTTCTTCTAATTCTGCCACCCAGTAGATAAATTATCTAAGATAATAATGTCAAAATGAAACTTGTTGAAAACTATAAAAAACAAGAGTTATATTGTTCATTAGTTAAAGTTCATTAACTTTATATGCCTGAGACTACGCACATTATTATGCCTTATTATGTATTTACAAGGGAAGTACCGCAACCGAAATACTCCATTTTGGATTAAATTTGGATGTTTTATAAAATATGGAAATCTAAGAACAAGCTGCTCCAGTTTTTCGGCACACTTGGCCATGACAAAGTATCAAATTTTTGGGTGCTTTTTTATTTGGCAGCATGTCGGAAACGTTAGAAATTCTTTATAAAAACTGTATTAAAATAATACATGTATATGTCAAATGAGGAAGTTTGATAAACATAATGCCCATATTTTAGGAATGTCAAGTAGTTCCAAGAAGTACCGAAAAAATGACTTCGCGAAAAATTCATTAGAATATAAAATAGGACGAATATAAAAAATACTAAATAATAATAAAAAGGAATAAAATATGTGGATTTGACTGCCATAGAAGTATACTTTTTCATTTGCAACATCAAATTTAAAAAAAGCAAAATAGTACGAAAAAAATGTACCAGTAAAAAGCCCTTAAACACCTTAAAAAACTAACAAGGAAAGTACCCCAATCTAAACACTCATATTTTGATGACTTTTCCATGTTTTCTATTTAAAACATCTAAGATCTATCTGTTTTGGGTTTTTTGCCACTACGGAATTTTAAGGGGTCAAAAAGGGGTTGAAAAAACAAAAATACCAATTTTTAACCCCCTTTTGACCCCTTAAATTTCCAAAGTGGCCTAAAAGCCAAAACAGATAGATTTTAGTTTTTTTTTTTATAGAGAACAATGAAATGTCATCAAAATATCTGATGACATTTTTTTTGGGTTTTTTGCCACTACGGAATTTTAAGGGGTCAAAAAGGGGTTGAAAAAACAAAAATACCAATTTTTAACCCCCTTTTGACCCCTTAAATTTCCAAAGTGGCCTAAAAGCCAAAACAGATAGATTTTAATTTTTTTTTTTATAGAGAACAATGAAATGTCATCAAAATACAAGTGTTTTGATTGGGGTACTTTACTTGTTAGCGTACAACAAAAATCTGTGCAAGTTATATATACTGACCTTGTCGCCAAAAAATATAGATACTATAGTTCTTTCTGCTTCAAAGGACAGTAAAACTTGCGCAATCAGTACATTATTAGAAATGTCAGAAGTCGTCGACACTGCAAGTATGCCGGCAATAGATCCAGAATCACCAATCGCTTTGAGAACTGTCAAAACGCATGCCCGAAAATAGTAAATCCATTGATACATTATCTTAAATGCACAGAGAGAAAAATTCATAATTAAATCACTTATTATCTTATATTTGGATTAACATCTAATTCTAAATTAATGTAAACAATTGAATTAACATTTAAAATTTTGTTTTCGTTATTAAAAAATTAAAGAGAAAATAAATTTAGTTTGATTTAAACACGATTTAATTTAATGTTGTTGCTGTTTAATTTTGAAATATATATTTCTGTGTGCATTTGTCTTTTGTACTAGAGCCCCCATTACCCGGGTTTCGGTCTACCCGGTGTCAAGCCCGGTCCAACCGGTCTTACGGTCTAAAACCGTAAAAACTTGCGTCATTTTTAAAAATACAATATTTTTTTGGAGGAAAATACTTATTAATTTGTTTTCCAAAATTAAAGCACTTTCACTTTTTTCCAAAAAAGTTTATTTTTCAAAAAGTTCTTTTTTCAAAAATAAATAAAAAATTCTTAAAAAAAGTACTTGTAAAAATAAGTACTTTTTGCAAAAAAGTCCTTCTTGAAAAAAAAATATTTTTTTATTTTCAATAATTAGAATTTATACTTGCAAACTTAAATTGCTTTAAAATGCTGCATAGGCTGAAAAAAGGGACTCATGTCCAAAAATGGGACTTCCACTCAAAATAACACTAAAAACTTTTTTAGTTCTTAAAATCAGCCCATTTAAAATTTGACCTTACAAACCAAAAAGAATACTAAAAATATTTGGAAATTAAAACAAAATGATAAATTCGATTATGTTTTAACTATTTTTTAAGCCTTTGATTTTTTTTTAATTTTGTCTAAAATATTTAAAAAAAATAAATAAAAAAATATTCTTCGATAAAAAAAATAAATTTGTATATTCGAATTCGTAAGGCAACTTCAAAAGAAATAAGCAGCTTTAAAGTGTAACAGTGTATCTAAAAATAATTAAGTTAATTTGTGCATTTTAATAATATTTTTTTATAAATTAAAATTTTGATATATTTTACAATTCATTGAGTTTACAGCAATTTACTAAAATTTAGTAGCGCTTACTAATTTTTTATACTTATTTGGTTGTAATAATATTTAGTACATTTTTTTGTTGATTTTTTTAAACCAATTTTAAATTTCACTTTACAAAAAGTTTACTATAATTTAGTAGCGGCTACTAAATTTTCTACTAATTTAATTGTACTACACGTCAGCAGACATGTGTTGCTAAGATTAGCACAAAATACCGCTAGGCTTAAATACGCAAAATTTCTCGAAAAACAGCAAAATTTTCAGTTGCCATTACAGACTTTTTTTGGTGAGTGTACACTCACAAAAGTTTGCCATTAGAATCTACAGAAAATGTGAGTTGAAACATTGAAATGGCGGCAATGGCGAAAAAAAATCATAATTAATTGAATTATTTTTTAACAAATATTTTTAAATTAAGTTTAAATATTTTTAAAGTATTGTAGTAAATATTTATAATTCTAGTTAAAATAAGTTTTTTTCTATTTAATATAATATGTTAACATTTTATATTTGTTTTATTTAAAAGTAAGTAGAAAGATATTTAAATTAAAAGGAAAACAAACTTAGTTTGATTTCGAAGCTGCTTCTATTTAATTTAATGTTGTTGCTACTTGATTTTAAAGTACATTGTAGTAAACTCTTAAAAAATAAATAACAAGTGCAAGAAAAATAAGTAACAAATACAAAAAAAAAAATAATTGAAAAAGTTTACAACAACTGACAAAATTAATAAAAACTAGTGATTTTTTACAGTTAATTTTTTAATAAAAAAATACACAAAAAATATATATTTTTTTGATTACACACAAAAATGTGTAATTATTTTTTTCCACTTAAAATTTCATTATAGTAAGTTGTGTGAGTTTCACGTCAAAAAAAACTGCTTTACTCCATATAAAAAATGATTTTTCACAATAAAAAATTTCAAGTGAAAATTGTGTTGAATTTATTTTCACTTAAATTTGATATACAAAAATATTATTTTTTCCGGGGAAAAAAATTAAAAAATTGTTAATTTTTACAATTTAAATTTTGATTTGAGACCTTTAAAATAAAAAAAATTCTGATTTTATTTACTAAATTATTCAGTTCAATTTCTTCGACCTTTTTAATACAAATTCCAGGTAATAAGTATTCAAGCTCAAGGTCTATATTATTTTTACTGCAAAAATACTGTTTTCGTAGTGGATTACGATATTATAATAACCGCTAAAAATAACCGCTTAAAATACTGTACTTTTCCTTAGAAAAACAACTGTAACTACCCTCTAGGAAATGTCGATAGTAAAACTGTACTGATTCACTATTGACTTTGTCACCAGTACTACTGACTAATTATGACCCAACCAACGCTTTTTGCTGTAGACATTTAATATGTGCGTGTCATTGTGAATCTACACATCTATTGACTAGGTGTTGACATTGCAACCAGAAATTCACTAGTACATTTTAGTAATTCTAGTCTACACTTTTGGAACTTTTTACTTGATTTCCACACTAAGAAGGAAATAAGATCAAACAGGTGCATTTATTTTGTTAAATTAAAAAAAAAATTCTTGCAAATTTAATTTTGGAGTAGACAAATCTTCAAAAGACTGCATAAATCATCCACAGGCTCCGTAAAATCTTCATCAGGCTCCACAAAACCTCTAGAGTTGCAATTTTTACTAAAAATTGTTGCCTCTTTCTTGTAATTTTTATTTTTACACAAAATCGACTGTTTTTTTCACAAGTTTTTTGTAATTTCATTTGCTCATTTACCTTTTAAGTTCTTTTATATTTACCTTTTAAATTCATTTTTCTTTATATTTTTATTAAAATCTTTAATTTTGCAACAAGCACAGCTGCAAAAAAGGAATGTAAAAAGTATAGACGCTTTGTAGACATGTCACCAAAAAGTCACCCAAAATAGTAGTCCCACAGGGTACAGTTATAAACAACTACTACAACTGATTACTACACAAATAACTGTCGTGCAGTAACATACAATCTTTTTTTCAGCATATTACTAAACTCACCAAAAAAGTCTGTAATGGCAACTGAAAATTTTGCTGTTATTACGGGAAATTCTGCTAATTTGAGCCCAGCGGTATTTTTTGCTAATCTTAGCAACACATGTCTGCTGACGTGTAGTAGAATGAAATTAGTAGAAAAATTAGTAGCCGCTACTAAATTTTAGTAGACTTTTTGTAATGTGGAATTTAAAATCTTTTTGCTAAAATCAGCAAAAAAAATTACTAAATATTATTAATATTAGTACAAAGTTTTAAATTTATTTTTTTTTATCGAGCATAAAAAATTTTGATAATATTTTTTAAAAAAATATTTTATACAAAATGAAAAAAAAAATCAATAAAATTTGTTAAAACATAAACGAATTTATCATTTTGTTTTAATTTGGTAATTTCTATTTTGAAAAATATTTTGGTCAATTTTTTTTTACTTTTAAGGTTAAATTTTAATTATTTTTAGGGCAGATTTTTAGAACTAAAAAACCTTTTTAGTGCTATTTTAAATGGATGTCCTCTTTTTAGACATGAGTCGGTATCTTCACTTCCGATCCCTTTTTTAATATATGTAACATTTTAAGGAAATTTAAGTTTGTGGGTGTAAGTTTTAATTAGAAATAACATTTCCTTTAATATCCACTTTTTTAAAATTAGTAATATATTTTGCTAATTTTAGCAAATCGGTTTTCAAAAATTTGTAAAATGATTTCTGAAATTAGCAACAAAAATTTGTAAATATTCTGTAAAAATTCTGTAATTTGTAAAATGTGAATAGCAAAAAGATTTGCTAAATAATAATTTTTTACTAAAAATCAGTACAAAAATAGTAGAGTGCGATTGAAAACCGTTTACAAATTATTCTACTAACTTTTTTTTCTGAGTGTAATTTAAAGTTTAACTGTTTAAAGATCAAATTATGACCTCACATTAAATCCACCCAAAATTGAAACATTTTATTTATGTTTATAACTACTTTAAAGAAAATGGAAATAAAAACAAAAAACTTAATAAAATAATATAAAATAAAATAAAAAAAATTCGAACAAACAAATATATAATATATAAAACTGGTTTGTATGATTGGGTTAAGATCACATCTAAAAAAAAAAGCAGAAGAAAAAAATAAACAACGAATTTAGCAGTCGTTTTTCAATGTCACAAATACTGCAACATGATTTTGCGCAGAGTTTTTCAGTAGCGTAAATTTGAAAGTAATTACAAAATAAATTCTGGTTATGAATCAGAAAAATTATGATAAACCAAAACTTACTTTAACGAAAAACTTCTTACAACAGTAAATGCAAGTTCATTTTGAACAAGGACTGTCGTAAAACTTTTTATTTTTTTTTTTTTAATACTTCAACTTTTTAAAAAATTCTGTAACACTTTTAAAAATGTTTAAGGCCAACAAGAATAGCATAAGAGATTTTATAACCAGTTGAAATAAGAAATAAAACATTATCAAGTATGACTGCAATTATTTCAATTAAATATTTAACATATTTAATTAAAGGTTTTTATACATACAAAGTTTATACAAGTTTTTTTTTATTTTATTACTTGTCATAACTTCATTTCAATTTGAAAAAACAAAACTTGATGAAACACTTTAATAAAGCTTATTTAAAATTATGACGTGCAATAAAACAAAAATCTAAATACAATCTGTCAACACCCTAATAATTTAAATGTAATTTTAAAATATAATTGGTCCT